>CM076977.1:39302086-39374586 GCA_039105355.1 Benthosema pterotum
TAATTGATTGACCAAATCCGATTCAAGCATGTGTTGGAGGGGGTGTATAATTATGTTCAACAAATGATTGCTGGTTGTCTGAATGCTATTTATCAGTAGACACCTGAGGGCGAGAAGCAGCCTTTTGCCCTAAAGCACATATGTCAAACTCAAGGCCCACGGGCCAAATCAGGCCCGCAGATCTGAATTATCTTCGGCCCTGCAAGATGATATTTAATAACTCTCTAGTACTGTATATTGCACACACCATGAATCGATCATAGCACAAGAAACTGAGCTTTAGTAATGCAATCACTTTTGAATACATGCAGGTTCATCTTTGCATTTATTTTTTATTCAGGGACATTCATGGTTTTGAAGGAAAATTACTTCTGCTGTACCTTATTGCAGAGAATTTAGCTGATGCGTTGCATTCCACCCACCAGGCTCTCTCCACGTTAGCCTTACATTAAAACACACTTATGAGTGGAGTTCGTGCACAGTTCATGTCTGAAATGCATCCTTCACCACACTGCTTTGTGGGTCTCTCAGTTGAACACGCTCCAAACAAACGTCAAGTATTCCTACTATGGGTAGACTGAATACAATCATGAACTGTACCATTTTTTTTTACTAAAGTTCCTAAAACCTGAAAGGAATGTTCTACCCTCACAAATTGGCTATGTAATTTTGAACAATGAGGCTTTTTTAATTTCAAACAGCTTAACTTCAAAAAATCTGAACCATCCCTTTAAAGTAGCACTTTTAAGGACCACTTCACCACTTTTCAACATATCTTCATATAATAGGTCCTGACTAATGTACATGATAAAATACCACTATTTTTTCTACTCGGTCTGTGTCTCACAGGAGGGCCATGGGCAGTTCAGAAACCTTTCTTCCAATGACATCATCATTCTGCAGATTTTTGTTTTAAACAATGTGTTTTTGAAAAGATATTTATATATTATCGGGAGAACAATGGCTGCCATTTTTGCATTGCGACTTTTCAGGAATAGCCAGGAAAAGCCTGCAGTTTCTATTAGCTTGGATTTTACTACTGATGATGTCATTGGAAGAAGTTTCTGAACTGTCCACAGCCCTCCTGTGAGACACAGACTGAGTAGAAGAAAATAGTGGTATTTTATCATGTACATTAGTGAGGACATATTAAATGAATATATGTTGAAAAGTGGTGAAGTGGTCCTTTAAATTCTGAATGGAGTCATTATGTTGCCTTACTTCTAACAAAAAAATACCCCAGTCCTCATCCATCCATGCATACTGTCCATCCATCCACCCATCCATCCATCCATCCATCCATCCATCCATCCATCCATCCATCCATCCATCCATCCATCCATCCATCCATCCATCCATCCATCCATCCATCCATCCATCCATCCATCCATCCATCCATCCATCCATCCATCCATCCAGTTTAAATTACTGACTCAATTTCCCAAGAGTAGGCCAGTTCCTGTCAGTGAACAATGTTTCTCTGTACGCACGCATGTGCACACTACAGTATATGCCCCCCCCCCCCAACACACACACACACACACACACCATCATAAATCCTCCATATACTTTCCCCATGCCCTCTGTGTCTGTATCCCTCCATCCCACCCCTATCCCCCAACTAACTGCCCCAACTCCCAAGGGTACCATGCTCTCTCTCTCTCTCTCTCTCTCTCTCTCTCTCTCTCTCTCTCTCTCTCTCTCTCTCTCTCTCTCTCTCTCTCTCTCTCTCTCTCTCTCTCTCTTCCTCTCTCTGTCAGTGAGCAATGTCCCTCGCTCCCTTTAATAATAAGGCTTTAATAGGGCTGGCAGAACCCCACCAGCTCTTCATCATGGTCAGACCCCTTGGTTCCACTAAGATCACTGGACTACGTTATGAGCTGAAAATGGAACCGAGGCAGGGGGGTGGGGGAGACAGAGATATAGCAAGAGATTGAGAGTGGGGGAGTGTCAGAATCGAGGCCAAGAATGAGAGGGAGAGAGAGAGAAAGATGGAAACTTGTGGTTACTAAAACTCTGGTACAGAGAGAGGAGGGGGAGGGAGAGACAGAGAGAGGACAAGACGCCCTAACAGATTTCACCAAGCTAACAGCGAGAGACGTACGTGAGGGTATTTTCGGCTAAGCAAGAAGAAGCATCATTATAGGAGGCAAAGTATGAATGAGGCTTTTGCAGAGCGATATGCGGTTAGAGGAGAGGAGGGCCGTGTTGCTCACCATGTCAGACCAGATTTACAGAGTGGTCCAGGCTGCATTAACAGTGAAATGGTAGCAGACAAAACAATACAAAACTGGTGGCCGTTCAGCACCATGGACAGCTACTGTATAGACATAGAGCTACTGCACATGGAATGGGCACTGTGGAGTTGAGTTGAGGACACAGACAAGAGCTTAGAGCTTTTCTCTATCTTTTACAGTACATTGAGGAATTGCAGAGGTTTCATTGTATTGCCGACGGGGGTGGATATAACATGTCCCATTTGGGGGGGCAAGAGAACATGTTGGAGGTGCAAGAGAACTGGAAATGGTATGTTTGACTGTTTTGTTTCCCAAATCCAACATGGAATCGTTGACAAAAACAAAAGAAATGTTTAGTTTGCTGCATAAATGCTGAATAAATAGTGGGCACTGGTGTCCAAAAAGGTTGAAAAGCACTGTACTAAAGAACCAGGCTTCATTTTTATCCATTCGAAGGAGCAGAAACGAACCGACGGCAACACCTAGAAACTCTGGCAGAGCACATTCATGCTCATTACAATGCACTTAACCTTGGCCTTTGGTTCCGATTCCCCCTCACCTCCACTCTTCCCTGCTCAGAGCCTGAAGCAACGCCCGAAGCCAGATGACTTTACAGCACTCTGCTTCTGATAGAGGAGTTGTGTGGGGGGTGGGGGTGGTGCTGAGGAAGATGTTGTTAAGGGGTTGTGTACTGAATATGTACAAACTGTGTGTGTGTGTGTGGGGGGGGGGGGGGGGGGGGGGGGGGGGGGGGGTTCCTTAGCGTGCCAACAGCCTAATGGTATAGCCTCAGATGAGCCCACCGGTGATGCCCGTCGGCATCATTAGACAAAAAGGATTTAGATTCAAAAGCAGCCACTTTGATGAACATTTTAAATGACATGTGTTGTGTACTTTCAAGAGAGAGCCAAGGACGCTCTACATCAACGGGAAATAAATAAACAAACTGCGCCGTCGCTGCCTTCAGTGCGGACATGGGAAAAAAATAAGAAAAGAAAACAGATTGGCTCCATAGGGAAAGTGTTCCAGGAGGTACAGTATATAAGGCAGAATAAGGGCTAATCGTGTTCAGAATGTAGAAGAAATCTGTTTCTGCCGTTTTTAAATGGCCCATAGTGGGAGTTCTGCTCTGGTTTTGGTGAAATATGAAGTAGTCAGGTCATTAAGAAAATAATGAAACCAAATAGCTGTAATTTGTGATATTTCACAGGCAAAGACTTAGTTACACAATATTTAGAATGTCCTGTTGTCACCTTCGAGTTCAGAGAGGTCAGAGAGCTTCTGCAAAGTCAGCTCTCTGGTGGACCCCATGGTGAGAACAGGATGGACGAGAACACATTTGGGTACAAAGTGTTTGACATGTGACAGGTGACATCAAAGGACTTCCATTCGAATGTGTGACTACATTTGCTTCGGTTCTAAGAACAACCAGTTGGCACCAGTTGGTGTCTGAGTAAATGTGTATTCCTGTTGTGAACCTGGTCAGTCACTACCTCGTGGCTGGCTGGTTAAGCTGAGGACTCTCTCTGGAGCCCGAGGCCTGTATGCTGTATGCTGTTCCTTTGCTGAAATAAATCAACCAACATTCTCCGTGCTCCGATTTTGGGTTGTGTATTATGGAAATACACGGCAGTTATTTTGTGGGGGTCACTGGGGCCATGCAGTAAAAAAGTAAATGAATCCAATAATCTGATGTCATTTGTATTGTATTCTGTATTGAATATAAACACTTTTTAGAGAGAGTTCAGATGTGACATTGGTAGTAATGGAAGACTATGCCTCTTGGGTTTTGTTGGGAGGTAATGGAAGGCGTTTCTTATCAGAGCAAAATCTGCCTCACCTCTCCAGCACCTTTATTTTGAAAAAAATGCCGGCGCACTGTCAAATAATAATGACCTTTGACCTATAGTATTGTACCGTACATACCAAACAAGTTTGACTTTATTATGCTACAATTTGAGTTGTCAAACTTGAAGAAATACAAAAAATATAATAAAAAATTAAACTGACATTTATTGGTTGAGTGTTCACCTCCTGTATTAACTAAGAAGCAAAAATAAAAAGCAGAAAAGAAGACAAAAGTGCTTTCAGTTGTGAAGAGCATTGAGTTGACGGAACCGAAGACACACTAGATTTTAGAACTGAATGCACCATACACACACACACACACACACACACACACACACACACACACACACACACACACACACACACACACACACACACACACACACACACACACACACACACACACACACACACACACACAAAACGCGCCTCACCCCCTCACCTTTATTTCTGTGAAAACACTGTATCTAGGACACTTATTTTCTACATCCACATTGTGGTCTCTGTGGTATGGCAATGCCGAGGCTGGGAGCCAAATGAATAGGCTGCACAAGTTCAAGAGTCTACTCCTCTGTTTTCCTTTGACTCCTCTTCTGGGTATGTGTGCACTGTCCATGGAAGGCCTGGTGTTGCCAGATTTTGTGAGAGAAATGGGAAGGGGCGCAATCCACTAGTGACGTAACCTGGCTTCCCCACCCTTATTACAAGCATTACAAGCTTATGAGTCTGGAGTTGGGGGCAGGGTTCTGATTCGCTAGTGATGAGATTTGAACTTTCCAGGGATGGGATTTCAACTCCTATTGGTTAGAATCAGAATTGGTTAGAATTCAGAGCGGTGCTGATTGCCACGTAGAACACAGGCGCCGGTAGTTTGCAGTGTCTGTAGTCCCCAGTACCATTGCACTGTTAGCTATCCTACAAACTGGGTCTCTGCTGATTTGGTCGGAAATGCACTCTGATTGGCTTGCCAGGGTTCGTGGTGAGACAGATCCACCTCTGATTCAACAAAGCCAGAGTCTCCGCACCCGCGCCATTTTGACTGTAGGGTGCTCAGGGAAGACTCTGGGCCCTACCCAGGGTACTAGTGACATATAGCACAGCACTGGATGAGGCTGGGGGGGGGGACACGTTGGTGAGATCAAATCAGATCTACCGGCCTGGCCGCCCCTCTCGAAAAAACGAAACAAACAAAAAAACATTTCAGTTTAGTTTTGCTAATTTAATAGTGCTACTTTAAAGGGGAAGTCAACCCATTTTCAACACTTTAGCATGTCATTTACATGTTGCGTGGACATGATAAAAAGTTTCCCCCATTCTGTGTTTCTTAGAAATAAAGGTCTGAAAAAAATCATTAACATGGTGAAACGCAACTTGATGACGTCATCAGGTTGTGTTTCACCATGTTAATGATTTTTCTTATTGGTTCACATTTGTGCAATATCAGAAAAATGTTGAAAATGGGTGGAATTCCCCTTTAAAAAACATTTCAGGTTAGGTCAGTCTATGCGTTCCATGATGACGTGTTGGGACCTTGTTAGCTTCGACACCCAGGCGAAAATTAAAATTTTCGTTGTGCGTTGGGCGAAAACTGAAAGCCTGGACTCATTTGTTAGCCACAGCAGCCTAGAAGAATCAGATCGGCTATCCTGGCTGCGATGGCAGGGGCGGATGTAACATTTCCCAATTGGAGTGGGGGCAGGAGAAAATGGTATGGGGGCGGCTTCATCGCCGGGCGATGAAGCCACACCCATACCATTTTCAGGTTACAGGACTTTTATTAGTCAAGTAAAGCATCAATAATAACATCAGTTGTTGTTGAAGTCGCAACAGACACGCAACATGCATAAGCTAAGGTCTGACTCAGAGTTTTCTGTTTTCAATGATGAAATGCTGTTGTTTTTTTGGCCCCTCTTTAGGCCAAAATCGTTTCAGGTTAGATCCGCTATTTTCAGCAAAACAAATATTGGGGGAAAGACAAAAAGTGTCAAATGTGCAATACTTTTGAAACACAATGCACAAATCAGGTGGGATGCGCATTAAGAATAGGAAACAAGCCCAGAATAAGCAACGTAACAAGCCTCCCTGCCACACAAAAAACAAAGAACAATATTGACAAGAAGCAACTTTACAGAAAAAAAAAAGAAGAATAAGACCCTTATTATAATCACACATGGCAACGCTGCTATGCGTTCCGGATGCTGGCTGTTTCATCTACCCCCCTTCCATCCACCCACAGTGTGAACAGATATGGTGGAGGGGTGGAGGGGTGGGGCCCGGTGGGGTGGATGGTCCGCGCGTCTGCCTACAAAGGCAGCTCTGCCATTAAGGGACTGCTCTGAGATTCTCTTTGTTGTAGTAGTTGTAGTAGAGAGAGAGAGAGAGAGACAGAGAGACACAGAGAGAGAGAGTCCATGTACATCATAGCCAATAAAACAATACAATAAAAGCAGAACATAACAGCAAAGACGGTTATTATTATTTTTTCCCCCGTTCCTGCATGTTCATTGGCGTGTTTGCCTTCATTATGCAGACTGAATCAATTACAATACGGGTTACAGGCACAACATGACCCACTGATAATGACATTGAATTAGCATGATGCAAGGCTTTTGTTTTCATAACAACCAGCGACAACAAACATTATGCACATAATCAGTATAATGGCCTTGGAGCGAAAGGATGGAAAAAGAAATGCCAGTGCAACATCTTTGGTTTGATGATACGCCCTGGGGAAAAATATGAAAGGCAACCGAGACACTCGATGGCAGGGACGATATTCATAACTCCCAACGTTTCTATTGCCTTCATTCCCTCGCAGTCACCCCGTAAAATGACAGGTTTTGTGTCTCGCGCCGTTCAGCTTACGAGCCACAAGCTCACGTTTCCATAATGCCTCTGGTTTTTAAAGTGCCAAACAATGCCAAGTGGGAGCACTTCATGTCTTCATCGTGCTTTTCCTGGATCCAAAACGAGACTGCCTGATCAGATTTTATCATGAAGCTAGATTCTAATTTCTGACACTCTATTCTAATTTCTGACACTACATTCTAGTTTCTGACACTACATTCTAGTTCTCACTAGATTCTAGTTTCTGACGGTATATTCTTGTTTCTGAAACTAAATTCTTGTTTCTGACGCTAGATTCTAGATTTTGACACTACATTCTAGTTTCTGATGTTAGATTCTAGTATCTTACAGTAGATTCTACAGTGGTTTCTGACACTAGATTCTTGTTACTGTCACTAGATTCTAGTTTCTGAGGCTAGATTCTAGTTTCTGACACTAGATTCAAGTTTCTAACACTACATTGTAGTTTCTGATGCTAGATTCTAGTTTCTCACACTAGATTCCAATTTCTGATGGTAGATTCTACTTTGTGACACTAGATTCTAGGTTTTTTATGCTAGATTCTGGTTTTGTAACACTACTGTAGATTGTACTTTCTGACACTAGATTCAAGTATTAGAAGCTAGAATAGTGTGTCAGAAACTTTATGGCGGTAGAATGTAGTTTCTGGCACTAGATTCTGGTTTCTGACACTACAGTCTAGTTTCTGACAGTAGATTCTATACTTTGTGACACTAGATTCTAGGTTTTTTATGCTAGATTCTGGTTTTGTAACACTACTGTAGATTGTACTTTCTGACACTAGATTCAAGTATTAGAAGCTAGAATAGTGTGTCAGAAACTTTATGGCGGTAGAATGTAGTTTCTGGCACTAGATTCTAGTTTCTGACACTATATTGTAGTTTCTGACATTAGATTCTAATTTCTGATGCGAGATTCTAGTTTCTGGCACTAGATTCTAGTTTCTGACAGTATATTCTACTTTCTGATACTAGATTCTATTTTTTTTTCTGACAAAAAAAAAAAAAAAAATATATATATATATATATATATATATAAAAAAAACTATGTTCCTGTGTCAGTGATGCTCAACATATTTCATGCCAAGGACACCTGAATTGTCTATATTTGGCTGCGGACCCCCAACTGAAAACATGTTCTAGGGACCCCCCAGAAGTAAAGATCTGAGTTAAAAAGTTTTGCTTCTGAAATAATATATTCATACTATATTTAAAAAATATATATATTTACACGATTTGCCCCAGATTTTTTTTTTTTTCAAAAATAGCAGACCTACAAGCTTTTAGATCTGTCAGTTTTTCAATAGCTAAAGGGTAACATAATGCTTAGAACACCAAAACCCGTTATGGTACAGAAAGGCTTAAAGGGGAATTCCACCTATTTTCAAAATTTTGAAAAAAAAAAAAAAAAAAAAGGTCTGGAAAAATAATCATTAACATATTGACAAACACAACTTGATGATGTCATCAAGTTGTGTTTGAGCATGTAAATGATTTTTTCAGACCTCCATTTCTAGGAAACAATGACATGGTAGAATGTTGCAAATGGGTGGAATTCCCCTTTAACTCAACCCTCAGCTGCCAAGATGACACGTGAGCGATATGTAAGTGAGAGAGAGCCAATATAGTGTTTTTGCACTAACTACTGTGGGGGAATGTTCTCCTAGGAGAGCGGAGGAGGAAGGATTGCATTCCACAACAGCAACTCCTCCACCACCACCATGCACCACTGCAACCAGCACCACCACTTACAGAGTCCACCACTAGGTGGGGCTGTAGTCCTGTTGCACCTCCTCAATGCACACAGTGCAAACCATGCAGTCTGGCTTTCCTGTAACCGGGCACCCCACACACACACACACACACACACACACACACACACACACACACACACACACACACACAACACACACACACACACACACACACACACACACACACACACTGCTGCTGTTTGGGTTGCTGAGCTAGTGTTGGCAGAAAGGAAAGAGTAACAGTCCCAGGTTTAATTGCGTTTCGAAAAGGAAACGCAGCCATAATGACATAGGAAATACAATAAAGCCGTAAATGGACTCCAGGCGTTCTCCCAAAACTCAAACACCGAGCAGCAGCGCATTTAGCATCACCTCCATTCGAGTATATATACTATATATATATATATATCGCTCGGTAATGTGAATATAGAACTGTTGGAGCTGATAGGGGGGGGTGCAGTATGTATATCTCTTCTGTTAGGCGGTGTTGAGATTTAGTGTTGTATCATTATTAATAATATCTGCATATTACTTTCATTCCGACTGGCACAGAGCATATTTACCATCAGGGGCTCATTGATTATCTCTGACGTGTGTGTGTGTGTGTGTGTGTGTGTGTGTGGTGTGTGTGTGTGTGTTGTGTGTGTGTGTGTGTGTGTGTGTGTCAGGGGGCGGATCTAGGTATGGGCATGGGGGGCAATTGCCCCCCTAAATACCCAGTCTGACCCCCCACCCCCCGCAAACACGATGCCATGCAAAACAACCAAAGATATTTCAAATTAAAGTGTTTATAATTGAAATGATGTGAAACACTACTACTGCTACTAACTAACTACAGCTGTGTCACCACTAAACCAACAGCATTTCGTCATTGAAAACAGAAAACTCTCTGAGTCAGACCTTTAGCTTTATGCATGCTGTGTGTCTGTTGCAACTGTTACAACTGATGTTATTATTGATGCTTTACTTGACTAATAAAAGTTCTGTAACTGAAAATGGTATGGGTGCGGCTTCATCGCCCGTGGCGATGAAGCCGCCCCCATACCATTTTCTCTTGCCCGTCCAACATGTTCTCTTGCCCCCCAAATGGGACATGTTACATCCGCCCCTGGTGTGTGTGTGTGTGTGTGTGTGTGTGTGTGTGTGTGTGTGTGTGTGTGTGTGTGTGTGTGTGGTGTGTGTGTGTGTGTGTGTGTGCGTGTGTGCGTGCATGTGGGGTGTAGATAGCCCCTGTCCGGACGTCCTGAGTTCTCCATGACAGCCACAATGAATCCAGGAGAAAGTTGAAAGTTATACGAGCTGGTATTGATTTACTCTATCACATCCACTTCAGTCATGTTGGGAAAAGAGGAGGAGAGGAGAGGAGAGGAGAGGAGAGGAGAGGGAGGAGAGGAGAGGAGAGGAGAGGAGAGGAGAGGAGAGGAGAGGAGAGGAGAGGGGGGGGGGGCACCGGGGCGACCACAGGCCTGCTTTTAAAGCAGTGGTTTTCAACCTTTTTAATACCATGGACCACTATTTATTCAGGATTTGAGCCTCAGACCACCATTTGATGACATTTTAGCCCCACAGACCCCAAAACTAAAGATTTCTTTTGCTTTTGTCCACAATTCCAGGCTGGATTTGGGAAACAAAACAGCCAAACATACAGATCATAAATGACCATTAATATTCTACATTCTGACTTGGACTAATTCACATGATGAATATTTTAACTCTTGAGAGTGTAAAAATGAAACCAAATGGACCCGCAAGGGTCCACTTGGTTTCTCCACTCATTTTTCCCCACTCATTTTTCCCCACTCATTTTTCCCCACTCATTTTTCTCATAGTCTTTTCGAAAAATAATTAACATAAAGACGATTTTGCCACTGACAAAAGCCAACTTGGGTCGTGACAAATCATGATGGCACACACAATATCATCATATAATATCTAATTACCACGTTTTGTGGTAAAAGCACTACTACTGCTACTAACTAAGACCAATTGTGGCACCACTAAACCAACAGCATTTCATCATTGAAAACAGAAAACTCTCTGAGTTAAACTTTTAGCTTTATGCATGCTGTGTGTCTGTTGCAACTTCATCTGAATGTTGTTTGAGGTTGATTGATGCTTCCTTGCCCAATATAAGTCCTGTAACGGAAAATGGTATGGGTGCAGCTTCATTGCCTGAGTCGCTTGGCGCCATGGGCGATGAAGCCGCCCCCATACCATTTTCAGGTGCCCCATCAATTGGGAAATATTACATCCAGCCCTGTCTATAACTAGAATTGAACATTTAAAACACATATAATACAGTTTAAAAATAATTCAAAATTTTATCCCTGGGGGGTGCCATTTTACTATGCCTGTCATAGGTATGACGGTCCTGGATTTGCGGGTCCATTTGGGGAGGCTCCAGGGAAAATCTTTCCTGGGGCTCCAAATTGCTTAGAAACACCACGAGGGGAGAGGAGAGGAGAGGAGAGGAGAGGAGAGGAGAGGAGAGGAGAGGAGAGGAGAGGAGAGGAGAGGAGAGGAGAGGAGAATGTTGCTGACACGGGGACATTATTCATTGTGCAAATGTGTTGTTCGCACAACGGACGCTGTTGTAAATTACGAGGAGAGAGAGAGAGAGAAGCGAAATAAAAGAGGGAAGTAACGGAGAACTCGATGAAACCCCTCCGCCTGCGGCTAATTCTTTGACTTTTAGTGGCTTCACATCGAGAGACAGGAGAAAGGATTATTTCTTTTGCTGGCAAACGGTCAAAGCCCTATAAAAGAAGAGAGAGGAAAAAAAGGGGGGATGTTGAGACAGGGAACAGACTAAACTGATTCTGCAAAAGCAAACAGACATATTGGTCCTAAATTGTCTGGGGTAATAAAACTCACCCGAGGCTTGTTGTAGCGGGGAGGAGTATAGCAGGGTTATTTACAAGGCTGTCACTTCAGCGTTGCGCTCCTGGTATCTCAGACCCCTGTAGAGAGGAGAGGACGCAACGCTCACCTTCTGATTTTCTTTTCAAATGCCGACATATGACTCACCAGTCACCACCAACCGGCATAAAGAAAAGAATAATTAAGAAGATCGGGGACAAGGTTAGAGACATCGCGTAATGAAAGTTATTGGTCATGTCACTTCGTCACTTCGCCGCTCCAGCCGCCGCCGCCCCCCCGCCGTCCCCCGCCGCCCCTCGTCGCCCGAGCCTATTACTTTCAATCAGGCCAGCCGCCCGTGAAATGGGGTTTCTTCTTACCATGCTAGGAGGAATATGCCTTACATTACACCCCCTCCACCCCCACCCCAGACACCCGACGCCGCCACCAGGCGGGGTTCCACATCCTTCTCCCCAGGTGCTTTCTCACATGGATGATCAAGGCACTTAAGGCTAATGTGGACGTGTGTCTGTGCAGCGGCAGGGGCAGTGCGGTGAGGATGGGAGGGCAGTGGGTGGGTGGGTGGGTGGTGGGGTTGGACTCACTGGGCTCAACAGGTTGCATCATTAAGGGCCCCGTTCAATTAAAACCGACAGCCATCGTAATCACTCACCGCCGCGCTGCCCTCCGTCCGTTCACAAGTTAGTCTTCTGCAGGCATGATCGAACGATCCCACGGGCCGGGAGGGGAGGGGAGGGGAGCATGGGGCGGATGTAACATGCCCCATTTGGGGGGCAAGAGAACATGTTGGAGGGGCAAGAGAAAATGGTATGGGTGCGGCTTCATCGCCCGTGTCGCTTCGCGCCACGGGTGATAAAGCCGCACCCATACCATTTTCAGTTACAGGACTTTTATTAGGCAAGTAAGCATCAAGAATAACATCAGTTGTTGTTGAAGTTGCAACAGACACGCAGCATGCATAAAGCTAAAGGACTGACTCAGAGAGTTTTCTGTTTTCAATGATGGAATGCTGTTTTAGTGGTGACACAGCTGTAGTTAGTTAGTAGCAGTAGTACTGTTTCAAATCATCTTAAATATAAGTACTTTAATTTGAAATATCATGGTTGTTTTGCATGGCATCGTGTTTGGTGGGGCAGACTTGATATTTAGGGGGGCATTGTCCCCCCCCATGTCCATGCCTAGATCCGCCCCCTGGAGGGGAGAGGGATAAAAAGGGACTCAGGGGAGGTTGAGTGTGAGTGATTCAGTGCAATGGCAAAATGAGTCACTCTGCCACCAGCGGACCACATTGATCTCCGGTGACGACAAAACAATATGCGGTAATGAGCAATGAGCGTCCCCCTCTGTTTGTCAGTGGTCAGCCTTAATGAAGCCACTTTCTGTTGCCGCCATTAGTCAATGACATTGACGCGAGCGCTGAAAGTTTGCCGCCGATGTGTGTGCATCCTAGTGCAGGCCGTAAAAAAGGGGAGTTAAAGGGGAATTCCACCCATTTTCAACATTTTATTATGTCATTATACCTTAGAGTTGTTGTGCGGACATGATAAAATAATGTGTTCCTTAGACATGGAGGTCTGAAAAAAATCATTAACATGGAGGAACACACTTGATGATGTCATCAGAGTGTACAAATGGAACCAAATAGACCCACGACGGTCCATTTGGTTCCATTTGTACTTTTTGTTGTGGAAAATGTAGCCGCCTCCATTTTTGGTACGCCCACCCAAATAAATAAATAAATAAAAAATAAAACAATATTTTAAAAATAAATGAAAACGGTAAAAGAAATTTCACAGCCCTCTCACGTATTAGGAGGACAATCAGTCACCAGAAAAAAAGATGGGCTCTTCGAATAATCTGTCATGGTTAAAATGGAGTTTTAAGTTATAATGGGTTTGTATAGGAAGGAGCTGGAGGTGCTGAAATGAACATCAAACATATAAATAGTGAATGTAGTAACTTATAAACTGTCTAGTGTGTTCACATGAGACTGAGTAGACCATAAAATGACCCCCCCCCCCCCCCATACACACACACACACACACACACACACACACACACACACACACACACACACACACACACCACACACACACCCACACCCACACACACACACACACACACACACACACACGCACACTACATAACTAATCCAGACCACTGGAGCAGATATTGGTTCGGATGTCCTCAGCAAGCAGGTCATTTTGATCCTATTTCAACAAACATTGCCGGACCGGTTCATTCTGCCAAGATAAACACAAACCAAAAAATGGAATAATGAGGTTTTTTTTTGCTCTCAGTACAGTGTTGAAATAACAAGTCATATCTTTGAACCAGCAGTTGGCTTAAACTGTTGGCCCCTTTTTGCTCTCGCCGTTTCACGGTGACGAGATGAGTTTCATTTTGGACGGCGTACAAAAAAACCCTCTATGTACACGTTTAAAACAACAAAGGCCCAGAGTTGGCTGCATACAGCGGGAACGCGAAAACCATGAACACACGCACACGTGTGTGCACACACACACATTTGGCAGCGCTAATTAATACGCATGCAGTGGAGTTGGCTGATAATTGTTCCACTTTATTTTATTCACGGCGCTGTGTGTGTGTGTGTGTGTGTGTGTGTGTGTGTGTGTGTGTGTGCGTGTGTGTGTGTGTGTGTGTGTTGTGTGTGTGTGTGTGTGTGTGTGTGTGTGTGTGTGTGTGTGTGTGTGCGTGCGTGCGTGCGTGCGTGCGTGCGTGCGTGCGTGCGTGCGTGCGTGCGTGCGCGTGTGCGTGTGCGTGTCTGCTTGTGCGTGTATGTGGGTGTGGGTGGGTTGCTGCGTGTGTCTCTCACTGTCGAATTAATGTGACATTCCTTTCACGTATTAGTCAAGGTAAATCATATAAAGCGCTGGCCATTAATTATAGTGGGAATTCATTTCCCACGTTAATTGGCAGCAATTCAAATCCTGGGCGATAATGAAAGGGTACAACAACAGATCATTAGGTATAGCACTCACCCACATATGGCAATGTGCACGGACGGACGCACAGTCGCACACACACACGCACGCGCGTTCTCGCAATCACCTGCTGTCAGTGAGTTTTGAGTAGAAGTGCGTTCGATGGCTGCCTTTGATGTGAATTGTTTGAAATCGGCAGGAATGCATATAGCTCTTTTCATTTCTACTCATTGCAGAGAAAAGAGAACATCCATCATTAATCACGGCACGTGACGGAGCAGACAGATCCACAAAGGCTGTCCATCATCCAGCGGCATAGACGGAACGATACACGTGCAAAAAAACTCTAACAAGAGTATCGGTCTGACTTCAAAACTTTTTTTTCGAAAGTTCCTCCGTAAAGTTTATTTTTTCTTGTTTGGGCTAGTATTATAGTTAGTATATATGCTGACGTTTACTTTCCATAATTTTTTTATTAGTAACCATCCATCAGTTAGACATCTGCTGTGGTTCTGTGAAATCAATGTCTCATTGATCTGTCCGGCGGCCGGTAGACATGAGCGCACGTCTGTCTCTCTGACAGTTACAAAAAAACAAGCCAAACGCCCCAGAATACAAATTTGCCTTCGTTGACGTCTGAACTCGAGAGGAGGCCGCCAGAGAGAACAGACAATTGACAATCATGACATAAATCCATCTCTCATTCTTGGAAACCCATCCTGTCTATTGTTGCCCCCTCTAGTTCCCTGTAGTCCCCCCTCCTTCCACTCGCCCCAGCCTCACTTTGGGTAGTGTACGTCGATAACAGGCCTGCTCAGAACACTCATACCCTTTGAGCTTCTCCGTAGGAGCTGAGGCTTAGCCGCACGCGCAGGACGGTTTGGACAATAGGAGAGAGGCGGGGGGGGGGGGTTTGAGGCAGAAAGCCTAGTGGCTTTGCTGTTTATTGATTGCAGATATGTGGCAAGAGCTTAATTGATTCATGTATAATCTCTTGGCTTTGGGATTGGGAGTGCAGGGACAAGTCGGCCTGTCGCGAACCGCCGATCGTTTGCCGGCATGAAATAACGGCTCATCAGAAAAGAAAGTTTGATTTCAAAAGTACTTCTGTGGCTGTGGCTTAGAGGCAACCTCGTCTCACCCCCCCAAAGTCGTTGAAATAGCTCAGGCAGAGCCACTTTCTGTACATAATCAATACAAATAGAAACAAAAGTCTGTTCGAATGATGCCGAAATTACCTCCCCGTCCACAATGAACGTGAGCTGCATGAAGCAAAGCAGAGGGAGTCACCAGCCGAGTTGCTGCGCTGAGCGCTGCCGATTTTGGTAGCAGTGTTGTTTCAGTCGACTAAGGTTTTTGATATTTAGCCGACTAAGACTAGACTAAGACTTATTACTATTCCAGTAATTTGATACTAGGAAATAAAATGAGACATGTTTCATACTAAAAACTAAAAGACTAAATATGTCTTTTTGAAAAGACATATTTGATTGTTGATTTACTTTCTCATTTTATGATGTGAGGATCGCAGGACATGAAACTGAACTTTAATAATGCATTTTCTGTTGATTGTTGAAAAACATCACTTTCTTTTTTTGCTTCTTTACCTGGGACATCCTCGTAAAACAGTGTTTGCGTATTGAAACGCAGTCTGGTGTCCACGCTTTTTGTGTACAGGTTAATGTGAAAATGTAATTTAGTGGCAGGAGATATACAGTAAGAAATTACATTTTGCTCTTGAGGTGCACTCATACTGTATAATCGTTGTTGGGAATAGTTCAACTAGTAGCAAGTAACTTAAATGCATTTTTCAATTATGTAGCTGTAGCAGAGCTAGGTTCAAAACAGGCCTATATGTTTTCCCAGCCCTAGCGAATAAAAAGGGTAATTGTTTACAACCACCCCCACACACACGCACGCACGCACACACACACACACACACACACACACACACACACACACACACCACACACACACACACACACACACACACACACACACACACACACACACACACACACACACACTCACACACACTGTGATGTCAGCCAAATACTCTGCGAGTGATTTTGCTAAATAAATATGACAGTGAGTATAATGAGCAATATAAAATCTATCCATCCAATCTGTTTAATCAATCTATCACGTAACTTGTGACCTGGCTCGCCCACTGGCTCATTCACACACACACAAACTGAGCCTGCATGCATATGTGTCTGGAGTATAAGTATAGAGTGATGATCTTTCAGTGAAATATTATTGAATTCTCTGATTTCTTTTTCCCAGGCGGGTGTCTTTTTAAATTTTCTGTACGCCCCTGTATGCCGCCATGTGTGGTGTCGCTACAACCAGAGCCTTACAGTGGGGGAGTTGGAATATTCCAGTTCACTCCTATGTCCCCGAGCGCTCGCACAGCTGGTGGAACATGGAGGAGCCGTATGAGTCTTTCACTTTCAAACCCGAAGTTGGTGAAATGAGTGGGATTTTTATAGGCCACGCCGGCAGACCGGGTATAGATCCGATTCGATATGAAACCAAATGGACCCTTGCGGGTCCATTTGGTTTCATGTTTACACTCTCAAGAGTTAAAGTATTCGTCATCTGAATTAGCACAAGTCTACACAACTAGAAAATGGTGATTTAATCGTAATTTTAATGGTCATTTTAATGGTCATTTTGATCTGTATGATTGACAATTTTGTTTCTGAAATCCAGCCTAGTATGAGGGCAAAAGCAAAGAAATCTTTAGTTTTGGGTATGGTGGGGCTAAAGTGTCATCAAATGGTGGTCGGTGGCTCAAATGATGAATAAAGAGAGGGCCCGGGTGTAAAAATGTTTGGTCTTACTCTTACTTTTATCTTGAATTAAATTAATATTACGCAGACTTTAGTTCAGCCTTTAGTCTTGGCCCTACACGATATTTTATGTATCTCATTTGGCCCCTTGGGAAAAATGAGTGACGCCCACCCCAAAAGGTTGCCAGTCCGTGGTCCGTATATATTATTACAGGCTTCCGTTTTTGCATAAACACGGACGAAAATGAAAGCCGGGGTTGTCGGGGCTAGTGTTGGGGTTAGCTGCTCTGCTGTATTACGCAATTTGATGTATAGATTGATGCGCAGAACATCGGTCAGTAAACATCATTAATAACTAACCAGATCTGACCCTGATGGTTTGTCAGGTTCTCTTCTAGACCAGTGGTTTTTAACCTTTTTCATACCAGGGCCCACTATTTATTCATAATTTGAGCCACGGAACCACCATTTGATGACATTTTAGCCGCCCCACAGACCCCAAAACTAAAGATTTATTTTGCTTTTGTCCACTATTCCAGGAAGGATTTGGGAAACAAAGCAGTCCAACATACAGATCAAAATGACCTTTAATCTTCTACATTCTCTAGTTATGTAGACTTGGGCTAATTCACATGATGAATATTTTAACTCTTGAGAGTGTAACGTTCTCAAAGAGTTACATCTGGTTAACCAACTTTCCATCATATAGCCTGGGGACCACATGGAACCCTCTCAAGGACCACTGGTGGTCCCCGGACCACCTGTAGAAAACCCCTGTTCTGGACTATACAGGGACCACTGGCGAACATGTCTGTACGCTCGAAACCGAACATGTATGTTTCTTTCTTTTACTTTTTTAATTTATTATAGTGTTGTACTGTTTATGGATTCCCCCGGGGCTCTGTAATAAAGATGGAATTGAATTGTCTGGGTCTGAGATAAATCTCAGATGAATCTCCCAGCCCAGACATCTCCTGCTGCTTTACCACAGGGCTTAAGCCATGCCTCCAGCCTCCCCGCCGATCCGACCAATTAGCAGGCCAGCGTCAAAACTTAGCATGCTCTCGCAGATTTGTCTCTCGATGCTGTTTATCCCTGCTGAATGGGCAAACACCGCCGGAGTTTCGTCCATCCTCCGTCTGCTTGAGCTCGAATTAAATCCCACAAGTTGCTTGTTATTCCATTTCCATTGCTCTCCACTGCAGCCCCGCTGTATCTATAACCATTTCTAAAAGTCTGTGGTCCCAGACATGTGTCAGGGGTCCAGCTTTCCCTGTCACCTGGAACTGTATTTCCATCCATCGGCTCCAGATATCTTACCTCAGGGGTTAAGTCAATAAATCAGTGATGAGTCCAATGAAAGCGTTCGGTGTGTCTGTTCGCTTGAAGGCACATCCTCCTAGTCAAGGTGTCAAGCTGCCTTTGCTTTTCGCTGGGCCGTGACCCCACACACAACAGTCTGAACACGCACCCTATAGTGTCTGTCTTTCTATGCTGTTGAACAGGACATGCTCTGTCAGTCATTCTGTCCTACTCATCTTGCAAAGGGCGATTGATTTTTTTCCTTTTCTTTTTTTTACTGAGCTGTTGGAAGCCCCGTCGGAAGGCTGCAGGGACTTAAATGGGAAAATGGAGCCTTGAAGAAGTTCACTGTAAACTGTTGCCTTGTCAGTGAGAATCCTTCTTTGTTTCCCTTGTTGCTGCCAACAAAAGCTTCACAACAAATGTAAGGCTTGATGCACGGATTCATGAAACGGCAACAATCCTGTAATTTTCACAGAAACCAAGTTAACACTTTTCTAGCTAGTATTATTTTTTAATAATCGCCTAGTAGTTTTCTGCCACCAGAATTTTCCAATGTGCAACTCCTATTTCAAATTTCCGTTTCCCAGGATGGACGTTTCTGATCAATGCACAAGATATGGCTGATTCAACTGTTGCTTACGTTTGCATTAAGACGGCAGCCTCTGTAGGGTCACTAGGTGGCTGCTCTGAGGCATGTCAACCTGATGTAGTTACATGAAATGTAGGGCCATGTGGAGTTTGCTTTAGAGTTGCCCATGTGCACATTTCAGTAAGGAGTCTGCTATTCCCGGTTGGTGGAGTTAATCTTTTTTCTTTTATATTATTGTATATATTCTTCTCTGGCATTAATCGGTATTTGGTATTTATATCGGCTAACACAGAAATGGCGGTATCAGGATTAGAAATGAGAAAACGTGGCATCGGGACATTCGTAGTTTTTGGCCACTGACTGTGCTTTTTCTCTGTTTTTTGTTTTCTTTATCTGTGAATAAGACTGAGAGAATGAAATAGTTAGATAGGTATTGCATGAGTGTGGACAAGCCTATATACAGTATATAGAGACAGGGGATTCCTGGATCGCTGCCCTCCTCAATTTCCTACCCAAAATCAGCTTCTTAAGCTCTGCAAAAGAAAAGTTGTCAGTCAAGCTGTCACGCCGCAGTAGCACGTCTACATGCGTGGTACGCTTCTCTCCACTTCTGGCACTGCCCTGGGTTGGCTCCCATTGAGTCAATTTACTTGACTCAAGTTCTGGGTACTTGACTCAAGTAAGTTTCTAATTCTACAAACTTAGAAGTAGAAACTTACTAGTTCTGCGAACTTTAGGGATGCCATGGTATGCAATCTTCCATGGCGGTATGGTTACTCTATTGGAAGCAAGCAATACCTCGGTATTTCACGATATATATTTAAAAAATCATTACAAAAACGGGCAACCTGCGGCTGTGGTCACCGTCATATACCGCTGACCTGAGCAGGACTCCCTAGCCCACTGGTTCCCCAAGTGCAGGGGTTTTCAACTTTTTGACTCCAGGGACCACCATTTATTCAGCATTTGAGCCACAGACCACCATTTCATGACACTTTAGGCCCCAAAGACCTAAAACTAAGGAATTATTTTGGTTTTGTTCACAATTCCAGGCTGGATTTGGCAAACAAAACAGTGTAGACTTTTTAATTAAATAGTGCTTCAGATGATATGTGAAAATGAAACCAAATGGACCCGCAAGGGTCCATTTGAGAGAGACAGAGAGAGAGAGAGAGAGAGAGAGAGAGAGAGAGAGAGAGAGAGAGAGAGAGAGAGAGAGAGAGAGAGAGGAGGAGGGGGGCATGCAGCAAAGGGACTCGGAACTCGGGACTCGAAGGCCAAAGCCTACTACAGTATATGTGACATATGCACCCGACCTCTTGGCCAGCAGACACCCCATAATATGTCTTTAAAGTTGAAGGCGTTAGTTACCGGTATGTACTGGTTTTAGCACTTGGTTAATAAATAACAAGACAATAATGCTGTGAGCCCCTAAGCCCTGTCTTGTAAACTGTTGAAAACCTCTGATCTAGAGACTGTCTCACTTCTTCACATTGTAATTCAGATGATTCAAATGCATCTGCTGCATCAGTAGCTGGCATAAAATGGAGCCCCTATACAGCCCACAAGAGTTAGCCTGGCTCAGTCCTGAATCAGTACTAGCTTACTTACAGTACCCTGTGATTCAAGGACTGGCTTCCCTGCCTTTGGGGCCATTTGTGCGGGTTGGAAATCCAATCCCAGCACCTGATTGGCCAACAGCCCTGTCAATCACTTCGACCACAACGTTGTATGCTTTCCCAATATTCTTAGGGGTTCATATGAACCAATCATCGTTAAGACTGCTGCTTTGATAACGCCCATCCCAGAAACTGCTGTGGTAGAGAGGGACTTCAGTCTGAATAATGAAGTGAAACAAAATGACAATTCAGACTGAGGTCAGGCTACACAAGAGTCCCCTTGAAAGCGAAAGACTACCAGTCAATCGTATGCTGTGTTAAATGAGCAATTGTAAAGTCGCCTCCAGAAACCGTGCCGTACACTATGAATCACAGAAAACGTTTCAAGTCAACGAAAGTGACCAACAAGACTGGTGGTGGGCCGATTCAGGACATGTTTCTCCAAAACTTTTCCTGCTACAAAGCCTCAGCGGGCCATAGAGCCACGCCAGCCATCCATCAGTCCATCCGTTCTGCTATGGTAGACATGTGGACCTCTTGTCCTTTTATAATTGAATCATCTAAGAGGGGCTCCCCGGCCAGCCGGTCCATCTCCTATATGCCTTGTTTGCTATAGCCCCGCAGGCTCTTAACAGCATGTGTCTCGGGTTGCTTCTGTTCTCATTAGAAAGCCTCGAAAAAGTCTCTTTTCGTTGCCCCGTGCGCCACGAGGCCAGTCGTCCCCTCCTCTTCACAACTTCACAACCAAACGCGCCAAGGCTTTGAACATAACAAGACACAGAAGTCATGGATGTCAGGGCCCAGGCCCGCAGGCGGCCGCCGCCTTGCTTGAGCCGGAGTAACAAGCGAGCGGACGGACACCTAAAAGAATTCCTCAAAATGAAGCGTCCCTTTCAGTTTGGCATTGCGGGGCTTAAAGGGGAAAAGGCAGGATGAAAAAAACGACGCGTTTCGCGGACACTGTGAGACTTTCGGCCTGTCCCTCGAGTTCGACAGAATGAAGAAAGGACGGCTGATCAAGAGCAAAGCAACGGGAAAGTCAGCAGGGATTTCTGTCTATGTGTCTGCGTGTCTGTGTGTGTGTGTGTGTGTGTGTGTGTGTGTGTGTGTGTGTGTGTGTGTGTGTGTGTGTGTGTGTGTGTGTGCGCGCATGCGCACGTGTGTGCTTGCGTCAGCCGCGTGGTGTGTGTGTGTGTGTGTGTGTGTGTGTGTGTGTGTGTGTGTGTGTGTGTGTGTGTGTGTGTGTGTGTGTGTGTGTGTGTGTGTGTGTGTGTGTGTGTGTGTGTGTGTGTGTGTGTGTTTGCTCCGCTGCGTTCTGTCTGAATAAGTGTTATTACAAAAGACAAAGCCAAAAACCTTAAGGCCATATTTGCGTCCAGAAAACTCATGGAATGTGCCCGAATAAACTCATAATGAGCCAGTTAAAAGCCTCCAACAATGAAAAGCCGGCGCTGAACGAGCTGAGAGGAAGATTTCTGGAGGGGAAGCAGATTGTTAGATGTTTTGCCTCTGAGCCCATATATGAGAGTCGAGGATACAAGATCTGAATTTGTGGCGTTTGTCACAACTACTTTCAGTGGGCAGATTTCCTTTAAAGAGGGGGTGCCGTGATTTTTTTTTTTTTTTTTTTTTTTTTTTTTCAATTTTGTACATGTTTAAGAGGTGACAGTATGTAAATAGACACTAGGTGTGTTTTTTGCAATGTGCAATGATGTCTTCCCTTTGTATTTAGGGTTTCTTTCTGGGGGCTGAACCTATCCAGTAAAATGAATGAAAAAATCTTCAATAAAAAAAAAATCTTCTAACTCCTCCCCCTTTATCATACAACTAAAGCTGTGGACGTGGCTTCAGTTCAGGTGGATCTCCACCCATCACCCACCCACCAGGCAAACCAGGCATACTTAATGAACTGGTAGGGTGGAATCATAAAAATGACAGTTTAACAAACACTGTACACATTTTGGAAAAAAAATCTTACTTTTCATATAACATTAATACCTGATGATCATGTTTTAGGGTAGAAAAAAATCATGGCACTCCATCTTAAGATTTTACGTGATGCTTATTTCTATGCTATGGTGCCTTTACAAAGATGCCCAGGGGTGTGTTTCCCAGGGTGTTTGGGGGGGTAGTGTGAGTTTATCTAAAGCTATCCCGAGCTATATCCTTGCGTAAACACATTAATCAGCAAAGTGAATGTGTATACCTGTATCTCTGTCAGCAGCAGCGGACGTCGATAGCAGCCGATCAATGTCTCTTCAAAGGGGAGTCGTATAGGGTGACGAACTTCAGAGAAAATACATTAATGTTT
This sequence comes from Benthosema pterotum, assembly GCA_039105355.1. Lineage (NCBI taxonomy): Eukaryota > Metazoa > Chordata > Actinopteri > Myctophiformes > Myctophidae > Benthosema > Benthosema pterotum. The sequence continues at coordinate 39,325,237 of CM076977.1, forward strand.
GAAAGCAGCTTCCACACAGACACGCGCTGGGTAAAAAGGTGTAGACGCAGCAGGGCAGCTACATGAAAGTTAGCCTATTAACCTTCCTAATTAAAGTTGTGGGAAAAGTATGCAAATGTTAAAAAAAAAAAAAAAGAAAAAAAAAAAAAAAAAATATATATATATATATATATATATATATATATATATATATATATATATATATATATATATATATATATATATACACTAGGCCTGACCCCAACTAGTCGACTAGTCAGTCGGTAGGGGGCGCTGTCGACTGAGAACCTCCCAGTCGAATGTCGTTTTTTATTTATTTATTTTTTTACTCGTTTTTTTTTTTTTTTTTTTTTTTTTGTACTCGTTTTTTTTTAATCATTCCACTCTCGGGGTTGGGGTGGTTAATGTCTAACATAAACAAATGAACAGAGAAAGCCTATTGTTGAAGTGCTGTCAGATTTAACTGTCAGTAAAAAGTCGACCGTGCACTTGATCTCACAAACGCCCAGTGAGAACAGCAGAGGACAAGCCAATGATAACCCAGACGGAGCGGATATGAATGCATCGCTGTCCGGCTGTATTCTTTGTCATTTCTTGTTCAAAACGTTATAACGTTACTGTTTTATAGGGAAGAGAATTGCTTATTTGCTTATTTTACTATCGCTGTACCGAGGACATGTCTGTGCTGTGCGAGTCTGTGCTGCTGCTGCTGCTGCTGCCGCGGCGGCGGCGTTGTCCTCCTCCTCCTCCTCCTCCCCGCAGTCTGTCTCAAAGAACGCGGCTATGATCGCTTATTTGCTTATTTTTTGGAACCACGGCACAAACACCTAAAGTTCACCACCAACGTGATGAGAGGAGCCGTTTGTGAACATGTCACTGCTTTCTTGTCAAATCTCGAGCTCCGGTGTGCGCGCTCTCTCTTGTTGTCGGCTTACGTTACTGTTTTCAGGTCCGGGTATAAAATTTCACAATAGGGGGGGCAGGCGAAAAGTTTAAGCTATAGATTCCGGAGATTTAGGGCGTTTAGGGGGCATTCCCCCCTGTGCACAGCCTTTTATCCGGCTTGCAAATGCTTCCAAAAAAAGGAAATAAGAAAGAAAGAAAGAAGGCGATCCACAGACGCTCTTTCCCCTCCCTCAACCCTCGTGGATTACGGTATATATGGATTATATCTTTGATAAAATACTGCAAAAGGTACACAGTGACAGTAGCCTAAGTTAACATCGATTCTCTCAGAACACATGCACACGGCTGCGTTGTGAGCCGTATGGCAACATTTTGCGTTGGGTCCCGCGGGCGCCGCGGGGTAAAGAAATAATAATAATAATATTAATATTAATGTTAATTTTGCCCGCGGGGGGGGGGGGGGGGGCTCATTCGACTGGCAGTCGACTAACGGCACATTTATTCATATTAATTTCGACTATAGAAATCCTTAGTCGGGGACAGGCCTAATATACACACACACACACAGTATATAGTGTCCCAGCACTATAGTTAGTGCTGGGCCGGTATCGGTGATATCCTGCTACCTTATCGTACGACTCATGTCGTGCATTAGAAAAACATCGTCGTTATCTGCACTCCACAGACCTAGAGTTTGTCCCTTTTCGCAACCAGTTTCTGACCCCCAATGTCGCAACTCCCGACACTGGGTAGTTAACCAGGAAGTATGTACCAGGAAGTACATGCCATGGTACTGGATGAATGGAATAACATGCCAAAGTTAAACATATGTAAACAATGTAGGCTACACACTTTTGGAATTACATTAAACATGGTTGATCCTCCGCTCTGTGGCTACTAATTAGGTGAGCGTTTAATTCATTGTATTACGCTTCACGTTATTAGGCTATGAGTCATCATCTCCAGCTGCTGTTAAACTGCCTCCTCTGAGTAGTGTTCTTATGGCAAATTTAACCACCTGGCGCAGGGAGCTGGCAAATATAAGACTTCAGTTGTGCCATCACGCCTCATAAACATTCTAGTTTGTGTGCTTAGTGTTGGAGTGTGGACTGTGATGATGTTATTTGGTGTGTTGACATGCTTAGTATTTCATGTTTGGGTGACATGGGTTTGTTGGTTGGGTTCGCGCACTGCGGTGCGCAAATTAGCACTATTTATTGATGAATGAGTTGATTCATGGGTGATCCAGTGAAAGGCGATTCTGATAGTGTACGGTGATGTTTGCTAGTTTATCAGTGACACTGAGAAACAACATTTCTGGATTTATTCATTGTATCCATTGTGAGTATTGTGCCTATAGTGCCTGTATAATTTCAAAACTGCAGTAGTTGGGTTTGTTAGGAGGATTGTTGGTTGTAATTCATACCTTCACAATCAAATCAGAGGGGGCATGAAAATATAACTGGACAGGGTCCAGTTATATTGCCAGGTGTATTTTTTGTAGGTTGCATCGTCCAGTAAATGGTTGATTTAATAGTAGCTCTATTAGGCTATAGTTATAGTTAGGCTATAGTTATCACCATAGTCCTACAGTATATCTGCTACTGAATGAAACATGTCAAACCATAGTGGTGGTATGTCAAGGGAAAGAATATAAGTATCAAAATAGGAATAGAAATGTTATATATGTTAGGTAGTTCAGGAAAGGGCTTTGTCAGTGTTGTCCACCATTTTATTGAATAAACAATGTCAACCACATATACTTCTTATTGAACCATTATTATACCAATTTAGAGCCCCACCGATGCCATATTCGGTACGACCGATATATCGGTCTGGCTCTATACCAATTATCATAAGGCTCCTGGTCTAATGGTCCACCTGGCCTGAGAAACCCAGAGTAAAGCCATGTCTTTATTTTCATGATAATCAGCCTGCCATATCAACATTATGTTCAATTATGACACCACATCAAAATTACAGAGTATTTCCTTCTTATTTTGATTGTCCATACACACGACAGCCTTTATGTGTCCTCTTCTTTAGAAATATGTTCTTTCAGGATGTACACTGTAGGATTATTATACTCAATTATTATTATTAGCACTGGTTCCCCAGTCCTAGTTGAATGAATGTGAGTTCGAATTAATGTAGAATTACTGTACGTGCAAGATGTAATTCGCATACAGATGTGAGTGGACTTAAATTAACTGTACACATTTTTTATATATTTTATATATATATATATATATATATATATATATATATATATATATATATATATATATATATATATATATATATATATATATATATAAAACATCTCTCACACTTGTGCCAGTGCGCCAGTAAATAATAAATGTCATACACACATTTTTTTCCGCAGCATAGGGCATGCCTTGTTGATGGATTTGGAATAGATTTTGAAGGTCTGATTCAAAAAATGAAAGCGTACTTATTGGGTAAAGTCCATGATATTTGCATTGGAATGAATGAGCCTGGCTGGAAAGTGTCCTAGGGTGGTCAAGAGGGCGGGGCTTACCTAACTCTACCTCTATTATCAGAAGACCCTCAGAGAACCAGAGATCTTATATTAGGTTTTGGGTGCAGTAAGTCAGATGTAGACACAGTGGGGGCCAACTTGTGTAATGCCTTCTATATGGTTAAAGATGGAGGGGCATGAGTTTTGTATTTTTTCCAATTTCGTACATGTTTAAAAGGTGACAGTATTTGATTAGACCCATTGGTGTAGTTTTTATGTGCAATGATGTCTTCACTTTGTATTTAGGGTTTCTTCCTTCACATCATCAGCCCCTGCCCTAACTCCTCCCCCGTTACCATACAATACAGTTGTGGGTGTGGCTTCAGTTCAGGTGGATCTCCACCCATCACCAGGCAAACCAGGCCTACTCAATGAGCTGGTGAGGCTGCCCACATAAAACGTCATTTTAACATATACTGTACGCTTTTTTGGATGTTTTAGGGTGGAAAAAATCATGGCACTCTATCTTTCAAAAATGATTTTGGGTTTAACAGGTAACCAATGAAGTTCAGAAAGCGCTGGTATGATCTGTGATCTGCAGGATCACAGATCCTATAGCAGAATCCTATAGCGTCTGTGTTCTATATTTATATTACGTTGTAACTGTAGTTGATGAATAGAGGATGCAGTGAGCGAAGCGTAGAGACCATTACGGCAATCGAGGCGTGAAGAGATAACAGCACGGATCATTTTTTCTATGTCTTGTGAGAAGTGGTTCGATTTTTAGATATATTGCGTAGTAGATGATAAAAGACTGCATGGGTGACCTTCTTTACATGAAACTCAAAGTTCACATGAAAAATATAACATGTGCGTCATAGTGGCATAGTGGAAAAAAGTGTTATTTTTTCAGTGATTCTTTTAGTTTTTTTTTTTTTTAAGGGTAGCTGCTGCTGTGGCGTTTCCATGGCTTCGACGCCGTGCTGAGCTTTTCTAGCTCTTTTCGCCTTTTCACACACAGCGGTCACCTGCACGCCACTGGACACGGCCGACAGCTTTTATTGGCATAGAAGCAGGAGCATGGGGTCTTCATCAGACTGTACCTCAATCCCCCTGTCCCTCCTAGACGCATGGTCTTTGCCAAGCAGGCCTGGGTGTATCATTTCCCAAAACAGAGAGGTTTTTTGTTTTCATTGATGAAATCCTGTTGGTTTAGTGCAGTGGTCTTCAACCTTTTTGACACCAGGGACCACGATTTATTCAGCATTTGAGCCACGGACCACCATTTGATGTCATTTTAGCCCCAATTCCAGGCTGGATTTTGCAAACAAAACAGTGTAGACTTCTATATAATAGAAGTAATATATATATAATAGTGCTAATTCAGAGGATGAATATTTTAACTCTTGAGAGTGTGAAAATGAAACCAAATGGACCCGCAGGGGTCCATTCGGTTTCATTTTTACATTCTCAAGAGTTACACCTGGTTAACCAACTTTCCATCATTTAGCCTGGGGACCACCTGGAACCCTCTCAAGGATCACTGGTGGTCCCCGGACCACCTGTTGAAAACCCCTGGTTTCGTGGTGCCACAATTGTAGTTAGTTAGTAGCATTGTGTTTCAAATCATTTTAAATATAGGCACTTTAATTTGAAATATCTAGGGTTGTTTTACATGCCCCCCCCCCCCCCCCATGCCCATGCCTAGATCCACCCCTGGGGGGAGGGGAGGAGATGGGGTCTATGCATAGTGGTGGTTGCGATGCTCAGAGCGGTGAACACCGAAATTCTAAAATGAGTCTTTCGTAAAACTGCTGCGGCAATTGGCCAAAGGGTTCGGCCGGGACGGTTGAACCTTTCATGGTCTATATTATAATTGTTATAAAAATGTTCTCATATATAATATAAGCAAAGTAACTTGGAGGAAAAGTCGCAATAAAACGCAATATTGAATCGTAATATATTAAGAATCCCAATATAAATTGTTTTGGTACCCTATAGGTATCGATGCCATATCGACTCGGGAGCCCCACCCCAACTCAAAGATAAAGTTTTAAAAGATAAATACGTTATACTAAAAGTACAATATTTGCCTTTCAAAAGTAAAAGTATTATACATGTGAACATACTTACAGTACACGACTCCCTCATTAGGACATGGAAGTGTATTGATTTAAAAAAATTATTGAATCAAATCATTTTGTATCGTCCTTATCATTCTGCCAACCATACTGTAGGTAGGCCTATGGTTGTTAAAGGGGGGGTGCTGTGATTTTTGAATTTTTTCCAATTTTGTACGTTTAAAACCCTTTCAGGCGGGAATCCATATTTGGATTCTGTACAGTATGTACAGTATTCCATAATTAACTTTATTTGATGCTGAAATATGAATATTTCAGGTTTTTCAAAAACCTTAGGTCAGGCCTAAATGGTTTAAGAGGTGACAGTATGTAAACACCCTTGGTGTGTTTTTATGTGCAATGATGTCTTCCCCTTTGTATTTAGGGTTTCTTCCTGGGGGCTGAACCTTTCCAGTTAAACGTGCCAATGAAAAAAACTTCAATATTACATGCTCGGCCCCTCCCCTAACTCCTCCCCCTTCATCCTGCAACTAAAGCTGTGGGTGTGGCTTTAGTTCAGGTGGATCTCCACCCATCACCACCCACCAGGCAAACCAGGCAACTGGTAGGGTGGACTCATAAAAATGACAGTTTAACAACACTGTACACTTTTTGGGAAAAAATCTTACTTTTCATATAACATTAATACCTGGTGATCATGTTTTAGGGTAGAAAAAATCATGGCACTCCATCTTTAAAAGACACTACTTTGACATTCACAGACGTACGGTACAGTACATGTTGTACTTTACCAGGCAGTACTATGGACGCCCAGTGTGAACAGCATGGGTACAGACAGAAGGACAAGCCAGAACACTGAGCCTGGTAACGGAGCTATATGTCTCAAGGGAATGAGGTATTTCATCCATAATGGCTGTGGCCTTCCGTTCCCTCAACCTCTATACTCCTCTCGTTACGAACCCATCCTGTGAATGTTCAACAAACAATCACGCTCCCCCGTCTCCCTCGAGGAGCTTACATACACAGCGCCAGGATTTCTTTCTTTCTACCTTTTCCCTCTAAGGCCCAAACCGACGGGAAAAAACTGTACCGTCATGTCTGGCTTTGGCCCACAATACGCTCCGCGACACGACACGAGTCGGCGCCGTTCCCCCGCTAATACTCGCCTGCCAAAATACATTAACCAGTACCACACCATAAATAATTGAGTGTCTGGGTGACTTGGCCGGGCAGGGGTACCATATTGCTTGATTAAAACTTTATCACCCGACATTGTGAAAAGTTTCCAAAACAATTCATTACCAGGCCATTAATGGCGGACTTGCGCTTTGTAAAACATGATAAAATGGGGGACTTAATTAAAAAACTCATTATACTGCAGTTTTCTCTGAATTTCTCACTGCGCAGCAGCAGCAGCCCAGCCTTAGTGCACACACACTACTGCCACACTCCTTTGCACTCTTGTACTCTTATACTTGAGCTAGCGTTAGTGAAATCACACAACACACACACACACACACACACACACACACACACACACACACACACACACACACACACACACACACACACACACACACACACACACACACACACATACCTCTAATAAGCCCCCCTAAAATACACCTGTTCTGCTGCATCCTTTGTTATATGCTTTCAACATGAGGGAGTGCAAACCCTGTGTGTTTTATTGCTACCATTACAGCACAATCTTTCCCCATCTCTTTGCCCATCCATTCTCTCTTGTTAAAAAAAAAAAAAACACGAAAGCGAAGAGAAAGAAAAGAAAAAAAGAGAATTAAATAATAAAAACAGAAAATACTCTTTACAACTGGAAAGGTGTCCTCCGGAGCCTGAGGAAACTGCTGTCTTTAATGGAGGAATGATATAAAAAAATAAAATAATATAAAAACACCAGCTCCGCTCTGTGTCAGCCAGTGTCACGCTGAGCTTTTCTTTCCACACTCTTTTTTTGCCTTTTCACACACGGCGGTTTCACACCTGCACACCACTGGACACGGCCAACATCTTTTATTGGCATAGAAACAGGAGCGCCAGGCCTTTTATCCTACCTGAATCCTCCGCCCGTCTGTCCTAGACGCGTGGTCTTTGCAAAGGCTTTCTCGCATTTAAATATGACAATGAGCACAACCACGTATTACAGGTACCCCCCACCGCCTCCCTCCCACCCCCCCCCAACACAATCCATCCTTTGTGTCCTTCCCAGGGACGAGTTGACCCCTGTGAGCACCTCTTCTGCACAAAAGAGCTCTTGCCTACACTAAATAATTTGACAGATACATTAATACTGACTGTGAGTGGGTCAGAGGTCCAGCATAACAGGAAAGAAGTGGCTGAAAGAATCTCGCAATATAATGTATGACTGCGCTGTGTTGTTGCCCATGCATGGAAAAGGAAAAAAAAAGAACAGAAAAATCAATTAAATGGGGTAGGATGGAGGATGTGGAGGCCAAGCATAGCGTAGTACACTACACCGACCGGCATCCACATCCAACACGCATAATACTGTACAAACATACGCAATGCACAAGTGCTCTCTCTCTCTCGCTCTCACTGACCCACGCATATAGCTCTGGATAAAAGGGGGCTAGAGAGAGACGCACACGGCTGTGAGAGAGCGATGAAAGCACTGCTCTCTGTCTGTCTCTCTCTCCCCCTCCAAATCCCTCTCTATTCCCAAATTGCTTGTCAAGGAGACAGAATTGGAAAATAAAACGCAGCGGCTGACAAACAAGATTACACGCTGTTTGCACCTGGCCGTGGCAATTAAAGCTCCGATGACAACGGAGGATGGCCTCCTAATGTGAATGTCTCAAGGCATATCAGCGTTTTCACAACAAGATTAGGTCCACCGTGCCACGGTGGCAGCCTGCGTCTGCCAGCTACCGTTTTCCTTGTCATCCTGTCCGCCCCCCTGCACCCGCCGCCCACCCGCCTGCCGCACATACCCACCACCCACCAGACACTTGTGGTGTGTCGGGGCTCTGCCAACCGATCTGGGTGTATTAAGTTAAATACTGAAGGCATTAAAATATATAAAATCTCCCTCACTGCTAGACTGAATAAATGATAACCCCACTGCCAGTATTTTTTTTCTTCGTACTTTCTTACATTTTAATTAACATCAAACACTTGCTAGACTCAATGCCGTTGCCGCTGATCATCGCAATAATCACTCCTTTATAGTACTTTCGATTGATCGAGTCATACTGCTACTCGCCGTTAGTATCGTTAGCATCATCTTGCTAGCTGTTGTTGTCAATTACGTCAGATTAGGCCATGGCATACTTGTGCGCAAGTTGGCACTCTAGATGAGTGCAGGACTAGTTTCTTTCAGTCGCCTGTATCTCCTATTCCTTGACCCTGTTGACATATACTGTCAACCGGAAGTGTACGCATCGTCAAATAATCTAGCATAGGATCACTTCCAGTCTCTTTCAAAATAAGAGCTCATGAGTGAAAAAAAAATGCCATTATCAAATCACAAAGTTGCAATAAATGTGTTGTGATTGTCTGTGTGGAGTGTTAAAAGGAACCCTGGCTAATGAGACAAATATGGATAAATACATTATGTTTTCCTCTATTACTAGAAATTGAACATATAAAATACATAGAATAAGCTCTTAAGTTTAACAATAGTTCATGCTTTTATCACCATTTTACTGTGGCTGTCACATGGCCTCACAAGAGATCACTCCGCAGTTGAAGTAACGGAATGGATCAAACAACTACATATTTTCTCCACCTATAGTTCATTCCCGTTTGTTGTATAGTCCTTTATTTCACCAGTGGGTGTCGCCATTGTCATAACAAACAGAGCAGTGTATACACATTGATGTTTTACATTGCAATGCTGGGTAATCATGGAACGTTCCATAGGAGTATAGTCCATACAGATCTCCTGTGACGTCATCCCTATGACAGACACAGTAAAATGGCGCCCCCCTTGGGATAAAAACATGAACTATTTTTGAACTAAAGAGCTTATTCTGTGTGTTTTAAATGTTCAATCCTAGTAATAGAGGGCAAGTATAATGTATTTATCCATATTTGTCTCGCCAGAGTTCCATTTAAATCATGTCAATGCAAATGTACAATGTTTTTGAATGGACATGAAATACAGGAGCAGACACGTATCACAGCTCAAATAAGCACATCAAGCAGCCTTCTAAAACACATTGCTCTCTACTGTAATGTCCTCTTCTGGTCTCTGTATGAACGCTGCTGTTCTGGGAGCCTCTATACTGCTTCTAGCATTCATTCAGCCCATGCATGCCATGCAGCATCGGGGGAATTCTGTGAAAGCCCCTCTTGTTTTAAATAGCCCATTGAGTGACAGCGGACAAGCAAACAAAATTGTTTAAATGTAGCACTTACACATGCCTGCCTTACTTTCTTCCCTCTTATTTGTGCCAGAATAATAAAACCAAAGCCCTTCACATAAACAAGAGCCACATCATTATTTCATAAGTTCGCCTGCACCGGGCAGCGTAAATTATGTACACTTTACTTTGCTGTGGAGGAACGGCCCTTTGCTGCAACATTAGTATGCGTGTCTGCCTGAATGAGGGGTGTGTGCCTGTGTGTGTGTGTGTGTGTGTGTGTGTGTGTGTGTGTGTGTGTGTGTGTGTGTGTGTGTGTGCGTGTGTGTGTGTGTGTGTCCATGCACCCATCAGTATATTAAAGTATGTACATGTCAGTGATTTTCAGCCTTTTTGACACCAGGGCCCACTATTTATTCAGCATTTGAGCCACGGAGGACCACCATTTGATTTGACATTCTAGCCCTAACATACCCCAAAACTAAAGATTTCTTTTGGTTTTGTCCACAATTCCACAAACATACAGATCAAAAATGACCATTAATCTTCTACATTCTCTAGTGGTGGAGACTTGGGCTAATTCACATGATGCATGTTTTAACTCTTAACCAAATATAACTGTCCATCATTTATCTGGGGCCTCAGTGGCCCTTGAGAGGGTTCCAGGGGATCCCCGGACCACGGGTTGAAAACCACTGGCATATATGAAAAAAATATTTTAGTAGTGGTCCCATTAGTAGCAGAAGTACCCAGGCAGGCAGAGAGCTGCTTGCACACAAGTAGGCATAGCCTATTTGTCTGTAAGGCGCAAGTTGGCATCTTGCAGTTAATTTGTTCATTGTGTGATGTGAGCTAATAATAGGCTAGCCTGGTCTAGCCCTCAATGATTTTGGCCTTGGGGGGCGGGGTGTCGTGGGATCCACACGGCGGAAGTGCTGCGCTCTGATTTGATCTCACTAACGTGTCGTCATCTCCGGCCCCTCCCCCTCCCGTCCACTGCTGTTCTACGTCACATCATTTAGAGCGACGCCCACCCCGGAAGGTTCACTCCCCCCTCAAGGCCACTTTCCAACGTGCGTTAGTCCAGGCTTTCCGTTTTCGCGCAACGCGAATGAAAATGAAAGCCTGGGTGTCGAGGCTAATAATAGGCTAGCTTTTGCCCCTTGGTAGTGGCAAAAAGCCACTACGCTTCTACACTGCCACGCATCTACCTTCCATTGCATGAATCATCACGTTACCTTGAGGTTTCATGTTATTATGACAGCAGCAGACACCGTTACCATTAGCTGCTACTGTTAGCCTATCACTACAAACAGTTGGATGTCGGCAGCTGCGCGAGAGAGGTTTACAATAGACATTCGAAAATAGGCTGCGCACCAGTACACACCATGCTCGGCAATGGATACTTTTGAGATACAGCGCTCGGAAAATTGTGATTTTAAAGGGGAATTCATTCATTTGATAAAAGAAAACGTATAAAGAAATCCATTAACATGGTGAAAATACATCTTGATGTGTCACCATGTTAGTGATTTTCTTCAGACCTCCATTTCTTGGGAACACAGAATGGGGGAACTTTTTTTTTATCAAGTCCACCCAACACCTCTAGGGTATACTAATGACTTATTAGAATGTTGAAAATTGGTGGACTTCCCCTATAATGGAAGCAAACAGAGACAGATTTACATTTCACATCATCACAGGGAAAGGGGCAGACAAACGACAAGAGTGATAGAAGGTAAACAGAATGTTTTGGTAACGGACGGATAGAGTGCAAAAATGACTCTCCAGCATGCCTTCGGCCTGGTGGAGACAATAAGATACAGTTGAGTCGTCTAAAGAACTTCCAGTACTTTATTATTTTTTTCTTTGGCCTAGCATACAAATGAGTGAGCTGCCAGGCCTGGTTTCCCCTTTTGACTCCTGTCTGACCATCTATCATGGACTGAGACTAGCCTGTAAACCACACCCTAGAGCTTTACCGTCCCCTCATTAGCAGTCTGCCTTTCCCCTTCCCGCCATATTGGTGGTTGGGCTTCGCGACAATACCATTCCCTTTAGTGGCTTTTCAAAATGTCTCCATGTCTGTAACGGTTAAGTGTACTGAGTACCGGGGGCTCTTCAAAGTGACAGACGGCAGCTGCTGTGTGACCCCCAGGAGATGGGCCCGGCCCTTCTGTCCCTTTCTGATTGAGTGTCTAACCAGCGGTCCCTCTCGTCACGTCAAACGGTCCCCGTAAGTGTTTTATGTTTTCTCAAGCCGCTCCCGCTTGGGCCCTCTGTGTGAACATAGCAATGTCACATCCTGACAGCCGTTGTCATCTGTGGGCTCTGCACACAATGGGCATTTAGGCTTGATTAAAGAGGCAGTCCTAAAATAGCACTCCACGAGGCGTCCAAAAAAAAAAACGAGGCGGTACATGGAATGAATGAAGATGAATACACCCCCTTCCAGCAATGAATAGTATAAACGGGGATAAGAGAGGGACAACGTTTTGTGGTGCTTCTTAATGCAGAAAATAGGTATGTTTATTTGTTAGGTATGTTTATTTCTTATCTTTTTCTATTTCAGGTTCAATAGACCTTTAGGTAAGCCCCTCCCCAAATCCAATCACAGGAAAGCATAAAATGTGACAGACAAACGTCTCCACCAATGGCTTGCCTAAATGATAAAACATTGTTTAAAAAAATAAATGTCACACACACATTTTTCCACTGCATAGGGCATGCCTTGTTGATGGATTTGGAAGGTATTTTGAAGGTCTGGTTCTAAAAAATGAACTAGTATTTATTGTGTGAAGTCATTTGTAATTTGGAATGAATGAGCCCGGCTGGAAAGTGGACAAGAGGGCCGGGCTTACCTGAAGGTCTATTCTGATTTAGACTAATGTATAGTAAGTGAGGTTCTATTACCAGTGGGCATTTTGGTTGTCCAATGGGTGATAAAGTACCAAGCTGCACATCGAGAGGAGTTAAAGGAATAGTTCAGAATTCTGAAACTTAAGTTGTATGAAATACTGTAGTGGTGTCAACTCTATTAATTGATTGCCAGAGCCATGTGCTGGGAGTTCTTCTCTGGTTTTGGGTAATAATAAGTAGTCATTTTTTGGGGGTTACACAGCAAAAGTAAATGAATCCACAAAACTAACGTGATTTGTATTGATGAATTATTTCTGAAATTTTAGGACCTCCTTCATTCATTTTTGACCTCCCTATCACATGGAACTACTTTTTGGGCGTAGTGATATGGCCACAAACACAAAATACATAGCTCCCGAGGCAGAGGGGTCAAAATGAGTGAAGGATGCTAATATGTTAGACACACACAAAAAATGACCGGAACTACTTCATATTTCACCCAAACCAGAGCAAAACTCCCACCACGGGACTCTGGCCATCAACTAATACAGTTGAAACCACTATATTAACACTCTCCGTGCCAGCCCTTTTACATATTTTTGGAGGTAGCCAGTGCCAGTTTTTTTCATCAAAAAACTCATATTTCATATTTCGGTCCATGTTTCCCACGGACAAGTTAGTTGGCGACACACACTTCCGGTTGCGGTTTGGTGGGTCTCTTGTTATTGTCTATCAATGGTGGATGCGGTCGCTGCTAGCTGCTGTTAGCATGGGGATCGAATTAAACCGGCGCCGGTAACTACGTCACGTACAGTAGCGTTAACGTCAGCGGCATCAGTTGTTACTGTAAATCATAATGATAACGGGAGACGTAGATCTATTTCAATGGCATGAAAACTATTAATGGCAAGTATTTCATACAGCTTAACTTAAAAAAAATCTAAACTATCCCTTTAAGGGTTCAGAAACCAAAGGATTACTGTATATTTTTCAAGGGCGAGAAACAGGGGGCGAAAAACAGCATCTGAAAGAGCTCTCCCACCTCCCCCATCCCCTCTGAGACACACACTGCCTCCACAGGACCCCTCGGCATTATACTGTAAGTCCAATTCAATGGCCTTCATGCATTTGAGTGACTCACTGACAAAGTAATGCACTTTACTGAGATTGATCAAAGAGCCAACACAATATAAACTATTCCACTGATCTAATCTCACACACAAAGCGGATTTTACAGGAGAAAGAAAAGAAAACAAAACAAAAAAGAATACTATTTGACCCTGCGTGGTTATGTAGCCTGCAGCTAAAAGTGGTTTCTTCTTTATCGCATTCTGGACGGAAACATAATTTAAAAGGATCCCTGTCTAATAAGAAATATGCCTTAAAACACTATACCTTCCTTCTAAAACTAAAACATGCAGATTAAAACACCTTTCACTCAATAGAGATGCACAGTGACGTCACCGCCCCTGTTCCACTAGTGGATTCCTCATTCATTTTCCTCATAGACCTTTCGAAAATGTTTAATAAAAACACAATTGCGGCGCGGACAAAGCCAACTCGGGTCGTGACAAATCATGACAACAAACACAATATCGTCATATAATATATAATTAGGAAGAAGTAGAAAACGGCATGATACAACACTTTTTGTTTCGTTTTTCATCTTAGAAATTATTTTATTGTCCCAAAAGTTTGTGTGTGTCATCATGATTCGTCACGACTCGAGTTGGCTTTGTCCGCGGCGTAATCATCTTGATATAAATTATTTTCGAAAAGTCTATGAGAAAAATGAATGGGGAAAAGACTTCTGGAACAGGGGCGGTGACGTCACTGCGCATCTCTATAGGAAGTGCTCCAGTCGCACGATGATGATGTCACATGAGCATGTGCATTCCCTATATTCCATAGCTAGATGCTCCCGACAAAAATGAGTTATGGCACTTTCCTTTGGATAAAGATTCAGTCCATAAATACAAGGCGGACATCAGTGCTGCTTCAGTAACATTTTGAAGTCTCACAAACACCCTGTGTTTAAGCTAGAGCTCATCATTCTCACTTATTGGCTTGGCAGAGTTTCAATGATGAGTATTAGGCCACATATTCAGATAGTGTGTTCTGCATGGATCGACTCTGCAATCTAGAGGGGTAAAAAATGAGCAACATTCCACCTCCTCTTTCTGCCTGTCTCCGCCTATCTCCTGATTCCCTTGTCGTTTTTTTTTGTTGTTTCTTCTTTCTCTCTCACCCTAAATACATATTCACAGATAGCCTTCAGAACAACAACATTGGAGTGAGTGGGGTAAAAAAACAACAACAACAGCAGAGCAGTCATGTCTGAATTATGATTCATGACTTCTCTGACTTTGCCAGGTTGTTTATTGCTCTCTTCACTATGGCTCAGGGCGGAAGCCCTCTCCTGTCTTTAATATCTTTTGATGGGGTGGAGAGAGAGAGAGAGAGAGAGAGAGAGAGATGGAGAGAGAGAGAGGGAGAGAGAGAGAGAGAGAGAGAGAGAGAGAGGGAGGGAGAGATTGAGCGCTCAGGTTCTTATAGTTATTTTCCTTTTCAAACCACATTAAAGTGTCTCTGAAATAGATCTCCACTCTCAATGTTTCCGCCGAGAGGCAATTATCCGTCTTGCCATAATTGGCAGGAGAAAAAAAGAATAAAGAAAGAAAGGATAAAAAAACAAACGATTCAGTATCGTATCCACATATATGGGCGTTCCTCGGGTTTCACAATACATGTACAGTATAGTGTGTAGCCTTTGCTAAAGTGGCCTGTCTTTGTCTACAAAAGTGTTGGATTCGAAGAAGAGCTTTATTTGAAAACGACGTGCAGTAAAATGTGCTACCTGCGCTGCTTACACTTCACTCCTGTCACTGCTGAGCAGTGTTCATTTTGTCGACTAAAACTATGACGAAAAAATGTACCTTTTTACACCGAAACTAAATACAAACAATGCTACGATGACTACAAGGGTAAACATGCTGACAATGTCATCAGAAAACAAAACAGAGAAAAGGGAGAAGAAATCCAGCGTAAGACGAACCAAGACAATCATGGTTTCAAAAACAGCCGATCTGTAACAACGCCGATCTCACAACCTTGACACGTTGTGAGCTTGTAAATCAGCAAGCTGACATAAAAGTAACCCCATTTGCAGCCACAGGATTTTCCCCTTGTTTTAGAATATGCCTGAGACCAAGACGCGTCGTACCGTTGCCAATGTTAAAAGGGTAGACTACTACACTTTGCAAAACAACAACTTTAAATGTTTACCTGTTCCTGAAGGCTACTGTACCCAATACACTGTATACTGTACATGTGGGGACAACTTAGCCTGGCTCAGCCCTGAATCAGCACCTTAAAAAATACTAGCTTATTTTTGTGATTCAAGGACTGGCTTCCCTGCCTTTGGGGACGTTTGTTCAACCACAACGTTGTCTGCACCTGATTGGCCAACAGCCCTGTCAATCACTTCGTTTCAAACGTTGTCTAGTTTCTCAATATTCTTATGGATTGGTATGAACCAACCCATAAGTCACAGTTAAGACTGTCACAGTTAAGACTGCCAGAGTCCCGTGGTGGGAGTTCTGCTCTGACATTTTTTCCTCCATAAAATCTAATATATAATAGATATAATAGATGCATTTTGTGGAGGTCACTGGAGGGCACGCAGTAAAACTAAGCGAATCCACAAAAATAACATAAATTGCATTTAATTATTTCTAAAATATTAGCACAACCTTCGTTCATTTTTGACCCCTCTCTCACATGAACTATTGAACAAAGGTTGTGCTAATATTTTAGAAAGAGTACAAAACAGTACAATTACAAACTATTGTTTGTATACAAATTAGTTCTTTGGATTAATTTACTTTTACTGCGTGGCCCCAGTGACCCCCACATATAAATGACCAGAACTACTTAATATTTCATCAAGAAACCATAGCAAGAACTCCAACTCCCACTCTTGGACGGCCATGATGTGTCGGCTCCCACAGCGCCAATTTGTTCGCGATGCCTTTGGCGGTGGCTTGGCTATAACATAGTCTCATTCTGCCTAGCTGCTATTTTCTGTCTCACGCTTTGGAATTCCATCAGGGATCTCGTTGGTAACATGATGTTTTAGTGCTGCCCACAACATTCTGGCGTAGCAGCAGCACCCGCCTATAGAGACTTATTATGCATGCGGTTTGTGCTTCGGGGTTCCAAGCGTTCAGAATTCATTGCCGTGTAATGGGAGAACAGACTCTCTGCCGTTGGAGTTTGATTAGACAGGAGAGGTTGGAGTTCCTCGCACTGGTCATGGGCTCAGGGCCTCTCCATGCAAGCTTGTAGTAGTGCTTGCATGCCTTCGCTTGCTGCTGCATGTATGCGTGTGGATGCCTGGAGAGGAAGCCAGACTGAGGGGTTTCATGACCCTTTAAAGGGTAGATTTTATGAAGTAATATAACATGATATATCTCGTATTAAATTTAATACACATTCATTCGTGCGTGCGCGCGCGTGTGTGTGCGCGCGTGCAATGCCGTGCATGCACGCCCATGTGGGTGCGAGTGTGCATGTGCGTGATCAGAATCTGAATTTCACTCTTCATAAAATAAAAATGATATTGCTGGCGTGGATGCGGATAAAGATAACAGATAATGATCACAGCCATTGAGAGCGGCCAAGAGACAAAAAAGAAGCAGGGGAGTGTAATTTAATATAACATCGAAACTTTAATAATGAAGCATAACTTGCAACAACGCTAGAAGAAACTGATTAGGCTCTCATCTACTCTAAAACCCCATAATCAATCCCCATCCATGTTTATTAGCATTCTCCCTGCGTTGTGGCGTGACGGCGTGAACTACATCAGACTGCTAGTGTTGTTTGATGACTTGCGGCAGCATACTTTTTGTGCCTTCAGTCGGTGAAAATCCCTCTGGATATAGACCCATGGCTTGTTGTCAACCACACAATGCAATGATCCCCATGATGCGTTAAAAGAAACCCTGGATAATGACACAAGTATGGATAATGCATTATACATTCCCTCTATAACTAGAATTGAACATTTAAAACACATAGAATGAGCTCTTCAGTTTAAAAATAGTTCATGTTTTTATCCCCTGGAACGTCCTCGTAACTAGTGTCTGTGCACATTGTAACACTGTCTGGCCCTCGACTGGTACCAAATGTTCTATTTTGACCCGATGTGTATTTGAGTTTGAGTTTTGAGTTAACATTACTTTGAGTATTTCTCTGGCTTAGAGCAACAGGTCCTTTCAAGCAGTGACATCATCCACATGTGCCTCATGTCCCTAGCTGTCCTTCCAGATCGCCCGATTGAAATTGAACATTTTCGGTTAAAAGACTTATTAGGAAAGTAAAGCATCAAAATTACATCAGTTGTTGAAGTTGCAACAGACACAACATGCATATAGCTAAATATCTGACTTTCAATGATGAAATGCTGTTGGATCAAAATCATTCTAAATATAAGCAATTTGAAATATCTTGGGTTGTTTTGCATGCCATCAGTTAGGGCATTTAGGGGGGTATTGCCCCCCCATGTCCATGCCTAGATCCGTCCTCGGTTATCTCAGTTAATTCGGGTTTGGAAGTAAGACTTAATTGTAAGCTCTACCATTCCATAATTTCCAGCCTAGATTTTTACCAGGCCTAACGAAGACATACAAGTTGAGACAAGACACAAACACAGCAGAAAAAGGAACAATACGGTCCAGACACAATGCAGATGACCTAAGCTATAAACATGACAAACCATCTACAACAGACACTGCTGCAGGGGCGGATCTAGGCATGGGGATGGGGGGGGCAATGCCCCCCTAAATACCCAGTCTGCCCCCTCAAACACGATGCCATGCAAAACAACCCAAGATATTTCAAATTAAAGTGCTTATATTTTAAATGATTACACTACTACTGCTACTAACTACAATTTTGGCACCACTAAACCAACAGCATTTCATCATTGAAAACAGAAAACTCTCTGAGTCAGACCTTTAGCTTTATGCATGCTGCGTGTCTGTTGCAACTTCAACAACAACTGATGTTGTTGTTGATGCTTTACTTGACTAATAAAAGTCCTGTACCCGGAAATGGTATGGGTGCAGCTTCCATACCATTTATCTTGCCCCTCCAACATGTTCTCTTGCCCCCCCCCCCCCCCCATATGGGACATGTTACATCCGCCCCTGCACTGCTGAGACTGAACAGAGACCACACCGTTGTTAGGCTTTCAAAACCTTGCAGTAATAGCTGCTGCCGGTGCAGCAATGGTCAGCGGAAGTGGCACAAGGAGGAAGAGAGGATGAAATAATAAGGGCAACGAAGAAGAAAAAAACGTGAGAAATTCCAGAGGATCAGCAGAACTGCCTGGATCAAAAATGTTCATTAAACCATTAAAGCCCATACTATACTCCTCTGCCTCCGGTACACCTGCAATCGTGTGACCATGCGCAAAAAAAACAAAGCCTGGGAAACACTAATAACCGAAGTTGAGTTCCATAGGGGGCTGTTGTCATCAATCAGCTCTTTAGCACCGAGCCGGAGAAACATCACAGACCAGTGGTGTTTCTAGGCAATTTGGAGCCCTAGGCGAGATTTTCCCTGGAGCCCCCCAATGCCTTATGAAGGTCCGGAGGGACCGAAACGTCGCTTCTTAAATAAACGTTTTCTTGTACCGAGCAGTAACAGTGTGCGGGCGTACTATTTTACCTTTTGCCATTGTTTCCTGGCCTACGCACCTGTGAAGACGCCCTCATCTAAGTGTGCGGAAGCAAGTTTATACTACCCCCCAAGGAATAAAATTATAAACTATTTTTATACTAAATACCATTATTATGTGTTTATACTATTATGGGCTCCTTTTTCGTTACATGCTAAACGCCTAATCCCTTATTTCACTTTTACTATTTTGAAAAAAACGTTTTAGAATATTTCAACATGTCAATCTATTCACACGTTGTGAGCTTGTAGGCTGGCCATTTGAACTACTGAAAAATGTTTTTTTTAAATAGTTTAAAAAGGCAATGAAGTTAAGGGATAAGGGGTTTAGCGGTGACGGAAATTGAGCTCCTAGGTGTTTTAAATGTTCAATTCTATAGTATAAAGTATAATGTATTTATCCATATTAGGCTTACTAGCCTGATATCCTTTCAAAGCATGTCTGGTGGTCACCCCCTACCCTCATGGCGCCCTAGGCAACTGCCTAGTCTGTCTAATGGTAAAAAAGCCCCTGTCACAGACACTCACACACATACACACACACAAGCATGTGAGACATGGGAAAAACAAGTAGTGAGGAAAGTGTGGGAAAGGGCAGGGGAGGGCTAGGCAGCCGCCGTTCATCCATCCAGTGTCCAATCTTACAGTCCAATATACTACAATCTGCCAGTCAATCGTCTCGAGCCGCACACCAAGTGGTCAATTCCACGGAGGTCCCAGGGTCCAGTGTACACGTGCAATCATCCCAAGAAATACAATACCAAACACAATAATAAGAAGGAAAAAAGAAGAATGGGTCCTGTACTTCTTGTGCAGCTGTAGCACACATCAACCATCAAGCTCCACTGAAGATGGGTCACATATACCAGTGGTTTAATTTTTTATATATTTTTTCCCACGATTTTGCAACACATTTTTTTCACCTAGTGCAAATTCCTAATGTGATCCTGGGCTCTACACAACCTCCGCCAACATGAGGAGGCAGCGGACTGGCCCCATGCTTCCTTCAATGCATGAGGAGTCCAAGCTGCCTTCTTTTCACCTGACAGGGAGGAGTTTCCCTGGTTGGACGTAGCGCGTAGAAGGAACACGTTATTCCAACCAGTTCCAGTCCCTTCCATCAGGCGCCCCGGCTGACCAGGGGGAGGCAGTCTAGAGTCCAGGATCACTGCATGTTTTGGTGAGGGTATCTACCCTAGGGGACATGGGGAGAACACGCAAACTCCACACAGAAAGGCCCTTTCGCCAACCCCACCTCGGGTACCAGTGGTTTTCAACCAGTTGTCCGGGGACCACCAGTGGTCCTTCAGAGGGTTCCAGGTGGTCCCCAGCCTAAATGATGTAGTTGGTTAACCAGATGTAACTCTCTGAGAGTGCAAACATGAAACCAAATGGACCCTTGTGGGTCCATCTGGTTTCATATTTACACTCTCAAGAGTTAAAAAAAAATCATCATGTGAATTAGCACCAAGTCTACACAACTAGAGAATGTAGAAGATTAATAGTCATTTTGATCTCTATGTTTGACTTGTTTTGTTTCCCAAATCCAGCCTTCGAATTGTGGACAGAAGCAAAAGAAATCTTTAGTTTTGGGTCTGTGGGGCTAAAATGTCCTCAAATGGTGGTCCTCTGTGGCTCAAATGCCGAATACACAGTGGTCCCTGGGATCAAAAAGGTTGAAAACTCCTGAAAACCATGCAGGTTCACTTTGTGGATTAAATACTAAGTGAATTCAAGTGAAATAGGCCAACAGAACCAAACATTTGCCAAACTACTTGTAGCGCCTGCATTTTTATGCTTTCACTGTAGCTTGTTATACTTGCTTCAATGTGTATTCCTGCCCCTCTTAAAGGGGAACTCCACCCATTTTCAAAATCTTCCTGAGAGGGCACAAATGGAACCAAATGGAGCCGCTAAATGGACCCGCTAGGGTCCGCTAGGGTCTGAAAGAAAAATCATTAACATGGTGAAATACATCTTGATGATGTCATCAGATGCATTTCACCATGTTAATGCTCTTTTCCAGATCTCCATTTTTAGGAAATACAGAATTGGGGGAAACTTTTTTTGTCATGCCCACACAACATCTCTAAGGTGTATTAATGACATATTTAAATGTTGAAAATGGGTGGAGCTCCCCTTCAATTAATAACGGTACAAATACAAAATAGAACACAGAGGAAAGATGAGAATGCATACATCACACACACACACACACACACACACACACACACACACACACACACACACACACACACACACACACACACACACACACACACACACACACACACACACACACACACACACACACA
This sequence comes from Benthosema pterotum, assembly GCA_039105355.1. Classification (NCBI taxonomy): domain Eukaryota; kingdom Metazoa; phylum Chordata; class Actinopteri; order Myctophiformes; family Myctophidae; genus Benthosema; species Benthosema pterotum. Next base: position 39,346,967 of record CM076977.1, read on the forward strand.
CACACACACACACACTCAGAGGACCATAGACAGTGCTCCCACAGATCTTCCTCCTGGGCTTTGAACCCCATCCCTCTCTTTGAAGATTCAACTTTTTTTCTGCAGCATTGCCTTTTTTCCCTCCCTCTCCCCTCCTTCATGTCCTACCCTGCGTCTCCCCCACCTTGCCTCCTCCTCCTCCTCGTCAGGGGCGGATGTAACATTTCCAAATTTGGGGGGTAGGGGCAGGCGAAAATGATATGGGGGCACCCATACCATTTTTGGTTACAGCAGGGGTTTTCAACATTTTTGACACCAGGCCAGGGACCACATTTGAGCCACGGACCACCATTTGATTACATTTTCACCCCAAAGACCTAAAACTCAAGAATTCTTTCCACAATGCCTGGCTTGATTTGGCAAACTAAACAGTGTAGACTTCTTAATTAAGTGGTGCTGATTCAGATGATGAATATTTTAACTCTTGAGAGTGTGAAAATGAAACCAAATGGACTTGGAATGGATTTGATTTCACACTCTCAAGAGTTACATCTGGTACATAAGCTTTCCATCATTTAGCCTGGGGACCACCTGGAACCCTCTCAAGGACCACTGATGGTCCCCGGACCACCTGTTGAAAACGCCTGGGTTACAGGACTTTTATTACGCAAGTAAAGCATCAATAATAACCTCAGTTGTTGTTGAAGTTGCAACAGACACGCAGCATGCATAAAGCTAAAGGTCTGACTCAGAGAGTTTTCTGTTTTCAATGATGAAATGCTGTTGGTCTAGTGGTGCCACAGCTGTAGTTAGTTTGTAGCAATAGTAGTGTTTCAAATCATTTTTAAATTCAAGCTCTTTAATTTGAATTATCTTGAAATTTGGTTTGTTTTGCATGCCATCATGTTTGGTGGGACATGTTTGGTGGGACAGTCTGGGCATTTAGGGGGGCATTGCCCCCCATGCCCATGCCTAGATCCGCCGCTGCTCCTCATATTCCTCCTCCTCCTCCTCCTCCTATCCACAGCCAGGCCTGTGCGTAGTATCTCTATCCCTCATCTAGCATCATCCTTCGGATAATTGCATCATTCAGAGGGTGATTTTCGTGATCACGCTCTGTGGTGAGTTGACATCTTAACGCAGCTCGTTAATTCAAATTTACTGGTATTAAAAACAAAAAGTAAATACTATAAATTCTGTGCCGGTGACGTAAGGTGAAAGATTGCTTGAGAAAGTGCTGGTAGCAACGTTTTGGTTTGGAAACCAACTTGGTTTGGGACGACAGTATATTTACAGACATAGGACATCATAGGACCGACAGTAGGGTTTAGGCGTTTGTGTGTTAGCTCAGTTTTTGCAGGAACATTTTTCGGTGTTTTAAGTTTTATTAGCATAATTAGCACTATCTAGCATGACTTATCATTATTAGCCTTACTTACTTAGCATTATTAGCATCAATTAGCATTATTAATGGTACTTAGCATTAGCATTACTTTACATTATTAGCATTACTTAGCATTACTTAGCATCATTGCCATTATTTTCGTTATTGAAAAATATCACACCTACGAGCAAATAGTGGCGTGCTATGAGCTTGTAAATGTGATATTTTGAAAATGTGGCACAAATATTTGAATTATTTTTCAGTACAGAATGCGTTAGGGTGGGGGTTAGGGTTAGGCATCGGTCTGACCTCTATAGATTTAGCTGTACCGGTATCGGACCGCTGATGTCGGCATGCACCCCTTGGTTCGCCCCCCCCCCCCCCCGAAACGGGGCCCATGTGTCCAGGAGGCGAACTATGACCGCACCACATCAACCGTAAATCTCAATGCTCCCAATTATATTTGGAGAAAATGTTGCACAAGTTTCCAAAAGTATCTGCCCTAAAGTGCAAGGGATGGTTCGACAAACAAACAAGATGGAAGCCAATCGTCCCTTAAGCAGCACTGCCATCCTCCACAACAGTGGAAAAGTAGTACAAGTAACAGGAAGGTCACTGACAACCGCCCACACGGTGCTGTACATAGTCCCCACAACGTCAACAAAAGACAAGTCTGCAACTTGAACCCAACAAACCCCTTCCCAAACAGGGACAAAAGACACAACTGAAAATGAAGCCAACAAAAAAAAGTCAAGATGAGTACAGCCTGGATCAGCCCGGAATCAGCACTTGAAAAATACTACCTTATTTTTGTCCTTGTGATTCAAGGACTGGCTTCCCTGCCTTTGGGGTCGTTGGTGCCAGTTGAAAATCAGGCAACAACGTTGTCTGCTTTCCCAATGTTCTTATGGGTTGGTCACATGACGGCTCAGCCAATGGTGGTCGAGCACATAGATATATACAGTATGTCACAAAAGTAAGTACACCCCTTGCATTTTTTCAAATATTTATTGATAGATCTTCCTGGGAAAACTTTGACGAAATGACACTTCAGTACAATATAAAGTAGCCACTGTACAGCTTGGAAAATGCTGTAAATTTCATTTTTTCATCAAAATAACTGAAACACAGCCATTAATGTCTAAACTGATGGCAACAAAAGTAAGTACAACCTTCAGTGAAAGTGTCCAAATTGGGCCTAAGTCGCCCAAGTAGACATTTTTCCTCTCCAGTTCCATGTGACTTGTTAATGTTAACACAGTCTCAGGTGTGAGATGTGAGCAGGTGTGTTAAATTTGGTAATATCGCCCCCTACATCTCACAATGGTCACTGGAAGTTCAACATGGTACCTCATGGCAAAAAAGCTCTCTGAGGATCCGAAAAAATGATTGTTGCTCTAGATAACATGGGCCTCGGCTATAAGAACATTGCCACCATCCTGAATTTAAGCTGCAGCACCATGGCCAAGGGCATACAGCAGTTTAAGAGGACAGGATCCACTCAGAACAGGCTTCAAGATGGTTGACCAAAGAAGTTGAGTGCACATTCTCAGCATCAAATCCACAGGGAGACGTAGGGAAATAGTCATCAAAGTTCTGTCAGCATTGCTACAGAGGTTGGAAGGGTGGGGGGTCACCCTGTCAGTGCTCAGACAATACGCCACATGCTGCATCAACTTGGCCTCTATGGCTGTAATCCCAGAAGAAAGGCTCTTCTCATGATGATGCACAAGAAAGCCCTCAAAATGTTTGTTAGCCTCATCAGACCACAGGACTTGGTTCCAGTAATCCATATGCTTAGTCTCCTTGTCCTCAGCAAACTGTTTGGGGGCTTTCTTGTGCATCATTATGAGAAGAGCCTTTCTTCTCGGATGACAGACATTGAGGCCAAGTTGATGTAGCATGTGGCGTATTGTCTGAGCACTGACAGGGTGACCCCCCACCCTTCCAACCTCTGTAGCAATGCTTACAGAACTTCTATGACCATTTCCGGATGTCTCCCTGTGGATTTGATGCTGAGAATGTGCACTCAACATCTTTGGTCAACCATGGCGAGGCCTGTTCTGAGTGGATCCTGTCATCTTAAACTGCTGTATGCCCTTGGCCATGGTGCTGCAGCTTAAATTCAGGATGGTGGCAATGTTCTTATAGCCGAGGCCCATGTTATCTAGAGCAACAATCATTTTTTCGGATCCTCAGAGAGTTTTTTTTTGCCATGAGGTGCCATGTTGAACTTCCAGTGACCATTGTGAGATGTAGGGGGCGATATTACCAAATTTAACACACCTGCTCACCTCTCACACCTGAGACTGTGTTAACATTAACAAATCACATGGAACTGGGGAGGAAAAATGTCTACTTGGGCGACTTAGGCCCAATTTGGACACTTTCACTGAAGGGTGTACTTACTTTTGTTGCCATCAGTTTAGACATTAATGGCTGTGTTTCAGTTATTTTGATGAAAAAATGAAATTCACAGCATTTTCCAAGCTGTACAGTGGCTACTTTATATTGTACTGAAGTGTCATTTCGTCAAAGTTTTCCCAGGAATATATATCAATAAATATTTGAAAAAATGCAAGGGGTGTTCTTACTTTTGTGACATACTGTATAAGAAAGCTAGATGTCTCGCCCACACTGCTGGCCAAAGGGGAGTGACGTTGTTACGTGGCAGCCATATTGTGAGAGGATAGCATAACGTTGTGTCTATGAGCATATACTTTTTAAATGACGATAACTTGCTTATTTTTCAACCGATTTTCAAACGGATTGATTTGTTGTAAACGTCAGAGACGTCCGCATCATATGAATCGTTATATGATGTTTTTGGGAAAAAAATAAAATGTAACAAAAAACATAGCCACGTTGATAACGTTCATAATAATCCCTTTGTAAATCTGTTAGTAGCAAATTTATTTGGACTGCCATAGAGCATACTGTATTTAGTCCTCTCACAAGATGGCTACCGTGAAGGATGTCAGAGGCTCCGCCTCAAGCCATCTAGCTTTCTTATATATATGTATCTATGGTCGAGCAGGCCCCCTCATGTATAGCTTCTACCGGATCTTGCAATGAGATAGCAAGCGTTAAGTGACATCTTGTCCCCCTATTGTCCCTTGGAACAAACACAGCAAGCGACACACAACAGTAGCCCTAGTGTCACCCCAAGACTAGCGTATAGTGTAATCAAGACTACCCACCCACGGACGATGTATACATCATCATTGTTGATTCCTGGGATCATAGGGTGTTTGGTGGTCTTTCCCAGCTGATCAGACCCCTGGCCATTTGTCCAAGTGGCATGCCACTGCGCCCACTGCTCTGCCATCTTTAACCACAGCCATCTGGAGGATTTTGTTTTTTTGCATCCCCCACATTGTTGTTGTCTCTGGCTTTTCTTTGCTTGGCATCCACCTTTTATGCACAGCGTATATACCATAGGCGTTGCTCAGAGTACAGTGTTGCCAACTTGGCACATTTGTCGCTATATTTCTGTAACTCTTGAGATTCTAAAAGGAAACCAAATGGACGGGTCCATTTGGTTTAATTTTAGGCTCTCAATAAAAAAAAATAGAAAATGCTATTTTGCCAGTAGAGACTAAACTCAACATCAAATGGTGGTCCGTGGCTAAAATACAGAATAAATAGTGGGTCCTGGTATGAAATGCATTTTGAATTTTGGCAGTTGGCAACACTGGCTGGCAAATCCCCGACAATCCTCCCCCAGCTCCTGGTACTTCTCCGTCTTTCTCTCTTGTGTCTCCTCCATTCTCTCCTCCCATGCATACCGTCAGTTCCAGCATAGAATAGTTGTTTCTGTCGGCCTCTGAGGCTCAGATGATGTGAGGCCTCGGCCTGGTCTGGTGGAATTTTCAGCTGTTTTTCCGAGGTCAACTGACGGATCTAGGCATGGGCTTTATGCATGCTGTGTGTCTGTTGCAAGTTCAACAACAATTGATGTTATTATTGATGGTTACTTGCCTCACCATTTTCTCCTGCCCCCCCATTGGGAAATGTTACATCCACCCCTGCCCGTCCAGTCTTGGGCCGTGGAGAGCGAAACAGCAGATCGGTTCTTTGATGATCGATAGCATTTATCAAACCTTATTACATGGCTTGAATGAATGCTCCAATCAGAAGCCAGTGTTCTGGTCATGTGAGCGGTCACATATGCCATTATAACGGACCACTCAGATCTATAACGGACCTCTGCATACTCAAGGTCCCCAAACAGCTGTGTTCATATCAATCCGCGGTGCGTTTCCGCACGCCGTTAGTGGGTCCATTTGGTTAGCTATGTAATTGGTTGTTTACATGCCATTGCCATTCAGATGATGTTATGATATGATATTATAACTCTTGAGAGTGTAAACATGAAACCCTGTCATGTTTACGTTGTGGGTCCAATTTGGTTTCATGTTGATGTTGCAGGTCCATGTGGTTACATGTTTATGCTCTCAAAGAGTTACATCTGGTTAACTAACTCTCAATCATTTAGCCTGGGGACCACCTGGAACCCTGGGAGGGGACCACTGGGAGAAAACCACTGATGTTAGCTTTGTAATTAGCAGGATAATACCCTTCGAACCAGTGATTTGTTTCCAGTTATTAGAAAATAAATCGTCGGGTTCGTCGGGTGTTATGCCTTACATAACTATACGAAATAAATAATAATACCAGCAGTAATACTAATAATAACAGTCGCTGGCTGTTACAGGAGGTATAAGGGAAAAAAATATATATATAAAAAATAAAATTCTTGGCTAACCCTTAGTTTTGAAAAACACCAAACCAAACACACCATAGAGGCCCACACATCTACTTCTGTATATATATCCTGGAAGCAGCATCAGCCCAACAGCCAAGTCTGCTACAGCCTCCTTTTAACATCTATTGACATATCTCCTCAACAAGCCTGTGGATCTATTATCGGCAGCGATGCAAACGACGATGACTTGGCCCTGCCGCCGAAGAGAGTAGGTGTACACGCCGCTCATCTTTCTCCACTGCATGAGGCCAGGGACGGATGTAACATTTCCTAATTGGGGGGGAGGCTTCATCACCCGTGTCGCTTCGTGGCACGGGCGATGAAGCCGCACCCATACCATTTTCGGTTACAGGACTTTTATTAGGCAAGTGAAGCATCAATAATAACATCAGTTGTTGTTGAAGTTGCATCAGAAACGCAGCATGCATAAAGCTAAAGGTCTGACTCAGAGAGTTTTCTGTTTTCAATGTTGAAAAGCTGTTGGTTTAGTGGTGGGACAACTGTAGTTAGTTAGTAGCAGTAGTAGTGTTTCAAATCATTTTAAATATATGCAGTTTAATTTGAAATATCTTGGGTTGTTTTACATTTACAGTGGTGAGACAACTGTAGTTAGTTAGTAGCAGTAGTAGTGTTTCAAATCATTTTAAATGAAAGCACTTTAATTGGAAATATCTGGGGTTGTTTTGCATGCCATCCTGTTTGGGGCAGTCAGGGCATTTAGGGGGGCATTGCCCCACCATGCCCATGCCTAGATCCGCCCCTGCATAAAGCATGTGTATGCACACACGCACGCACACACACACTCATTTGCGCGTTCACATGCGCGCACACACACACACACACACACACACACACACACACACACACACACACACACACACACACACACACACACACACACACACACATGCACACAGCGTTGGCACAGTGAGTACATCTCAGAAGTCTCCGCCTCCAGCTCCAGGGCCCATGCTACCCCCTCCACCTCCCCTCCATCCCACCCCCTCTCTCTTCCTCCTCCGATTCTCTTCCCTCTGCTCTCATTCTTCACGTTCCCCCATGCATCTCTCCATCGCCCCCCACTCTCTCTCTCCCTCTCTCTCTCTCCTTTTTTCATCCACTGACAGTCACTCGGAGCTGCCATGTCAGTGCAATTTAACAGTTCTTTGATCCATGTCCTGAGAGTGAATGGCAACAAATTAAGCAAATTATCTGCACCCACCCACGGCCCTAAGGGGGGAAAACACTGCTGCGGATGTGTGCGTGCCTGTGTGCACGCACGCCATTGTGTGCGACTGTACTTGCACGGTTGCGTGTACGTGCATGTGTGTGCGTCTGTGTGTGTGCAAACATTGCCGGGTTCAGCACTCAAGTGGTTCTCCTCCTATAGCTCACCGGCTGGACCTGCCAGGTTTCTTGGAAAAGGTTCGCTGTCATCCCCTTGAACCCTTCAAACTGGCAGTGTTGCCAACAGCCAAAAACTAAAATGCACTAGTGCACTTCCAAAAGGCACCAGAATGCGCTAGAGCAGGAGTTTTCAACCATTTTCATACCAGGGCTCACTTTTTTTCTGCATTTTAATGTTGAGTTTAGTTTCTCGGATTAATTTAGGAGAGATCAGTGTCAAAATGTTGGTCAAAATTTGCAACATTTTCTAAATGTGTAGATTCTTGAAAATTTGGTAATTCAGAATTAATTAAATATATTTTTACTCTTGACAGCATTTTACAATCTCAAGAGTTACAAATCTATAAGGATCCATTTGGTTACCAATGGTCCTTTCTAGGAAGGAAGCCTCCTTCCTTCCTAGAAAGGACCATTAGTGCTTTCTACCATTGGTCCATTTGGTGAAAAATGAGGGTTTTATATCTGGTGCCTGTCAACCAATTTCGCCCCAACTCACTAGCCACTACCAACTCACCAGCACTAGATTTTCCGCCAGGAGTTTTTCACTAATTTTGGTGCTAGGAGGGTCTGGGGGAAAAAAAAAGTTGGCAACACTGCAAAATGGGTTCCCACAGTACTTGTGACCTATACTAGCTTCCTACGTCCTTCTCTCCCTGTGCACTAAATCTCTTGGCACTTATCATCACAGCTTATGAGCTGTGATGATACAGTATCTATCCTATCACAGCTATGATACACAAGCAAATGTTTCTACCCCCCCCCCCCCACTACTCAGGTGGAAGCGCATCACTGCTCGCATGGCTGACATCTCACAGTGGAGGTCTTCCAACCACCTGAAGCTGAACTACAGAAAAAAGAAGACGGCACCGCTATTCTTCTTCCCAGCTAAGTCCTCGTGCCCCATGTAAGGAGCTATAACTATTTCCATTGACAACACATCCTTTGGTAACCTCAGCCCTTAGGGCAAAAAAACCCCTTGGTCTTGCTCTCATTCAAAGCACACATTTCTGCTGTCCTTATGGGCTGTCTCGTTCCTGTAGGTTTATTGCAGGGGTAGGAGGCAACCTTTTTGGGATAAAGCGCTGTGTCTTTATTTTCTTGATAATCAGCGCACCATATCAACATTATGCTCAATTATGACACCGCATCAGAAATGACATATTTCCATTCGATTTTGCTTGTCCATACACATGACAACCTTTATGTGTCCTCTTCTTTTTTTTTTTTTTTTTTTTTTTATAGATATCTGTTCTTCCAGGATGTAGGATTATTAGACTGAATTATGTGAGCGAATTATGAATGTGAGTTTGAATGAAAGTGGAATTACTGTATGTGCAATATGCAATTTACGTGCATGTGTGAGTGGACTTAATTTAACAGTACACATTTTTATATATTTGAATTTAAATTAAAAAAGTAATCTCTCTCACAGTGTGCCAGTGATCACCCTCTGAAGTGTGAATGGGTTGCCTAACCCTGGTTTAGAGTACACTCTACAGTATAACAGGGGTGGGCAATTATTTTTCCCAAGGGACCAAATGAGATACATAAAATATTGTGGAGGGCCAAGACTAAAGGCTGAACTAAAGTCTAATTTAATTTTTTAAGATAAAGGTAAGAGTAAGACAAACCATTTTGACACCAGGGCCCTCTATTTATTCAGAATCTTTTTGCCACGGACCACCATTTGATGACATTTTAGCACCACAGACCCCAAAACTAAAGATTTCTTTTGCTTTTGTCACAATTCCCGTCTGGATTTCACAAACAAAACAGACAAACATAGATAAAAAAATACCATTCTTTTAGATTCTATGGCTAATTCAGATGATGAATATTTTAACTCTTGAGAGTGTTTACACTCTCAAGGAGTTACATCTGGTTAACCAACTTTCCATATTTAGCTGGAACTCTCTCAAGGACCACTGGTGGTCCCCGGACCACTGGTTGAAAACCACAGTACCCTTTCACGGGCCGGTCAGAGTCAGCCAAAGGGCCGCATTTGGCCCCCGGGTCGCACACTGCCCAGGTATGCTCTTTAACAGCCCAGCTCCTTATTCATAAAACAGCCATGTCAACCCTAACTCCCTCCTTACTGATTTGTGTGTGTATGTGTGCGTGCGTGTGCATGTGTGCGTAGGCAGTGCACAGGCTAAACAGCCGTGTTCGGAGGAGCGCTGCATATGCGCAGCCTTTGGAACAAGGGTCAATCAAATCACCTGCAGCAAAAAGCCAAAAGCCTCTGCGAAAAGGGAAGGAAGAAAAGATAAAAGGGGAAAGAAAATCATACATACAGGGTGGATAAACAACTTCAAATAGCCAGAGAAATTGCCTGAACCGCGGGGGTGAGCCTCGCTCCCCTGTGGTATTCAGTTCAGGTCATTCTTTGGTCATTTCTGTTCTGGTTATTATTCTACAGTGGCAGAACCTCTCTGCCCGTGTCATCATGCATGAGTGCTCTCTCCACCTGCTTTCAATTAAGAACCCCCGGGATAGTCTAGGAGCAACGGAGACCACTCACAAATTCATTATTAAATCTGTGTACTGTACTTGGGTATTCATAACATAACATAACAAGTACTGTATGTGTACATCGTTGGTATGTATCTGTTGTACTATAAATCTTTTGGAAACCTGTGACTTTCAATACGCTGAATTTCAAAGATAAATTAGCACATTGTTATGTTTTTAAAATAGTTTACTTTGATGTTAATGGTTTTTTCTTTGAGGACCTTTTTTCTGAGAGTGTGCAAAAGGAACCAAATGGACCCGCCAGGGTCCATTTGGTTCACATTTGCACACCCTCAGGAAAAAAAAAATAATAATATAATAAAATGCTGCTCCAGACAGATTTTGAATTTATTTTTGGGTCGAAAATGGCTCTTCCAACATCTTGGGTTGCCGACCCCTGGCCTATAGCATTGTAAGCTCATAGTACAGGTATAGGGCTTTCACTTCCATGGCGGCGGGAAGATATTGACATTAGGGGGTGCTGGACGTTCACTATGGGGTGCTGCAAGATGCGCACACATGCAAAATGTGTGTAAATGTGCATTGTGCATGCACATTTTCATGCATTTACACACGGAAAAGTGGCTTTTACCTTCCCTCTCCACATGCATGAGCGAACTGACACAGGTTCCTTAGCCTCTGATAAAACGATAGAGCATATGTATAAGGCGTATTGTTTTGATTAAAATAACTAGTATTTTCTTCCTCCTGACCAAGGGGGGCTGTGTCTGAAAAAAGCCCCAAGCCCCCCCAGCACCCCTACTTCCCTCAGCCATGTTCACTTCTAGCAATTTTTACCAGTCGACTAGTTGCCTAGTTTACAAGTCGACTAGTATTAAATATCATTATATTTAAAGCGGGCGGGGGCCATCTAGTAGAAGAGTTGCAACATTGAGGGGTCATAAACTCAGCTCACGCGTGCCCGTTCATGCAGCCTGAAAGGGGACAAACTGTAGTAGTTTTACCACTAGTACTAGTAACGAATCTTCAACATTCACTAGTTGTGCAGACTTGTGGCTAATTCACATGATTAATATTTTGACTCTTGAGAGGTTTCATTTTTACACTCTCACTCTTAGCCTACATCTGGTTAATTAACTTTCCATCATTTAGCTTGGGGACCACCTGGAACCCTTTCAGGGACCACTGGTGGTCCCTGGAACACGTGTTGAAAATCCTTACTCTATTGTGGTCATTGCCTGACCAGAAAAACGATTGCAAATGCTTCCAATCCCCAAGTTGCCTCTCTTTGTTATAGTTTCATCCTTATCCTAACACCTGTACAGATACAGAACAAACAGAAAAACACAAACAAAGAAAGTTTTGCCACCACAAAACAGGCAACAACACGGTAAACATTTGGATGCTGGATGTGGATGTAAACACAAATTTGTATTGTTCACTCAGAAGTGATCTGGCAGATGGCTCGACCGTCTTTTTTGCGAAAGTTTATTTATTCACAGTTCTGGTGAGCGAGGGAGAGAAAAAAAAACACATATAGTGCCACGACAGTTGCAGACTTGTCACATTACTTGTAACTTCTCCAAGCCTGAGTAAAATAATGAAGACAGCGCAAATCCAAGCCAGCTTTTTTTTTTCTTTTCTCCATCGACCCCAAACTCTTTTTCTCTCTAAGCTCACCCAGCAAAATGTCAATCATATGCTCATACGCTGCCATTACGACTCTTTTTCCCAAAGCCCCCACTCGGGGAAAAAAATCACTGAAATATTCTCTTTTTCAGCAATCATGATTCTCTCCCTCTCTCTCTCCCCCTCTCTCTCTGAAAATGCCCCCCCACACCTCGCACCATCTTGTCATCAAAATTTAAGCAGATTTTTTTTCTTCACCGCCCCCTTCTGTCCTCTTCTCCTCTCTTTCCCTGAGTTAACAGGACTTTCTGTAGAGACCACCAGAGTCCACCACCACACACACAATGCAATTTCACAGTTCATTTTCATCAAGAGGTCCGTTCCCCTCAGCCACTCCCAGCATTTCAATTACACCCACTGTTAAATCTCCCAGAGAGAGAGAGAGAGAGAGAGAAAGAGAGAGAGAGAGAGAGAAAGAGAGAGAGAAAGAGAGAGAGAGAGAGAGAGAGAGAGAGAGAGAGAGAGAGAGAGAAAGAGAGAGAGAGAGAGAGAAAGAGAGAGAGAGAGAGAGAAAGAGAGAGAGAAAGAGAGAGAGAGAGAGAGAGAGAGAGAGAGAGAGAGAGAGAGAGAGAGAGAGAATCCCCCCCCCCCCACCCCCCACCGTCACAAAAAAGGAGAGCAAATGAAGGAGTGTTTCCTGCTGACGTTTGAAATTAATCTACAACACTGATTTTATAAAACTTCATTTAGCATAAATGGTATCTAAACCGTCTTGATTTTGTTCAACTCATGCAGGGTCGGACTGGGAGCTCTCCCAGCTCTCCCAGTGCGCTGCCTGCAATACAGGCCTGTTTAGTGAGTGACAAATAATCCTTGTTGTATCTTGGATCATTTTGCCACCATCATTCTTGTGAGAGCAGCAAAGGGTAGTATAGCAGAAATTTGTAGTATACTGTATGTTCTTAAGCATGTTCAGAGGTACTACAACGTAGAATAAGTTTAAAAATTAATTTGACAATGTTTTCCCATTTGGGATATGGCCATTTACTGGTGATCTCCATCTGCGACGCTGTTTCGAAAATGATGGCTAGATTTTTGTCGACTTTTAGTATGTTATTTATGCCCAGTACCAGAGGCATAAATAACAATCTAATGCTACTGTATTCACCTGTGAATATTAGACTAAATAGAAAGTATATCACTACACAGTATGTGCATCACTTCATCATCAAAGGGCAATAAACAGTCTTTTAAGCCGTTACAGTCATTTGTTTTTGTTGGAAGGAAGGGGGCATAAGAACTCTGCTGTGTCCTTCACTACTTCTCATTGGGGTTTAGTGAAGCATTATGATGAAAAGCTGTAATTGCAGGGACCCTTAATGAAGGCAGACTGAAAAATAATAATAATTCTGGCATTAGTCTTCTGAGCACCCCTGTGACCAATGGCCTTGCAAAATGTTTTGCCAACATTCCATCAGGGCCGGATCTAGTTGGGGGGGGGGGGCACACATTCAAATGAAAATGCTATCAGGTGCGGATCTAGGCATGGGCATGGGGGCAATGCCCTCTTAAATGCCCTGACTGCCCCACCCACATGATGGCATGCAAAACAACCCAAGTTCAAATTAAAGTGCTTAAAATGATTTGAAACACTACTACAACTGCAACTAACTAACTACAGTTGTGGCACCACTAAACCAACAGCATTTCATCATTGAAAACAGAAAACTCTCTGAGTCAGACCTTTAGCTTTATGCATGCTGCGTGTCTGTTGCAACTTCAACAACAACTGATGTTAGTATTGATGCTTTATTTGCCTAATAAAAGTCCTGCAACCGAAAATGGTATAGGGGCTTTTCTCCTGCCTCCCAATTGATAAAACATGCGCCCATGGCTTATATTTAAAATGATTCGAAACACTATGCTGCTAAACTAGTGGATGTTTGCTGTGAAATTAAACAAAAATGGTATAGGGGTTGGCTTCATGCCACAGGTGATGAAACTGCCCCCATACCATTTTCACCTGCCCCCCAATTGGGAAAGAATTCCATCCGGCCCTGGATTCCATTGGCCATTGAAAGAGTCTGGGCCGAGGTACTGTGCTTCTGTCTCAGGTCAGCCAGTGAGCCTTTGAGTAACAAAGCATTTTAATTGGTCATGATAGGGATTCTTGACTGCCAGAGGATGTTTATCATCCAATATCGCACTAAACTATATGCACAGTGGAGAAAAAAGATACTGCTGGAGAGGAGATGAATGGCATGACAAATCCAAGCCTCCCCATCTCCTCCCACATCATTGTACTTACTTCCGATGCTGAGTTCAGCAATATGGTGATGAAGACCCAATGCTATAGAAATAACTAGCAGAAGTTATATGGATTGAATTATAATATATGGAAAAGGGGAATAAAACTTGCTCCGTTGCCAACAGATGGATCTGGATTTGGACATCAATGAATTAACGGATGCTCTGCGATTCTTAAAACAATATTTGCCTTCACACACCCCCAAATATAGCTTTCATGATAACATAAGAAGCTGTTCCATCGTGACAGAAGGTAATGCAATTGTCCTATTTTGTTAATTACAACAATAATATATTCAACTTTGTAAAATGAAATAAATGTTTTATAATATCGGAGCATGTACAGAAAAACTGACTCATTTGTGTAAAAGGAACTTTGAATGTCAAATTATACAGTCGACGACAAGACGACTACATTGTTTAGGATATTTCCATTGGAAAAACAAAAAAACAAAACACTGTCTTATATTCAGGCCAATAGGGTGTGTGTGTGTGTGTGTGTGTGTGGTGTGTGTGTGTGTGTGTGTGTGTGTGTGTGTGTGTGTGTGTGTGTGTGTGTGTGTGTGTGTGTGTGTGTGTGTGTGTGCGTGTGTGTGTGTGTGTGTGCGTCCGTGCGTACATTCTGGGCGACATGCTAAACCAACACATTGTTACATGCCTGTGAAAATAGACCCTGTTGCTATGAAAGTTCCTGCGATAGGCTGAGTCATAGGCAGCCTGTGTAATGGTGGCTGTGGTGCCTCAGATTGTGAGCTCACAGGTAGGATAGGAGAGAGAGAGGCAGAGAGTCTGTGGTGTTTCTGAAACATGACAGCGGTCCAAAGCATACTTAGGGCCCTCCCAATCGACATGGCATGACTCACCCAACGAACAGTCCCCTGGGCCCTTCTCAACAATAGTTATGTGGAGGAATATTATTAACGTATTATCTAGCTACCCTCCAGAATGGTTTTAATTAACGTGTTATCAGGATACTTTTCTTCCTCCCAATATGCCATGCCGTCTTATGAGTTAAGACAATCTTTTGAAACATGGCTTTATTAAGTGCTGCTGGTCACAATTCTATAAGATAATATAAGTGTAGGATCACCTCGAATGCACTGTCGCAGAAATTGTTATATTCAGGAATTAATTTGTACATGAGGGCCCATGCGACCTTTAAAGAGCAGTACTAGTCAATATTCAGGCTCAATTAAAACAATGTAGTAAAATAACACTGGCCACTCAGCCACTGCATCCATTGTTATGGACATGTTGCTGTGGAGATAGACTGGAAGGCATTGATTTAAATGCTCCAATTGTGTCGCGTACACACAACAGAGCTCTTACATTGAGGCTGAGAAAGATCGAGTGGGTGACAATATTATCATACTTAAAGGGGAACTTCACACATTTTCAACATTTTAATATTCCATTAATATACCCTAGAGATGTTGTGTGGACATGATAAAAAGTTCAACCAATTATGTATTTCCTAAAAATGGGGGTCTGAAAAAATCATTGACATGGTGAAATACATCTGATGACATCATCAAGATGTATTTCACCATGTTAATGGTTTTTCTTTCAGACCGCTTTTTCCTGAGAGGGTACAAATTTGTATCCTCTCAGGAAAATCGGTGGAATTCCCCTTTAAAGGCAAAATCACCTACTTAGGTTGGATCCTGGAGGGAATATATTGCTGGTGATAAAATGGCCACCAACATAATCAAAAAGGTCAACCAAAGAGCTAGATTTGTGTACAGGATCTCCTCACTGGTCAACAAAAACACCTTGAAGACCCTAATGGGAGCCCCCCTTTTTTTTTTTTCTTTTTTTTTCTTTTTTTTTTTTACAATTAAGGTTTTCTTTAACCATGCCTGCACGTCTTGGTACCACAAAGCCCCTCAAAGGCTATAAACCTCCCAAAACAAACAGGTCTGGCTGTTACTTGGCCTCACCAACCTATCTCACCACTGCCCACTTGGACAGTCTGTGTTAGCTTAGGGTTGATGATAGAGTACAACATCTTGCAGTGGGTCTGGTACACAAGATTCGATTCTCTACCAAAATACCAATGTACCTGTCTAAATAAAGAGTTTTGCTGAGAGTGTACAAATGGAACCAAATGGACCCTCTTTTAATAATAACACATCATACACATTACAGAGACTGTATATGTAAAACAGTACCGGCGCCACTCTAGTTTAAAACAATGTGTTTCAAATTCCAGCTTTCCCTATGGTTTGTCACTGTTAGGTTCTCAGTGACGTGACTAACGAGACTGCGTATCCCATCAGTGGCGCAACTCTACCTCTAGATGGCTCTGCCTTTAATGATCCACAGGCCAACAGCTGTGTGTGTGCATGTGCAGGGGAGCCAGTAGAGAAACACATTGTCAACAGCAAGCACACAAACACACCTACCACAGTTTGAAGGAAAGAAACTTTATTTGAACATTTTGTTTATTTGAACCCTGCGCTTGCTTTTGTTTGTGTTTGAAACCTTTTTTTGTTTGTCTGGAGCGTGTTTTGTTTGTTTTGAAACCAACAGTAAGATAATCACTCATGCAAACTCCAGCTAGAATCAAGCTGTTGCAGTCACCATGGGATCAATCAACATCAGCAAACAGTGAGTAAGCCCAAGTCACCAGTATGTGCTCCTTAAAGGGGAACTCCACCCACTTTCAACATTTTAATATGTCATTAACAGTTATCGTGCCGTGGAAATAGATCTACGTCTCCCGTTATCATTATGATTTACAGTAACGATTGATGCCGCAGGCGTTGAGCTACGCCTTTGATCGTTACTTACCGGCGCCGCTTTGATACGATCCCCATGCTAACAGCAGCTAGCAGCGACCGCATCCACCATTGCTAGACCATAATAAGGGACCGACCAACCCGGAACCAAAAGTGTGTGTCCGTCAACTAACTTGTCCGTGGGGAAACATGGACCGAAATATGAAATATGACTTTTTGATGAAAAACGCTGGCACTGGCTACCTCCAAAAATGTGAAAAAGGGCTGGCACTGGGAGTGTTAATATACCTTAGAGATGTTGTGTGGACATGATAAAAAGTTCCCCCAATTCTGTATTTCCTAAAAATGGAGGTCTGAAAAAAAAAAACATTAACATGGTGAAAGACATCATCAAGATGTATTTCACTATTTTAATGATTTCTCTTTCAGACCCATTTTTCCTGAGAGGGTACAAATGGAACCAAATGGACCCGCTAGGGTCCATTTGGTTCACATTTGTACCCTCTCAGGAAAATTTTGAAAATGGGTGTAGTTCCCCTTTAATTGTATTGTATTTCGGTCCATACTGTTAAAGAAAGGCACATTGTCCGAATAATTACTATAATCTAGGGTCCAACTTCACAAACAGAGCTCTTACATTGAGGTTGAGACTAGCGATCGGCAAAATGCTGTGCTTAGAACAGTCTTTTAGGACTTGATTTTGGTTTGGTTTGCGTTAACACCAGACGTTATAAAGCAAACCAGCTATGTAATTCTCGCATTCATTCTTAATAATTATTTTTCTAAGCCAAATAAGACAGAAACTATATGAACAGAGGAGCAGGTGTTTGGACAAGATGTGCTTATTGCTGTGCACACATTTCATCTGAGACTTATAGGGAGGCCTATTCCCAATCCAAATGACATTTCAGATTAGAATCTGATATGTTCTGTGTATCAATCACCCGCAAGACTGGATTTGCTCTCAGGTTGAGTACATGGTGACATAGAGCAGTGGTCCGGGGACCACCAGTGGTCCTCGAGAGGGTTCCAGGTGGTCCCCAGCTAGTTGGTTAACCTGATGAAAAGTTGGCTAACCCAGATGTAACTCTTGAGCGTTTTTTTTTTTAAACGGCAGGATACAATACTTTTTGTTTTGTTTTTCTTCTTAGAAATTAGTTCATTATCCCAAAAGTGGGGGTTTGTCAAATTGTGTGTGTTGTCATGATTTGTCACAACCCGAGTTGGCCTTGTGTGTGGTGTAATTGTCTTTATATAAATTATTTTTCGAAAAGTCTATGAGAAAAATGAATAAGGAATCCATTTCTGGAACAGGGGCAACGTCACAAGGGGGCGGGACTGCTCAGCTCTATACTCTCCATACAAATACTATAGGCCAAACCAATAGCCATATTACCAAACTACTGCCAGCATTTACTGTATGCGATGCATAGCAATATATTTACACACAATGAGCTATGGCCAGATGTATGGAGAACGGAGATGGCTGGAGACACCCATGGTGGAGGGCTCATTGTAGAGAGGGACGACGTAGAGAGACACGTCTGAAATGGAAATGTGACATTACGTGGTGGAAAAGGTGGCATTTGGAAGGGCCACAACCTGCATAGGAAATTACTTCATTAGGGAAAGCTAAAGAATAGATGGCTCTCTGACAGACAGACGTTTTTGCCAGAATTAAATCGGCTCAGATATATAATAATGTAATGTCATAGATATCTCTATCATTAGCCAAGATCTGCTGGCTTCCTGTCTAGACTTCACTTCCTGTCGCAGCCGGAGTGGCAGAAAATGTGTCGCGGAGTGACAAAAAGATGGGGCCTATCACTTCGTATGAAGATGATGTGGGTTGTATTTCTCTCTGATTTTGGCCTATTATATTATGGAAAATGTCAGAACAATGTCCATATGTGGCAGGGGTTTTCAACAGGTGCTTCGGTTAGGATTCCAGGGGAGGATTCCATGGGCCACTTATAGATCTGTAACTCTTGAGAGCGTAAAATGGAACCAAATGGACCTGTGAGGGTCCATTTGGTTCCATTTTACGCTCCCAAGGGTTAAATTATATTTAAACATCTGAATTACTTAATTTTCAAGAATAGAATTGTGACCAACACTTTGCCAGTTTATCTCCTAAATTGAGGACACAAACTTGAAAGTCCTTGGTTTTGGATCCGAGAGATTGAACTCAACATCAAATGGTGGTCCATGGCTAAAATGCTGAATAAATAGTTGGCCCTGGTGTGAAATCCAGCCTGGAATTGTGGACAAAAACAAAAGAAATCTTTAGTTTTGGGTGTTTGGGGCGAAAATGTCGTCAAATGGTTGCTCAAATGCTGAATAAATAGTGGTCTCTGGTATCAAAAATGTTCAAACCAAACACTTGCCCACTCAGCAAATTAAGTATATTTCCTCTTGAAAAAAGGACAGAAAACCGCAGGTGTCAGAGTCAGCGATTTGGTATCAAATCCCACAGCAGAGAGGGCCTGTTTTAATTCCCACGATGCAACGGGAGGAGGTAGAAAGCCAAGGGAAGAAAGGAGGGTTTTTCTATAAACTGATGACTAGCGGAGATCGCTGTCATAGAACATCAAAGCCTCCCTGGTATCCAGGTCGCGTGTGAAGATGGCCTGCGCATTAATATGCCTTGATTAAAGGAGGGCCCTGCATTGATCTACATCAGTGAGTCTGACCTCCTCCCTCCCAACCAATAACTCTGCGACAGGAGGACATCCTTCCGTATCAAATGTCACAACTCTGCCCCTGCCATGATGATGTGCTTAATTGATCCCAGCCAGTGTCAGACCAGGACACTGTGCTATAGGGCTGATTAGAGGCTGCTTTGTTTCGCAGATTGAGGGGAAGTGATCAAGTCTTTCTCAGGCTTTTCCTCGCTTTCTTCTTTGTTCGATGCAATCACTGTTTATTTCGTCCAGTGGTTTTCAACCTTTTTCATACCAGGGCCCACTATTTATTCAGGTTTTGATCCACGGAGGACCACCATTTGATGACGTTTTCGTCCCACAGACCCCCAAAACTAAAGATTTTTTTGTTTATGCTTTTGTCCACAATTCCAGGCTGGATTTCGGAAACAAAAGAGTAAAACATACATGACCATTAATCTTCTACCTTCTCTAGTTGTGTAGACTTGGGCTAATACACATGGTGAATATTTTAACTCTTGAGTGTAAACATGAAACCAAATGGAATTGTTTTCATGTTCTCTTGTTTACGCTCTCAAAGAATTACATCTGGTTAACCAACTTTCCGTCATTTAGCCTGGGGACTACCTGGGACCCTCTCAGGGACCAGTGGCGGTCCCCGGACCACTTGTTGAAAACCATCAGTTTAGCCCGGTGCCTGTTATTCATCAGTGTCTTGCGATTCTCTCAGAAGGCCACTATTCAATGGCTTTGTGTTCTCATCTCACCTTGCGTTGGCACTGGGCAGATGCAAAAGATGCAAAGATGACTGAATCATTAGTCGCTTTGTCCTCAATCCGGTCTTGCCCAATAGATACATTATAAGAGGAAAGCTTGACCTTCATAGCAGTTTCTAGACTATTTGGACTGGCATTGGACAGTGACAAAACTTTTTTTGTTTTGTTTTGAGAATGTCTCATTGACGTCACCGTGCATGCGTCCGTCGTGATGTGTCATTACAGCTATAGTTTGTGCTGTAGCTTTGGATTTTGTAAGTTGAACGCAGTTTAGTTTGAATTGGTAGCAGGGCCTGTACGCTGACTAACTGCAGTTGGAAATACATTGTTTTCCAACGGCACAAATAAGAGCTATTTTAGGTACACATGCAAAACGACAACTTTAAATTACTTTTCAGTCAGGACTATATTCTTTGTAATATTTACGTTGTACTCAGTGATGGGGATAACGGCGTTATTGATAACGCCGTTACGTAATCAGATTAGTTTTATTAGTAACGGAGTAACCTAACGAGTTATTTTTGCAATTTAGTAGTTAGTTACTTAGTTACATTTCCAAAAAAGTAACTCGTTACTATAGTTCGTCGCAATTCATTTTCTTGAGATTGCCCGGTGTTGTAGCCTATATTCCTCCTTCTGTTAGGGTAGAATAAGCCGACTGCACGTTGTGGCTTCATCCTTCTGCGAGTGATGTGCGTAGTTTACATTTTCTGTCTGCACATCCTGTAAATCCGCCTAAGAAATAATAGTAAACCTACTGTCTAGCTGGTGTCTAGTTATACTCTAGTATGAATCTTTTATTTTGAAAAGGAAGAAAGAGGAAGTCCGCTGGCTGCTTGCATAGTGAGCAGCTACTCTAGGCGCGACTTGCTAAAAGTCTTGTAAACAATGACGCCGTACACTTTTGGATTAACTTTTGGATTAACACGCGCACTCTCGATTGGGAATCGGCTATAAACTCTGGCTGTGTTATTAGGTGAGTAATGTTTAATTCATTGTTTGGCCGCCGTGCCTTGTTTGGCCGCCGTGCCTTGTCTTATATAGACTGTCTAGTTCATAGGCTGGGTTACGATGGTCAGTTGAGAAGCCTGCAGGAGCTGCTGGTTGTTGTTGGAAAACGTTGTGGGCATCATCATGTTCTCTGTCTGTTTGTACCGCGTACAGCTTAATATTGTCTGTAGGCCTACTGTGGATCTGACATAGCCTACTTTGTAGCAACCTAGTTCATAGTGGGTGATGGGTGACATGGTGTCACTGAGTAGGCTACAGTTGTTGTCGGTGGTGGTGGTTCATGTGCAACATGGAGTGTGCGACTCATGCACTGGTAATACAATGCAACTAAATTGTGCATACATTAAAAACAAAGAGAAAAGGAGTATTTAATTGTGTTCAGGAACGGAAAATAACGGAAAAATAATCTATTACGTTACTTTTTATAGAAAGTAACTTGTAACTTAACGAGATTAGTTTTAGGGGGCAGTAGTCCAATAACCTAACGTCGTTAGTTTATAAAGTAACGATACCCAACACTGGTTGTACTATTATTAAAGAACGACTAAAATAAATTGATTTAAAGTCATTAAAGCTAAACTATTGCCGTTGAGTCCAATGCATTTCTGCCTACTCCCATCAGTCCCTTACTCCTAGTCCTACTTCCCAGCTACAGTCTCACGAGACAGCCCGTATCACGAGAATGACAGTTCTTAGCAGTTTGTGAACGGGGTGCTATTGGAGACACTAGTATTCTGCTCTTTCAATGTGTCTATAAAGTATATTCCTATATCGTTTACACATCACATGACAAAGTAATCCAAAAATAACCGGCGACCTGTTTTCTTTAGTTTGTCTGCATGGGTAATTTGTTTACGAGGTCACAGCGATTAAAGGGGAACTCCACCCATTTTCAACATTTTAATATGTCATAATATACCTTAGAGATGTTGTGTGGATCCAAATGGACGTCTGAAAAAATCATTAACATGGTGAAATACATCTGATGACATCATCAAGATGTATTTCACCATGTTAATGATTTTTCTTTCTAACCCCTTTTTTCCTGAGAGGGTACAAATGGAGCCAAATGGACCCGCTAGGGTCCATTTGGTTCACATTTGTATGCTCTCAGGAAAATTTTGAAAATGGGTGGAATTCCCCTTTAAGTTTTTCGTGCATTGCCTTCTGGTCCCTATTAAATCCTTTTGTTTTCATTTGGACCATACGCTGCCAGCCACACGGTGTCGTGTCTGGCATCCGCTGTGTCCGACAGACAGAGCACAAACTGGGCACTGCTTTGAGGACGACAGGAAGGCTGACCTGCTGTATACCTAGAATAGCTCAAAAGGGACACTCTTGTGAGGTGGATATAGTGGTGGATAGTGACAGCTGGAGGAAGAGGCTTGTTTCTTCTGTTTTATGTTGCTACTACCCAGCAGGCAGCACCAGCATTAAAGGCATGTTCAGACTTTGATGGTTAAAGTGTGTGCAGTGTGAACTGGGTGAACCCAGCCGTCTTGGTTGAACCAATGGGTCCATTTGGATACACTCCCAATGCAAAATTACTGCTTTAACATACATACAGTAAATTACTGATTAACATACATGGCCAGCAAGTGGTAACATACAGTATATATGTATATAAAATGATGTTCAGGTCTGAATGCACCATAAGGACAACTTCTCACAGGCAGTTGTAACCAGTGGTGTGCAGGCCCAGATGTAACATTTCCCAATTGGGCGGGCAGGCAAAAATGGTATGGGACGGCTTCATCACCTGTGTCGCTTACAGTTACGGGACTTGTATTAGCAAAGTAAGCATCAATAATGACATCAGTTGTTGTTGAAGTTGCAACAGACACGCAGCATGCATAAAGCTAAAGGTCTGACTCAGAGTTTTCTGTTTTGAATGATGAAATGCTGTTGGTTTAGTGGTGACACAGCTGTAGTTAGTTAGTCGCAGTAGTGTTTCAAATGATTTTAAATATAAGCACTTTAATTTGAAATAACTTTGAAATGTGGGTCGTTTTGCGTGCCATCATGTTTGGTGGGACAGTCTGGGCATTTAGGGGGGCCCATGCCCCTGCGCCCATGCCTAGATCCGGCCCTGGGAGAGCGGTGGTGCAATTGGCATGAAAGGATGTTTAATTTCTGCTCCTTACAGTATAGTGCGGCTAATGTAAGCTCTGCTGACAAGGTGAACCATTCCCATTTTACCTGCATCTTTCCCCGACCACTGAAGTCTCAGTTTGCTTGACAAAAATTGTGAATTTCTGAAGCAAAGGCACACTAAAGCAAATCCTGTATTATTATTATACAAATGTCTGTATGTGGATGTTTTCTTTCCATCGTCGCCTGTGTTTGTCTTTAAAGGGGAACTCCACCCATTTTCAACATTTTACTATGTCATTGATGTACCTTCAAGGTGTTGGGTGTACATGATAAAAAAAGTTTTCCCGTACTGTGTTCCCAAGAAATGTAGCTCTGAAGAAAGCCACGAACATGGCGATGTCATCAAGATGTATTTTCACCATGTTAATGGATTTCTTTAGACACTTATTTTTTATGAGAGCGTACAAATGGAACCAAATGAACCCGCTAGGGTTCATTTGGTTGCATTTGTACACTCTCAGAAAAAAATGTTGAAAATGGGTGGAATTCCCCTTTAAGCAATAATCCTCATTTACACAGGGAGACTTGACACACACTGGTTCAATTGGCCAGTCAATCAAGTAACCCAAACAGAAGTTAAGATGGCTTGAGCTGAAAAACATCTGTCTTCCACATAAAAACTCAATATTCCACTGTAACCCTCCATATAATTAGTCATGACCGTCACTGCAGTTTACACCTACGCAAAAGCAAAAAAATAAATAAAAGTTTTATTGTAATTGTAGGCATCTGTCGCTGTTTGTCCATTACGGAAATAACTCGGACACATGAGGTAAAGGGATATACCTTAAGTTGTATGAAATACTTGCCATTAATATAGTGGCTGCAACTGTATTAAATCATTTTGTGGGAGTCACTGGGGTTACTTATTAATTAAATGTGACTGAATAAAAAAAATAACATGTTTTTGCATTGTTGACATATTTATAAAATATTATCGCAACGTTAGTTCATTTTTGACCCCTCTGACAGGGGAACTGTTTTTTTCGTGTCCATATCACTACGTGCAAAAAATAGTGATAGAAAGGTCACAGCTGAACAAACAAACAAACAGTCTCGATAAAAAAAAAAAGTACCAACAAGCATGCACGCACGGTCACACACACGCACGAGAGCCAGTTTTTTTTGACACACACGTTCCACACCACCACAGGGAGAGCAGTAGCCGGCCTTGAGTCGGTCAGATAGTTGTCCAGAACCGAAAGAAAAGGCTCTGGTCTGGCTCTGCCACTGGACCTAATGAACCCTAACCATAGAGTGATAATATGATAGATAGTTAACCAGAGTGATAGTCCCGCCCCATTGTAGTTAGTAGTTGCTCAGTAGCATTTTGAAGCACCCGGAAGTAGCATCTACTTCTGCATGTTTTTTCTTTTCTTTTTTTTTCTTTTTTTTTTGCTGTTTAACACCAGAACGACGGCACGGTCATCTAGATCGTTTTTGAGATTTTGAAGTGGATTTTCTCTGCCTGTGATGGTCTGAAAAGGTCCCCCTTGCATGACTTTTCCTAAATATGCAATTCAAGTCATCTATGTTTTTCTTTTCGTCTGTAATAATTTCTAAATATGAATTTAGAGGCGGAACTACCTAGAACAACGGGGCATTCGCCGTCAACTTGACCGTCCTCACCCACCTCCCCCGCTAATCCTCACAGAAGGATTTTCGCACCAGTCTAATGGGTCATTTACATTTCAATTGTTGTCGCGTGTCGGGTGCGGCCTCTCTCTCTGTCTCTCTCTCAGCACTAAACTCTTTTTTCTATAAGCATGTCTTTGTGCCTTTTCATCATTTTCAACTGTTTTTATTAGACCCGCCAAAGGCTTTTAGTCCATTTAGTCATTTCAGTTTATCATGTGCAGCTGCGATGCGGCAACGCGGCAAGCTCTTTGTAGCGCAACTATCTGATCTCCGTCGGATAGTTGTGTTAAAGTTGTCTGTTTTCTCATACAAATAAATCATCATTTCCGTGGAAATGGAAATTAAAAACGAAACTTCACCTCCTGCCTAAAACAGTATGAAAAACATTGTAACAGTGCATTCCATTCCTTTTCATTTGCATAGCCGCGATGACTATAGCCTGATGTGCCAATCACGAATTGTTCACACATTCAGCACTGTGGTTTCGATGTGCATTCCTTTCTATTGTTTTATAATGTCCCAATCAAAAGGGATTCACACTGAAATTAGACGAAAGAGCGTCGATCGCCTTCTTTCTTGCTTTTCTTTTTTCTTTTTTGCGAATTTGCAGAGCCGGATAAAAGGCTGTGCACAGGGGGGGAATGCCCCCCTAAACGCCCTAAATACGTTGTATAACGCATAAGGTTTTCACCCCCCCCAATTGTGAAACTATATCGGGGCCTGACAAAAGCCGCCAGAGAGAGAGAGAGAGAGAGATGCATCTTCGTGTCGGGGATTCGGTGGACCGACACTTAAATTTTGCTCGATCCGGCATCGTAGAGAACACGTACCCACATATTCTATACAGCACCTGAGAGAGAATCTTTTTCCCGTCACGCTGTATTTTGAAATGTAAAAAATGGTCCAGAATTGACCGAGAAATGAATGATCAAAAAAACGTCTTTTTTGCCGCAAATTCCCGACTTTTTTTGCCATTTACTTTATAACATTTCGCAGACTTGGGATAAATGCCTAAATCAATGACTATCTAATAAGGACAAGAAGCCAAGACACCTATGGGGGAGTCCACATTGGTTCATGGGAGGAAACAGACATGCACAATACAGACCAGGAAGGCAAACCATCCAAGAGACCAATGGCATGCATGGTTTGCAAGTGTCAAACTTGTAGTCATTGGTCTAAATGAGGAATTAGCCCTGCACTAAGTCCCTCCCCAATCCGCCCATGCCCAATAGGCACGCTAGAAGAGGAAAGCCTGACCAAGAAATCTTGACCTGGATGGTAACAGTTGCTTGCTAAAGTATTTGGAACAAATCCCACCCCTAAGGGTGGGGTTTTGAGAAGAACTCGATGCCACCGAGCGCTCAATGTTAAACTCCAGTGGCACAGGGTTCGCCTGCAGTTCACACTACAACCCAGTGGTGTTTCAACCCAGGTTAAAGCATGTCTGGTGGGCACCCCAGGCAACTGCCTAGTCTGCCTAATGGCAAAAAACGCCCCTGCTCTAACCTCTAAGGCTGAGTGCTTCGACATTGGAGAGGTTCACTGGGGCCTCAGTCCCAACCCCAATTTCTGCCTGAGCCAATTGATTGCACTGGGTATAAAAGGGAATAGAATAGGCAGCCAGACGGTTAAGAGAGATGCTGTAACAACAATATGTACAAGATTCATATTACAGAGAGGGAGAGGGAGGGAGGAGAGAGAGAGAGGGGTTGGAAGTTTTTCAGCTGAGCTGAGGAGTGGGACTTGCAGAACAAAGGCGATCTCGGCACATTGCTCTGCCATGGGAGTTCAACATCGTGAGCGAGCAAGGGAAGGAGCGGCTAGCTTTTTCTACCCCCCCTTTCTCCCTGTTACCCAGAGGTCTTAATTAGTTTAGGTTAATCACGCACCGCGGTAATTGACTGTACCGTTGTTTCTCCTCTTTTCATCTATCATTTCACCGCCTGGAACCAACCTGCAGTAGGGGACCTCATTTCACGTAACACCAATTCCCTAATATGGTTGTTTTATTGTTCCTCTCTCTCTCTCTCTCTCTCTCTCTCTCTGCCCCCTCACTCTTATTCCCCGTCTCCAGCTCTCTCAACGTGAGAGCCAGCGAAAGCAATGCTCGGCCACGACGCCCGTCGCAACAGTTTTATAACCGCCAGGCCATCAGTCAGCCGTTTTGCACAACAGTCGCAGCCGTTTTGCATAATAGTCGACCTCTTTCCCTACTAACCCTAGCCCCTATCCCTAAACATATCCTCAGTAAAACCTATGCCTAAACCTAACCTTAACCAACAACCATTATGCAATCTGTTGAGACTGTTATGCAAAATGGGCAACTGTTAGGCAAAACCGCCAAGACTGTTATGAAATACATTCACTACTGTTTTGCAAAACCGTTACAAAACAGTGAAATCACTTAAGTTTATACCCGTTTTCCCACTTAACCATAGTTTTTCCATTGTTAAGAGTAACAAATTCCACCCATTTTCAACATTTTACTGTCTTTAATTTATGCACCTTTAGAGATGTTGTGTGGCCAAAAAAAGCCCCTCCCATTCTGTGTTTCCTAGAATTGGCACATCTTGATGACATCATCAAGTTGTATTTGACCGTGTAATCGTTTTTGTTTTCGGGCCTTTTTGTCTGAGTGTGTGCACACACTTTGTACACTCTCAAAAGAAAATGGGTGGAATCCCTCTT
>CM076977.1:39379586-39754586 GCA_039105355.1 Benthosema pterotum
TACAACAGTACCTAAAATAGCTCTTATTTGTGTCGTTCTCATTGAAAACAATGTATTCCCAATTGCAGTTAGGACTCGGAGAGGCTTTGTATAGTCGCATGCTTCGCTCTGGTTTCTGACCCCTCGATACGGCCCCATATATGTCTAGGGGTTATTGGACCGAACATAAGGGTAGACGGACACCAAGAGTATAAATCCAAATATTTATTTTATATTCTCTATATAATAATAAATATTTTATATTTTAGAATGCAAAAGGCTCGAGATATATTTACAATAATGGGGTTTTAGATAACAGAAAACAAAAGACAATAAAAGGAGATTAACAAACAAAAGAACAAAAGGCTAAACAAACACTGGTATGCTATCAAACTAGTCGTGCGGCGGGTCGGGGGAAGGACTGTCGGTTGTCGTTCCCCAACCTGCCACAGCTTGACAGGTCCTCTATGTAGGGGCTGGCTGCGACCGACGGCCAATGAGGGCAGAGGGGTGATCAGTCCCGCTGTCCTCAAGCCAGCCCCGCTGATGACTCAGGACCTGTAGCTGGGCGAGATGACAGAGAGAACACCAATCAGGACACCGGTTATCTAGACAGGAGTTCACTACAACTAGCACTATGTATATGTGTATATATATACATAAAGAGATATCTATGATATTCTATATATACTGTATATAATACAAATATACATTCCATAATAATACCTCATATAGATATATAAATTATAGGTACCATATAAATACATATCTATATTACAATACCATACCTCATATAAATATATATACTAATATGTTCCTTACATAAACATATATATATTTATATTACCAATTACCAACAAATAAATAAAACAAAACAAAACACGAGACTCAGTCCCGTGACACCCTCACCCCTAAAAAGAGGTTATCACCCCCAGATAACCACTTCTTACAGGAAAGAGCAAACCTCACACCCTGGACAGGGCATCTGCCAAGATGTTATCCAACCCTTTCTTATGTCGGATCTCCACATTAAAGTCCTGGAGCAGGATAGACCACCGCATCAGTCTCTGGTTAGAATTCTGCATTTGCCTTAGGAATACAAGAGGGTTGTGGTCAGTAAACACAAGCACTGGTAAAGGACTGGAACCAACATACACCTCGAAATATTGTAAAGCCAACAATAACGCTAATGCTTCCTTCTCTACCGTACTGTAGTTGCACTGTGCAGGATTGAATTTCTTCGAGAAATAGCAAATGGGATGGTCCACCTCATCCTCGTCCTCCTGTAGAAGAGCAGCCCCAGCTCCTCCCGCACTCGCATCCACCTCCAGCTTGAATGGCCTGGCAAAGTCTGGAGCTGCCAGGACAGGTGTACTGCAAAGGAGCGCTTTACAGGACTGGAATGCTTGGTCACAGGCAGGAGTCCACTTGTATGGTCGCTTCTCACTAGTTAAGGTTGTAAGGGGTGCCGTGACTGCAGCAAAATTCTTACAAAATCCCCGATAATAACCAGCCATACCTAGAAACCGGCGGAGCTCACGCCTAGTTTTAGGTCTAGTATAGTCGAGCACTGCTTGTATTTTATCATTAACGGCCCGCACTTTACCCTGGCCCACTTCCTTGCCAAGGTAAACAACGGTTGCGCGGCCGAATTCACACTTTGATAAGTTTAAAGTCAAATTAGCTTTTTTCAAGCGATCAAACACTTCTTTTAATGTCTTCAAATGAGATTCAAAAGAATTATTAAAAAGAACCAAATCGTCCAAATAAACAGAGCAGTTGTCCACGCCCCTGAGCACTTCATTCATCATTCTTTGAAATGTAGCGGGCGCGTTCCTCAAGCCAAAAGGCATTACAGTATATTGGTACAACCCGTCTGGTGTCACGAAAGCGCTTATTTCTGACGCACGGTCTGTCAACCCAATCTGCCAATACCCTTTGAGCATATCCAGTTTGGTCACAAATTTAGCCGAACCCACCCGATCTATTAGATCAACCATCCTAGGTAGGGGATAAGAATCCGCTTTAGTGACATTATTGACTTTACGGTAATCCGTGCAAAAGCGCATGGAACCGTCCTGTTTTTAGTGTGAACCCCGTTTAGTGGGGTTCACACGATAAGCGTGCTGCTTAATCGGTGGATGTTGATCAGTCACCACTACGTCGTGAGAAAAAGCTGGGGTACGAGTTGGCGTGTCTGAAAACAGACTCAAGTTATCATTGATTACATCAATAATGTCCGCTCGCGATTCTGGCTCTAAATGCTTTAGATACCCATCCAAATCAGTCAAAATGTCGGAATTAGCCAAACGTGACCCAATAGTTTTAACGCACAGCCCATCAATCTCGGGGGAATAGAGAGACGGTGCCGTGCGCGCAACAGAACACGCAACAACTGCTGGCGCTTCAGCCCCATCTGAACGCGTCAGATATGACTTAAGCATGTTTATGTGGCACACCCTTGATTTTTTCTTACGATCCGGAGTAAGAATGATGTAATCCGTGTCACTCAATTTTTTTTCCACAACATAAGGCCCACTGAATTTGGCACGAAAGGCGGAACCCTGCAGCGGCAGCAGTACCAAAACTTGGTCTCCAACTGCAAACTCGCGCTGTACAGCCTTTCTGTCAAATCTCTCTTTCATTTTCCCCTGAGCCTCACATAAGAACTTGGTCGCAAGCTCCCTGGTTTTGTGCAACCGTTCTCGAAACGCCGCAACATAATCAAGCACATTAGTGACAGGCAAATTAGCCTTGGCCACTAAACCCTCTTTTAGTGCGCGCAACGGCCCCCGAACGGTATGCCCAAATACAAGCTCTGCAGGACTAAAGCCCAATGATTCCTGCACGCATTCCCGAATCGCGAGCATGAGAAAAGGCAAACCCTCGTCCCATGAACGTGCCGTTTCGTGACAAAATGTTTTCATCATGGACTTTAGGCAAGAATGAAACCGTTCGATCGCGCCATTACTTTCCGGATGAAATGGACTGGACCGGCGGTGTTCGATACCCAGCACAGACATAACCTGAGCAAATATGGTAGACATGAAGTTGGACCCACAATCACTTTGAATATAGCGACAAAAGCCAAAGGTAGAAAAAAAACTAGTAAGCGCTTTCACAATAGACTTCACTTTGATTGTGCGCAGCGGGAATGCCTCTGCATAGCGCGTTGCCACACACATGACAGTCAGAATGTATTGATTACCAGATTTAGTTTTTGGCAACGGTCCAACACAGTCGATCATAATATGCTCGAAAGGCTCCCCCATCGCGGGGATAGGTTTGAGTGGCGCGGGCGGAATCATCTGGTTTGGCTTGCCCACCACCTGACACGCATGACAGGTACGACAATATTCCACCACAGATGACTTCAAACCGGGCCACCAAAAGTACTGTAGGATACGCTCGTACGTTTTCCGTACACCCAAGTGGCCAGCAATGTTATCGTGAGCCAAACTAAGCACCTGTGCTCGAAAACACTGAGGCACAACGATCTGACTCACAACATTCCACCCCAAGTCGCCAGCAGCGGCCGGGAACCATCTGCGCACCAGAATGCCGTCCTCCTGCTTGTACGCGCTGGGTACGGCCTGATCCTTATTATCAGCCGCTTCCCAACACGCAGCAAGCAAAGGATCGCGCAGCTGTGCGTCTGCAAATGTGTCCCTGTCGATGCTCAAATCAAAGTCGGCTTTCACGGGCAGAAAACGCTCCTTCACCTTTCTCCGCCGCCTGCGCACAGAACCACCCACTGCCGGTTTCTCGGCACCGAGGAAACTGTCACTCAACGTGACGTTCCCAAACTTTCTAGCTTGCGCTCGAGTCACCGCACAAGCTGGGAATACAGTGGAGGGCTCTGCGCGCACCGACGCAGAGGTAGGCTTTTCAACCACTTCGAGTGAGGGAAACACTTTTTTCCCTGCAATGTCGTTTCCTAAGATCAACGTCACGCCCTCGATCGGCAAACTCTCCCGCAGACCGATTTGCACAAAACCAGAAACTAAAGGAGAACGCAAATAGACCGTATGCAGTGGCGCACGGGAGGAGTTCATCTCAACCCCCAGCAACAATGCATCAGACCCACAAAACGTTTCCTCGGAGAAGGGCAGCACACTCTGTAAGATGAGGGATTGGGAGGCGCCCATGTCACGTAAAATTGTGACAGGCACTTGTCCCTCCTCCCCATCTGACAGAGAAACTGATCCTTCCAACATGAACGGCTCAAAACATGCCGTTGTATCATCCCGGCCCGCCGCCGCCGCGGTTGACTGGAGAGGACACAAAGGCACAGAACGCACAAAACCCACACCTTTTGTTTTTTTTAGGACTCGCATGGCCCTCCTTCTGCGATTTTTGTGGTACTTTTGGACACCGTGAGACCAAGTGGCCCACCTCGTGGCAATAAAAACAAGCCCGCATGTCCTGCGCACCCCCGGCGCCTGTTTGTGGACTATTATTAGGCTTTGCCACTTTGCCTTTTTGCGGCTTGTGTTTGTCAAGACCGCTCGACTCACGGTGACCAGAAGCCCCACTCGCCCTGTGTGTCAATTCAAACTCATCGGCTCTAATAGAAGCTTTAGCCACCGAATCAACCTTTTGTTCCTCCAGATAAATCACAATACGTTCTGGTATGCATGCCTTGAACTCCTCCATGAGTATAAGCTCCCTGAGCTGCTCAAAAGTATGTACACCGCTCGCTTTTAACCATTTATCAAACAGCATGGCCTTCTCGCGACCAAACTCCACAAACGTTTGAGCACTAGACTTTTCAGCAAACCTAAATTGCTGCCTATAATAAGCAGGAACTTTAGCGTAACCCACCAGAATAGCCGCCTTTACTTTGTCATAATCCAGGCTATCCTCCACTGATAGTGCATTGCAAACATCCTGCGCCCGCCCTGTTAATTTGCATTGAAGTAAAAGACTCCAAAACTCTTTTGGCCAATTAACTGCTCTTGCAATTCTCTCAAAGGCAAAAAAGTAATTGTCTAACTCACCTTCCTTAAACGCGGGGACCAGGGCTATCTGTCTGCTGACATCAAAGGATGACGCTGCACCGCCACCCATAGTAGGCATAGTAGACACCTCATGACCATGACCGTGAACCTCGAGATTCACCTGCTGCTGCGGCTGCTGTTGTCGCTGCTGGGGGGCAGGACCGACGCTGTCATCGGCCACCTCGGAGCGAGCCCTGGAGAGCTGGAGATGAGCGAGCTCTAGTTGCCTCTCCTGTTGTCTAAGCTTAACCTCCTCGCTCTTTGACCGAAACATTTCTATATCACGTTGTAATTCCAGCTCTCGAACGCGGACCCCCCCTACCCTCACCTCGGATGAGGAATGTAAGGTCCCCCCAGCTTTTAAATCACCCGGAGCATGAGACTCTCCGCCTCCTAAGCCGTCCATACTAGCAGCTGGCTCGGTCACTTCCTCATTTGTTTTAGTCCTCTCTTCTTTGTCACTGTCAGACTCGGAATCTGAAGTCATTCTAATGACCCCACGCTTTGTCAGCTTCCTAACTATTGCCCCGAAAAGTTTAGGTCTTTTCTTTGTACCCCGCGGAAGAGGAACGTGATAGTTTTTAGCAATAGAATACAATTGCCAGTAGTTACACTGTTCCAATTGCTCAAGCGTCAGGCTATTTTCAACACCATCAGTATCAGATGCCAATAAATTAGATGCCATAAATTAAATGCCATAAACGGTCTGCAAAGTCTAGCACCCAAACAAACAATAGCGAGCAATGCACCTACTATCACAGCAGCGCAAAACCACCACCCGACCCACCAAGGCCAGACTAGCAACAGAAAAAAACAACGAATGAATTTAGCACTCCCCAGAACTAAATCAAAATCGAAATCAAAACAGCATACCAGATAAACTGAAAACCTTTTTAAATGTTATTTGTTTGCGACCGGACGAGCGCCCAATTCCCGTCGTGCGGCGGGTCGGGGGAACGACAACCGACAGTCCTTCCCCCGACCCGCCGCACGACTAGTTTGATAGCATACCAGTGTTTGTTTAGCCTTTTGTTCTTTTGTTTGTTAGTTTCGTTTATTGTCTTTTGTTTTCTGTTAACTAAAACCCCCGTCATTATTATTGTAAATATATCTCGAGCCTATTGCATTATAAAATATAAATGCCTCGCAATATTTATTATTATATAGAGAATATAAAATAAATATTTGGATTTATACTCTTGGTGTCCGTCTACCCTTATGTCCGGTCCAATAACCCCTAGACATATATGGGGCCGTAACACCCCTCAATAATAAGGCTATGCCCCGGACTGCCCCCACCAAACATGATGACATGCTAACTAACTACAGCTGTGTCACCACTAAACCAACAGCATTTCATCATTGAATACAGAAAACTCTCTAAATCAGACCTTTATCTTTATGCATGCTGCATGCCTGTTTCAACTTCAACAACAACAAATGTTATTATTGATGCTTTACTTGCCTCATATGTCCTGTACAGGTGGGTCACAGAACTAACACAGAACACAGGCCGCTTCATCGCCCATGGTGCAAAGTGACACAGGCCATTTTCACCTCCCCCCGAAAGGGAAATGTTAGATCCGTGCTTGCTGATGCTGTAGATTCTACAAAACTTTTCCTCTGTAGGAAACATATAATAATCAAAGATTCGTGCTGCGATTTCACGATCCCCCCCCCCCCCCCAAAAAAAAAATAGCAGGTGTACACCTTGTGAACACCTGCTATTTTTTTCAATAAAACTTAAAGTACAGTACAGCATGGTTTAACATTGCTCAACACAGGACAGCATTGCATGCTTGCCAAGTGAGTCTGTTAGAATGAGCAACATCCTAATGAATATGCTGAAGCCAGTCAGTGTGGCCAGATGTGTGATAGATAATTATCATTATTTGTACAGCAATTTTCAGCATACGTTTCGCTGCCTTGGAGCCAGAGATCGTGGTCATTCGACTCTTTCCCCGCACCTTTCGGCCTGGTGGAGGCTATAAAAGGAACACTATAGGCCTTGTTGATTTTCATCATACCATCCTATAACACATATTTGGGGAGTATGCGGCCCGGGGGCCAAATGTGGCCCTTTGGCTGATTCTGACCTTCCCGTGAAAGGGTACTGTGGTTTTAAACCAGTGGTCCGGGGACCACCAGAGGTCCTTCAGAGAATTCCAGT
Organism: Benthosema pterotum; assembly: GCA_039105355.1. Taxonomy (NCBI): domain Eukaryota; kingdom Metazoa; phylum Chordata; class Actinopteri; order Myctophiformes; family Myctophidae; genus Benthosema; species Benthosema pterotum. The sequence continues at coordinate 39,386,736 of CM076977.1, forward strand.
TAAATATGGAAAGTTGGCTAAGCAGATGTAACTCTCAAGAGTTAAAATATTTATCATGTGAATTAGCCCAAGTCTACACAGCTAGAGAATGTAGCAGATTAATGGTCATTTTGATCTGTGTGTTGGAATGTTTTGTTTGTGATATCGAGCCTGGTATTGTGGGGAAAAAAAGCAAAAGAAATCTTTGGTTTTGGGGTCTGTGGCGCTAAAATGTAATCAAGTTGTGGTCCATGGCTCAATTGTGAACAAATTGAGGGCCCTGGTGTCAAAATGGTTGGTCTTACAGCTACTTTTATCTTGAAATTAAATTGATACTACGCAGACTTTAGTTCAGCCTTTCGTCTTGGCCCTCCACAATATTTTATGTATCTCTTTTGGCCCCTTGGGGAAAAATAATTGCCCACCCCTGCTATAACACAACTCTTCTCTACTGTATGTGTGTTAGAATGCTGGTAGGACCAATGCACTAGCTGGAACACAGAACATCAGAAGGATGACAGACCCCCCAAATAAGATGCTACATATCCTGTTGGGAGACAGGCCAGGTACAGTAGAAGGAAACTCCCAACTTGTGATTCATGTTGATACAGTAGCTCCTCTGTGTTTAGAGAGCAATTTTGGGCAATACACTACCTATTACATATTACCCCTCTAGAAAAATAATATTACACTACTTATTACCTGGATACTAAAGTAATGTAATACATTACATCTTACTTTTTTATATTCCTTTACTACCACCTATATCCCTGAAAAGGGGAAGTAGAATTATACAGCATTTTTTTTTAGAACTTAATCCAGTTGTTTTGAATAAAAGAGTCACCAGTCAGCCAAACATATTATGTCATCTGACATCAACAAGCCCTAACCAACTGGATCTCCAAATACGAAGATCACAACACCACATCAAACTGCTGGATACCCAGTTTGAGGGGTCCTCAATTAGAAAATACTGAAGGTTCAGAAATATTTTTGAATAAGATTAGGACTACTTGCCCTTTGCTACATCATAATACCCCCCTCCCCCAACACAACTACAGAAAGTGGTTAAGATGGATGGATGGATGGATGGATGGATGGATGGATGGATGGATGGATGGATGGATGGATGGATGGATGGATGGATGGACAATATTTTTGGGGGCTTTGTCCTCAAAATAGCTCCATTAGGTGCACCCAGTGGTGGAGGTCAGGGACGTCTCTACTCTGAGAGATACAGTATTGGGGATAGGAAAAGAAAATAACGCATCCTCTCTAGCAAGGTGTGTTTAACGTGTGTGTGCGTGTGTGTGTGTGTGTGCGCGTGTGTGTGCGCGCGCGCTTCCACATTAGTGCATGGCAGATGCAGGTGCGAGGAATTCTTGCCTCCTGGTTTTCTTCATGTTCTTAGAACATGTCATGCAGAGTGGGGTAACGTTACAGTATGACTATGACTCACCCCCCCGCTGCTGCATTGCTACCCGCCGTATATCTCCTCTGAGCTCTTCCTTCGCCTCTGAGACGAAGGGAAAGGAACAAGCCGTGACTTTTTAGACATGTCTGATGTGCTCCTGCGTCAGAGCGGATGACAGCCATGTTACAGGTTTAAAACAAACGTGGCAAACTACAACAAGAAGATGGCAGGCTGGGCAGAAAGACAGACAGAGAGAGAAAGAGAGACTGCTGCTGACTTACAGTTTTCCATACACTATAATCATTCTGTGTTGTGCATAAGGCATTGGTTTTCAACCAGTGGTCCGCGGACCACTAGTGGTCCTTGAGAGGTTTCCAGGTGCTCCCCAGGCTAAATGGTGGAAAGTTGGTTAGCCAGAACTCTTTGAGAGCGAAAAAAATGAAACCAAATGCACCCGTCCATACAGGCCTGTGTTGTACCTGTATCAGTGAGTAATCATCATTGTATCATAATTGTGAAAAATGGTGGTATTAAGGCTTGTTTGTTTGTGTCTGTGCTGACAGAGCAGGGTTATCTGCACGCTGGTTGTGGTGGGCCGGTCTGTGCAAAGTTCGTGCAAAATGGGCTGGTGTGGGCCAAATTCATGCATAAATTTGCCAATCTTTTTACCCGTCCAGCTCTGGTCTACACAACTAAAGAATGTAGAAGATTAATGGTCATTTTGATCTATATGTTGTTTTGTTTCTCAAATCCAGCCTGGTATGGTGGACAAATGCAGAAGAAATCTTTAGTTTTGGGGTCTGTGGGGCTAAAATGTCAACACATGGTGGTCCGTGGCTCATATGCTGAATAAATAGTGGGCCCTGGGATCAAAAAGGTTGAAAACCACTGGTATATGGAGATGGGAGTTGGTTTAAATGAAGCATTTACTAACTTGCTGCTGCTGTTGTTTTTTGGGCACCTTCTCCTTGTTACAATACTGTATAGGTGGCATTGACATTCATTTCCATGCATTCTTGTCTAGGGTGACCGGATCCAAGCTGTTCATTTGAGGGTGTGCATGCGTGGGACAAGTGGGAAAACGTGTTGCTAACGTGGTAAGCAAATTATTAAGAGCTTCATAGTCATATAAAACAAATTCAGGATTTAAATTCAAATATTGTAAAAACAACTGAAGTACAAGCCAAACTGTTTTGAGCTTGTAGTCAGGGTTGTAGTGGGACTTGTAGTGGGGCGGCACCTCTTAAAGGGGAATTCCACCCATTTTCATTTTTTAACATGGTAAAACACATCTTGATGATGTCATCAAGATGTATTTCACCATGCTAATGATTTTTTTTTTCAGACCTCCATTTCTAGGAAACACAGAATGGGGGGGGCTTTTTTTTTACCATGTCCACACAATATCTCTAAGGTATATTAATGACAGTAAAATATTGAAAATGAGTGCAATTCCCCTTTAAGACACGTGCATTCACACTTGCATTTGCGTGCACCTGCGCAACACACACAGACACGCTATTAAAACAAGTATAGCATATTGAGAAAGATTGTTTACGATGCCTAATTGTATCCATAAAAGTAAATGACAAAACACAAAAACTTTTGCCCCAAGAAGATCTTAGATGTGAGAAGCCAGCATTGATGTCATTTTCTGGATGGCAAGGTAGTCAAAAGAAAAGTGCAAATCTTTAAGTGAGAAATAAAAATAATAATCTGCAAATGACACCAGTTATAAATGATGTCCAGTAGAATTGCCTTTGAAAAGCAGCTTGTTATCGCCAGCCATCTGTGTGGTTCCATCTGTAAAAGTAAAAACACAAACATTCATACAACATAATCGGTGCTTGAAAGGTTAGGCACACGCGTGAATAATTGACAATGATTTGATTTTGATTAGAAATCGCATACTAACATTTGACCCGAGAAGCATTTTTTGTGTCAATTAAAACAGGTTGGTAGTGTGTGAGTGACTTTCTCTCAATCAAAACTGTGTCCATACTGTAACATGTTATGTTGAGGGTGAGGGTTAGAGATAGCGTTAGTAATTTCGAACCAATGGGAGGATAAAACAGTGGGAGTTTGGATCAATGGCAGCCCTTGTTGGTTACCCTGATTCGCTTCTTCTTCCATTGCGTGCACCACTATGACTGGTACCCATGAAATTCTTCCAGTAAAAACGGTTCTGTGGTGCAAAATTTATGTTTGATTAAAATGAGTTATTATTTTTTAATTGTGTTATTTTTCTGTAATTAATTTATCTCAATTAATCAATTAAAGTCCCAGCCCTAAAAATCATTTAGCTGGAGTATTTATTTCACATTTACATGTCTATCACCCCTCTCTTGCATGTTTCTGATTTCAGCCTGTGTGTTTCAGCGGTGTGTGTGTGCTCCGCTCTGGACCAGACCGCTGTCTATCCATGTCTCAGAGATACTTCAGCACTGCTGTATCCAACACCACAGAGAGAAGGTAGGATGTCCGCACACCATTCTTCAGCTCCTGGTTGTTTAGGTGACAGTGGTTTTCAACCTTTTTCATCCCAGGACCCACCATCTATTCAGCATTTTAGCCATGGACCACCATTTGATGTTGAGTTTAGTCTCTCGGACCCAAATTCTAAGGATTTTCTAGTTTGTGTCCACAAACTACTGGCAAAACGTTTGTCAAAATAACAATTCTTCTTAATTTTCTAAATGTGTACATTCTTTAAAGTTAAATATTTCAGATGTAGAGTTACAGATCTACCTGTATAAGGGTCCATTTGGTTACCAACTGCCCATCATTTAGCTGGGGACCACCTGGAATCCTCTCAAGGACCGCTGGTTGAAAACCACTGGTTTAGGATTTTAAGAATCGTATTGTTTTCAAAGACAAAAAGCCTATTTACTGTATATCTACGTACATATAACACCAGAATGCATGAGTTTAATCTTTAATCTCTGAGGGGAAACTAGCTTTGCCACCAGAGCGTACAGATTGCACAAACAAATAACAAGGACATAAAGTACAAATGTCACAGAAAACATCAGCCTACAATACAAGTCAGACACATATTAATAACCTAAGAGACCCCTCATGTACAACAATAGTAGTGTTTGTTAAAGAATTTACCGGCAGCAGGTACAAAGGATCTGAATCGCTCCGTGGAGCAAGATGGCATGCCAAGTCTATTGCTAAACAAACTTTGAAGAGCATAAAATATATTATAAAGTGGATGACCTTCATACGAAAGGATGGAATTTAGTTTAGACCTTTTTCGCCTGGCAATAGTAGTCTCCAGGGAATCTAAGGTTAGGCCAACCACTGATCCAACCTTATTGATGGTTTTATGCTTTTGTCCATGGCAATGATGGCCATGATGCTACCCTCCCCCAGCAGAGCACAGCGTAGAATAGGACACTAGCAAAGCTGATAGAAGACATTCAAGAGTGACCTGCTAATGTCAAAAGATCTAAGCTTCCTTAAGTGAAAAAGACGTGACTGCATTTTTTTTGGGGTCCCTATCTGAGCATGTTGTGGCACTCGGTGTGTGAATGTTTTTGTGAATGGGTGGATGTCATGCACTATGGAAAGCGCCTTGGATAAAGGCACTACATACTGTAGTTACACCATTTGCTGAAGGTTCATTTAGTGCAGGGGTTTTCAACCTTTTTCTTCCCGGGGCTCACTTGGTATTTTAGATTCATAACGGTCCATTTGGCTACCGACTTTCATTCCATTTGGCTACCGTCCCCCCAAGGCCAAAATCATTTCGGGTTAGGCCAGGCTAATAATGAATTCATAACTATTTGGAAACAAATCACCAATTTGTCGGGTGTTATCCCTTACGTAGCTGACACACATCTACTGGTAGATGTTGATGAATACACTTCTACAATGTTCTACACGTTTTGACTTTTATCATGATGAATGGCATTATCAACACACTTCTTTGGGATGACACATTTTCAATGCGAGGCGGTGAAGGCATGCCGCTGCAGCCATGGCCCGTCTCCCCACTGAAACCTCCCCCATCAGACCAACAGAAATGACAAGTCAGTTTCGCTTTCCTCCACCGTTGAATTTTCCAAGATGGCTTTTTGTGTCATTTTGATTTCCGTTCCATGCGGCTGACGTGTGTGTGTGTGTGTGTGTGTGTGTGTGTGGGGGGGGGGGGGGGGGGGGGGGGGGCTGGGGAGAAGGGTCTCCTCTTTGTGTCAAATCGCCACAGATAAAAGCAAAGTTGGATCTGGGTGCATTTTGGGCGGGCGCGTGCTCGTGTTGGCGCACACGCTCTCTTGCAAGAGAATGCGAGTGTTGCTGCATGATATTGTGTATTGTGTGTGTGTGTGTGTGTGTGTGTGTGTGTGTGTGTGTGTGTGTGTGTGTGTGTGTGTGTGGTGTGTGTGTGTGTGTGTGTGTGTGTGTGTGTGCTTGTCTGAATGTGACAGTCAGGGCGGATATAACATTTCCCATTTGGGGGGGGTGGCTTTCCCATTTGGGGGGCGGCTTCATCGCCCATGTCGCTTCACGCCACAGGCGATGAAGCCGCACCCATACCATTTTCAGTTACAGGACTTTTATTAGGCAAGTATAAGCATCAACAATAACATCAGTTGTTGAAGTTGCAACAGACACGCAGCATGCATAAAGCTAAAGGTCTGACTCAGAGAGTTTTCTGTTTTCAATGATGCTGTTGATTTAGTGGTTCCACAGCTGTAGTTAGTTAGTTTAGTAGCAGTAGTAGTGTTTCACATTATTTTAAATATAAGCACTTTAATTTGAAATGTCTTGGGTTGTTCTGCATGCCATCGTGTTTGGTGGGGCAGACTGAGCATTTAGGGGAGCATTGCCCCCCCCCCCCACATGCCCATGCCTAGATCCGCCCCTAGTGACAGTGAGAGAAATGATGAATGCATGCACATTGCACAACCACTCCTGGACGTATTCTTCTGTGATATGCCCCCCCCCCCCCACACACACACACACACACACACACGTCGCTGTTATGTCTGTTGACAGTTGGTTGAAGGCTGTGAAGAACAAACTCCTATGATTTATTCTTTTCCTTGTCACTGAGTTTGTACTGTGGAGACGACTTCTTTACATTAAGAAATGAGACAGAAAGAGATGAGCGACTGTGGCAAACAAAACCACACTCTGAGGCAGCACATACTGCTGTGCATAAGCAATGAGTCTGATCGAAACCATTTATCCGATCACCTAGTGTGATATTGATTGAAGTAAACAGCACAAGACAACAAAAACCTCGGCCATGCATGGTCTTGTTAAATGACTTACTAATAATTCTGCCTGGCCTTGATTTATTTGAAAGCAAAGCAGTTTTGATTCATTCAAACACAGTTGAGGGGTCATAAATCCTGTTCTTCATAAGCCCAGGGGCGGATGTAACATTTCCCAAATGGAAGGGGGGGGGGGGGGGGGGGGCAGGGGCAGGAGACAATGGTATAGTATGGGTGCAGCTTCATCGCCCGTGTCGCTTCGCACCACGGGCGATGAAGCCGCACCCATACCATTTTCAGTTACAGGACTTTTATTAGGCAATTAAGCATCAATAACCTCAGTTGTTGTTGAAATTGCAACAGGCACGCAGCATGTATAAAGCTAAAGGTCTAATAGGAGAGTTTTCTGTTTTCAATGATGAAATGCTGTTGGTTTAGTGGTGACACAGCTGTAGTTAATATCTTGGGCTGTTTTGCATGCCATCATGTTTGGTGGGGCAGACTGGGCATTTAGGGGGGGCATTGCCCCCCCAAGCCCATGCCTATAGATCCGTCCCTGACACACTCTATTCAAGCTACCATTTGTTGTAAGTGGATACGCTAAATGAAAGAGCGTCTAGCCTAGCCATGTCCATGCGTTTTTGTCAGTGCATGTTTTGTGTCCGTATGTGTGCGTGTTTGTGCCTGTGTGCGTGCAAACACGTGTTTTTGTCTTTGGATCTAATGAACAAAGCACCACAGGGACGGGTTTGTTATCATAGCAACTGATTAAAACTCTTCATGCGATGAAAAGGGCTGTGATTACGAGGTGTTTCACCTTTCACCTCATGTGCTGGAGTAAAATGGGCACACGGTTTGCTATTATTCAGAAAGCGTGTTAACCATTGTGTTATCAGTCTGAAAAATTGAATTACGGTAGTAGTAATTATTGCTTGGGCTGATTACTACACGCACGCTGTGATGTTGGTTGTTTTACAAAGCATGCAGCGTCAGCCGCTTGGTTGGGCCAAATAATAATCAAAAAAGAATCATCATGTTTTATGAGATGCATCTAAGCTGATTCTACCAACAATCAAGCATTATTATTCCAGGTCGATCCTGTCACGTACCATCAAATGCTGCGAGCCAACTGGGTTGATAACCGAATACTGAATATCCGAATATGATTAACAATATGCACCTTTGTTCCATCTTAAAGGTAGGGGAAGTGATTTCACTTTTGTCAGATATCACCCAAAAAATATTTTTTTTCTGTTAAAATGCTCTATTATAAGGTGTGGAAACCACATATGGAGTTTCCCCTCTCCCCACGTTAGCAGAGGAGCTAATAAAAGTTCCCCCGGTCACCACAATTCTCCTCCAATCAGGAGAGAGCAGCAGGTTCACATAGTGTAGCTACTTTTGGGGGCCCCTAGTGCACCAGGCTGGTACTACACCATGAATTTCAAATCACTTCCCCTTCCTTTAAAGAAGAGATCTTGACAAACACTTACATAACGATGACTACTATGGGTCAATAAAACATTTATTTAGTACTTTTGAGTGCATGAATTGAATAGTGATATATTTTCTGACAATTTGGGCTGGGGAAAAAAAATGCCATTTTCTGCCGAATATTTTCTGCAGTTGAATATTCGGTACATCACTACTACATACAGTATGCATAGTTGAGTTATTGGAAGGAAGGAAGGAAGGAAGGAAGGAAGGAAGGAAGGAAGGAAGGAAGGAAGGAAAGGAAATCTTTCATGTCACACAGTAAATTTGGCAGTGTAACATGTTTGTGGCGGGTTAAGACATCAAGGAAGACGGCAAAGGCCCCAGGTTTGCACAGAGAGTTTCAAGGGCAGGTGCTCAAATGTAACCAGGAGGGCACTCAATTGAGTTTTGGGGGGTTAAAAACGCATAGAAAACAGCATTTCAGCATCTTTTTGCTCTTTTAAAAAGGGCATGTTGGTCCAGAGAGGGCCACTAGGGGGTGCTCAACCCCCCCTTGACGTTTATGTATGCACGCCTATGGCAAAGGCCCCAGGTTTGAAAGTTAAAGTTACTAGGCATATACAGTAGGTGTCTTCTTCTGTGCTAGGACAGGTGGTCTCTCTGCCAGTCTCCACTATGGCAGGGGCGTTTTCACCATTAGGCAGACTAGGCAGCCATTGGGGGGGGGGGGGGGGGGGGGCACCATGCACCAGACATGCTTTAAAAGGCATTATCATGCACAAAGCGCCCGTATGTCTCAGTCTTGGATTATTGTAGACAGACGAGCAGAGATGGTGGGTGTGTGTGTTGCTCTGTCATGAGGGAGGTAGTCAGGACTCTTTCATGGCCCACTCATCTGTACTGTAATGGGCAGTTACCGGTACCATGATGTATAGGGCTCCTTGGTTGAGGATATCCACAGGTTTGTTAGCGCCTCTTGAATTGATTATTGATTTATTGTCAAGGACAAATAACACAAATAGAGACGGCGAGATCATTTTGCCACCTCGACCTATAGGTTGTGAGCTCAACCTCTTTTTTTTCGTTCCGAAACCGCTGCAACAGGTTCTCTTTCCTGAGGTGGGAATGGCCAGAAAATCATCCCTTGGAAATGGAGATTGTTGCAGGCAGGAGTTCTTCTATCACCTGATTGCACGCAATTTTATATTTGCATGTGCTGTGCAGCGGGGAAAAAAAAACAGATCCACAAGCCCATAGCGTACTTATAACAAAGTGTCTTGAGCTTATATACATCTTCCTTTTTCGGGGTACATGCTGCAACTCACTCCAAATCAAAGTTGAACCTGCCTGTTTTTGATTAGACACTGGCCCCCATACTGTGTTCTGTGTGTGTGTGTGTGTGTGTGTGTGTGTGTGTGTGTGTGTGTGTGTGTGTGTGTGTGTGTGTGTGTGTGTGTGTGTGTGTGTGTGTGTGTGTGCGTCTGCCTGGGTGTATTAGGAGGACATTTTGCAAGTTTACTCACCACACTAGAAGGACATTTTTATTGCATGGTTTCCACTGCCATCAGTGTATGAATGTGTGTGTGAATGGGTGAATGTGATGCACAATCTATGTAAAGCGCCTTGGATAAAGGCGCTATATAAATGCACCATTTACCATTTACCATTTACCACGTCAAATGGTCCAGAAATCACCTTATCCCCCAATCAAAATCTTACCGTACTCCCCTGCTGTTCATCATGAGTTGAAGCTCTTGATGGCTGGTTTTAATTATTATGTATAATTATTTGGTAAGCCCAGGATCAGGCCTGGTGGTATAGACTTTCAGGCCTAATCAGGTCCCCAGACCTGATTTGCTGCCATGCAGCCAATGAGCACGGCCCCCAAAGCTGATTTGCTGCCATGCAGCCAATGAGAGGACTTACACCATACCTGGCTACACCACCACGATCAGTAATTGCACCTAATGTCATTCCAGATCGGAAGGAATGCTGCTGATGCAGTTGTCACTGTCATTGATGTCTACCTATTCTTTTACTACTAGGTACTGTGACTACAATACCAGGTCAGTCACCAGGGATGAGCAAGAACTAACCTATCATGTACATATCTCCTCCTATTAACAATGTTTCTAGCCCAGAAGCTTGTGATCTCAGAGGGTCAATGAATTGGCCAAATGGCCATTGTAGCTATACTTCACTCTTGAGGTCTGACTACCACACTCTCCCCATCTTTCTTGTGTGAAGCATTCCAGGCAAGTGCCATCTGAACATTAAGGTACTGCAACTGTTTTGTGGAGGAAAGACTATGAGTCTGGGAGAACAGAATGATAAAGGACGTGCATCTTCTTGAAACCTAGTTGCACTATCATCAAGCATTCATTGGGAATGTAGAGGGACAACTTTTAAGCTGCTTTGTGGCAAAATTTTGATGGGCAATGGGCATCATCCACCAGTATGGGACCGTGCGAGAGACGTTTGCATGAAAAATGTCAGCTGTATCGGCCACTGAGCCGTGCCAATCTATATGTAAAGATTCACGGGAAAGGGGATGTAGTGGTAATAAAGATAAGGAATTATTTTGGAAAGCAAATTTGTTGCATTTTCATTGATTATTGATGTTACGTTATTGTGTGTTAGGCATGTGCATGTTAATGTCTAAAAAATGCCTGATTCTAAAATCAGATATATTGTGCCTTTCACATTCATGGATAAACACTATCGGAAGCAAATCTGATGCATTTATCTCTCAAAATATGTATTTTATGGGATTTGGGGGAGATCAGTGGCCTGACCTAAGTCTGAATTGTCATTTCGTTTCACTTCATTATTCAGACTGAAGTCCCTCTCCACCACAGCAGTTTCAGCAATTCACTGCTGTAGTTCTGTAAGCTCAGTTCAACTGCTGCCCTTCCCCCATACTGCAATGGTTGGGTCGTTAATTAAGTAAAACAGCCTAATTAACGACCCTGCACTCTACAGGCAAACTGCCTTAATCTTTTGGTTGGTTGAAGCAGTCTGGACAAAAACCCATGCAGGTGCATTAATGTGTGTTTTTTGGTAATCTTACATTGCCCTAGTATCAATCTCAATTTCTAGTATCTATGTCTATTAGTAAATTATAAGGCAAATATCAACATCCTAACATATGCTGTCTCCCTGTTAGAGCAGTCTGGTTGTGTAACTTTTCCAAATTCTCGATGTCTTTAGCAGAACAATATTAGCCCAGCATAGACGATTGAAGTTAGTCATATTTGGGGGTATCCTGTCCAAGTGAAAAAGCTATTATGCTGAACCTGCATGAGGTTCCAATACTTGCCAATGAAGAGTGAGAGATGTTTATCATGGGCAGATGTTATGTTGTAGACAATGTGTGTCTTCACATATTGAAAAGTATGCCTTTCGGGAAAGCAATCCTTTTTTTTCTCATATTTTAGCACTAATCACTAGTTTAATATGTTCTTTAGCATTCCCATATACTTTAGTTGGGAGCCCGCGCGCTGTTTTTGGGCTGAACCGAGTCTTTATTGGATTTGGGGGAGATCGGTACATAAAGGGGTTAATGTGCATTAATTAAGAATTCAATAATTAATAATCATATACTTTGTGCATATCCATATTCACAAACACTATATAAAGATAAATTTGATGCCAACTGTATTTTGTATGGATTTTTTTTTATATTTTGGACATTAAGGGGTTAATAAGTGACTCCCAGCTACAAGAATCACTACTATATCACATTCATATCCAAAACAGTTTATGTCAATGTTTATTTTAGCCAGTTTAAATACACTTATAATATGTGATTAGAATAGATGTTTGTGTGAGGCAAAAATCAGTATGATGCAATAACAGGATACTCAGATTTTGTCTTTCACCTGTAAGAACAATTCACTGCTGTAGTTCTGTAAGCTCAGTTCAACTGCTGCCCTTCCCCCATACTGCAATGGTTGGGTCGTTAATTAAGCAATGCAGCCTAATTAACGACCCTGCACTCTACAGGCAAACTGCCTAAATCTTTTGGTTGGTTGAAGCAGTCTGGACAAAACCCATGCAGGTGCATTAATGTGTGTTTTTTTTTGGTAATCTTACATTGCCCTAGTATCAATCTCAATTTCTACTATCTATGTCTATTAGTAAATTATAAGGCAAATATCAACATCCTAACATATGCTGTCTCCCTGTTAGAGCAGTGTTGTTGTGTAACTTTTCCAACTTCTCCATGTCTTTAGCAGAACAATATTAGCTCAGCATAGTCTATTGAATTTAGTCATTTGGTGGTATCCTGTCCAAGTGAAAAAGCTATTATGCTGAACCTGTATGAGGTTCTAAAATTGCCAATGAAGAGTGAGAGATGTTTATCATGGGCAGATGTTATGTTGTAGACAATGTGTGTCTTCACATATTGAAAAGTATGCCTTTCTGGAAAGCAATCCTTTGTTTTCTCATATTTTAGCACTAATCACTAGTTTAATATGTTCTTTAGCATTCCCATATACTTTAGTTGGAGCCGGCGCGCTGTTTTTGGGCTGAACCGAGTCTTGTAGCTTAGGGCAACCTCTTAAGAATTCAAGAGGGTGCCTGCTAATATCCCTTTGACATTTTGTAGTTATTAACCCCCTGATGCCAGAAATACAAAAACATCCACCCAAAATAGAGTTGTATAGTATCTAATGCACAATTATGCATTTTATTTGTGGAATGTGTTATTAATTAACTACTTGTTAAAATGTCTATCATGCCGTTTGTGCCCGTTGTATTTGTGATCTGGGACACGTCTTCAGCACTGCTACATTTCCCTATTACGTCTATGAAGCTTTACGTCTACAAAGCACTAGGTCACATGTATCCCATAATAGGCATGATGTGGTGACTCAGACATAATGAAACCCTGGGGCGTGAGGTCAGAGTATCCCATATAGGTATGACGTGGTGACTCAAACATAATCAAACCATGGTGCGTGAGGTCAGAGTATGGATTTTTTTTTTTAAATATTTTGGACATTGAGGGGTTAATAATTAAAAATGCCCGAGGCATATCAGTGGGCACCCTCGTGAATTCTTAAGAGGTGACTCCAAGCTACAAGAATCACTACTATATCACATATCCAAAACATTTTTGGATAACATAGTTCTGTCAGCTCAGTTCAACTGCTGCTCTTCCCCCATACTGCAATGGTTGGGTCGTTAATTAAGCAACACAGCCTAATTAACGACCCTGCACCCTACAGGCAAACTGCCTAAATCTTTTGGTTTGTTGAAGCAGTCTGGACAAAACCCATGCAGGTGCATTAATGTGTGTTTTAATGTGTGTTTTTTGGTAATCTTACATTGCCCTAGTATCAATCTTAATTTCTAGTATCTACGGTATGTCTATTAGTAAATTATAAGGCAAATAGCAACATACTAACACATGGTGTCTCCCTGTTAGAGCAGTGTTGTGTAACTTTTCCACCTTCTCCATGTCTTTAGCAGAACAATATTAGCCCAGCATAGACTATTGAAGTTAGTCATATTTGGTGGTATCCTGTCCAAGTGAAAAAACTATTATGCTGAACCTGCATGAGGTTCTAATACTTGCCAATGAAGAGTGAGAGATGTTCATCATGGGCAGATGTTATGTTGTAGACAATGTGTGTCTTCACAAGTTCACATATTGAAAAGTATGCCTTTCTGGAAAGCAATCCTTTGTTATCTCATATTTTAGCACTAATCACTAGTTTAATATTCCCATATACTTTAGTCGGGGAGCCTGCGCACTGTTTTTGGGCTGAACCGAGTCTTTATTGGATTTGGGGGAGATCGGTACATAAAGGGGTTAATGTGCATTAATTAACAATTCAATGATTATTAACAATATACTTTGTGCATATCCATATTCACAAACACTATATAAACATAAATTTGATGCATTTAGACCAAGTAATTTGCATTAAATACCATACAACTCTATTTTGTATGGATTTTTTTTTTTTTTTTTTTTTTTGGACAATGAGGGGTTAATAATTAAAAATGCCGAGGCATATCAGTGGGCACCTCGTGAATTCTTAAGAGGTGACTCCAAGCTACAAGAATCACTACTATATCACATATCCAAACCAGTTTCTATCAATGTTTATTTTAGCCAGTTTAAATACACTTATATTATGTGATTAGAATAGATGTTTGTGTGAGGCAAAAATCAGTATGATGCAATAATAGGATACTCAGATTTTGTCTTTCACCTGTAAGAACAATTCACTGCTGTAGTTCTGTAAGCTCAGTTCAACTGCTGCCCTTCCCCCATACTGCAATGGTTGGGTCGTTAATTAAGCAATGCAGCCTAATTAACGACCCTGCACTCTACAGGCAAACTGCCTAAATCTTTTGGTTGGTTGAAGCAGTCTGGACAAAACCCATGCAGGTGCATTAATGTGTGTTTTTTGGTAATCTTACATTGCCCTAGTATCAATCTCAATTTCTAGTATCTATGTCTATTAATAAATTATATGGCAAATATCAACGTCCTAACATATGCTGTCTCCCTGTTAGACCAAGTAATTTGCATTAAATACCATACAACTCTATTTTGTATGGATTTTTTTTTAATATTTTGGACAATGAGGGGTTAATAATTAAAAATGCCCGAGGCATATCAGTAGGCACCCTCGTGAATTCTTAAGAGGTGACTCCAAGCTACAAGAATCACTACTATATCACATATCCAAAACATTTTTGGATAACATAGTTCTGTCAGCTCAGTTCAACTGCTGCTCTTCCCCCATACTGCAATGGTTGGGTCGTTAATTAAGCAACACAGCCTAATTAACGACCCTGCACCCTACAGGCAAACTGCCTAAATGTTTTGGTTTGTTGAAGCAGTCTGGACAAAACCCATGCAGGTGCATTAATGTGTGTTTTAATGTGTGTTTTTTGGTAATCTTACATTGCCCTAGTATCAATCTTAATTTCTAGTATCTACGGTATGTCTATTAGTAAATTATAAGGCAAATAGCAACATACTAACACATGGTGTCTCCCTGTTAGAGCAGTGTTGTGTAACTTTTCCACCTTCTCCATGTCTTTAGCAGAACAATATTAGCCCAGCATAGACTATTGAAGTTAGTCATATTTGGTGGTATCCTGTCCAAGTGAAAAAACTATTATGCTGAACCTGCATGAGGTTCTAATACTTGCCAATGAAGAGTGAGAGATGTTCATCATGGGCAGCTGTTATGTTGTAGACAATGTGTGTCTTCACAAGTTCACATATTGAAAAGTATGCCTTTCTGGAAAGCAATCCTTTGTTATCTCATATTTTAGCACTAATCAGTAGTTTAATATTCCCATATACTTTAGTCGGGGAGCCTGCGCACTGTTTTTGGGCTGAACCGAGTCTTTATTGGATTTGGGGGAGATCGGTACATAAAGGGGTTAATGTGCATTAATTAACAATTCAATGATTATTAACAATATACTTTGTGCATATCCATATTCACAAACACTATATAAAGATAAATTTGATGCATTTAGACCAAGTAATTTGCATTAAATACCATACAACTCTATTTTGTATGGATTTTTTTTTATATATTTTGGACAATGAGGGGTTAATAATTAAAAATGCCCGAGGCATATCAGTGGGCACCCTCGTGGATTCTTAAGAGGTGACTCCAAGCTACAAGAATCACTACTATATCACATATCCAAACCAGTTTCTATCAATGTTTATTTTAGCCAGTTTAAATACACTTATATTATGTGATTAGAATAGATGTTTGTGTGAGGCAAAAATCAGTATGATGCAATAATAGGATACTCAGATTTTGTCTTTCACCTGTCAGAACAATTCACTGCTGTAGTTCTGTAAGCTCAGTTCAACTGCTGCCCTTCCCCCATACTGCAATGGTTGGGTCGTTAATTAAGCAAAACAGCCTAATTAACGACCCTGCACTCTACAGGCAAACTGCCTAAATCTTTTGGTTGGTTGAAGCAGTCTGGACAAAACCCATGCAGGTGCATTAATGTGTGTTTTTTGTAATCTTACATTGCCCTAGTATCAATCTCAATTTCTAGTATCTATGTCTATTAATAAATTATATGGCAAATATCAACGTCCTAACATATGCTGTCTCCCTGTTAGAGCAGTGTTGTTGTGTAACCTTTCCAACTTCTCCATGTCTTTAGCAGAACAATATTAGCTCAGCATAGTCTATTGAATTTAGTCATATTTGGTGGTATCCTGTCCAAGTGAAAAAGCTATTATGCTGAACCTGTATGAGGTTCTAAAATTGCCAATGAAGAGTGAGAGATGTTTATCATGGGCAGATGTTATGTTGTAGACAATGTGTGTCTTCACATATTGAAAAGTATGTCCTTATGGAAAGCAGCCCTTTGTTTTCTCATATTTTAGCACTAATCACTAGTTTAATATGTTCTTTAGCATTCCCATATACTTTAGTCGGGAGCCGGCGCGCTGTTTTTGGGCTGAACAGAGTCTTGTAGCTTAGGGCAACCTCTTAAGAATTCAAGAGGGTGCCTGCTAATATCCCTTGGACATTTTGTAGTTATTAACCCCCTAATGCCAGAAATACAAAAAAGATCCACCCAAAATAGAGTTGTGTAGTATCTAATGGACAATTATGCATTTTATTTGTGGAATGTGTTATTAATTAACTACCTGTTAAAATGTCTATCATGCCGTTTGTGCCCGTTGTATTTGTGATCTGGGACACGTCTTCAGCACTGCTACATTTCCCTTTTACGTCTATGAAGCTTTACGTCTACAAAGCACTACGTCACATGTATCCCCATAATAGGCATGATGTGGTGACTCAGACATCATGAAACCCTGGGGCGTGAGGTCAGAGTATCCCCATATATAGCATGATGTGGTCATCCAATATAATGCATTAATTTTGAAAAAAAAGGACTTTGGCAGTCTCTTCCTAATATTATGGTTAACAACCATGTGAAAACTCAGAGCGATTGGTGCAGCCAGCGATGAGTAATGGCAGTTTCAGACATTCAGACAGACATTTGCTGAATTATAGTATTGATGATGATGATGATATTCATCCGTTCATACCCAAATTTGACTGCCAGAAGGTCCTGATAATTCTTAAAATGTCCTTATAATTCATGTGTATGTCAAAGTGCTGTGTATGATTGATTCTAAAACTGTTAGTCCCAATACGCCACACCTTGAATCAGTTTATATCAAATCCAGGTGCGCTATTTCTTTCCACTGTATTGTGAAGATGAAATGGGGAAGGGAGCGCTTGATTTACCAACAAACCCTAGCCGTGTGGCTGCTTTGAAGCACCGCCCACATGCATAGGACAGTGACTGATTAGCTCCAGGGCGGGGTGTGAAAAGACAACAAGCGCTTCCTATCGTTTGTCTATTTGGTTTTGGAATTTCAATTCATGCAAATATGCTTAAATCAAACCCATGAATGTGGTCATCACACGATCACACGTCACACCAGTTGCCAGAAGTATATTAACTAAATTCTATCTATTCAATGGTCATGTGTAGGCCTATGCAATGGCATCATTCTTAACTGTGATGTTTACAGAGGGTGGAATACAAGTTTAAAAAGCCAGGTCGACATTGACAATGTCATTCCAGGACGGAAGGGATGCTGCTGATGCAAGGAAGGAAGGAAGGAAGGAAGGAAGGAAGGAAGGAAGGAAAGGAAATCTTTCATGTCACACAGTAAATTTGGCAGTGTAACATGTTTGTGGCGGGTTAAGACATTAAGGAAGACGGCAAAGGCCACTGGCGTGCACAGAGAGTTTCAAGGGCAGGTGCTCAAATGTAACCAGGAGGGCACTCCATTGAGTTTTGGGGGGTTAAAAACGCATAGAAAACAGCATTTCAGCATCTTTTTGCTCTTTTAAAAAGGGCATGTTGGTCCAGAGAGGGCCACTAGGGGGTGCTCAACCCCCCCTTGACGTTTATGTATGCACGCCTATGGCAAAGGCCCCAGGTTTGAAAGTTAAAGTTACTAGGCATATACAGTAGGTGTCTTCTTCTGTGCTAGGACAGGTGGTCTCTCTGCCAGTCTCCACTATGGCAGGGGCGTTTTCACCATTAGGCAGACTAGGCAGCCATTGGGGGGGGGGGGGGGGGGGGCACCATGCACCAGACATGCTTTAAAAGGCATTATCATGCACAAAGTGCCCTCATGTCTCGGCCATAGATTATTGTAGACAGACGAGCAGAGATGGTGGGTGTGTGTGTTGCTCTGTCATGAGGAGGTAGTCAGGACTCTTTCATGGCCCACTCATCTGTACTGTAATGGGCAGTTACCGGTACCATGATGTATAGGGCTCCTTGGTTGAGGATATCCACAGGTTTGTTAGCGCCTCTTGAATTGATTATTGATTTATTGTCAAGGACAAATAACACAAATAGAGACGGCGAGATCATTTTGCCACCTCGACCTATAGGTTGTGAGCTCAACCTCTTTTTTTTCGTTCCGAAACCGCTGCAACAGGTTCTCTTTCCTGAGGTGGGAATGGCCAGAAAATCATCCCTTGGAAATGGAGATTGTTGCAGGCAGGAGTTCTTCTATCACCTGATTGCACGCAATTTTATATTTGCATGTGCTGTGCAGCGGGGAAAAAAAACAGATCCACAAGCCCATAGCGTACTTATAACGTAGTGTCTTGAGCTTATATACATCTTCCTTTTTCGGGGTACATGCTGCAACTCACTCCAAATCAAAGTTGAACCTGCCTGTTTTTGATTAGACACTGGCCCCCATACTGTGTCTGTGTGTGTGTGTGTGTGTGTGTGTGTGTGTGTGTGTGTGTGTGTGTGTGTGTGTGTGTGTGTGTGTGTGTGTGTGTGTGTGCGTCTGCCTGGGTGTATTAGGAGGACATTTTGCAAGTTTACTCACCACACTAGAAGGACATTTTTATTGCATGGTTTCCACTGCCATCAGTGTATGAATGTGTGTGTGAATGGGTGAATGTGATGCACAATCTATGTAAAGCGCCTTGGATAAAGGCGCTATATAAATGCACCATTTACCATTTACCATTTACCACGTCAAATGGTCCAGAAATCACCTTATCCCCCAATCAAAATCTTACCGTACTCCCCTGCTGTTCATCATGAGTTGAAGCTCTTGATGGCTGGTTTTAATTATTATGTATAATTATTTGGTAAGCCCAGGATCAGGCCTGGTGGTATAGACTTTCAGGCCTAATCAGGTCCCCAGACCTGATTTGCTGCCATGCAGCCAATGAGCACGGCCCCAAAGCTGATTTGCTGCCATGCAGCCAATGAGAGGACTTACACCATACCTGGCTACACCACCACGATCAGTAATTGCACCTAATGTCATTCCAGATCGGAAGGAATGCTGCTGATGCAGTTGTCACTGTCATTGATGTCTACCTATTCTTTTACTACTAGGTACTGTGACTACAATACCAGGTCAGTCACCAGGGATGAGCAAGAACTAACCTATCATGTACATATCTCCTCCTATTAACAATGTTTCTAGCCCAGAAGCTTGTGATCTCAGAGGGTCAATGAATTGGCCAAATGGCCATTGTAGCTATACTTCACTCTTGAGGTCTGACTACCACACTCTCCCATCTTTCTTGTGTGAAGCATTCCAGGCAAGTGCCATCTGAACATTAAGGTACTGCAACTGTTTTGTGGAGGAAAGACTATGAGTCTGGGAGAACAGAATGATAAAGGACGTGCATCTTCTTGAAACCTAGTTGCACTATCATCAAGCATTCATTGGGAATGTAGAGGGACAACTTTTAAGCTGCTTTGTGGCAAAATTTTGATGGGCAATGGGCATCATCCACCAGTATGGGACCGTGCGAGAGACGTTTGCATGAAAAATGTCAGCTGTATCGGCCACTGAGCCGTGCCAATCTATATGTAAAGATTCACGGGAAAGGGGATGTAGTGGTAATAAAGATAAGGAATTATTTTGGAAAGCAAATTTGTTGCATTTTCATTGATTATTGATGTTACGTTATTGTGTGTTAGGCATGTGCATGTTAATGTCTAAAAAATGCCTGATTCTAAAATCAGATATATTGTGCCTTTCACATTCATGGATAAACACTATCGGAAGCAAATCTGATGCATTTATCTCTCAAAATATGTATTTTATGGGATTTGGGGGAGATCAGTGGCCTGACCTAAGTCTGAATTGTCATTTCGTTTCACTTCATTATTCAGACTGAAGTCCCTCTCCACCACAGCAGTTTCAGCAATTCACTGCTGTAGTTCTGTAAGCTCAGTTCAACTGCTGCCCTTCCCCATACTGAAGCAGTCTGGACAAAACCCATGCAGGTGCATTAATGTGTGTTTTTTTTGGTAATCTTACATTGCCCTAGTATCAATCTCAATTTCTACTATCTATGTCTATTAGTAAATTATAAGGCAAATATCAACATCCTAACATATGCTGTCTCCCTGTTAGAGCAGTGTTGTTGTGTAACTTTTCCAACTTCTCCATGTCTTTAGCAGAACAATATTAGCTCAGCATAGTCTATTGAATTTAGTCATTTGGTGGTATCCTGTCCAAGTGAAAAAGCTATTATGCTGAACCTGTATGAGGTTCTAAAATTGCCAATGAAGAGTGAGAGATGTTTATCATGGGCAGATGTTATGTTGTAGACAATGTGTGTCTTCACATATTGAAAAGTATGCCTTTCTGGAAAGCAATCCTTTGTTTTCTCATATTTTAGCACTAATCACTAGTTTAATATGTTCTTTAGCATTCCCATATACTTTAGTTGGGAGCCGGCGCGCTGTTTTTGGGCTGAACCGAGTCTTGTAGCTTAGGGCAACCTCTTAAGAATTCAAGAGGGTGCCTGCTAATATCCCTTTGACATTTTGTAGTTATTAACCCCCTGATGCCAGAAATACAAAAACATCCACCCAAAATAGAGTTGTATAGTATCTAATGCACAATTATGCATTTTATTTGTGGAATGTGTTATTAATTAACTACTTGTTAAAATGTCTATCATGCCGTTTGTGCCCGTTGTATTTGTGATCTGGGACACGTCTTCAGCACTGCTACATTTCCCTATTACGTCTATGAAGCTTTACGTCTACAAAGCACTAGGTCACATGTATCCCCATAATAGGCATGATGTGGTGACTCAGACATAATGAAACCCTGGGGCGTGAGGTCAGAGTATCCCATATAGGTATGACGTGGTGACTCAAACATAATCAAACCATGGTGCGTGAGGTCAGAGTATGGATTTTTTTTTTTTAATATTTTGGACATTGAGGGGTTAATAATTAAAAATGCCCGAGGCATATCAGTGGGCACCCTCGTGAATTCTTAAGAGGTGACTCCAAGCTACAAGAATCACTACTATATCACATATCCAAAACATTTTTGGATAACATAGTTCTGTCAGCTCAGTTCAACTGCTGCTCTTCCCCCATACTGCAATGGTTGGGTCGTTAATTAAGCAACACAGCCTAATTAACGACCCTGCACCCTACAGGCAAACTGCCTAAATCTTTTGGTTTGTTGAAGCAGTCTGGACAAAACCCATGCAGGTGCATTAATGTGTGTTTTAATGTGTGTTTTTTGGTAATCTTACATTGCCCTAGTATCAATCTTAATTTCTAGTATCTACGGTATGTCTATTAGTAAATTATAAGGCAAATAGCAACATACTAACACATGGTGTCTCCCTGTTAGAGCAGTGTTGTGTAACTTTTCCACCTTCTCCATGTCTTTAGCAGAACAATATTAGCCCAGCATAGACTATTGAAGTTAGTCATATTTGGTGTATCCTGTCCAAGTGAAAAAACTATTATGCTGAACCTGCATGAGGTTCTAATACTTGCCAATGAAGAGTGAGAGATGTTCATCATGGGCAGATGTTATGTTGTAGACAATGTGTGTCTTCACAAGTTCACATATTGAAAAGTATGCCTTTCTGGAAAGCAATCCTTTGTTATCTCATATTTTAGCACTAATCACTAGTTTAATATTCCCATATACTTTAGTCGGGGAGCCTGCGCACTGTTTTTGGGCTGAACCGAGTCTTTATTGGATTTGGGGAGATCGGTACATAAAGGGGTTAATGTGCATTAATTAACAATTCAATGATTATTAACAATATACTTTGTGCATATCCATATTCACAAACACTATATAAACATAAATTTGATGCATTTAGACCAAGTAATTTGCATTAAATACCATACAACTCTATTTTGTATGGATTTTTTTTTTTTTTTTTTTTTTTTGGACAATGAGGGGTTAATAATTAAAAATGCCCGAGGCATATCAGTGGGCACCCTCGTGAATTCTTAAGAGGTGACTCCAAGCTACAAGAATCACTACTATATCACATATCCAAACCAGTTTCTATCAATGTTTATTTTAGCCAGTTTAAATACACTTATATTATGTGATTAGAATAGATGTTTGTGTGAGGCAAAAATCAGTATGATGCAATAATAGGATACTCAGATTTTGTCTTTCACCTGTAAGAACAATTCACTGCTGTAGTTCTGTAAGCTCAGTTCAACTGCTGCCCTTCCCCCATACTGCAATGGTTGGGTCGTTAATTAAGCAAAACAGCCTAATTAACGACCCTGCACTCTACAGGCAAACTGCCTAAATCTTTTGGTTGGTTGAAGCAGTCTGGACAAAACCCATGCAGGTGCATTAATGTGTGTTTTTTGGTAATCTTACATTGCCCTAGTATCAATCTCAATTTCTAGTATCTATGTCTATTAATAAATTATATGGCAAATATCAACGTCCTAACATATGCTGTCTCCCTGTTAGACCAAGTAATTTGCATTAAATACCATACAACTCTATTTTGTATGGATTTTTTTTTAATATTTTGGACAATGAGGGGTTAATAATTAAAAATGCCCGAGGCATATCAGTAGGCACCCTCGTGAATTCTTAAGAGGTGACTCCAAGCTACAAGAATCACTACTATATCACATATCCAAAACATTTTTGGATAACATAGTTCTGTCAGCTCAGTTCAACTGCTGCTCTTCCCCCATACTGCAATGGTTGGGTCGTTAATTAAGCAACACAGCCTAATTAACGACCCTGCACCCTACAGGCAAACTGCCTAAATGTTTTGGTTTGTTGAAGCAGTCTGGACAAAACCCATGCAGGTGCATTAATGTGTGTTTTAATGTGTGTTTTTTGGTAATCTTACATTGCCCTAGTATCAATCTTAATTTCTAGTATCTACGGTATGTCTATTAGTAAATTATAAGGCAAATAGCAACATACTAACACATGGTGTCTCCCTGTTAGAGCAGTGTTGTGTAACTTTTCCACCTTCTCCATGTCTTTAGCAGAACAATATTAGCCCAGCATAGACTATTGAAGTTAGTCATATTTGGTGGTATCCTGTCCAAGTGAAAAAACTATTATGCTGAACCTGCATGAGGTTCTAATACTTGCCAATGAAGAGTGAGAGATGTTCATCATGGGCAGCTGTTATGTTGTAGACAATGTGTGTCTTCACAAGTTCACATATTGAAAAGTATGCCTTTCTGGAAAGCAATCCTTTGTTATCTCATATTTTAGCACTAATCAGTAGTTTAATATTCCCATATACTTTAGTCGGGGAGCCTGCGCACTGTTTTTGGGCTGAACCGAGTCTTTATTGGATTTGGGGGAGATCGGTACATAAAGGGGTTAATGTGCATTAATTAACAATTCAATGATTATTAACAATATACTTTGTGCATATCCATATTCACAAACACTATATAAAGATAAATTTGATGCATTTAGACCAAGTAATTTGCATTAAATACCATACAACTCTATTTTGTATGGATTTTTTTTTATATATTTTGGACAATGAGGGGTTAATAATTAAAAATGCCCGAGGCATATCAGTGGGCACCCTCGTGGATTCTTAAGAGGTGACTCCAAGCTACAAGAATCACTACTATATCACATATCCAAACCAGTTTCTATCAATGTTTATTTTAGCCAGTTTAAATACACTTATATTATGTGATTAGAATAGATGTTTGTGTGAGGCAAAAATCAGTATGATGCAATAATAGGATACTCAGATTTTGTCTTTCACCTGTCAGAACAATTCACTGCTGTAGTTCTGTAAGCTCAGTTCAACTGCTGCCCTTCCCCCATACTGCAATGGTTGGGTCGTTAATTAAGCAAAACAGCCTAATTAACGACCCTGCACTCTACAGGCAAACTGCCTAAATCTTTTGGTTGGTTGAAGCAGTCTGGACAAAACCCATGCAGGTGCATTAATGTGTGTTTTTTGTAATCTTACATTGCCCTAGTATCAATCTCAATTTCTAGTATCTATGTCTATTAATAAATTATATGGCAAATATCAACGTCCTAACATATGCTGTCTCCCTGTTAGAGCAGTGTTGTTGTGTAACCTTTCCAACTTCTCCATGTCTTTAGCAGAACAATATTAGCTCAGCATAGTCTATTGAATTTAGTCATATTTGGTGGTATCCTGTCCAAGTGAAAAAGCTATTATGCTGAACCTGTATGAGGTTCTAAAATTGCCAATGAAGAGTGAGAGATGTTTATCATGGGCAGATGTTATGTTGTAGACAATGTGTGTCTTCACATATTGAAAAGTATGTCCTTATGGAAAGCAGCCCTTTGTTTTCTCATATTTTAGCACTAATCACTAGTTTAATATGTTCTTTAGCATTCCCATATACTTTAGTCGGGAGCCGGCGCGCTGTTTTTGGGCTGAACAGAGTCTTGTAGCTTAGGGCAACCTCTTAAGAATTCAAGAGGGTGCCTGCTAATATCCCTTGGACATTTTGTAGTTATTAACCCCCTAATGCCAGAAATACAAAAAAGATCCACCCAAAATAGAGTTGTGTAGTATCTAATGGACAATTATGCATTTTATTTGTGGAATGTGTTATTAATTAACTACCTGTTAAAATGTCTATCATGCCGTTTGTGCCCGTTGTATTTGTGATCTGGGACACGTCTTCAGCACTGCTACATTTCCCTTTTACGTCTATGAAGCTTTACGTCTACAAAGCACTACGTCACATGTATCCCCATAATAGGCATGATGTGGTGACTCAGACATCATGAAACCCTGGGGCGTGAGGTCAGAGTATCCCCATATATAGCATGATGTGGTCATCCAATATAATGCATTAATTTTGAAAAAAAAGGACTTTGGCAGTCTCTTCCTAATATTATGGTTAACAACCATGTGAAAACTCAGAGCGATTGGTGCAGCCAGCGATGAGTAATGGCAGTTTCAGACATTCAGACAGACATTTGCTGAATTATAGTATTGATGATGATGATGATATTCATCCGTTCATACCCAAATTTGACTGCCAGAAGGTCCTGATAATTCTTAAAATGTCCTTATAATTCATGTGTATGTCAAAGTGCTGTGTATGATTGATTCTAAAACTGTTAGTCCCAATACGCCACACCTTGAATCAGTTTATATCAAATCCAGGTGCGCTATTTCTTTCCACTGTATTGTGAAGATGAAATGGGGAAGGGAGCGCTTGATTTACCAACAAACCCTAGCCGTGTGGCTGCTTTGAAGCACCGCCCACATGCATAGGACAGTGACTGATTAGCTCCAGGGCGGGGTGTGAAAAGACAACAAGCGCTTCCTATCGTTTGTCTATTTGGTTTTGGAATTTCAATTCATGCAAATATGCTTAAATCAAACCCATGAATGTGGTCATCACACGATCACACGTCACACCAGTTGCCAGAAGTATATTAACTAAATTCTATCTATTCAATGGTCATGTGTAGGCCTATGCAATGGCATCATTCTTAACTGTGATGTTTACAGAGGGTGGAATACAAGTTTAAAAAGCCAGGTCGACATTGACAATGTCATTCCAGGACGGAAGGGATGCTGCTGATGCAGTTGTCATTGTCATTGATGTCTACCTATTCTTTTACTACTAGGTACTCTGATTATAATACCAGGTCAAAATTGAAACAAAAATTGAAACTCAATATAGCACAGGAGATCTCAGAGCTGCATGGCAGGGCATCAAGAACATGGCCTCCATTAACCAGCAAACTAGTGAGGCCAGGAAGCCTATTAGTGTTAATGGTGTGAATAATTCTGACCTGCCTAACTCCTTTAATTCTTTCTATTCCCGTTTTGAACGGTCTGATTTCTCTGAGAACATCTCTGAATGTAGAATGTCCCTTGAGCCACTAGGAGGAGTCGTGATATCTCAGGAAAGTGTCACAACTTCACTTAGGAGGACTAACATGAGAAAAGCTGCCGGTCCTGACTCTATCTGTGGGCGCACGCTACATCACTGTGCGGACCAACTGGGGGGTGTCTTCACCAGACTCTTCCAGTTGTGTACTGATTTGGGGAAGATACCCACAATCTGGAAAACATCTACGGTCATACCCATTCCCAAATCTAATCAGGCCAAAGAACTAAACGAGTTCAGACCGGTAGCTCTCACATCATTGGTAATGAAAATATTCGAAAGGATCTTGAAAGAGATCATTGTGTCCCTCATAGATGGCAAACTGGATCCACTTCAGTTTGCCTACCAGCCGAATAAGGGTGTGGACGATGCTAAACTCTTCATACTAGACAGTGTGCACAAGCATCTAGAAAAAACAGGATCGTATGCTAGACTACTATTCGCTGACTTTTCCTCAGCCTTCAACAAGATGCAGCCTCATATCTTAATAGAAAGACTGTCATCTCATTTTAATATTCCAGACCAACTTCTCATGTTGATTTTAAACTCTCTTACTGACAGGGTCCAGCAGGTCTATGTGAATGGCCAAATGTCCAGTAGGACTGTATCAAATACGGGTTCACCCCAAGGTTGCGTTTTGTCGCCCCTCTTATTCATCATGTATACTGACAGCTTTAGGCTTTCCCAGGAGGGCAGGCTGTTAGTTAAGTTCTCTGATGATTCTGTCCTGGTTTCTCTGCTCAGTGATTCTGACCCTGATCATGGTCCTGCACTAGCTGCCTTTGTGGAGAAGTGCGAGGAAAGTTACCTGGACCTGAATGTTGCCAAAACAAAATAAATGATCATTGATTTTTGACATAATACGGATCACAAACCAAGTGTCATTCACGGTGAAAATGTCCAGATTGTGGAGTCCTATAAATACTTGGGAACAGTGTTTGATTCTAAACTCAAGTTTGACATCAACACTGAGTCCATCGTTAAACGTGGTCAGCAGAGAATCTATCTGATGAGGAAACTAAACTCTTTTAATGTCAATGAGAGAATCTTGACCAACTTCTATCGGGCATTCATTGAAAGTCTCTTAACTTTTTCATTTGTCTGTTGGTTCAATGGCCTAGCCATAAAGGAAAAGAAAAGTCTGTTTAACATTGTAAATGTCTGCTCCAAGATCATCGGTGTCAGACAGAGAGATCTGTGTTCCCTCTGGGAAGACCAGTTGGTGAGGAAAGCCAAGGGCATAGTAAGCCACCTTCATCATCTTCTATCAGGCGAATTCAGAATTATGCCCTCTGGTCGCCGTTATCTGACCCCTCGTACCAGAACCAATCGCTACACCAACAGCTTTATTCCATCTGCTATCAGATGCTTGAACTCCAGGGGAATCCAAGTGTAGGTTATCCTGTTGTACAGAGGTGGCAGGTCCACAGTATTTTTTATTTTTTGATATGGATGTTATATTTATTATTGATATTTATAGGACACTTGAGCTGGTCCACCCACCCTTGTCTGTTTGTTGATGAATGCTTGTTACATGTCTGTATTTTTTACTTTTTATTCTTTGTATGAGCACCAAGCTGCAATGAATTGCCCAGTCTGGGCTCAATAAAGTAATCTGAATCTGAATCTGAATCTCAGTCACCAGGGATCAGCAAGAAGTAACCTATCATATACATATCTCCTCCTATTAACAATGTTTCTAGCCAGAAGCTTGTGATCTCAAAGGGTCAATGTATTGGCCCCAAATGGCAGCACTGACTCCATTGTAGCTATACTTCACTCTTGAGGTCTGACTACCACACTCTCCTCATCCTTTTTGGCAGAATTGGACCTTGCTTAAGGTCTAAATGTCATCAGCCACCATGTTTTGGGGCATTCAGAACCAGACTAGTCTGCCTAAACGCTCATCATGTACTGCCTCAAAACCATGGGATGAATAGCAGCTTTGAATAGCACGGTATCTACAGTATATTGCACTTTGAATGCATGTCCCATTTATTCATGTTTGACCCTTTAATTCACCTGTATGTCTTGTAAGTGTGTTGTATAGCCATGGTCCATACAAATCAAGATAGTCCTGACAATTACCATTTGTGTCATGGGCGGAGCTAAGCAACTCATTATCTTTTGTCCTCCTAATACAGCATCATGTCAGGTGGCTATATTTTGAGTTCTATTGTGTGTATTCAACATTTGAAGTGAGATTTGTCTTGTAGAGCTCAAATAATATTTTTTGGTGTTTATTACATCTTCGTAGCACTAGTGGAAAGGGGTGTCCCTCTAACGTTGCAGAACACAAGTCCTGGAAAAAGACCTTCTAGTACATAGAAACATGTGTGTGTGTGTGTGTGTGTGTGTGTGTGTGTGTGTGTGTGTGTGTGTGTGTGTGTGTGTGTGTGTGTGTGTGTGTGTGTGTGTGCGCGCGCGCGCGCGCGTGTGTGTGTGTGTGTGTGTGTGACAGAGTGAGAGAGAGAGATCTCACATCTTGCAAACAATGTGAAAAAGGAGGGCAAGGTGGAAAATGCCGACTGTCAAGGCGAGAAATTTTCAGCACAGCAGTTGACTGTGGAAAGAAAAAGAGAAGAGAGAGAGAGAGAGAACGCCAGTCGTTCATGGTGGCTTAGTCATTTTCAACTACATTCGTCAAGGCATATAGGCTGCAGTGGGAGCATAAAGCCAGGAGATGGATTCTTTTTTTTTTTCCTTCTTCTGTCGTGTCCAACCTGACATGTGATATGGAATATGTGTGAGGGCAGTTCAAGTCCAGAAACACAGCTCTTACACTCCAGCATACATATTGTATGTGTACAGTAGGAAAAGAACTAGGTACAAAGGATGGGGACAGCTGCTCTCTCTCTCTCTCCTGAGATGGACTTGACCCAGTAAACGTAGGAGAGAGAATGCTACGAATCTCCAACTCCTTCTGAATTTTAAATCCTTTCCTGAAAGAGAACAGCAGATGAAAGGCGGAGGAACAACTTTAAAGAGGGCAGTTTGTCCCCTTGGAGGCATTTGAGACACAGATTGTACGTATAGGGTGTTGATTCAGTGTTGGGGCTTTGTTTGACATTGCCCCATTTCGCGCACGCGCACACACACACACACACACACACACACACACACACACACACACACACACACACACACACACACACACACACACACACACACACACACACACACACACACACACACAGGTTTTGTTCTGTATTGATGGGAATACGTTTCGTATCGTTAGTATTGTTTGGTGTTAGAACTAAGCATCAGAGGCAACCTTTTTGCGTTTTTTCCACTCTGTGTTGCTTCTACTTTGGTGCTGCAGCTGTTTCCCTGCAGGCATACACTTTCTTCGTCCTGCGAACGGTCCAGAACTTGTTATTGTCAACAAATCATGAAAACAAAACATTCATCTGGCTCAGGACAGGCGTTGCTAGTGTCTGAGGGGGAGGGGGGTTGTGTGGGATGAGACAGCATTTTAGCCAATTACAGCACGGCAGTCTCCAGCAGATTCTTAATGAGCCAATAGAGTGGAGGTGAGGTGGAGTTAGATTCTGTTTTTAAACAAATCTGTTTACAAACAAAGTGTTTGTACACACTGAAGTTTCCTCTATTCCCTTTAAAACTAAACATCATAATATAGGATATTTATATATTTAACATCTCTATGGCGCTTTTGTGGCCATTTTCCGTAGATTGTGTGCATTACTGCCACCTACTAACCTAATATAAACTATATTATAGAGAATATCACAGGGCAAATTTTGAATATTAGACTGTATTCGATTGAAAAAATCAGGAAAATCGGTGGCAATGTCAATGCTTTGAGTAATTAAGAATAATGGGGGGGTAACTACCATTATTAGTAGGCCAATATAAGCTCTTATAGCTATTCTGCCCATGGCAGATTTGATGTGCTTTGTCCCTGGTTAATAAGTAGATGAATAAATAAATAAACAAACAAACAAATAATGGAGAGCAGAAATGAAGATATCCAAATTATGTCACACTATATGCAGTGCAAAGCATACTTTTCTTTATTTCTTCCTTTTTTTGTCCTATTCTATTTTTATCTTGGACGTGAACCAGATAATAACAAACTCTATCCCCTGTTCCGGATTTAAACACCCACTACGAACAAACAAACACAAGCTATACATTTAAGCCCCTTTATAAGCCTGTTTACTGAGTTTTTGTGTCCCCCAGAACAACGTAAGGAAACGGCGCAGACATGAATGAAAAAGTAATTTCCCAGAGGAAAGAAAAAAAAATCCTTAGCTAGAAAGTGAGCATACATACAGTACATGGGGATTCACTTTCCTAATCCTCTCTTTCAAAATGTCCCTAAATGCATTGGCTCTGGCCCCTGCAGTGGTCATGTATGTCTAAAAACTAAACGATACTCCCTGCTGCTTGTACAACACAGGGGGCTCCTCGCTCATCCTCCCTGCACCCCCTGCACCCTCCCCTACCTCCCCAGGTGCGGATGTAACATTTCCCAATTGGATGGGGGGGGGGGGGGGGAGGGGTATGGGAGCAGCTTCATCGCCCGTGGCGCGAAGCGACACGGGCGATGAAGCCGGCCCCATACCATTTTAGGTTACAGGACTTTTATTAGGCAAGTAAAGCATCAATAATAACATCAGTTGTTGCAACAGACACAGCATGCATAAAGCTAAAGGTCTGACTCAGAGTTTTCTGTTTTCAATGATGAAATGCTGTTGGTTTAGTGGTGCCACGATTGTAGTTGGTTAGTAGCAGTAGTCGTGTTTCAAATCATTTTAAATATAAGTATTTTAATTTGAAATCTTGAGTTGTTTTGCATGCCATCATGTTTGGTGGGGCAGACTGCATGGGCATTTAGGGGGGCAATGACCCCCCATGCCCATGCCTAGATCTGCCCCTGTCCCTCCCTCCCTCCCTCCCCTCTAACGGTCCTACCAGCCAGCCCACATTGCCTCACTGGTAATCCCAATAAATCTCTCAGCCTGACAGTGCGATCAGAGCATAACCTGGGCTGGGAGACCCGTGTGCTATACGGTTATCAGCCCCGGCCACATTGCAGCTGGATGGCTGCCACAGGGCTTCGAACCAAGCCAGCAAACAGAACAGACCCCGTGGATTCCCTGTGCGTCCAACACCACACCGCCGTCCAAGTCTCTCTAACCCCAACCGCATCCTCTCTCTCTCTCTTCACGGCAGTATGATTAGACCCGTTTGTATTTGTTTTGATATGCCCTTATTAACATAGTTTCATCTTTCAATAACATGCCTATATGAAGGGTGGTTTTACTGTAGGTGAAGGAGCTGCTATTTTTCGGTTGTATGAGAAGCGACCCTCAAAGATTTCCACTTCACGGTACCGAGACATTGTACAAAAACTGTACAGTGTAGGACAATGGCGGCGATGGAAGGTCTCGAGTGTTGGCCCCGGTCACCAGAGTGACCTCTCAGCTTACAGTATGACGAGAGTTGTAGAGCTTGGAGCAAGGTCTACAGTCTTTTCTTTATCGTTGCAGCTTGCGCATGTACAGATACATAAGAGGGATGACAGAATAGCGGAGAAGAATAGCCCCGTATGCAGGTAAGATATAGACATATCTGTGACGATGCTGGCGTCCTTGTCGGTGTTCCTGAATGACAATGCGGTATGGATTGGGCGAGCTTGGTGACATCTATTGAAAGCATCTAAGCCAGGGCCTTTTTCAATAGCAGGGCCCGCTATTTATTCTGCATTTTAGCCACGGAAGACCACCAGCTGATGTTGAGTTTAGTCTCTCAGCAACAAAATGAAGGATTTTCAAGTTTGTGTCCACAATTTAGGAGGAATAACTGGCAATACATTGGTCAAAATAACAATTCTTCTACATGTTCTATGTGTGTGGATTCGTGAAAATTAAGTAATTGAGATGTTTAAATATAATTTAACTCTTGAGAGCGTAAAATGTAACCAAATGGACCTGTGAGGGGTCCATTCGGTTTCATTTTAACACTCTCAAGATTTACAGCTCTAAGGATCCATTTGCTTACCCAACTGTCCCATTATTTAGCTGGGGACCACCTGGAATCCTCTCCGGGACCACTGGTGGTCCTCGTGCCACCTGTTGAAAACCCCTGGTTTATCCCGTTTTTATGTAAAAATCAACCAGCAGATGGTTGATGCTGGTGCTGAAAATCGCGGGATAGATGAACGAAAGGCCAACATGCAACTCACCAGACATCCATATGGTATCCTCTGCCAGGAGAGATAACACAGGAATGAGTTGCTCTATCAGCTCCCATGCATGTGCCACTTCGCATGGCGAGGTCCACGGCTACCCTTGGCTTTGTGACCAGGGTGTAGTGGAGGTGGGGACGCGGGGGGACAGCGTCCCCCCACTTCTCACATCTATAATATTTTTGGCGCAAAAGTAAGCCTATGTTTACTTTTTTTTTACTGTCATTTACTTTTATGGATACAATTTACCATTGTAAACAATCTCTCTTAATATGCTATACTTGTTTTAATAGCGTGCACGCAAATGCGCAGGCAAATGCAAGTGTGCATGCATGTGTCTTCAAGGGGAATTCCACTCATTTTCAATATTTTACTATGTCATTAATAATACCTTAGAGATGTTGTGTGGGCATGGTAAAAAGGTTAATGAGTTTACTTTTTTCTGAGAGTGTACAAATGGAACCAAATGTGGTTCACATTTGTGTACAAAAAATTGAAAATGGGTGGAATTCCCCTTTAAGAGGCGTCCCCCCACTTCTAAAAGTCCCACTACAACACTGTTTGTGACGCTCTCATCCTCTGGAAGGCGGTCCTTTGCTTGTGTAAACATTCAAGCATGATGAAAGTGGAGTTCCACCGAACCGCACACTGTCATTTTTGGAGGGGTTTTTTATTTAAGGTTAGCCTGTATTGCCCTGTTGCCACGGGGTCGGATCTAGGCATGGGCAATTCTAAATGCCCAGATGGCCCCTCCAAACATGATTTCAAAGATAGTTCAAATTAAAGTGCTTACTGTATATTTAAAACTATTCGAAACACTTACTACTGCTACTAACTAACTACGATTGTGACACCACTAAACCAACAGCATTTCATCATTGAAAACAGAAAACTCTCAGACCTTTAGCTTTATGCATGCTGCGTGTCTGTTGCAAAGTCAAAACAACTCATGTTATTTTCGATGCTTACTTGCCTAATATAATTCCTATACAAGATATGAATCTTGTGGGTCACAGAACAAAAAAATAATGAAATAAAATGGTACGATAACGTTTGGACGGTTCCCACTGTCTCCACCGAATCTGTACTTCCGGTTGTACAGGATTAATCCAGCTTTTATTGCCAGCTGGTGAGTGTATATCCTATAGCTGCACATCCAAGGTTGTGTTGCTCATCAAAGGCGATTCTATGTGGCATGTTTGTATTTCTGTTTGTCCTAGAAAGGCTTTTATTGTGAAGGTGTATACACACGCCTTTATTTGATGAAAAAAAAAAACTCTGTATGAACTGAGTCACTTCCTGTGAGCGCCGTCATTGATGCAGCTGTGCAGAGAGAAAAAAAAACAGATTTTTCAGTGCTGTGAGCTTAAAAGAAAGAAAACATCCACTAACTTGAGAGCTTTTAAGTAGGCAATGCTGTAAGTTTTTATTTCTGCAGTTTTCAGTCAATTTCCTGATGCTAAGTGGCAGTCACATACACTGCCATATGACATTATAGAGGTCCTTAGGTGTTAGCTCACACATCACCATGGCCAGGTTTTATGTTTGAGGCAGTATCTTACACAAAACGCCCGTGCAGTATGTTCCCACTCTTTGATTATTGTAGACAGACAAGCAGAGATGGTGGTTGCTGTGTGTTGCTCTGTCATGAGGGAAGGTAGTCAGGACTCTGGCTTTCATGGCCCACTCATCTGTATACTGTAATGGGCAGTTGCCGGTACTGTGATCTAGGGATCTATGGTTGGGGATGTCCACGGGTATGTTGTTAGCGGCACACTCCTGCCTTTGTTGCCTCGCATGGTGTCAGCCTCTCGATTGATTAGCCCGCACCGCAGTTTTGTGACACAGAGCTGTTTATTTTCCGGTTAACATAATTCAGCATTGCTTCGAAGCCTCTGCCTTGCGCTACTACTAAAACTAAGGTAGTTAAAAAATCAAATTGAGGGATCTACAATAATTGAGGGATTGTAGATCACCTACTTTGATAAATATTTAAAAGATAAAACATATACTTTTCCCCAGATTCTTTCTTTCCCTTTTTTTAATGTTTAAATCCTGTACAGGAAAAAAACATATTTTTCCATATTTTGGACATAGTTCGAATGATGATTAATCATGATTAAATTAATCTGATTAAAGAAAAATCTTTCAATAATCCTAGAAAAAACAAAAAACAAAACAAAGATTTTGAGTCAGGCTAGTGGGGTAGGAGAGAGCAGGGCTATAACAGAAAAGAAGGGATTATCTTTATGCCGAAGCGATAGACAGTGGAGAGGAGCGAAGCCAATGATGTACCGGTAGTTGTTGTACAGCCGGACATTGAAGGGGGGAAAGCAATAATCTAAGTGATGAAAACCTCTACAGTATATGGACAAGAAGCGGTTCTTGGCATTCATTGCAATGGTAATCAATTGTGTTTTGTGATGTACAAACTTGAAAAGTGTTAGTGTAAGTCAAATATGGACAAGACATACTAAAAACTTGCTCCAGTGAGTAGAAATTGATAATTCAAAATATGTCCCTCATTGACTTACATTGTATGCTAATGTACAGCTCTCAAAGTGACACTTTAATACGTGAACTCAAAGTTGATTGCTGATTAGTTGTTGATAGTTGATTGTTTTGGCGTACAATTTAAGTCAATGGGGAGCATATTTTGAATCTGCAATTTCTCATCACTGGAGCACTTATCTTTTATTTGATGCCCACATTTAGAGCCCTATCATGGCAAGGTTACTACACAAACCAAACCTATAGGGAAGTAATAAATCATCTTTTTTTTCTGAGGCTACTAAAAAGTGCTCTTATCCTTTAAGTTGGGTCTCCGCAATGAGGGGAATTGCGCTAAACCATTATGGGCATTGTAGGAATTCATAAATCCAGTCAACCCCTATAATCAGCTTCGCAGAAACGGATTTCCCATTCATTTTTCTCATAGACCTTTCAAAAATGATTCATATAAAGACGATTACGTCGCCGACAAAGACAACTCGGGTTGTGACAAATCATGACAACACACAATCTTTTGGGAGAATAAATAATTTCTAAGATAAAAAACGAAACAAAAAGTGTTGTGTCCTGCCGTTTTCTACCTCTTGCTAATTTGATATTATATGATAATATTGTGTTTGTTGTCATGATTTGTCCGTGGCGCAATCGTGTTTTTATTAACCATTTTCGAAAAGTCTGAGGCAAATGAATAAGGATTCCGCACTGTACACATTTAAGTTTGTGCTACCGTTGTCCTCTGTACAAATACTATTTACAGTAACAATGAATGACCGCAGTTTCTTCCAGCGGTGAAATGTCCCTTTAATGCATTAAGAAACACCATCTGGCATAACACTCAAGCGCCAAATTTCATATCCGTTGCATACGATGCAGTCAACAATGAAATTAAATATTGAGAGTCTCATAATGTAATACGAGGTTAGTATGTTGCATGTTGACATATTAACATAATGTGTCACCGCGTGTGTTGTGTTGACGTCCCTTGGGATACTTGTGAATACGAGGAAAAACATGATGACATTTCAGCGCAACGATCGGTAATGCATAGAGAGTTGAAGTATACCTTGAGATAATCATGCTAGATTTTGAAATGCACTGTGTCATTTCTACCGTATGTGCAGAGAGCTGACTGCCTTCTTCCAGTTTATCAGGTTTAGACAGTGATAAACAGTGAAAGTCTAGAGAGATTTCCCCCCTCGGCCACGAAGCAGACAGCCCCTGTTGGATTTCGCCCCTGTTGGTCTTGTGAAGGAGAAAGGCCATGATAAGCAGACCGGTCTCCCTAGAGAAGACATACTATGAACTGGAAACTGACTGTCCACTCTGCAAACACACAGGTCCGGATCTAACATTTCCCAATTGGGGGTGGGGGGGGGGGGGGGGGGGGGGGGGGGGGGGGGGGGGGCATGCAAAAAATGGTATGGGTGTGGCTTCGGGCGGTTACAGGACCTACAGTACATGCATATTTGAGTCTGTGTGGTTGCTGGTCGAAGTTCATAGAATCAGCTCTTGGGCCTAGGCGATATTGGAGCAAATGGGCACATTTTGAAGTGCTATATCTCAAGAAATCTACAGTAGAAAGGACCCACATTGTCAGGAAAAGGAAAGGAAAATAGTATTAGACCTCCTTAGTTGATTTTGATAGCACTGGTTCATGCACACCTGACAGAGTGTGTGTGGTTGCTGGTCAAAGTTCATAGTATTAGCGAATTTGCAACAAATAGGTGTCACGTTGGAAGTCCTTCTAATCAAGATTTCTACAGTTGAAAGGGTCAATATTGTCAGGAGAGGTAGAACTATACATCCCTATTTGATTTCAACAGCACTGGTACATGCACACTTGACAGAGTGTGTGTGGTTGCTGGTCAAAGTTCATAGAATCAGCCCTTGGGCCTAGGCGGTTTTGGAGCAAGGAGGCTAATTTCAGCTGCTATTTCTGGGGAATCCTACAGTAGAAAGAGCCCAATATGCAAGGGGAAGTAGAATTAGACCTCCTTAGTTTCAGTAGCACTGGTGCATGCACACTTGACACACTTGTTGACACGCAGCATGCATAAAGCTAAAGGTCTGACTCAGACTGAGAGTTTTCTGTTTTGAATGATGAAATGGTGTTGGTTTATTGGTGCCACAATTGTAGTTAGTTAGTAGAATCATTTTAAATATAACCATGCCTTTCATTTGAAATATCTTTGAAATTTAGGTTGTTTTGCATGCCATTGTGTTTGGGGGGGATTCTGGGCATTTAGGGGGGCCCATGCCTAGATCCGGCCCTGCAAAGACATCATTGACACATGCATCCCACAGATTATGATCACCTGCACACAGTTTGTGATCTCGATTTGGTACATGGAATTTGAGGTAACATAGAATATGACTTCCAACTGTACATACATTTTTTTTTTATCAAAAGGCCACAGGCATGGTGAAGACTATGTTTGGGAGTCTGTTTTGCATTCAGTCCATGTGTCCATCTGTCTGTGTGTACAGCTTATTTTATTTTTATTTCAGCTTTTTATAGTGCCGCCATGAGGCCACAGCCTGACCAGGTGCAGACCTGTGCCTGGAAGGACACATTTTCTAGCTTTGATCGTGTTTTTCCACTTTTTGCTTTGGCCATGTAAAGGTATTTTGCATGCCAATACAGCCATTTGAATTTAATTTAATTACTACATTGTGATAGTAAATTCATGTGGAAACATTACCATTTTACCAAAAATCGACACCACACACACACAAACATCCTTACATGCACATTAACAGCTTTTGTGCAAAAGAACATTGGACATCAATGGTCCAATTAGTGGCACTATTGTGTCGCACCAAAAAATCCTTTTAGCCATCTGTGTGGCTTGGATGTTATCATCATCATTAGCAGCAAACAGCCACCCACACACACGCTTCCAAGAATGGAATGCGGTCACAGACGACAGCCTCGCTCCACGCACAATGTGTCTCGCAGGAATCCCTCAACACCAATGGCAAGAATGTGTAAATAAAATTCCAAACAACAATGAATATCATGATCATTGTAGAGACGGACGGCCAAGAGAAGAGAGAAGCAAACTGACACGCTCTTAATGTGTAGTACAATATGACGGCTGCCCTGTGGGCTCTCAGGAACCTTTAAACACAATGGCTGGAATCTGGAAGCAGCATTTCTATCAACACGTGTGAATGTGTGTAATTGGGAGGAGGAAATAATAAGGAGAAAGGCTCAGCTCTCATGCATGTTCCTGAGATAGTCATGTGATAGCCAGCCAGGGCCTTATGTTTTCCTGGGGTCCCAAGGAAGCTTGGAGTTATACGCTGTTTACCCTGCTTAATTAGCCGAATTCCCCTGCCTGCCTCTTCCCGAACATCCACCTGCACGCGACACACCTAAGAACAGACGTACGACTGTGCCTGGAGGGCCCCTGAGAGCTCGCCGAAAAACCAACAGCCCGGTAATGCCGGCTCATCTGGGAACGGTGCTGGTATTTACCCACACACACCAACAAGACAACAGC
Source organism: Benthosema pterotum (assembly GCA_039105355.1). Classification (NCBI taxonomy): domain Eukaryota; kingdom Metazoa; phylum Chordata; class Actinopteri; order Myctophiformes; family Myctophidae; genus Benthosema; species Benthosema pterotum. The sequence continues at coordinate 39,425,226 of CM076977.1, forward strand.
AAACAGACACCGACTGTCATCCATCGCACGGTGAACATATGAACCTGTTGGGCACACAGATGTGCCCAACAACACAGACGCAAGAAGGTTTTACATACATGAACGCTTGGATGGAGCCATTTCCTCAACCTCCCGTGTTGAAACCGACACACAGCGGTAGTGCATGTGTACAGTTATATGCATGCAGGTAGCACTTATTAATCTTCTACATTGTCTAGTTGTGTAGACTTGGGCTAATTCAGATGCTGAATATTCTAACTCTTGAGACGTCTAACCAACGTATCGATCTGTCGATTTAAACCGACCTAAGACAAATAGTTTCTTTAAAAAAAAGCGTTGGGTTGTATAAACATCATCCTATATTTTAGTGCTTTTGTTCACATGCTAGTAGTGCGCGTTGGATGTGTTTGTGTGGTTGGCAAACAGGCTAGGTCATTGGCTAGCCCCTTAGCCGCATGATTGACAACAACCTCTGGTTTGTTTGGTATGGGCGGACAATTTCAGACTCAAGCTTCAGGAAGCTGAACTCAAGTCTGATAATCAGGCTAGGTGGTTTGGGGAGTGAGGCCTGACCATTTTTGGGGGGCTTTCGGGGCCTGGTGGACTTCTTGTACAGGACTATATAGTATATAGATATACTGTATATACTGTATATACTGTACTGCCATCTTGTGAGATGAGAGCACAACATTGTGTCTATGAGCATATACTTTAAATGACGATAACTCGCTTATTTTTCAACCGATTTTCAAACGGATTGGTCTGTTGTAAACGTCAGAGACGTCCGCATAATATGAGCCATTATATGATGTTTTTGGAAAATAAATATATAGCAAAAATCATAGCCACGTTGATCACATATTAATATAATATTAACATATTAATATTCATATTAATGCAATCCGTTAGTAAATCCATCAAGTTTTGAGCGAGTTCTAGCTGTTTTTGTTTGGGCTGCCATAGAGCATAGTGTATTTAGTCCTCTCGCTGTGAACAACGTCAGAGGTCCCGCCTCAAGCCATCTAGCTTTCTTATACAGTATATATCTATGATATAGTATGTGTTGCTGTGAACGGGGTCCACTCCCCCTGAGTGGCATGTTTACAGCCTTTGTGATGGTTAAGGGATGTGTCAATCCAATCCGCATTCTCGTCTACGTCATGCAATGCTTATCCTTCCATTGTTACCCTGAAGTCATGTGTTCCTTAATTCCATGATTAATCTCTCAACCGGGAACTCTCTCTTATTAGATGAACATTTTGCTTTACTGAGCTGCTCCCTGTAGTTGTAGTAACCACATGTGTATTCCCAGTTAATTGCATAACCCTGCCAGGACCCGCTGTGTGATGGTTCAGCTGCGGAATCATGTAGATTAACAGGGAGCACATAACAGATTTCATTTGCATGTTAGACACTTAGCTGACACCTTTATCCATGGCAAATAATAAGTGCAGTGCGATGAGCTTTAATTCCTCATTTTCCAGCACTAACCACTAATAGAGATGGCCAATCAAAGCAAACGCTCTACCACTAAGGCAGCACTAAAAATACAAATGGTACAAATGGTGTAAGATCAAAGGGAACTAGATTAAGTAAAGAAATAAATTAGAGCACGGCATGTTTGATTTATTTTTCCCCCATCATGGTTAAGTATCAGGCATTTCAGCAAGCAGGCAGACAAAACTGTTTCATTCGTACATCTCTGCCATTCTGAATTTCCGAGGCGGCGGCGAGCACCAGCTGTGGTTCTCCGGGTTCATGCAACGCAAGTGGAATATATACCGCCGCTATCCTCCTTTGAATCTGCTTGTCAATTGCTTACAAAGCCGGAACAATGTGTGACTTTTCCCGCATGTTTTTTGTGACATTTCTATTTCCGTATCTCGGCGTTGGCAATTTGCCGTGGAAATTGGAAGGGCCTTTATAATCACAAAAGCGGGTCTTGGTTATACAATTTCAATCTGATTTTCTGTCTTTTCAAGACCCATCAATTGCAATTTCTTCCCGGAGCCCCATTCAACAGCGTTATTCATTATTCTTGTGTGTAACCATGCCAGCTTAGAATGCACTCATGACTTCCATTGAAGGATGTCATTGAAAAGTAAAATGAGGCCTGGCAAGGACACCAGATGAGCGGAATAGTTTTTTTGGGGGGAGAAAAACAAAAGACAGATATACCAGATGTGGCATAAACACTGTTCAGCAAGGACGCAATGTTTGTGATTTTATAGATAGATGCTTTAGTTCTCCTTTCAAAACTTGTTTTGTGCCCAGCAATCCATGCACATACACAAACAAACAAATCACAGTGCATTCAGGGGCGGATCTAGGCATGGCAGGGGGGGGGGGGGGGGGGAATTGCCCCCCTAAATGCCCAGACTGCCTCACCAAACATGATGTCATGCAAAACAACCCAAATTTCAAAGATAATTCAAACTAAAGTGCTTATATTTAAAATGATTTGAAACAGTACTACTGCTACTAACTAACTACAATTGTGGCACCACTAAACCAACACCATTTCATCATTCGCTCGGAGTCAGATCTTCAGCTTTATACAACAAATGATGTTATTATTGATGCTTATACTTGCCTAATATAAGTCCTGTAACCAAAAATGGTGTGGGAGCGACTTCATGGGCAATTCACGGGCAATGAAGCTGCACCTATACCATTTTCTCCTGCCTCCCCAATTGGGAAATGTTACATCCGCCCCTGAGTACATTGCCAATACAAGAGACAAGGCTACTATGACAATAGATTTGATGGTCCTTAAGTGCTTATGGGAACAAATGGTCTTGTCTAGCCCAGTTCATGGTTTTAAACCTTTTTGAGGTCCTACTATTTATTCAGCCACACAGACAACCATTTGATGACATTTTAGCCTCACAGACCCCAAAACTAAAGATTTATTTTGGTTGGTCAAACACACAGAACAAAATGACCATTGATCTTATACCTTAGAGATGTTGTGTGGACATGATAAAAAGGTCCCACCATTCTGTGTTTCCAAGAAATGGAGGTCTAAAGAAATTGCTAATGTCATAGCGGGTAATCCATTATAATGGTGAAATACCATTTCAGGATTAAAGGAGTTCCCCTTTAACTATCTATCTATCTATCTATCTATCTATCTATCTATCTATCTATCTATCTATCTATCTATCTATCTATCTATCTATCTATCTATCTATCTATCTATCTATCTATCTATCTCGCTCTCGCTCTCGCTCTCTATCTCCGCGTCACAATGCAATTCTGATCATTTAATTTTGAGCAACTTCGCTAATTCCACAGATGAATCAATACAAACAGGAGTTTAAAGGGGAAGTCCACCCATTTTCAATATTTTACTATCATTAATATACCATATAGGTGCTGGGTGGACATGATAAAAAAAAAAAAGTTTCCCCATTCTGTGTTCCCAAGAAATGGAGGTCTGAAGAAAACCACTAACATGGTGAAACATCTTGATGACATCATGAAGATGTATTTTCACCATGTTAATGGATTTCTTTAGACGCTTCTTTTTTCTGAGAGCGTACAAATGGAACCAAATGAACCCGTTAGGGTTCACCAAGATATATTTTGGTTTTGTCAAACATTTCCTAAAAATGGAGGTCTGAAAAAATCATTAACATGGTAAAATACATCTGATGACATCATCAAGATGTATTTCACCATGTTAATGATTTTTCTTTCAGACCCCTTTCAGGAAAATGGGTGGAATTCCCCTTTAAGGCAACTGTTGCTGAGCAGGTCAAGCTTTCCTGGTCAAGCTTCCCTCTTCTAGCATGCCTATTGGACAAAGAAGGTTTGGGGTGGGTCTTAGTGAAGGGCTCATTCAGGTAGTTGATGCTAAGGTGAAAGCATGTATACTTGAACTGGATTGCGTTGCCATATAGAAGCATACTTTTAATGCTTTCTGGACACAATAACTAAGTCATTAACTAACTAACCAAATAACTAAATAAATAAACTGATTTGCGCTTCACCAATACAGCCATTCTACTATACTGCCACGGTATGTTTCGGTGAGCGATGCGCAGGGGCGCAGTGAATTGGAAATGGAGCATTACTACTCCCAGCTCCAGTCTTTTCACCAGGCCTGCCTCAGTCTGACCCAGACAGGCTTGAGGCGTAGAAGAGAGTTTGCCTCTAACGACCGCACACAGCAAGTCATTTGTTCCATTTGCCACCTAATCAATGACACACACAGACACACGCACACACGCACACACACACACACACACATAAACCAATGGGGTTGTTCCCCCAAAGGTCACAACAGCCATTCTACATCTCTATATGTTTACTGAGTTACAGAGTGGATAGAGAGGCACACTCCATCGTGTGTGTGTGTGTGTGTGTGTGTGTGTGTGTGTGTGTGTGTGTGTGTGTGTGTGTGTGTGTGTGTGTGTGTGTGTGTGTGTGTGTGTGTGTGTGTGTGTGTGTGTGTGTGTGTGTGTGTGTGTGTGTGTGTGTGTGTGTGTGTGTGTGTGTGTGTGTGTGTGTGTGTGTGTGTGCGCGTGATGCTATCAATTCAGACCAATGTGCACAGATGGGCATGCAGGTATGCATGCACATAGGGTATCTACATGCACCCGTACAGCAGCCGTATAAGCAACCTTTTTCGAGTGCCATGACGTTATTTTCTGGATAGTTGGCGTATCACAGGGTGGCAATTATTTTTCCCAAGGGGCCAAATGAGATACATAAAATATTGTAGAGGGCCAAGACTAAAGGCTGAACTAAAGTCTGCGTAATTAGTATTAATTTAATTTTGAGATAAAAGTAAGAGTAAGACCAAGCATTTTGACACCAGGGGCCTCAATTTATTCAGTATTTGAACCACCGACCACCATTTGATGACATTTTAGCCCCACAGACCCAAAACTAAATATTTCTTTTGCTTTGGTCCACAATTCCAGGCTGGATTTGGGAAACAAAACAGGCAAACATAGACAAAAAGTGTTCACCATTCTTTTACATTTACTGATTGTGTAGATTTTAGGTAATTCAGATGATGAATATTTTAACTCTTGAGAGCGTAAACATGAAACCAAATGGACCCTTGCGGGTCCATTTGGTTTCATGTTTACGCTCTCAAAGAGTTGCACCTGGTTAACCAACGCTCCATATTTAACTGGAACTCTCTCAAGGATCACTGGTGGTCCCCTGGCCGGTCAGAGTCGCCTTTGGCCCCCGTGCTGCATAATGCCCGCAGCCGTATCATATCGACGTTATGTTTGCTTTTGACACACAGCAACCTTTTACGTTTCCTCTTCTTTAGAAATTTACTTCTTTAGACACTTTAGTTGCGATTTTAGGGGGGCTTTGGTGGACAAAAAATGTTTTTTTTTTTTCAGGTGTAACTTCATTCAATTGTAACTTCATACTAATTCATACTTTGTACTTCATTACTTCACATGAAACACATAGACCTACTGATGGCCTGATAGTATGTTCAAATGAGTAAATACTGTAAATCACACAGTGTCTAATAAAACAAGTACTTACTAGCATACCATATTTAGTTCGAGACACGGTCCTATACCATGGCCTAATATTTATTCTGCATTTTAATTTTAACTCTTGAGAGAGTAAAATTAAACTAAAATTTAAGCAACTGTAACTGTAACCTGTGGCCAAATGGACCCGCAAGGGTCCATTTGGCCACAGGTTACAGTTACAGTTGCTTGAATGAGCATTCAGTTTTGGTTTGTTTCGAATTCCTCCTTTAAATTGCTTTAAACGGAGATCAAATTTTCAAATGTAATGAGGTAAACGATCGTTCTATTTGTAGGACAAGAGGGGGGTGGGTGTCTCTCTGCAATGTAAAGCCACCATCCCACCCCGCCCGACTCCAGCTGCCTGCAGTATGGCAAAAATAACCTGCACTCGCATTATCTAAATATCGATTCTGACATTAGCCTCTGGAGGTCATCTGTATTCACCTAACAGGGACAGGTGTCCTAAATTGGCCTCGTCCCGGCGGACGGTTCTCTTACTCCCGGACCGTCACAGAGTTAGATTGAGTGGAGGCTGATTGATCAACGGGGTCGCCAGCCAATGATAATGCTCCATCACTCCACGGCGGCTGACATCACAGCCCAGCCTCCAATCAGTCTGTTGCAGTTTGTCACAGAGGGACAATTAGACCTTGACACGTAAATCCATTGCATAACACCCCCCCCCAACACACACACACACACACACACACACACACACACACACACACACACACACACACACACACACACACACACACACACACACACACACACACACACACACACACACACACACACACACACACACAAATCTACCATAAAAAAATAAGGAAGGATTTTAAAGATTGTCTTAGTGTCACCTTGAGGGAAAAAAATAAAATATAGGAAAAGTTTTGCTTCTAAGTTTTGACTTTGCTTAAAAAATGCTGACGACGGTAAGGATTTAGCATCCTAACGGTGTGCTTGTTAGAAGCCAAATTACTTATTTCAATGGCATCTAACAGCAGTCATTTTTATACGTCGTTCGCACATTGTTTATTTCCCGCAACATTTACTGATAAATGCACATGCATTCGTGCATCCGTCCATCTTGAGAAAGCAATAACACAGAGATAAAAAAACGGTACTGCTTTGAACTGTGTATTGACACTTTAAATGCATGTTGTCTGCCGGAGCATAATCTTTGTGCATGCTGAGAAAATGCCTCCTTTCTCCTTTTCATTCTTTTTTTTTAAAGTTTTATTCCGGTGGGGTTTTTTTTATGCGCTGTATATTTACAGTTTAAGAAAAATAAGCTGACAGTGAACTGCCTGGTCGGCTCATATCAGCCTTAACAAGATAGATGCTGGCACTGATGAAGTTCTCTGGGAGGCGAGGTCGAGAGTTGCAAACAGAGGCTCAGGCTGGGGTTTGCGTCTGGGTGTGTGTGCCATTCCAACTGGACGTGCGTGTCTGTCTGCATAGGCGATTCTAGGCTGGGGAGGCACCAGGGGCGGATCTAGGCATAGGCATGGGGGGGGGGGGGGGTATGCCTCCCTAAATGCCCTGACTGCCCCACCAAACATGATGGCATGCAAAACAAATTGCTTATATTTAAAATGATGTGAAACACTACTACTGCTACTAACTAACTACAGCTCTGTCATTGAACTACAGCATTTCATCATTGAAAACAACAACAACTGATGTTATTATTGATGCTTTACTTGCCTAATAAAAGTCCTGTAACATTTCCCCCCAATTGGGAAATGTTACATGCGCCCCCCGGGAGGCACTTTATTCATGGTGCCAAACACAAAGCTAAAGGATGGACCGTTGATAAGCAAATGGACCGTTAGAGATCTGTAACTCTTGAGAGAGAGTACGCTCTCAAGAGTTAATTAAAATTAAAATGCAGAATAAATACTGGCCAATGGTAAGAAAATGGTTGTAGACCATTGCTATAGAAGGAACCGTGTCTATGTTCCCTCAGCTCTATGTTCCCTCACTATGCCTAAACCTTGCAGGAACATAGAGCTGAGGGAACATAGACATTACCCCTTCAAACAGTATACGCCACAAAGTTGCTCACCACCCTGCACAACTACCATTGATGAGTTGAGCAAGTGAATGAACAAACAAGTGAATTACCTATATGTAAAAATCGCAACCAAAAGCTAGGCTGTATTGCTTTAACTGATTGACAGATGGGGGGACGTTTTCACACTACGTGCATACTGTAGGGAACATGCATATTCCAACACGGCTGCGGAACAGCCGTGTCACCAGCCAACGCGTACAGATTGAAACGGCGATCGCATCGGACGCGTTTTCCCCGCGGTGCAATTAGGGCCGTGGTGAGATAATGAAAGGCGTGGCGCTGGGACAGGAAGATGGAGTGCTAATAAGTTAACCAGAGAGGAGCCTCGATGGCGTCTAAGTACCACACAATACGATCGCTTTTCGTCGCCGCTTTTCTCCCCCCTATGGGACGTATTCTTTTCACTCTGTCATCTACCTCTTCTGTTCTCTCCCTCAACTGTATCCTTCGCTCATATTCCTCATATTCTTCTTCTTCTTCTTCTTCTTCCTCTCGCCGCCCCGGTCCTGCTGTCCCTCTAGTAAAACGTGTATATCCGCCTCCCCTCCATTGTTGTCTGAGTGTCATCCACTCCATCTCATTCTCCCTCCTGTTCATCTCCATCTCATTTCCAACTCTACATTCCCCCTCGCTCATCCCCCTCCCATCTTCCTCCTCTGCCTTATAATCTACATCCAGACCCAGTAGCTCCAATCTCTGTTTGCCTTTTCTTCCCGTCTCTCCCTTTCTCTCTCCATAGCACTCTGGTCCAGTGTTGCCAACTGCTAAAACACAAAATGCACTATAGTGGCACTTCCAAAATGCGCTGTGCTTGAGCAGGATGGTTTTCAACCATTGTCCTATCAGGGCCCACTGTTTATTCTGCATTTTTTAGCCACGGAGGTCAAAAAAGCAATTCTTCTACATTTACTAAATGTGTAGATTCTTGAAAATGAGGTACTACAGATGTTTAAATATAATTTAACTCTTGAGTTAACTTATCTCTCAAGATTTACAGATCTATAAGGATCCATTTGGTTACCAATGGTCCTTTCTAGGGAGGATGAGGATTTTCTAAATGTGTAGATTCTTGAGAATGAGGTAATTCAGATGTTTGAATATAATTTAACTCTTGTGAGAGACCAAATGGACCCATAAGGGTCCATTTCATTTTACGCTCAAGAGTTACAGATCTATAAGGGTCCATTTGGTTACCAAATGGTCCTTTCTAGGAAGGAAGAAGGATTCTATCATAGGAGGAAAAATGGTGAAAAATGAGGGTTTTATCTCTGGTACCTGTCAACCAATTTCGCCCCAACTCACCATACATAAAAAAACACTAGATTTTCTGCCAGGAGTTTTTCACTAATTTATGGCACTAGGGGAGGTAAATATAGCACACAAATGCACCAAGTTGGCAACACTGCTCTGGACCGTCTCGCTTTAGTCTCATTCATCTCTCTCTCTGTATCACTTGTTCCTTATAGCACCCACCCCCACACCCCCCACCCCCATCTCTCTGTCTGTCCCCCGGAGCTTTTTTCTTTCCCCTTTTCTTTTTCCGTCTTCAGTTTGTCTCTCACACACAGTCCATTCCCATTTCTCTGCCTCTTTCTCTTACCCTCCCTCCCTCCCTCCCGTCAGGGGCGGATGTAACATTTTCTAATTGGGGGGGGGGGGGGGGGGGGGGGGACAGGAAAAAATGGTATGGGTACGGCTTCATCGAGGAAGTCGTACCCATACCATTTTCGGTTACAGGACTTCTATTAGGCAATCTATTCACCAAAGCCTTCCCCCCCGGACCCCTGAACTCTCACCTAGTTTTATGTTGTTTAGGTATTTGTCCTCGGATCTCTGTTTTTGTTTTATTGTGTTTTGCTGTTTTATAATGCACTTTACCTTTTACTGTTGTTGATGTGTTGTACAGCACTTTGTGACTCTGTCTAGAAAGGTGCTCTATAAATAAAGTTATTATTATTATTATTATTATTATTATTATTATTATAAGTAAAACATCAATGGTCATCAATGGTCGGTTGGAAATCCAATCCCAGCACCTGATTGGCCAACAGCCCTGTCACTCACTTCATTCCCAACGTCGTCTGCTTTCCAAATATTCTGATGGGTTCATAATATGAACCAATCGCGGTAAAGACTGCTGCTTTGATAACACCCATCCTAGAAACTGCTGTAGTAGAGAGGGAGTTCAGTCTGAATAATGAAGTGAAACGAAATGACAATTCAGACTTAGGTCAGGCTAGTTTGGTGGGGCAGTCTGGGCATTTAGGGGGGCATTGCCCCCCCATGCCCATGCCTAGATCCGCCCCTGCCTCCCGTCCTCGTGCGAGCCTCCCGTCCTGGTGCGAGCCGGTGGTGCGCTGCGCGGTGTAATCTCCCACTCCCCCCGTGGGCGGCGGGGAGTAAATCAGCGCAGCTGGATCACACACATCAATCTCAGCCCAGCCGTGAGGATGGGTCCACTTGTGAGCCCCGCGGGGGGAAGCATTTCCTCCCTTCCCTCTCCAAATGAGAGACAAATGTTGTGGAGAGAGGGAGGGAGAGACGCGGCACAGCAGGGTACTGTAGGGTAGCGTGGGATGGGTGAGCGCAGGGGTGTAGTGGAGGCGTGGCGCGGGGCGACGACGTTCCCCCACTTCTCACATCTAAAATATTTTTGGGGCAAAAGTAGGCCTATGTTTTTTGTCTTGTCATTTACTTTTATGGATACAGTTAGGCATTGTAGACAATCTATGCTATACTTGTTTTAATACCGTGTCTGTGTGTGTTGTGCAGGTGCACGCAAATGCAAGTGTGCATGCACGTGTCTTAAAGGGGAATTCCACTCATTTTCAATATTTTACTATGTCATTAATATACCTTAGAGATGTTGTGTGGACATGGTAAAAAGTTCCCCCATTCTGTGTTTCCTAAAAATGGAGGTCTGAAAAAAATCATTAGCATGGTGAAATACATCTTGATGACATCAAGATGTGTTAATGCGTTTCCTTTTTTTTCTGAGAGTGCACAAATGGAACCAAATGGACCCGCTAGGGTCCATTTGGTTCACATTTGTGCACTCTCAGAAAAAAGAAAAGAAAATGGAATTCCCCTTAAGAGGCATCCCCCCACTTCTAAAAGTCCCACTACAACACTTGACACAGCACAGCAGTGTACTGTAGGGTAGCGTGGGATGGGGGGGGCGTGGTGGGGGTGGTGATGGGTATATGGGGCTGCAGTCTGGGAGAGTGGCAGACATTGTGAGAGAATGTGTGAGGTGTGGTACAGTGTGTACAGACAGACATGATAAGACACTGATAGGCCTACTGTACTGGTTTGCATAGCAGAGAATATCCTACACTCCACCAATCTACCAATCTTAAATTTGTTCAAATCATACAACGAAATCTAATGTGATGTCATAGGTAGCAAATGACAATTGATTTCCATGCATTCCCCTGCCTACAAGTGATTGTAGAAACGTGGTAAAGCTGACATATTTAGGTCATACTATGCTACTACGACTCATGGTACTCATTTGACTTCTGATGTCCATTTTCCACACACATTAGTCTGTTTTTTGTTTATTTATTTTATTTTGTATTTTTTTAAGAAAGCCAATGGATTCGTTATTCCCAGTGCAGCACTTTACAAAGATTAGATAATTTGCGCAAGATTGGAACTCTGTGGTCGATTTAAAGAAGCCCAACATTATCATGACTGCCCCACCAAACATGATGGCTGCATGCAAAACAACCCAAGATATTTCAAATTAGTGCTTGTATTTAAAATGATTTGAAACACTACTACTCTGCGTGTCTGTTGCAACTTCAACAACAACTGATGTTATTATTGATGCTTTACTTGACTAATACAAGTCCTGTAACCGAAAATGGTATGGGTGCGGCTATATCACCTGTGGCGTGAAGCGACACAGACGATGATTGAATGATACGATTTTCTCCTTCCTCCCCAATGGGAAATGTTACATCCGCCCCTGATGATCATTATAAGTGCGGATAACAATGTAAAGATGGTATAGGGTCAGTTTCACAGAGTCGGAGTGTGGGTGCATGCCCTCCTCCCACCTGCCATAGCACTCGCATTACTAGTAATGCTGTTTGGTACCAGAGTACAGTTATACATGCGGTAGTATAATTGGGTATAGTAGTGCATCTAAAAGCTCACTACAGGTCGCATCGTGCCGCGACTCGTTCTGAGTTACCATAACTCCAGTGTAGCCTACTAAAAATGATATCTTCTTGACCTTTTTCTGACCTTTTTCTAACCCCAAGTGACCCTTTAACGGTTTTAATATAAGTGAGAATATTGCAATGTATCCAAGAGGTTGAATGTTTGTTTGTTTTTGTTTTTTTCATTTTATTTTCATTTTTACTGTATATCCTGTAAACGTAAATGAAATGTGTACCCTTAGAAAAAGAGTTTTTCGGCAACAATGGTGCAATTCATGTACTGTATATTCTAACTCAGTGGTTTTCAACCTATTTCATACCAGGGCCCACTATTCATTCAGCATTTGAGCCACAGAAAGACCACCATTTGATGACATTTTAGCCCCACAGACCCCAAAACATTAAAGATTTGTTTTCCTTTCGTCCACAATTCCAGGCTGGATTTCGGAGAAAACCAAACAGTCAAACATACAGATCAAAATGACCATTAATCTGCTACATTCTCTAGTTGTGTAGACTTGGGGCTAATTCACATGATGAATATTTTAACTCTTGAGAGTGTAAACATGAAACCAAATCATTTTGTTTCATGTTTACGCTCTCAAAGAGTTACATCTGGTTAACCAACTTTCCATCATTTAGCCTGGGGACCACCTGGAATCCTCTCGGAGACCACTGGTGATCTCCGGACCACTAGTTGAAACCCCCGTTCTAACTTGAAGTTCTTGGTAGATCCACCGCCGTATTCGAGACAAAGCAGCTCCACTAAGCAGTTGGTATAGCTCAGCGCTTTGCTATTTTGAAGAACTCCCTGTCCTCGCCGCCTCCTCCTCGCGTGATGGAAACTTTTAATGCAATTCGCTCTCCGGTGAATTATGTCTTAATACAGGCTTTCCGAACCTGTGGGTCTCTACAATATATATCTATATCTACTGTATATTACTATTAGGTTTGGGTTGCCGCATTCTTATTTCCCTGATGACCGAGCGAAATGAGCAAAGTTCCCCCAGTTCATGTATGCACTACCTTTATAATATAGTATAACGTAGGCAAAGGACACAATCTAATATAAAATTCATGGCTACATTTTAATACACTGGCTGATATCCCCAAGCCGATAAACAGGCGCCATGTTGGCCACGGAGATGCCTCAAGTTGAATGGAAAGGGTTTTGTAAGTGTTGCCATGTTCAGTTGATAGATCGCCTATCAACTCATAAAGAACAGTTTGTAGAATATTTAAATAATGCCATCCTAGCATTCATATAAACTGTATATTTTAATTATTAGCTTGAGTGCTCAAGTCACTGTGAAAGAAAAATGATTCCACACCAACTGCATTCTGCCCTAGATGCTTTCACCAGTCGATCCAACTTGGTTTGGAATCCAAAGGAAGAGAAATGAGCTGTTCAGCATTGTGTTAAGACTGACAGGTTGTGGGACAGCACAGTGGTAAATACCCATCTGTTGTCCAAAAGGCCTGAATTGTCAGCAAATAACTGTTCCATTTGGCTGATTAAGAGGCTCAATATTTTATGGATTGTCATCAGAAAGTATAAATCTGTTCAGTGCTGTCATGCCGTGTGTGGTGCGTGCGTGCGTGCGTGTGTGTGGGTGTGTGCGTGGGTGTGTGTGTGAACTGTCGAGTTTTAAAGGGCCACTTTGCAACATATTTGTTGTATATAAAATACAAGAGAATTATGCATGTGACATCATCAGCAGGAACGCCTACTGAGTGTACTTTATGGCTTTGACGGGCAATAAATCCGAAGATAAAAGTCCTATCTGATTGCATTAACGGATATTAAACTCGTTCTGCCACTCAATTTATGCATGTGCATAACATCTATAGCTGGAATGTCTTCAAATGCAATCCTAATTGCATAACGAGTGACATGACAATCACGTATAGCCTATTTGGATTCTTCTGGACATATTGTAGCTCATTCCAGGGGCGGATCTAGGCATTGGCGGGGGGGGGGGGGGTATGCAAACAACCCTGCCCCTGGCTCATTCCTAGCTCTGTTCCACTGCTTCTGAGTCTGCCTTGCATTGGAGCTCTGTAACATACTATGGGATGAATACCATGCCAAAAAGAATTTGTACTGTAATTGTGAATCCGTAACTGTAATTGTGCTCCGTGTCTCTGCAAAATAAATCCAGTATTAATCAGTATCTGTAATTGTTTTCTGTATATCTGCAAAATAATCCGTGTCAAATTTTGCATGTGTAGAAAACAATTTGTAAGTTTGTATTTGCTGTTTGTATCACTGCAAAATTTCACAGGTGTAGAAAACAATTTTGCAGTGGTGGGGTTTGTATTTTTTGTATTTGCAGCTTTCAATCACTGCAAAATCGTTTTGTACCTCTGCAAAATAAATATTGTGTCCTGCAACTCTTGTGTTTTGCAACATTGTAAAAGTATTCGGTCTGCGCAACAACGACTGCGGCGACATCTGCTGTTCAAGTACAACACCACACATCTACAGTTTGAAAAAACACAAGTCAAAATTTTACAGAGGCGACATCTGCTGTTCAAGTACAACACCACACATCTACAGTTTGAAAAAACACAAGTCAAAAATTTACAGAATTATGGCAGTGTCTTCACTTCACCGCGGAGAGCCAATCAGCAGTTGGCTTACTCAGCAGTGCACCATTTTGATTGGTTGGCCAAAGGAAGCAGTCTCGCCAATCCCAGTCATTCATAATACATGAATATGAGATCCCATTGTTGGGAAGTACAGAGGTCTAATGGTGGCTGTTCTATAGCCCAGCACAGCTTTAGTGATCTTAAATCCCTTTATTTTAGATCGTTTTGTGTAATAGTAATGCATAAACATTGCAGAGACTTTAGACGTTTCTGTACAATGGTTTAAAACTGCACGAGGGTATGCTTAAAGTATCTTATTTAAACAGGGACAAACTCGGACTGCAGTTTCTGCCCCTCAATGTCGCCCCTCCACCCTCTGACAGCTATGTGATTGCTGTGCTAGCACAGCATTAGCATAACCAGCAGTTCTGACAACAAAAGAAGAACATTTGAGGAAAACTCCACTATTTATATACTATCGTTTTGACAGATACCATTAGTCTGTTGGCTTGTGTATAATCTAAATATCAGATAAACGTGCATTAGCGACAATATAACCAGTGTTATTTTAGCAATTTTATTAAAGCTAACAAATATAAGACTTCCAGTGCTGATCACTTCAAAATAAGACTACCCTTTATAGTATTGAAAAGCGATCCATTTGCACACTTAAACGAACATTCAGCATTCATTAAACAACGCACCCATCATGTTTACACATACTGTGTACAAATGTATGTATAAATAACAAAAACGTTATAAATACATCAGTAACATAAAAATGATATCTCCATGGATACATACAATTCACTGGGAGACGGCTCGGTTGCCATGTAGTGCCATGTAGTTGAGAGAACAACAAGCAAACTGGTCTATTCAAATGACTGTTGCAGCTATAGTCAGTGTTGTAGTGGTACTTTAAGAAGTGGGGGGACGCCTCTTAAAGGAAAATTCCACCCATTTTACGATTTTTTTTCTAAGAGTGCACAAATGTGTTCCATTTGTGCACTCTCAGAAAAAAGGAAACTCATTAACATGGTGAAACACATCTTGATGATGTCATTAAGATGTATTTCACAATGCTAATGATTTTTTTTCCTTTTGCCCCAAAAATATTTTAGAGAAGTGGGGGGACAGCGTCCCCCCCACTTCTTAAAGTACCACTACAACACTGACTATAGCTGCAACAGTCATTTGAATAGACCAGTTTGCTTGTTGTTCTCTCAACTACATGGCACTACATGGCAACCGAGCCGTCTCCCAGTGAATTGTATGTATCCATGGAGATATCATTTTTATGTTACTGATGTATTTATAACGTTTTTGTTATTTATACATACATTTGTACACAGTATGTGTAAACATGATGGGTGCGTTGTTTAATGAATGCTGAATGTTCGTTTAAGTGTGCAAATGGATCGCTTTTCAATACTATAAAGGGTAGTCTTATTTTGAAGTGATCAGCACCGGAAGTCTTATATTTGTTAGCTTTAATAGAATTGCTAAAATAACACTGGTTATATTGTCGCTAATGCACGTTCATCTGATATTTAGATTATACACAAGCCAACAGACTAATGGTATCTGTCAAAACGATAGTATATAAATAGTGGAGTTTTCCTCAAATGTTCTTCTTTTGTTGTCAGAACTGCTGGTTATGCTAATGCTGTGCTAGCACAGCAATCACATAGCTGTTGTCAGAACTGCTATAGTTATGCTAATGCTGTGTGCTAGCACAGCAATCACATAGCTGTCAGAGGGTGGAGGGGCGACATTGAGGGGCAGAAACTGCAGTCCGAGTTTGTCCCTGTTTAAATAAGATACTTTAAGCATACCCTCGTGCAGTTTTAAACCATTGTACAGAAACGTCTAAAGTCTCTGCAATGTTTATGCATTACTACTACACAAAACGATCTAAAATAAAGGGATTTAAGATCACTAAAGCTGTGCTGGGCTATAGAACAGCCACCATTAGACCTCTGTACTTCCCAACAATGGGATCTCATATTCATGTATTATGAATGACTGGGATTGGCGAGACTGCTTCCTTTGGCCAACCAATCAAAATGGTGCACTGCTGAGTAAGCCAACTGCTGATTGGCTCTCCGCGGTGAAGTGAAGACACTGCCATAATTCTGTAAATTTTTGACTTGTGTTTTTTCAAACTGTAGATGTGTGGTGTTGTACTTGAACAGCAGATGTCGCCTCTGTAAAATTTTGACTTGTGTTTTTTCAAACTGTAGATGTGTGGTGTTGTACTTGAACAGCAGATGTCGCCGCAGTCGTTGTTGCGCAGACCGAATACTTTTACAATGTTGCAAAACACAAGAGTTGCAGGACACAATATTTATTTTGCAGAGGTACAAAACGATTTTGCAGTGATTGAAAGCTGCAAATACAAAAAATACAAACCTCACCACTGCAAAATTGTTTTCTACACCTGTGAAATTTTGCAGTGATACAAACAGCAAATACAAACTTACAAATTGTTTTCTACACATGCAAAATTTGACACGGATTATTTTGCAGATATACAGAAAACAATTACAGATACTGATTAATACTGGATTTATTTTGCAGAGACACGGAGCACAATTACAGTTACGGATTCACAATTACAGTACAAATTCTTTTTGGCATGGTATTCATCCCATATGTAACATACAATGCCATTACTCCACCCGACCAGCCTCTCTTCTGGAGTGGATGTCAGGGGTTGACACTAAGGTCTCGGAGGCACTTGCCCATCGGGCAAGTGCAAGTCAGGTTCTACTTGCCCTCAGCTCATGGTCACTTGCCCCCTAAAATATATAGGGGGCAAGTAAATATACATTTCAGTAAATATACATTTCAGCACCACGGACAGAGTCACTACAGCTACCATAACAGAAAGCTCATTTCAGCACCACGGACAGAGTAACAGAAAGCTAATTTCAGTACCACGGACAGAGTCACTACAGCTACCATAACAGAAAGCTCATTTCAGCACCACGGACAGAGTAACAGAAAGCTCATTTCAGCACCTCGGACAGAGTCTCTGCAGTCACAGAGGCAGAGTGCAATGACTGCCTTCAAGACAAATTTATCTTGTGTTGTGTTATAGTGCACTAAGTTGCACACTTGCCCGATCGGGCAACCAGGTAGCAGTCTTCACTTGCCCCACCATTTTTTTTACTTGCCCCGGGCAAGCGGGCAAGTGTTAGTGTCAAGCTCTGGATGTATATATAGGAACGTTGGTTGTTTTTCCGAGAAAGATGAGGAACGAATAAAAAATGGGATTCATTGAAAGTGCTGGATATGCTGTACTAGTTGTAGTTATGTGCTTACTGTCTGTGAGAGGTGACGTGATGGGCCTTCTCTGGCTGTGTTTGTTTATTTGTTTACCTAAGTGGATAATGCATTGTGTAAATCGGTTGTTCTAAAACATTTCATGGACCTGGCCTCAAGGAGTAAAATCCCAAAAAAGTGATTCCTGTTGCCCAAGTTTGCCATTGCTGAGGACCCTGTGGAATCTAAAAAAGAATGAACGCTATCGAATAGAACCTTTTTAATGGGATAGATTATAGGATTGATTTATTTATAATTTCCTTATGGGATATAGAGTTTACTGTTAATATCAGCAAAGTGCAATGGAATTAAATGTGTACTCATACCACAATAGTCTGGCGATAGTTTCTGATGTTGGAAATGTTTAGTAGCATTAGTAGCTACTTACTACTAGTCTTACTACTGTAGCGTGTGGGTGGACACCAGCAACACAGAATATTACAATAAGGACATAAATTGGTGATTGTTTAATGGCCTGGCTGGAAGAGGGTTAGGTGGAAGGAGAAACAGACCTCCTCTTCCTGCCCTCTGACCCATGCCCGGATGGTGACCTCCCTTGTTCACCAGACCAACCATTCAATCAGCAGAACTGAGAGATAAGGACAAGATAAGGACCCTTTGATGACAATCATGACACGAAGTCTTTCTTCTTTTGACACAGACTCATTGGAAACTAACTTGGAATAAACTCCAAACCTACTAGAACAATTGACTGAATTACAATCGGCCTCCGAACCACAAACTATCCTATATTTCAGTAGTTTTATTTAGTAGCGTATATATGCATGCTGTGTCTAATTATTGTGATGTTGATTTAATTAATTATAGCCCTTATATCTTATACTTACTTTAGTTGTACTGTTTGGTATCATAATGTGGGAAATTCCATACTGATTTAGTTTTGGCAGTCCAATATGACGTTACAATATCCTACATGATCTTGTATTTAAAAGGGACTTTATGGACCAATATTAACAAGAGAGAGAGAGCAGTTCCACTGGAAGTGGGTGGGACACACCCCATTCTGAGGAGCAAGGGGGGGTGATGTCCCAACCCCCCTCATCTCAGGACAAAACCCAGGAACTATGGTCTTTCTCTCTCTTCTCTGGCAACGACTGATTCTGAACACTTCACTCACATGAGACAGCTACCAGGGCCAGCAGGGGAACGCCTGCTAGGCCCCGGGTCTTCCACGGTTGCGCTGCCGCTCACCGACACTGCCATGCGGCCTGCCAGTCCATGCTGGATCAACCTGCTCCGCAGACCAACGCCCTGTCTGCACCGCAACGTGTCTGACTTTCTGAGTTTCCGCCAGTACTCCATCAACCCTACTACAACCTGTGAGATGCCAGCCTAGATACCACCAGCAGCACTGCCAGTGTACTGCCACCCTCTTTGCAGACAACCACGCTGCCAACCTGTCAGCGCCATCATCGCCACGTTCTACTACAGACGACCAGCTCCGGCCCTCCTGCTCTCCTCTACACGGGACAGCCACTTCCTCTGATAACTGACAAAGCGGCCTCCAAAGACTGGTTCACCCCAAAGGGGTGAGCTGCAGCCTACAGCCCGCATGTCCAACCCAGAGCCCCGGACAGGTCGTATGAAACTGAACATATAAATGATGACAACCCCGGTATGAATGTGTGGTTCTGCAAATGGCAGACATGGTGTGTGCATAGTTCTATAGCTGCCCTCTACCCATTAGCCACTTAGCCTATTTGTTGACTTACTCCACTCATGCCCCGCAATTACATCCTGAAGTTATAATTTTGATACTTGTTTTATTTTCATTTATTTTATTTACATTCTACACTATATCCTGAAGTATACTTTATGCTACTAACATCTTAGCCTTTGCCCAGTAGGAATAAATACCATCACTTTTACTTTATTTTTATTGTTACCTCTTTTATTTCAAAATGATGATTTCCACTTAACCATTTCATTCTATCCATGTATATCCATTTTGTTTAATAAACTGATGATTTAATCAAGAAGTGGTTATGTCCTCTGTATCATCCCTTACAGTATAATACGGTTTTGATATATTTAATGTGGTCTGTCCAAGAACTCATGTTACATTAACAGTGACGTGAACAATATAATTAAATTATATTGTAATATTTTCATATTCAATCTTTCATATTGATTTTACAAAACATGAATATGAAAGGAATATGATATGTTACGTCCTGTATATGCTACATAATGGTGCCCTGTGTGAGGCAGATCCTTATATCAATACCGTACATACTGTAAAAGTTGATACTGGAAATCAGATCAAAGGGAAACAAAATAAAAAGTAAACTTTTTTTTTATATATATATTATGTAGTGATAAAACAATAATGATAATAATAGATCCCTTTTGTTATTGTCATTTTTGTTTTGTTATAGACATATGGTATATAGCCTAACAAGTTTTAGTGACATTAAGATAATCTGTAGGATTTCTGTGATGAGGTTCCTCTGAAACTCAGAGACTGTATTTGAATTAAATGAAATAAGCAAGCAGTTGTTACTTCCCCCATGAAAAGTAGCCAAAAGCCATTCATATGCTGTAATAAGACTAGGTGCTGAATAAGTTATCTTATAATAATTAAGCAAACTTTGTCTGCGTTATCACAAATTGTACTCTTAACACTAGCTAAACTTTTTTTTGGAGAGGCAAAAAGTTCAGGTGACAGCTAATAAAACAAGAGAAATTGTGAGAAGGATGAAAAATAGCAGATCCATCTTAATACTTAAGTCTATCATATAAATACGTGCTCGTCTCTACGTGCCTTTGTTGTGCAACAGTGACTACCAAAAGTCGCATTAATTTCGACTAGGTTGTTATAGTAACAGTTAGTGTATGGGAGCTGAACCCGCGTTTTGCGGTAGTAAATAAGTCTTAAAGATATTAAGTTATCACCCATATGTGTGCTGCTAAATGTTTGCGAAAGCTGATTGAGTAACCTACGTGTTTCTGTCGCTCATACTTGATGAAAAAGAATTACTAGAAACCACTTTATGTGTTAGTAATCGTGTCGGAACCCTAGGAGGCCTACGACTATACGAGAGATAATTCTGTCAGGAAGCATGGTCCCTAATGCGACGGTCTGAATCAGCAAAATAAACAACAAATATTTTAGATTGAATTAAGTATTTTAGTTCACTCCAACAACCAGTTTTGTGAACTAAACGTGATCACCAATTAATTCAGCCTTGGGCGGAATTACACAGCTATTTTTTATCCTGTTCAATTTGTTTACCGTTAGGAGGACAAACTACAGTACAGTAGTAATTACATTATAAGAATGACTTATTTCACTGCATAACACTAGCCTGACGGTAATTGAGGATGGTAATCGCAAAAATATTAGGCCCCTAAAATATCAATTGGGTATTGGTGCTCTGTTAGTGAGTTGTTGGTAGGCTACTGGTGTGTCCTGTCTTTTGCAGCATGGGACATGATTTACATACTCTGTGGTTTTAATGTCGCGTCGTTATGACTCGTAGCTAATGCAGGTAGCTAGTGCGCTTTAGGTCCGTTATTTATGTGGCTGATTTTATTCCATGTTTTTGCGTTTGCGTCACGCACACACACGGGTCTTATTCGTGCGCATGGTTTTTAGTGTCCCGAGTGAGCATCGATTTCGTTGGGCCGCTGGCTGCCCTCGCTGGGCACCCCTTTGCTTTTGTTTCACGCTGATCGTTACGATTTTGTTGGTGAACTCGCTTAAATAGTGTCTGGTGTTGGCCGCGCACTCTGTGCCACGGTCAACGTTAAATGTTATTTGGAAATATCCCAAACGCGCTCGTTTGGGTTTTGGATATGAGCTTTACGCACAGGTCTAATTATCTCCATTTCGTCCAGACCAGCTTCTTGTTCCCACAATTGCGTGTACTTTGCTGTTTTGGCCCCACAGCCCCTATGAGGAATATATTTGGAACGCGTCTGCTTTGGTGTTAGTACTTGGGACTTTGTGCCCCTGGCGTCGCGTTTGCGTAATTCGCCGCTCTCCGTCATACTGACGTTGAGAGCACTGGAAACCACCTCTGTTTCGTTAGTACTCGCGTCTGGCCTCTGCTCTGCTTACGGCCGTTCGCCATATATCTATATATAGGTATATTCTCCTTCTTCTCGGGTGTTGTGTTGCATTTTGCGCTCGTGTGTTTTTGCATTCATACCATGTGTGTCCGTGGTGCGTGTGCCCCTTGGCGTAGCGGCTGGCGCTCGCGCTGTTTAGACGGTTGCCCTAGTTAATTCTGTGCGTTGTTTTCTCGCTGTGCCCGCCATTGTGCCTGCTGTGGCACTGCTCGGTTGGCTCTGCCCGTCGTTGTTTTTACTGCGTTCTGTTCCCCCTCCATCCTCTGCTGTTTGCGACAGTGGGGGGTCATATACGCGACCTTGCGCTTTTAGTACTGTATTGCGATGCGGTGCTGTCTTACTCTTGATTGCTGCGCACGTGCTCCGCACTGTTGTGCATAATCGCATTGTCATAGTGTTATTTATGTCCCGTTTCGACATCGCACATTTGATTCGCGTGCGTCCGAGTCATAGTTTCTTATAGTCGCTATTACCAGATTGAGTTCCTTACTGAGACTTCCAGTAAACTCGAAGTCAGCAATAGAGCGTTATTATTATCGCTCTTGCCACAGTAATTTGCTTCTTGGAAACCAGGCCTCAAATATCGAGCAGTGTTGCCTAAACTGGCAAATTTGAGTTGTTGCTTGGTTGTTGCCTTGTTGCCACATGAGGCGCGTTTTATTCACTCCGTGTGGCGTGATGTAATGTCCTGCTCGTTATTACTCGTACCTTATGCAGGGTTTCCATTGTGAACATTGGATAGTTCTGTTGCTTTATGTGTTTGTTTTAGTCCTGGTTTTTGGCGTCCTATTTGCGCGCACACACACACGGTGCCCCATTCGTGTGTCTGGCCTTGGTTGGCTGTGACGCGCCGTTTCGCCGGGCTGGTGGCTGACCTGGGTAGTCCCCTGTTTTGTTTCACGTGGTGGTTGCTATCGTGTCTGGTGCCCCGCGCGCCCGTCAGCGATTCATGTGATTTGGTTTTGCCCCAGGCGCGTTCGTCTGGTTTGGACCCGTGCTTTACGCACGTCCTTGTCGCCATTTCACCCAGTGCGCTTAAAAGTGCCTGATGCTGGCCGTGCACTCCGTGCGCCCGCCTACGTTGACTCCTATTTGGGTACGCTCAGCCCGATTTGGTGTTGTGTCCGTTTCAAACGGTGCCCTTCGCATCCCCACCTTGGCGCGTGCTTTACTATTCTAGCCCCAATACCTACGTTGGACATTGGAACTTTTCTGCTTGGTTATTAGTTCTCTGGGCTCGCGCCCTTGGCCATTTGTCTCACTATTGTTTCTCGTAATAATAAGTGGACCTCGCGTTTGCGTTTGGCCGCCCCTGTCTCACTGACGTCAGGGCTCACTATTAACTTTGAGCTTTGGCCTTGGCTCGCGCCGGTTTTGCGTTTAGCTCGCCTTTTGTTCCCTCGGTCCTCTGGTATAATTTGTGCGTTTCGAGTTTTTTTTTTTTTTTTTTCGCCTCTGCGCTTGTGCCGTGTTGTTGTGCGCGCCACGCGCGTCCGCATTCATGTTGTGCGCTCCTGTTGCTTTGGAGCGGCGCCCCGCTCGTTTTGGCGAGATCGCCATTTCATTTTCCCAGGCGTGGCCCTGTTTTCGGTTTGGGACGTTTCCGTGACGTTGTTGGCCATACTTGCGTGATATAATCAGACGGTTCTTGTTTTTTGTGATTTTTATTTTCGCCCTCCACGTGCCGTGGGGGGGAATTTATGAACCCTCTCCAGTTTAGAGGGCCTCCACGTTGGTGTTCACACCAGTGCACTGCTCCTTTCTGCGTTGTGTTTGGAGGAGCCTTTCTGTGCCATTATACCTGTGAGTCCCAACAAGTGACGGTGCAAGACCGCCTTGTTGTTTAATTAGTGCCCTGACCTGTCTTGCAGAAAGCTGTTTTGACAATTATATGGTTACCAGCAATGCGTCACTGTTTTCTGACGTTGATGAACACTGCGTCAGACTGGTGACCCATCAACACCACAAAAGGGGGGAGGGGCGCAAGCCGTATCACAACCCTATAATTGCCAAATCCTGGCCAACTCTGTCAGAACAGCATCACAAGTGCTCATTATTGATAGGATGACAACAGTGTAATCTATAGGTCGTGAGTCGTGAGAATACTATAATGGCATAGAACATATATCTTCTACTAGGCTTAATAGCAAATATTCCTTGCCTCCACGTATTGATTCCGTATGTTTAATGTTTGGTTTCTCCTCTCCAAATTGAGTAATAGCAATGAATGCAAAATACCCTTGCTTAGCTACAGGGTTTTAATATCTGCGCAGTATTTAGTTCATGGCATTAATGGATGGATCCTGGTCCCCATAATTAAAAAAGATCATTAGACCAAATATCCTCCACTCCTAAAAACATTATAGGGAAAAGGTTTACCACTAATCATTAAGTGTGACCCATGACCATTTCAACTGCTTCCTGTACATGATACCCTGAACTAAACCACACTGATTAGGCTTTGGCCACCCTGAGAGTAACAAGTGAATGCATGTACAGTACTATTACCTTATTTAGGACAAACCAAAATATATACAGTATATATTTCATAAACATATGTTAGCACCCATTAATCTACTTTTATTCATATTTTGTTTCTTTTGTTTTAAATTGTTCAGGCCTTTGCTACCCTGACAATAGCAAGTCATTTAATATGCTATTAACTTAGAGCAAACAAAATATATTATAGACATATCTTAGCATCCATCTATTGGCATTTATTCATTTTTTTTTTCTCTTTTTCCTTTTGTCTCCATTGGTTTAGGTATTGATTACCAACTAACCCAAATGCTCACTGAGAAGCTGTTTTTCTTTGCTCTTTTCCTTTTTCCTTTCACCTAGTTAGGTCAAGGGGGGGTCGCCCTATTAATTAGCCCTGAAAGGTAGATGAGCAAAGACCTCTGCAACTTTTCTCTCAGCTCCCCTTGTCAACTTAGATGTATGCATGTTTTCTTGGTGTGTCACTAACCCCTGGCGATGCCAACCCCTTATACAGCTGCCCCGACAGACAGAACAGGAACATTCCTTTAGGCAGAAATACTTTTGCCTGGAGTGTGTGGGTTTTGAACGTGTGCGTGTGGGGTGTGTCATGATTTACATGCGATGGTTTCATACCATTCCACAGAGACACAGAGACTTCGAAAGTCCCTGCACGGTTCCTGCTTCCTGCTGTTCACTGCTGATGCCCTCACGAAGGCATGGGGCACAAGAGTCACAATTTTTGGACCTGGCTGTTTTCCTTTGCCCCCTAGAGAATGAAAACCTGATGACATCATCTTCCCATTCTCTATGGCGCAGGGGGGGATATGTAGCGTGTGGGTGGACACCAGCAACACAGAATATTACAATAAGGACATAAATTGGTGATTGTTTAATGGCCTGGCTGGAAGAGGGTTAGGTGGAAGGAGAAACAGACCTCCTCTTCCTGCCCTCTGACCCATGCCCGGATGGTGACCTCCCTTGTTCACCAGACCAACCATTCAATCAGCAGAACTGAGAGATAAGGACAAGATAAGGACCCTTTGATGACAATCATGACACGAAGTCTTTCTTCTTTTGACACAGACTCATTGGAAACTAACTTGGAATAAACTCCAAACCTACTAGAACAATTGACTGAATTACAATCGGCCTCCGAACCACAAACTATCCTATATTTCAGTAGTTTTATTTAGTAGCGTATATATGCATGCTGTGTCTAATTATTGTGATGTTGATTTAATTAATTATAGCCCTTATATCTTATACTTACTTTAGTTGTACTGTTTGGTATCATAATGTGGGAAATTCCATACTGATTTAGTTTTGGCAGTCCAATATGACGTTACAATATCCTACATGATCTTGTATTTAAAAGGGACTTTATGGACCAATATTAACAAGAGAGAGAGAGCAGTTCCACTGGAAGTGGGTGGGACACACCCCATTCTGAGGAGCAAGGGGGGGTGATGTCCCAACCCCCCTCATCTCAGGACAAAACCCAGGAACTATGGTCTTTCTCTCTCTTCTCTGGCAACGACTGATACTGAACACTTCACTCACATGAGACAGCTACCAGGGCCGGCAGGGGAACGCCTGCTAGGCCCGGGTCTTCCACGGTTGCGCTGCTGCCCATCGACACTGCCATGCGGCCTGCCAGTCCATGCTGGATCAACCTGCTCCGCAGACCAACGCCCTGTCTGCACCGCAACGTGTCTGACTTTCTGAGTTTCCGCCAGTACTCCATCAACCCTACTACAACCTGTGAGATGCCAGCCTAGATACCACCAGCAGCACTGCCAGTGTACTGCCACCCTCTTTGCAGACAACCACGCTGCCAACCTGTCAGCGCCATCATCGCCACGTTCTACTACAGACGACCAGCTCCGGCCCTCCTGCTCTCCTCTACACGGGACAGCCACTTCCTCTGATAACTGACAAAGCGGCCTCCAAAGACTGGTTCACCCCAAAGGGGTGAGCTGCAGCCTACAGCCCGCATGTCCAATCCAGAGCCCCGGACAGGTCGTATGAAACTGAACATATAAATGATGACAACCCCGGTATGAATGTGTGGTTCTGCAAATGGCAGACATGGTGTGTGCATAGTTCTATAGCTGCCCTCTACCCATTAGCCACTTAGCCTATTTGTTGACTTACTCCACTCATGCCCCGCAATTACATCCTGAAGTTATAATTTTGATACTTGTTTTATTTTCATTTATTTTATTTACATTCTACACTATATCCTGAAGTATACTTTATGCTACTAACATCTTAGCCTTTGCCCAGTAGGAATAAATACCATCACTTTTACTTTATTTTTATTGTTACCTCTTTTATTTCAAAATGATGATTTCCACTTAACCATTTCATTCTATCCATGTATATCCATTTTGTTTAATAAACTGATGATTTAATCAAGAAGTGGTTATGTCCTCTGTATCATCCCTTACAGTATAATACGGTTTTGATATATTTAATGTGGTCTGTCCAAGAACTCATGTTACATTAACAGTGACGTGAACAATATAATTAAATTATATTGTAATATTTTCATATTCAATCTTTCATATTGATTTTACAAAACATGAATATGAAAGGAATATGATATGTTACGTCCTGTATATGCTACACTACTTACAACTACGCCTTTACTTTACTTTAGTCAGGAACCTTTTGGCTGAGGGAGCCATGATCACCACCTATTTTTAAATTAAATTCTGTGAGAGTCGTACATTTTTTTAATCTAAAATTCAAGTAGATTTGCACATTTTTGATGTAATTTCAACACCTTTAAAGTACAATAAGTCTGGGTTATTTTTAATAACATTCTTATGCTGTTGCTATTTTATCATTGGATATTAGACACACTGCAGAACCTGTTCTCTCCACAAAAGCAAATTCCTCTGTCCATTCCTGCTGAAAAATATGATACTTTTTAGTTTGTTGTACGGAACTTCTTGCACATGCGCACTTTGGCCGCTATTTTTGACAGCAAAATACGGCAAACAGTGTCTGAGTCTGGCTCATCTGCTCTGCCTATGCCGTTGCTATATAAAGAGATTAGATACACAACAAGTGTATATTTGCTAGTCGCCGGTGTCTGGCGACTGGCACAGTCTCACGCATAAGCAAACAAGTCTATTGACACTTTTTTATATAATTACAGATTTGTTTGCGAGCCAGAAGCAGCCCTCAAAAGAGCCACATCTGGCTCCCGAGCCATAGGTTCCCTACCCCTGCTTTAGTCTAACTACGCCTTTACTTTACTTTATTAGCTTATTTCGTCGGGACAGTGCATATTAATGAACATTACAAAAAAGAACAGTGGATTGTAAATATGCCGGATTTGAGTTGCTAATTTCAGTCCCCAACATCGAACAAGAAACAAGTTAAAACAAAACAAAAACATGAAAAGACAAGAGAACAGAGAAAGTACAAAATCACATCTAAAAGACAGGTCTAAACTAAAAATGAGGTCTAAGGTATATTAAGTGGCAGCGTTTTTGCAACTATCTTATTAAAGTACTAGTACATAAAGATTCAAGTAATTTCACATACGCTGTTTAAAGTGCATTTAATTATTCAACTAAACATGGTCAACTAAACATGGTCACAGGCTTGGTTGTCGAGTAACCATTTTTTTTAGATTATACTTAAAAGGTGGTCTCCTCTGGTAGTTGACCTTGTGCTGATTCCACTATCAGGCTTCCTTTGTATGAACTACCCTATGGGCACAGACCCTATGAGCTACTTTCAAAATGAGCAGCTCAACAAGATCTACACATCAAAAATGTGATTGTTCCATTACTGAAAATCCATTTCAAGGCCCCTAGAAAGTTTTAGCTTTGAAATAGTGGTGATGGTGTTACTTAATGTTAGTGTTTAAGAATAATGCACTTATAATGGAAAAATAGAGGGGGAGAATTGGAAGGTTTTCGTGTTTATGCTGTTACTGACGTTTGAAAACAGTATTTGATGTGTGAGTTGACAGTTTGTGATGTCTTGCAGTTATTCTCCATTTTCTAATTGTATGGACTCTTGAAAGTTATGTAATTCAGACGTTTAAAGATAATTTCACTCTTGAGAGTGTAAAATGAAACCAAATGGACCCGTAAGGGTCCATTTGGTTTCATTTTAACACTCAAGAGTTAAAGAGTTACTATAAAGGTCCAAGTGCTGGGGGGACTGTTATGTGATCTACCTGCATGGCCTGTGTGATCTACTGGTAGATCACAATCTACCTTTTGGGCACAGACCATTTAGGGTGTTGTACTGGCCTGTTTGAACATCTTAAAATTTGTAACACTCAGAAAGATATAGTACTTTTGAAGGATGTCACAGTGGTGATAGGAGTGTGGCTTCCTGTCAAACACCTGGAGTGCACTTTTATGAAGCTGTTCTATGGGCTTAAGTAGTACCTAAATCAGTCACAAATGTGAATCTAATGAATCATGAAAAATAGTAGGGGTGTGCTGAAATATCGTTATCGTGATAATATCGTATACTTCCTCCCGCAATATATATCTTCTGAGGGATAATTCTGTGAGGAAAAACAGGTCGCAGAACTAAAATGTTAACTGACTTCTATAGCTGCTTCATTCCCAAAAAACAAACACAAGATAAATACAAAGTCTGGCATGAGAATCAGTTGAGACAAATAAAAGCTAAGATTAATAACTGAGTTATACATTAGTAAGTTCTGATTTTTGCCTTTTAGTTTTTTATTCATTCATTTATTGTTTTTTGTTTTTGTTTTCCAGCTGCAGTTACAGTATCATGATATATCATTGATGAATTCCATGCAATATATTGCAAATACAGCAATATATCAAAAATCATGATATATTCATTATCAAATGCCTAATATCGCCACCTATATCGTATTGTGAGGTACCAATATCGTCCCAGCCCTAAAAAATAGTAATATAGAAATGAATGAACAATGAAGGAAATAATCAAGACTTCAGTATTGTGTGTCATAAAATATTTGGGTGCTGCAGTAAACAAGGACGATAAGTGCTAATAAACACATTTGTATAATTATTGGATGAAGTCCTCTGGTTGAGGAAGACACTTGTTGGCAGCGTGTAGATGAATTATCTCCTTGAATAAAATTAATGCTAGAATACGATAAACATCAAATAAAACAACTCTTCTGCTAGAATGAGCTGTTAATGATTGTCTGTTAGAGTTATCAACAAGAAATTATTTCTTGTGATTAAACAACCACAGGGGACGTCGGAACAAGCGCAAACATTTGAATCTACTCGCTCTCATAGCAGGCGCTCACATCTCACTAAACTCTGGTTCTAGACTAAACAATATCGATGGTACATGCGCCAGTATTACTTTTTGAACCAGTAATTTAATCTTGCAGTTGGGAGGGTTATCCAGGCTTTCCAGCTGGTTGGTGTGAAATGCATTTTGGGGATAATATTTCACCTCTGATGCATAATTGATTTATTGTTCCGTGTGTGTCGAATTTGAAGTTGTAAACAGATTCAGTGCACTTATAGATAGATGATGAATTAAAAATATACAAATATTGCAAATGATAACCTTAAAGGTAATAGAGGCAACTTTAGTGTGTACAAACACTGTGTTTGTTCGGCTCGATTTGACCTATGGTTAACAATTATTATAAAATACATGGGTGTAAAAATATTTTCAGAATCTAACTCTGCATCTGCTGGAGACTGCTATGCTGAGCCGACCAATGTTTTGTTTTCATGATTTGTTGACAATAACAAAGTTCTGGACCGTCGAAGCAAGCGTCTGTCTGCAGGGACACAGCTGCAGCATCAAATTAGAAGCAACGTAGAGGGGAAAAAGGCAAAAAAAATAAAATAATATATATATATATATATATATATATATATATATATATATATATATATATATATATATATATATATATATATATATATATATATATATATATATATATATATATATATATATATATATGAATGAATGAATGAATGCCTTTATTTCAGACTCAGGGTCCATAGAGAGAAGACACAAAAGATATATATATATATATATATATATATATATATATATATATATATATATATATATATATATATATATATATATATATATATATAAATATTATCTATTTTGATTTTTGGATAAAAAGTTACCTCTATTCCCTTTTAAACAAACTAAAATATTGACCAAAAAGCCCAAGAAACCCTACTATCTGAATAGGCTATTCAGGTTTTGACATTTCACTTGATCATCAGAATCATTCCATCTCCGCATGGGGTTGCTTTTATTCATAGCCTTTTTTTTGTGTCAGCATTTGTTCTTCAAAACCCCTTGGTTCTGCGAGAGACCACACAACCCTCCACTAACAATGACTAACAAACGCAGCACTTCACACTAACTAGCTCATTAAATCGGAAAAATGTTTGGAAGACAAAAGACACCCATTGATATTCATGCAAAAATGTTATTTTTACATTAAAATATGCAGCACTTCCTATCTCCCTCCCTCCCCTCAAATCCTATAATAAGAGAAGTGGCCCTGGCGTCCCCAAATCTCTAAATGCAGAGCTACGCTTATACTGTGTCTATAAATGTATTTATTCAAGATCAAAGGAATTATTAGCCAGTTGTAATTTAATGAGATTCACCCCGGTGACACTTCCGCAAGGATCTCTGACATGGGTCACAGTCTCGGGCTGAACACTCTGGTAAGGAGATGATCATCATGCCTACATGCAGCCTGTATGAGGAAGAAAACTTCTTATGAAGTTGTCTTTGTAAACTGGATTACTTGGACTTATTTATTATGTTTTCTGGCTGGATGGGGACAGTTTAAAGAGAAAGAATATGTGTTTGCTCTTGTGAGTCTGCCTGTCTGTCTGTCCATCTATACATGTGTGCAGATATTAATCTCAAACACCACTTGACTGGTCGGCAAGAGACCTCTGAATGTAGAAAGCTGGCAAGGAAGGCCTAACCATTAATCAAACTTGAGTCCAAGGGCAAGCATGTTGTGCCCTGTTGTACTTAAAATATGGTTTGTCAATGGTAGTATCCTAAAAAAAAATGGTTCATATTATGATCGGGGACTAGACACATTTAATGTTTTATTCAACATATAAGTATCGAAAAATGACGGCCATCTTATCATCTTTGCCACAATCATATTTACCACAATACGGATATTTCATTTCTGGTGCTAGGGCTTCTATTGTCTACTTTATTGCATAGTATACAGTTTGTATACTTATACTATGTACAGTATAAAGTATACACCATCATATTTAATCACCGTGAGTATTAGGCAAATTCATGCTGGAGTGAGACGCTAACGATCAATGCTTATTTTGAATTAAAGTCAGAGGCTAAGAATATTTCCGTTATCGTATTGTATAATGATCCAGCTGAACCTTCCAACTATTAAGATTGTAACAAAGGCTCTATTTTCCATTTCATATCATCGGAACGGGAAGTGTTTTTCATTGGATATTTAGTCTCCATACACGGAGATATCTGACTCACACATTGGTCAATGTGATATGTCTAATAAGAAAATCTCCCATCTCTCTGTCCAGGCTGACTTAGTGGTGCTGGCATCAGATCGATGTGGTAGAGGAAACCCATATATCCGGGGTTTTCAACCTTTTTCATCCCAGGGCCCACCATTTATTCAGCATTTGAGCCACAGACCACCATTTGAGGACATTTTAGCCCCACAGACCATTGTCCATGACCATTAATCTTGTAGTGAAACCCTATGAAACCCTAAACCATTTGGTTTCATTTCACGTTCTCAAGAGTTACTTCTGGTTAAACAACTTAGCTGGGGACCACCTGGAACCCTCTCAAGGACCACTGGTGGTCCCCGGACCACCTGTTGAAAACCCCTGCCATATATGGATGGATTCCATATATGAACCCAACCCCCCCTCCCCTCATGGTGCCCCAGGCAACCGCCTAGTCTGCTTAATGGCAAAACCGCCCCTGCACATTTATGTTTCACAGTTCTGCCATCCAAGATGTGTACAGTATGGAAACAGCATATGCACAGTAAACAGCATATACACAGCAAACCGCATAACAGTACAATCAGACGGAAGTGTCCAGTTGTGTCCTTCAGTGAGAAGAAGGTTGTCCTTGTAAGAGGGGGAGAGAGACAGAGAGAGAGAGAGATGCTAAAAAGCAGATGAAGAATGACCGTGAGTGAGTGAGTGACCTTGCAGTCCATTTCTAGAGTCATAAATCTATCTGGCTGTGCAACGTTTTGAGAAGACGTCCACAAGCTGCTGAGTTTTACGGCATGAATTAACAGGCAGGGCAGTGGCAACAAATCCCCGTCCGCCGTGTCCCCTTTCACAGGGCCGTGTGCTGACTGACACAGTGTGGCTTTTGGCCGTGCGCTCCGATGGCTCCATCACTCTCCTCCGTCGTCCCCCTCGGTCCCTACACAGCCTGGTGAGGCACCCTTAAGGTCCTTTTCAGGCAGGGCGCAACTGACTCCGAGCAGTAATTCAATGTGCGTGCTCACTTCCAGGGGTGTATCACATCGAGGGGCAGATCTAGGCATGGGGGGGGGGGGGTGGCAATGCCCTCTAAATGCCATGACTGCCCCACCAAATATAATGTCATGCAAACAACCCAAACTCAAATATATTTAAAATTAAAGTGCTTATAATTAAAATGATTTGAAACAACTACAATTGTCGTACCACTAAACCAACACCATTTTCTCATTCAAAACAGAAAACTCTCTGAGTCAGACCTTTAGCTTTATGCATGCTGCGTGTCTGTTGCAACTTCAACAACAACTGTTGTTATTGTTGAGGCTTTCTTTCCTATAAGTCCTATAAGTCCTTTCTTTCCTATAAGTCCTGTAACCGAAAATGGCTTGCCCCCCAATTGGGAAATGTTACAGCCGGGCCTGGCCACATCACAGGGAGAATAGTCTTTTTTTATGTATGTATTTTTTCATGTATCGTTTTATGTACACTTTAAATTAATGGGGCCAGCAGATTACAGAATACTGTTATTGATTTCAGCTGTTACAATTTGAAATGGGCTACTGGAGGTCTGGGGGTCGCATTCACTTAAACCCCCTAATCTTGAAAACACATTTTTTGAATAGTTCAACTATAGCCAATCTACATTGACACATTGAGATTGTATTTTAACATCAAAGTGCCATGGTAAAAAATGGTAAAGACATTTAGGGATAAGGAGTTCAACCTGGGTCCGGTCATGGACTGCGTTCCGCCTGTTGAGGACCACTGTTATAGACTGCCAAATCCCATTTGAAATACAACCACAGATACGCAAAATATATATTTTTTTCTCTTGGGGGCGATGCGTTCGGTGTAACTGGTGGATACTCCCAACATACTGGAGCTGAGCAAATTCCGTTGCACGTGCACACATCCACAAAGCACAATGGCATTCATGCTTTTTGGGCCTTTTTCTCAGAGCAACTCCCCAGCCAGCAGCATGGTGCTAGTCCTGGAGGACTATCAGAGGGAATTGCCTGCTCGTTTAGCTCCAACAACCATTGCTTTTGCTCCAAGCCCAGACTCGTTTTCTGTCACACACTCGCTAATAGTGTCCATTTTGCTTTGCCTCGGAGGGAGGCTGCTAAGACTAAGGCCTGTGCTCTGTCAAGACCCCGGGAAGGGGTTGGTGGGTGCAGGGGCGGATCTATGCATGGGCATGGGGGGCAATGCCCCCCTAAATGCCCTGACTGCCCCACCAAACAACCCAAGATATTTCAAATGAAAGTGCTTACATATAAAATGATTTGAAACACGAGTACTGCTACTAAGTAACCACAGCTGTGTCACCACGAATCCAACATCATTTTATCATTGAAAACAGAAAACTCTCTCACTCAGACTTTTAGCTTCATCCATGCTGTTTGTCTGTTGCAACTTCAACAGCAACTGATGTTATTATTGATGCTTACTTGCCTGTAACCGAAAATGGTATGGGTGCGGCTTCATTGCCCGATGTTGCACCATACCATTTTCTCCTGCCCCCAACCCCCCCCGCCCCCATTGGGAAATGTTACATCCGCCCCTGGGTGGGTGGGGGAGGGGGGGTGCCCTCCTAATCTCCCCTGATGAGCCATGTAAAAACTCTCCCCGACGCTTGACCGATCGAGGCTTCCCCGCGTCCACTTTTTTTTTTCTATGGCACACCAACGCTTCCTTTCGAAAGCTTCGTCAGCGTCTTCGCACGCTCTTTTCCTTTCACCCACGTCCCATGTGGCCACGCAGCCGGCGGAGCCCCGTTGGCCCTGACAGGCCCTCCCAGAGAGAGCTCTCTCTCAGAGCACACTGTTCACAGGCTGATAGACTTTTCTACAACTCTCTCTCTCTCTCTCTCTCTCTCTCTCTCTCTCTCTCTCTCTCTCTCTCTCTCTCTCTCGCTGTCTTTCTAGGACAGCCCCGACACACTCTCTCTCTCCCCCTATTGCTGTCTTCCTGTCTGCTTTTTGCTGTGTTTTTTTTAAACCCCTGCATTCTGTTTACTGTAGGATTACTGCTTTTGTACGTCTCAAATTTGACAGCTGCTTCATTCAAACCCCCCCTAGTGTGGAGGCAGCGCGATAAGGCCGATACGGGTTTCTAATCTTTTCCCCTGCCTAAATCCTTTTTCCCAATGTTTCCTACCCTGCAACCACCCACCCCAGCCCCCATTTCTTTCCCTTTTTACAGTGTTCTCCGAGCACAACTGTTGGCTTTTTTTGTGTGTGTGGATGGATTGGGGGGATGGGCGGGCCTGCATGGTTTTGCTGGAACACTACGACATAGGACTGCTAATGAATGGAGCTTTTCCTTTGACAGCCGTCGCGAAAAGGTTTCCCCCTTCCTTCATAAGGACCAAGGAAGATCTCAAACACCCCCTGTACCCACCATCCCTGTCTCTCTCCATCCCTCTCTCTCTCTCTCTCTCTGCCTGCGATGTGGGTGTACGTACGGCATAGCACACGTCAACAGCGGGGCATGCTAAAAATAATTGTAGCACATGGTGGCGGGTGGCTTGGGGGTTTGATCTATATCGGGGGAAACAAGCTTCATGGTATTCACCTTTTTAGAGGGAGTGTGTTTTGTATTGAGATGTGTAACGTCAGTCCAACCCGCATGAAAAAACACTATTGTATCACTACTCATCGCTACTACAAACTGTCTACACAAAAACTACCATTTCACTACCCAATTGCTATTGCGATGAGTAGTGATTTCAATAGTACAATGTACAGTAGAGAAATGTCCCGTTTCAGTATACTTGATCATTAATGAAAATTACTACATCATTCCTATTCAAACCTATAGGATTTGTGTAGAAACAAAAAAAAATCAGTAGTGAAAACACTACAAAAATAAAACACTACTAAATGTTTTCTCTAGGGATTGTGTAGAGATACAGCAGTAAATGTAGTAATTAGCATTGTGTAGTAATTAAACAATAAATCTACATTTTACTATTGAAATCACTACATAAAATAACTCATCGAAATAGCAATTGAGTACTGAAATGGTAGTTTATGTGTAGACATTTTGCAGTAGTGATGAGTTCATTTTTTTCACAAGGGAGAGCTGTAGATGGAGCATTATGATCGTCAGGAAAAAATAAATGTAGGACTTTCAGTTTCTTAATAATTGTTCATTTTCTGCTGAGGGCTCCCCGTCTGAACAAAGAGCTCCTTTTCTGTCACAAATCGTAATGTACACGAAAGTTAATTCAGCACTGGATCTGAGAGCTTGCTTACTCTGTGTCCTCTGAGGGTGCTCAAAGCATTGCACTATATACTAGTGATGTAGTTATTGAGACATTGTCTCGTCTCGAGAACAGTCTCAAGACAAATTTCCGTTGTCTCGGTCTTGCTGTCTCGCCCTCAATTTGTCTTGGTCTTGTCACAATCTCGGAGCAATTGTCTCGGTTCTCTTTCGCCATTGAAAAGGTCCCCCTATAAAGGGTCAACTTAGATAGAGGGACAGAAAGAAAGAAAGAAAGAAAGAAAGAAAGAAAGAAAGAAAGAAAGAAAGAAAGAAAGAAAGAAAGAAAGAAAGAAAGAAAGAAAGAAAGAAAGAAAGAAAGAAAGAAAGAAAGAAAGAAAGAAAGACGATACAATGCAAAGGAAATGTTCTATATCCATTGTGTGGACCGAGGAGTCTTATACAGAGGGCAATGCTGGATGATGCACATATCGCTAGCAGTCTGCAAACAGACAGCTAGTATTGTACAGTAACAACTAAAGTCTCTGTAATGTGCCAAATGCTGTACTGTGTGTGCTATGTTGTACTATTACTACAGAACAATCAAAAGTTGGCTTTTTGTCCTCAACCTCTCTACTTCTTGGTCTTGTTCTCGGCCCCTCTAGGTGCTAGTCTCATCTTGATCTCGTCCTTGACCAAGTCTCGTCCTCTGAGGGTGCTCAAAGCATTGCACTATATACTAGTGATGTAGTTATTGAGACATTGTCTCGTCTCGAGAACAGTCTCAAGACAAATTTCCGTTGTCTCGGTCTTGCTGTCTCGCCCTCAATTTGTCTTGGTCTTGTCACAATCTCGGAGCAATTGTCTCGGTTCTCTTTCGCCATTGAAAAGGTCCCCCTATAAAGGGTCAACTTAGATAGAGGGAAAGAAAGAAAGAAAGAAAGAAAGAAAGAAAGAAAGAAAGAAAGAAAGAAAGAAAGAAAGAAAGAAAGAAAGAAAGAAAGAAAGAAAGAAAGAAAGAAAGAAAGAAAGAAAGAAAGAAAGAAAGAAAGACGATACAATGCAAAGGAAATGTTCTATATCCATTGTGTGGACCGAGGAGTCTTATACAGAGGGCAATGCTGGATGATGCACATATCGCTAGCAGTCTGCAAACAGACAGCTAGTATTGTACAGTAACAACTAAAGTCTCTGTAATGTGCCAAATGCTGTACTGTGTGTGCTATGTTGTACTATTACTACAGAACAATCAAAAGTTGGCTTTTTGTCCTCAACCTCTCTACTTCTTGGTCTTGTTCTCGACCCCTCTAGGTGCTAGTCTCATCTTGATCTCGTCCTTGACCAAGTCTGTGATTGTCTCGGTTTCCTTTTGGTCTCGATCCCCCTAGGTCTTGGTCTTGTTTTGGTCTCGATTTAGGTGGTCTTGACTACAACACTACTATTTACCGTATACTGTGGGTGTGTATGTGTACTGTGGGTACACACACACACACACACACACACACACACACACACACACACACACACACACACACACACACACACACACACACACACACACACACACACACACACACAATCACATCCTGACTGGAAATTCTACTCTAGCACAGCTTCGGGGGAAAGTGATGGATTAATATCAGTATGGTGGCAACATTTACCAAAACATGCATCCATCATTGTTTTTTTATGAACTGTGAGTAATGGCTCATCGCGGGGTATTAGCCATTACTTTAGGCTTGGCTTGGAACCCAGCCTCCTCTGGAAGTATCATTTTGTGCGCCGCGAAGAACGCAGCCTGCCGTTACGCGCAAATGTCAAGAATGACAATGTCACTCTAATTTGCTGCTAATGGGCGGGCTTCACGGTTGTTTGAGCCTCCCTACCACCTGCAGATTAGGAAAATCTTGAAATAACATATTTGTGGCATGCTGGCATTTGAGATTGATTAATTGCA
The DNA here is from genome assembly GCA_039105355.1 of Benthosema pterotum. Classification (NCBI taxonomy): domain Eukaryota; kingdom Metazoa; phylum Chordata; class Actinopteri; order Myctophiformes; family Myctophidae; genus Benthosema; species Benthosema pterotum. Next base: position 39,463,142 of record CM076977.1, read on the forward strand.
GTGAGCTCCCTTTTCGCACGCATGGATTATCTTTGATTGTGGAGCCTGTGTGCGTATGTTGTGCTGCTGTTAGGGCTGCAACTCTTGTTCAGCATTTATTGGATATTCAAATGAGCAATATACTGTAATTTCCGGACTATAAGCCGCTACTTTTTTCACATGCTTTTGACCCTGCAGCTTATACAACGGTGCGGGCGATCTATGGATTTTTACAGGTAACACAGGGGTAGTCCCTGAGAGAGTTCCAGGTGGGCTCCGCAGACTAAATGGTGGAAAGTTGGTTAACCAGTAACTCTTTGAGAGCGTAAACATTCATGTTTACACTTTCAAGAGTTATGATATTCACCATCTAAATTAGCGCCACTTAATTAATAAGTCATAAGTCATGTTCATTTTAGTCTCATTTTAATGTTTTGCCTATTTTGGATTTGTTCACAATTCCAGTATGGATTATCGCAAACAAAATAAATCATTAGATTTGGGGTCTGTGGGGTGAAGATGTTGTTAAATTGTGAAAAAGTTGAAAACCACTGCTCTAACATGAAGCACCTGACTATAAGCCTGGTGCGGCTTATAGTAAGGTGAAGTTTATAATCCGGAAATGACGGTATTTATTGTGGTTTGGCAATGAATCGGATCTGCTTTTTTACTTGGATCCAGCACAACACTTTGGACCATAGGGAAACAACAGATACAAAACAACAGGTGGTAGCTGGAGCGGTGGAGGAGTATGAGCAGTAAGTGTTTAAGCAGCACAGATAGTTTTAGGAGAGCTTTCCTAAAGGTTAAAAAACAAAGTCATTGAAGCAAAACATCCGAAAAGGTTAGTAGAGCTTATTATTGTGATACTAGGAACTTATTCCAATTCTGAAAACGTATAACACATACAACATCCGCAAGAGCATTGCAAGTAGGTTACAATTAAAAAAAAAAAAAAAGGTGAACTGTTGACCTTTTGGAAATCAGTGTCTCATTTAAAGGTTGGATCTTGGTAAAAAAAAAATCACTTGGTTAATTCAGGTCCGTCTGCTTGCTGTTCTTACCCCTGACTGGAACGCTGGTGTTGGGTTGTGTGGGCAGTGAGGTGATGTGCTGTAGGAGGTGAGAGGGCAGGCTGATGCGCATGGAGAGCAATGTAATGGCTAATGAGCATCTGCCCTCGTTGCACTCGCATCAAAGTGAGCAGACCTGATGTTAATTTTAGTTTAACCCATTCCCTGCGGCCGGGGCGTTGTTTTAAGTCTTATTGAAAAATAGCAGGTGTTCGCGGCTCGTAGCGCGCCACAGAGTGGCGCGCTATGAGCCGCGAACACCAGCTATTTTTGAGGGAATTGTGAAAACAAACGCAGTGCAAATCTTTGAATGTTATACATTGTCGGTTCAAAATGGGTTAACTTTCTTTATGCTTTACGGAAGATTGACGAAATTTAAGAACGGCATTTCAGTAAATCAATAAATTCAGTTACGGAGACTGGTCTGGGTTTTATATGAAAGTTGCCGCTACGGAAAAGAAAGTAAAAGTTTTTACTTTTTATTAAAAACTTTTTTTCTTCCATTTCATAATTGTCTATTATCAAAACTGTATTTACTGTTCTCTTTTTGTGTTAACTTTTTTGTGCTAACTTTTTTTTGTCTTTACTGCTGCACTTAAATTAGATGAACTTTCTTTGCCTTGCCTTGCCAATAACCCTTTTCCTGCTGTACGGTTGAGTAGAAACAGCACATCTACTGGAGGAGCTCGCAAAACACAACACACAGCCCTATTGTCTGCCTGCAACTAAACCCAGACAATGTGTAGATGCACTACTGTGGTGGAGTGTGCACAACAGCAGATGGGACAAAACAGCATTATGCACAAGCAATTAGTGTAATCAAACTTACTTTTTTTAGGCTACGGCACGGGAGGAGGAAAAAACCACGGTAGCGTTGCCACCGTGGTTAGTGCTGTTGTCTCACAGCTAGAAGGTCCTGGGTTCGATTCCCGATAGGGACGCTGCTTTGGGTGCTGGTGGCGTGATCCCTCCTCCGCCTCATCAGTGCCCATACCCGAGGCGGGGTTGGTGGGCTCTAAACTGCCTCCCCCTGGCCAGCCGGGGTGCCTGATGGAGGGGCTACAGGAACTGGTTGGAATAACGTGTTCTTTCCACATGTTACGTCCAACCAGTGAAACTCCCCCCTGTCATGTGAAAAGAAGGCAGCTTGGACTCCTCATGCATTGAAGGAAGCATGCGGCTAGTCCACTGCCTCCCCATGTTGGCGGAGGGTGTGTAGAGCACCAGGATCACCACTAGGAATCAGCACTGGGTGAAAAAAATGGGTTGGCAAAATCGTTGGATGAAAACAATAATAATAATAAAAACAGTGCAGTTCGTCCTCGTACATTATCGCCAAAAGAATCCATGTTGTTCTCGTTAAATACATTCTGTTTACATTGCATGTGTAATACAGTAGTGCCCCCGAACCATATCATTATGCTTTGGATGACATTTTTTTTGCACGGGTACAAATGGGGGCTGTGGCCACGGCGGTGCGAGGAAGAAAAAAAAACACCCTCCAGGAAAAAACAAGAGAGCTACTGTTGCTGCTGGTTCATGATTACTGAATAGGTCATTTATATATGCATATTCAGCAGCAGTGTTTTGATACCCCGGCCGCCTTCTTTGGCCGCTTCTGTCTTTTGAAGCAGTCTTGCTTGGTATGCATCCCACACAGGCTCTCCTTCAGGGCATCATCAGTGGAGGCTGAGGTCTGATGAGGGTAGTGAGAGAGAGGGGGGGGCGCAATATACTGTACAGTATATCATTTCTGGAAATACAGCAGCAGTCAAAACTTTAATCGAACTCTTTATGCAACCACATCTATTGTGTTGTTAAATATTTCCACTAAGAAGCTCAACACTGACCTGTCTTTCTTTCTTTCTTTCTTTCTTTCTTTCTTTCTTTCTTTCTTTCTTTCTTTCTTTCTTTCTTTCTTTCTTTCTTTCTTTCTTTCTTTCTTTCTTTCTCACAAATGACGTCTGCACATGTCTCTCTCTATGTGCGTCATTGTTTATTCCGTGTGTTTATTTCTAGAGACATACAGTGAGCATCCGGATCGACTTTTATACCCTTTCATAACTTCCTCGACCCCCTCCCCTCCCCACACTGCACCCCCAATTCCCCTCGCATCTCTGACTGTGTGAGGCATTGTTTTTATTTGTTTATTTTGAGTCAGACAGCGGAGCACGTTGATCGACTTTTACCCTTTCATAACTCCTGCATCCCCCCACCCCTCGATCTCCCATCCCCGATCCCGGCTCCCCAGCAATTCCCCCAATAAAAAAAAGAGACAGGGGGCGCTTGATTTAGCATCCTTGAGCTCCAGGGCTCTAATCAAACACGCCTACCAGTCATGCTTGGTAGAAATTGCTCATCCCCTTCTGCTGCACTTGGCTGGCAGCGGTGTTGTTGGCTTGCCTGCAGATTGAGGGTGGAGGCGAGCGAGAGCTGCGGTTTCGGAGTTTTAGGTCCTTGACAGTTACACGCTCCAGTCAGGCCCGGAGAGAAACCTCGGCATCCACTTTAATGTCTGCTTAAAGTCACACCACACAGCTTATACTGTATGTTGCGATGGAAGGAGAAAAATAACATAGACAAACAAATGAAATCAAAAGACTGTTTTGACTGACACATTAGACTAACAAACACAGGCAATCTGATTTGTATTTATTTATTTGTAATATTTGTTAGTGCTCTGGTGTGGATAATAAAAGGCTGAAGACAAGACAAGCCTACGGGAAGCGGCAAACAGGAGAAGAGAGATTGCCTCTCATCGCTGGAAGCTTCCCCAAATTCGTTTCTCTCTCTCTCTCTCTCTCTCTCTCTCTCTCTCTCTCTCTCTCTCTCTCTGATCTTATTGGTTAGATGTGTCTCTTGTGCTGCACCAGTTGTTGTGCTATAGGAGTCTTTTCAAGTGCCCTGAAATCCCGTTCAAAAGCCTGTAATAATCTGTCGGCTGTGGCAGAGATGCCCCAACAGACAAGGCCTTGCTTAATCCAACGGATCAATAGTGTGTTGAAGCCAGCTGCGTTGGCCCTCCGTCCGTGAGCAGCCATACGACGGCCTGAGAGCAGCCTTAGTGCCATGCTCCACAGGGGGCGCGCGCGCGCGCACACACACACACACACACACACACACACACACACACACACACACACACACACACACACACACACACACACACACACACACAGTCACACACAGTCACACACACACACCAGGGGCGGATGTAATATTTTCCAATTGGGGGAGCAGGAGAAAATGGTATGGGGGCGGCTTCATCGCATCGATGAAGCCGCACCCATACCATTTTCTGTTACAGGACTTTTATTAGTCAAGCATCAATAATACCATCAGTTGTTGTTGAAGTTGCAACAGACACGCAGCATGCATAAAGCTAAAGGTCTGACTCAGAGAGTTTTCTGTTTTCAATGATGAAATGCTGTTGGTTTAGTGGTGCCACAGCTGTAGTTAGTTAGTAGCAGTAGTAGTGTTTCAAATCATTTTAATCACTTTAATTTGAAATATCTTGGGTTGTTTTGCATGCTATTGTGTTTGGTGGGGCAGACTGGGCATTTAGGGGGGACATTGCCCCCCCATGCCCGTGCCTAGATCCGCCCCTGACACACACACACACACACACACACACACACACACACACACACACACACACACACACACACACACACACACACACACACACACACACACACACACACACACGTCGTAATGCCACCATGCCAGTGGGCTATGACGAGGTTAATGAGCAGGATAATGGAGCTGTACTGGAGTCAATATCTGACCCTTTGGTACGAGGGTCAGTGGAAGTAATGAGAGAGGCAGTGGGGGGGGGCGGGGGGCTGACAGAAAGGAGAAGGAGGGGGAAACCCCCCCCATTGGTTTGATCACACGCTGACCCAGGGGTGGTCTTGTCTTGTCAAAAGAGCGGGGGACCCGGCTATAAAGGTTTTATTTTCGGAGACAGGGAGAAAAGGGCGCTGGGAGGACGCCTTCCATATTTTACTGCTGATGAGTCTCTCTAGAGCGGCAGGCATTGCATCAGGCTGAGCTACTGGTCTCTCTGTCTGTCTGTCTGTCTGTCTGTCTCTCTCTCTCTGTCTCTCAATTCAATCCAACTTTCAAATAAAATAAGCTTTATTGGCACGAAAAAGGAAACATTTACAATGCCAAAGCGAGTGTCACAAATACTGTATATTACAAACACTTGTAAATGGGGTTAAGTATGTACAGTTGTAGGGGGTACAGAGTTTTGTAAACAGTTATGTCACATTGCATTGCAGCTCTGTTTTGTTTACATGGGCATGGTAGTGTGGTTTTCAACCAGTGGTGTGGGGACCACCAGTGGTCCTTGAAAGAGTTCCAGGTGGTCCTCAGGTTAAATGATGGAAAGTTGGTTAACAAGGTGTAACTCTTAATACATCTTCAGTTTTGGGTCTATCTGTTGGGCTAAAATGTCGTCAAATGGTGGCCCGTGGCTCAAATTCTGAATGAACAGTGGACCCTGGTATCAAAAAGGTTGAAAACCACTGGTCTAGATAGTACAGACAGTAGTCCTTAGGGTGGTTGTATTCTATATCTCTGTATCTCTCTCTCCCACATCTTCACTAAATAATTTGGTTTGCAGCTTCTAGCTCAGATTTTAGTCAGAGTTTGGCCTTTGCACTGCTCTGCACACGACGGACGTAAAAAAACGTTTCAGTGATGGGAAAAGTTGTTGGCATAATTAAACCAGCGGTTCAGCGGTCCTCATCTCACATTAATTATTGCTCCTAGCCAAGATGGAACAACCAGAGTGTCCCTCAAATAACAGCAAATGTTCGAGTACTGCAGCTTAATGAGCGTTGTACATTTCTGTGTTCATTATTCTAGGTCCAAAGTGGATTAAAAACAGTCCTGATGGTACTTCTCTCTCACTTCAATGTTAACACAGTGGGCTATACATGACACACAGGGTCAGACTGTATGCTGCCATAAGTCCAAGTGCTCACTCATTGTATAGAGACCCACACACACACACACACACACACACACACACACACACACACACACACACACACACACACACACACACACACACACACACACACACACACACACACACACCATAATAATGTTATGCTGCACGCAGTACTGAATACAGTATCACTTACACCAGTGGTAAGTGATACTGTACCAGGGTTCACTATTTATTCAGCCTTTGAGTCACAGAACGCCATTTGAGGACATTTTAGCTCTACAGACCCTAAAACTAAAGATTTATTTTGCATTTGTCCACAATACCAGGCTGGATAGGTGACTGGGTGAATGGTGATACACGAGCTACAGCATGTAAATCGCCTTGGATAAAGGCGCTGCTTAAATGCACCGTTTACCATTTGCCAATTGATGTTTTGATAGCCTTGTTGATCAATTAACCGGTTAGTTGATAAGCAATGTTTATGTTTATTTTTATCTTAATTTTGAAATAATTTCTTGCTGCACTTTTTAATTTACAGAAAGAAAGGCCATATTATATTCTTTAATCATATATATATATATATATATATATATATATATATATATATATATATATATATATATATATATATATATATATATATATATATATATATATATATATATATATATATATATATATACAGGGGTGCACATAAGTGGTGCTCCAGTGCTCAGGAGCACCAAAAATCCTACAATGAGCTGTCAATCCAGGGGTGGAAAGCTCCTTTGAGCACCACACAGCTGGGGCTCATAATGACTGCTTGACTGGGCCAGTAAAAAAAGCCTTGAAAATGAAATAATTCTAACTAAAGTCTAAAATACTACTAGCATTTTTAATGGATGTAGAATGCAGTTAGTAGTACTACCACTAGGCTAGCCACTATTGCAACGACCAAACTATCACCCTGTACTGTAATACTGTACATTGATCGGGCTGTACGGAGTGGAAAAAATGGGTCCCAGGGCCCGGCGATGCGGGTCGCCGCATTTTGGGAGCACCAAGTAACATCTCCAGGTGCTCCTCTGAGTACTGGACCAAAATAGTTATGTGCACCCCTGTATATATAGTTATTTATATATATATATATATATATATATATATATATATATATATATATATATATATATATATATATATATATATATTTGTGATCGCGCCTGACGCTTTCGTCCTCATATCGGCAGAGACTAATTTCCCCTAGAAGCAATGAAAGTGATTTTTTTCATTTTTTAGCCAAATTCACTTTTTAACATATTGATACAGTTCAGACTTTGATCTTACTATTCATCCGAACAGTTAGATGATTTGAAGAAGTTAAATGTGTTTATTTATACGCTAAAAAGTCGAGTAATTTCGCTAGTTTACCCCACGATTGGGGGTGGAGAAGTACTTGACTTGGGGATTTGCATACACGGCTCTGATTGGTCATGGTCATGGTCATTGTCTTCAGGTTTCACGCTTTGAGTACCACCCATAAGTACCATGTGCTTCTGTGTGTAAACATTCAGTTTCTGTGATGAATGTGGAGAACGCGTTAGCAACAGGCTAACGCTCCAGTGTGCAGCAGTCGCGTCTCTGTTGTGAACTTTCTGCACACATCGATATTAAAAGGGGGAATCCAACTCTGCCCATTTGCCTGTCTGTAAAACAACTGCCCCTGCCCAGCCCACAGCAAAATCAGCCCCATAAAACCCGTCATGTTCCCGTCCATGCGTGACGTAGCTAGTTAGCTTAGCCTACAGACAGAGATAAGTAAACTCCGTTCACTTCATGGGGCCAGTCTAATGGAGGATTTTCTGCATACGGCAACAGCCCAGCTTTAACGGTCTTAAGTTGCTTTATTTTTTAGATCGTTTTAGTAATAGTACAACATAAACACTATCGTACAGTAAAACGGCTACTGTACAATAACTGTACCATTGACATGTTGAAAACATCCATAAAACAGCTCGTATTTGTAACGCCTTCGATTAATTTCCAACTCCAGTTTGTCCCTATTTGAGCTACATGAACAGCGCTTGAGCGCTCAGTTTCTGACCCCTCAATGTCGCAACTCTACTAGATACAACTGGCTACCCATCATGCATTTCACCCGCATTACAGAAGGAGGCGAAGGCCAAAATATAATCTACCGTTGACTTCATGGGGCCAGTCCAATGGCGGAATCTCTGCATAGGTTTCTATTGAATGGGGACAACAAATAGGGACAACCGAAATGCATTGTCTATGGGCTTGAGTGAGAACACGAACCACGTGACCAGGCTATTTTCCTCCCCCTCAAAGACGGGTGGTGGAAAACAATGTAGGCTATTTCCAACGTGTCCCTATCCAGGCTGAATGAACAACACTCGAGCACGAGCACCCAAAAGATTTATATTATAACGTTGTTTGTCCCGATAAAGAGTAAACCTCCATGGCTTTTATAATGTGTTTAACATGACTTATTTTGATCATTGTTCTTACTGCCTGTAAATGTCTGATATAAAACCGCTATCAGCCGTTTTTCTTTTTCTTTTTTGCCCGCAAAACGATCTATACTATAATGCAGGGGTTTTCAACAGGTCCCTGCAGTGGTCCCTGAGAGGAGCCAGATGTAACTCTTTGAGAGTGTAAACATGAAACCAAAATCCCTTGTAGGTCCACTTGGTTTCATGTTTACACTCTCAAGAGTTAAAATATTCATCATGTGAATTACCCCAAGTCTACAAAACTAGAGAATGTAGAAGATTAATGGTCATTTTGATCTGTATGTTGAACTGTTTTATTTTCTCTGAAGTCATCCTAGCATTGTACACAAAAGTAAAAGAAATCTTTAGCTTTGGGGTCTATCAAATAGTGGTCCGTCGCTCAAATTCTCAATAAATAGTGGGGCCCTGGTATGAAAAGGTTGAAAACCACTGATATACTGTATACAGTTAGCCTACAGTTTGTGGGGGTGGTTAGGGTATTTAAATGAGGCATTATGGGTGGAGTGGAAGACCGTTGTCACCTCCCATTGTTAACACCCACTTCTACTCTGCTGTAGGTGTGAACTTTTCTCAAACTTAAAATGCCTTTTTCTCAGCTTTCCTATTTTGGGACACCCAGATTTAAATGCTCACAACTCCTACAAAAATGCTCCAATTTCCTTGAGTGATGCATCAAATGAAAGCTTACATTGTATACTTTAATAATCTGTAAAAAACAGAAAATTGACCTAGGCCTACTTGGGGCACAAAGCGTCAGATGCTGTCACATATATATATATATATATATATATATATATATATATATATATATATATATATATATATATATATATATATATATATATATATATATATATATATATATATATATAAAGGCTGTTGAAAATAATGAGTTAGTTAAATTGTTTTGTTGATTTGTTTTGTTGATTAATCTGATTATTATTATTTTTTACGCAACCCACTGAGCATTTTCTCATTTTCAAAGGGGTAGAGCACAGTTTTACGGAGACATATAGCTGTGGGTCTCCCTATAACCAGAACCATAGAGTATAGCTCAAGATTTACAAGCATTGGGGGGGATTGTAGATCACCTATTTTGATAAATATTTAAGAAATAAACAGTTATTTCCCGCCCAGATTCCTTTTCTTTTTTAACGTTCAAATCCTGTAAAAGAAAACAGGCTTATTTTGGACATAGTTCGAATGGTGATTAATCATGATTAAATTTATTTTGAAGCTGTGATTAATTTGATTAAAATGTGTAATCATTCAACAGCCCTAATATATATGTATTTATTTAACCATTTATGATACAGGGACAGGCAAAGGGAACAGAATTGCATGTTTTCATAGTAAATTTGACCGACACACAAACACTTACATGCACACAGACACACAAAACGCCCACACCAAGACACATTCAATCATGTGAGCATCTGCAAACATCTGTCATTCTGCCTTCATTGGTATAGCCGCACGACAAAAATAGTACAGGAATATTTTAGGTCGTGGCAGATATTCTATCTGTTGCGGCGGGTATCCTATCTGTCACGGTAGGGGTTATCGGTCAACAACTGCGATACTGCAACTTGCAGTGTACGTTATGTGTGCCAAATGCTGCGGTGGATTAGGATCTACAAACTACAGTGCATCTCTGGTGTTCTGTTGATAGCTTGTAAATCTGTTCTATTTTCACATGCAAGAACAAGCTAACGAGGCATGTTTTGGCAGAGTAACACATTACTTATTAAACATTTTGGCAGAGTAATATCTTTACTTTACTTTTGCTGGAAAATGTAATAACATTACAGTAATATCTAATTAGTTATTGCCCAACACTGATTATTAGCTTATATCTTCTCTCTCTTCCCCTGCAGTTTGAAGAAAGATCTAGGGAGGTGGAGGTCCACGTCTGCTGCAGTCTCGCTGTGGTGAGTGATCATGAGGCATGCTTTTGACGGGCAAAGCCCCGGCCACAAACCACTGCAGGGATGTTTGTGTTTTTGCTGCATTCCAGTTCTTTCCTTTTCAATTCCCTTCTTATGTTTTGGCGTGTCGGTTTTCCCTCAAAGGCTGACGCGATGATATGACCTCCAAGTTTCACCATTAGAGGAAGAGGATGGGCTGGCTGCTGGGTGTTGATCAGTGTGACATGCATGGAGGGATTTCTTTTATAGACCATCCTTACATCTCTTCTTCTTTGGAACCACACTGCATCATATGGTTCTCTTTTAGCCCCCGTCTGACCCATAGCAGCTATGTAGTCTATTGATTATAGCGACCCATGGTGAAAGATTTTTCAAATCACAAAATTGTATATGAACATTTTCTCCAAACTATCAACTAAAAGCAGACAGATCTTTTTTTTTTTTTTTTTTTTTTCAGGGAGGGCAAAATCAACTTGCAACTGTGACAGATGGCCCATGGCCGATATTAAAGGGGAATTCCACCCATTTTCAACATTTTACTCATTATACTCATTAATATACGTATCTTAGAGATGTTGTGTGAACGTGATAAAAGGTTCCCATTCAGTGTTTCCTAGAAATGGAGGTCTATAAAAATCAACATGGTGAGACACAGATTGGTGACGTAATCATGCTGTGTTTTACCATGTTAATGATTTTTCTTTGAGGAGATATTTTTCTGAGAGTGTACAAATGGAACACATTTGGTGCAAATTTGTGTACTCTCAGGGAAATTTTTGAAAATGGGTGGAATTCCCCTTTTAAAAGGTCACGGCTGAAAGTAAATGAGTCGTGAACAATAGTAAATAAGTCAGGTTTTGGCCGTGGAAGGTGTCGTATCTGTCACGGCAGATATCCTATCGATAGCAGCAGGTATCCTATTGGTTGGGGGTTAAGGTTAGGCGCATGCATAGGTTTTACTGAGGTTTGGTGTATGTATGCCATTGTTTGCATTTGTCTCTGTTTTGTGTGTGGTTCAATGACTATGTTTTTGTGGCGTTGTGTTGGCTGTGTTGCGCTGTTTCAGAAGTGTTTTTTAGCTGTTACAGAAGTGTATTTTTTTTTAACATTGCAATTGAACATTGCAAACTATGTCAATCAAGTATGCGATGCGTCAGGATGAGCTCTTTCCCGGTCACCCTGTGAGCAGGGTTGGAAAAAGTACACTTTCTAAATGTAAAAATAATTATTTTCCTCTTTATTACGGGCCGATTTAAAGATTTGGTTTGTGAAGGCTCTCAGTTCAGTTCTCACAGCCCGCCTACCTCCACAAGCTCAAAATAGTTAATGTACAAACTCACAACACGTCACAGACGCGATGTGTTTGTGAGCTTGTCAGCATGGAACACGTACAACGAAATCAAGCATCGCTGGCTGTGCTTCACTCACAGTGGGAGAGTCATGGTGTTTGGCAGTTTGGTGTGATATGGACACGGATAAATAGCTGACTAGTATTAAGCTATTGGAACCTAGCACATTGTTTAATCAAACAGCAACATATTCTACTGCAATGTTTGGAGCGGGAGTTGGGACATATGTTCTTTTGCTGCTGCGGCCATGACTGGAGCCTCTAGCCCTGAAACAGTCCTGCAGTTGAATCCTAGCCACAGTAAGCGTCCGTGTAGCTTGCATTCATTTGCATGATTGACTGAGTGACGGCTGAGAAAGTTTGACTCATCTGTGTTGGATAACCCAGAGGTAAATGCTTCTCAGTTTAGTTCAGAAGCATCTCTTGAGCAACCACGTTTACTCCTCATTTTAAGATCACCAAGACAATGCTGAGACATAGGTGATCTTTAGATCACCTATGCCTCTTTATGGCTCCTAAGATGAATACTAGGATCCATAAATGAGGCAAAGCTGAAGTCTCTCTATTGGCTGCTACAGATGTATTTGAGAGATACATGAGACATGCTGAAATCTTGCTATATGTGTATATATATAGCAAGATTTCAGCATTGTCTCATTTATTTCTCAAATACAGCTGTATTGTATTGGTTGGTTTTCTTCTACATTTTAAGACTTAACTTTGCATAATTTTCCTAGAAGGCTTGTTGCATACATTTCATGGGCTTTCACTAGTCAAGATTCCCCTGAAAAAAAAAAAAGGTACCATTACCTTTCACAATTCCTCGACATTAATCATACCATCAAGTGTGTAAGCTCAAGCACCTGGCATGGGTGTCTCATCAACCAGAAAGAGGGTATTCTACCCCTGATATAGCAAGCACTCTGCGTTTTCTGTGATTTGCACTCGTCTCATAGTCTTAAATCACAACTACGTTATATTTCCCTTAGCCAGTTCATCAAACCCTATATAGTCATGAAGTTCTTTGAGGCTTTGTTCACATATATCAGTAAAGTTTCAGTGCCCAAACGACCGCTGATTGCTGCTCCAATTCATTTTCAATGGGAGTCATGCGGTTTAATACGTTTTTTTTTTTTTTTTATATATATATAAGTTTGCCTGATGCTTGGTCGGAGAGCAGAAAAAAACAAATAGGACAAACTTTACTGATTAAATTTAAGCCATGAAACTCCCATTGAAAATGAATTGGATCAGCAATCAGTGGTCGGTTGGGCAATTAAACACATACGTATACAGTATTATGTGAACTAACCCTGAGGAGTGGCTAGTAAAATACTACACCTGCTATTCTTTCTGCCTGCAGACATGCAATTAAATTAGGAAAAGTCCAGTCGTGGCTAGTGATGGGAGATTAATCAGCAAATCGATGATTTTAGTTGTTTTTAGACTAATCAGCATCGGTTATCGGCATCAATCAGCCTGATTAATTAACCCCAAAGTAACAGCTTGAGCAGATGTACAAAAACACAACACCGTATTAAATAGAAAAGTACCCTATTCGCCTGAATATAAGACAGTGTTTTTTCCCCAATGGAAATATCCTAAAAAATGGAGGCATCTTATATTTGGGGACTATATTATTTGACATTTAATGTTCTTTTTACACAAATGAGACTTGAAAAATGGGTGTCGACGTATAACCAGGGTCGTCTTATATTCGGGACCATACGGTATATTAGCTAGCATCTCCGATATGGGCTGATATGGACTGACTGTATAGACAGTACTAGTTCTGACTGAAACAAATTTGCAGCGCTTCAAAGTGATACCACAATTGAACTGGTGAATGTGCAGCTGCCTATTAGAGTCATCCTATACCAGAGCAGTGATGAGCCATATATCTGAACATGGCTTAACCATCCCAGCTCTCATCTTGGCTTTCTAGAGCCTGTGGATGTCTGCAAGTTTAAGGAGCACTATCCACTCCTACCTACCGCTGACATGCTTCCTGCCTCATTAAAGTGGTGATTGAGTTGGGCATCCCCATTAGAGACCCCAAATACCATAGTCAATCTGCCCTATAAGATGACTGTCAGTGGGCGCGTAGTCTAGCAATCTAGTACTGATCTCCCAAGACAATAAATCCAATCAACGTCATTCACCGTTGTGGAGGTCTGACCCTGCCTGCCTGCGAGGACAGGCTGCGTGCTGATGGGGAGGAGATATACAGGAGACAGGGCCAGAGGAATGGCAGCCCTGTTGGAAACCTTACGCCAACACCAGGCAAGAGCAGTGTTGCCAACTGCCAAAATCCAAAATGCACCAGAATGCGCTAGAGCAGTGAGTTTTCGACCATTTTCATGCCAGGGGCCCACTGTTTATTCTGCATTTTAGCCCACGGAGGACCACCGTTTGATTAGTCTCTCAGCCTAACTGACAAAATGTTGGTCAAAATAGCAACTCTTCTACATTTTCTAAATGTGTTAATTCTCGAAAATTAGGTCATTCAGATGGTTAAATATGATTCAACTCTTGAGAGCTCTAGAGTTACAGCTCTATGAGGGTCCATTTGGCGCCTATCAACCAATTTCGCCCCAATTCACCAGCAAAAAAGCACCAGTTTTTCACTAATTTTGGAGCTAGGGGGGTCTGGAAAAAAGCTAAATATAGCGACAAATGCGTCAAGTTGGCAACACTGGGCAAGAGTATACTCCTCCTCCACCTCAGTATGCACTAGTGGTGCATTTTCTGCAATAATAACTTGTTGGTTTATTTAAAAGCTTCAGTGAATTAACACATTCAAACATACAATGTGTTTGTGTTGCGAAATGCGTTACCCAGTATATACGTGAAACCTTGATTTGAAACTAAATAAAGAAATATAATGAGAATAACACATTTTGAGCCGTGTATTGTTGCTCATTCTCCAGTCAGGTGCTATTTGGGGGAAACGGGCCAACAAACAGGATCAAGGTGAAATGTTGAGGTGGGTTGGTATACTGGATTAATTGCGCTGCTGATTTGCAAACAAACAACACGGCCCACTCTCCACAGGGGCATGGTGGAGCGTCCAAAATACTGAAATATGAGCTGGCGGGAAAGAAATGTGGCCGTTTGCCCCGGAAAGCTCACTTTCACACTTTTACTTTCATGCCTCGTACCAACCTGCCGCCAGGCCCCGAAATAAGTCCTATCACGTTCGTTTTTTTTTTTTTCCCAGGAGCGACGTGGCCGGATTTAGCCAGCCCTACTAGGGTGGGCTGGAAGAATGTCAGGGTGGTCAACTCCACCGTTTTTCATTTTCATATGAAGCAGTGGGACCTCTCTCAACCACTGGTGGTCCCTGGACCGCTGATGAAAACCACTGATATTACCTTTTATTGGGTGGGCAGGATGCACATTTAGATCTGGCCCTGAGGGGCGAAATCCATTTGCAAACACAAAGGCCATCGCAACGATTTTATAACTGTCACAACCGTTTTGTATAACCGTTGACCGTTTTGCATCAGCTTGTTTTGCCTTAGAATGCTTCTTTGTTTTGGGGTTTCTATAGTATGTATCTATGTCTGAGAGAAGAAATCTTACTTATCTTTCATATTGGTTTAAACCCTGTGGAAATGTTGTATTAAGGCTTGCTACACTTTCAAAAAAACTTTTGGTCATTTTATGGTCTACTCAGCCTCATGTGAACACACCAGACAGTTTATAAGTTACTCCTTTCAGTATTTAGATATTTGATGTTCATTAGTCTGCCGGAACGTCCTTCCCATAGAAACCCATTATAACTTAAAACTCCATTTTAACCATGACAGATTATTCGAAAACAACCAATCTTTTTTCTGGTGAGTGATATTGTCCTCCTAATACGTGAGAGGGCCGTGGAATTCCATTTACAGTTTTTATTTATTTTTAAAATATTGTTTTATTCATTTGGGTAGGCCTACCCAAATATGGAGGCGGCTACATTTTCCAAAACAATATTTTAAAAATAAATGAAAACTGTAGATGCAATTCCACGGCCCTCTCACGTATTAGGAGGACAATATCAGTCACCAGAAAAAAGATTGGTTGTTTTCGAATAATCTGTCATGGTTAAAATGGAGTTTTAAGTTATAATGGGTTTCTATGGGAAGGACGTTCCAGCAGACTAATGAACATCAAATATCTAAATACTGAAAGGAGTAACTTATAAACTGTCTGGTGTGTTTACATGAGGCTGAGTAGACCATAAAATGACCAAAAGTTTTTTTTGAAAGTGTAGCACCCCTTTAAGTCTTCGTATCCATTGTCTTTCTGCAAACTTCCTTTCCCCCCTCCAGTTAGGGCTGGGCATAGGATTTAAAGGGATATTCCACTTTCAAAAAACATTTGGTCATTTTATTGTCTACTCAGTCTCATGTGAATACACCAGACAGTTTATAAGTTACTCTGTTCAGTATTTAGATATGTTCATTTTAGTGCATCCGCCTCCTTCCTATACAAACTCATTATAACTTAAAACTCAATTTTAAACAACCCATCTTTTTTTCTGGTGAATGATATTGTTCTCCTAATACGTGAAAGGGCCGTGGAATTTCATTTACTGTTTTCATTTATTTTTAAAATATTGTTTTGGTCAAAAAACTTAAGCTAACCAGGTGCTCAAATGGAGGTAGTAAATGGTAAAAATAGTAAAAAGGTGCTCACACGGATCACAAATGGGAACATGCCATAGTGAAGATTAAAAAGGCGACGGTCCACGGTCTGTGCCTTGATGAAGACTGCTTAGCAGTCAAAACATTTTGGCATTTGTGCCTTTTTAACTTTAATAAAGGCTTGTCTTTTACTTTTTCTGTGCCCAGATCGTCACCTTTTTATTGTTTTGGTCATGTGGCTAGGCATCTGCAAATATGAAGCCTGCTACATTTTACAAAACAATATTTTAAAAATACTAGCTTATAAACTGTCTGGGGTTCACATGAGACTGAGTAGACCATAGAAGTGGAATATCCCTATAAAGTTAGGGTTAAGGTTAGGTTTAGACTTTTTTTTCCACTTTTCACTTCCGACTTTGAAGAACAAAGTTGTGAGTGAAAAGTTACAAGAGATACATTCCATAAAGACATATTCTAGCTGGTCCCCGCCACGAATCCAGCAGGAGTTCACGTAACTCAGGAGTAAACGCAAGTCATTTTCTTGCACTAATAAGTACTGAAAATAAACATGTACCTAATTTGCCGCACCATCAACAGATGTGTCATGACGGGTAAAGGCAGCTGCAGTTTAATACAATTAATACAGTGGGTTGTGTTTGCATTGCTAATGCTTTTAAATATTGACAGTGTTTAGCCTTTGAAAGACCTAAACCAAACACTTGTTATTATCCACAAACTGCAGTATAGTAATTTGAATTTCACATACAGTACATTCCAAAAGAAACCAAAAGTGTGTCCGTTTTCAGCAACTTGTTGATCAAAAGAGTTACCAGTACATTAGTTTAGTAGGGAAGAAATATATGCAAATGTAATGTAGCATGCAAGATAAATGGCTTATCTTGTCTGTTGATCATTTCTTGTAGCTTTCCTTGTCTCTCATATATTTATTTTGTTTTTATTTTATTTTTTACTTATTTTATTTTTAATCTAGATTTCATTCTTTAATCCAACTATTAGTCCGAGTGCATCGTCTGATAAAGATCCCGTTGTTGAGTTTCATTTGGGAGAGAATTGCCGCAACAACTTTTTGGGGGGGCCCATTCGCACCCATTCAATCCAATGCATTCAAAAGCCTCTCCTGAGAGGCCCCTTCTGCCCCTGAATGTCGTGGGCGCATGGGTAGATCAACTAGGGCTAGACGTCACTTCCTGACTTTTTACCCGGAACTTTTTGCTCAGATCGTCAGGACAGGTTAGTCAAGACACCAGAAACAGCATGACGTCATCACACATCTTGTTTAGGACACGCGATCGCGGTCGGTGGGTTAAGATGACCCCCATTTTTCAAGACTTTAAATATTTCCATTGGGGGAAAACACTCTTACTGTATATTGAGGCCAATAGGGTAATTAAAACGGATTTTGCAAAAAAAAAAGGGCTGAAGTGTACCAAGTTGTACATGCCGTCCGAAAAGAACACATTCATTTATTTGGAGAGTGGTTGGGTTTTATTGCCTGCCAGTAATTCAGTGTGTCAAGGAAACAGGACAGGCTGTGGGGAGGTTTTAGCAGCATCCCACAGGCTCATTGATGCATGGCTGGTGGACAGTGTTGTTTTTGTCGACTAAGACTAAAGACTAAGTCGACTAAGGTTTTTGATAGTCGACTAAGACTAGACTAACAAAAAATCATTTCAAAAGACTAATTGGGACTAAAAGATGTGTGTTTTCAAAAGACTAAGACTAAGACGAAGACTAAATCATAACCTAAGCCTAATGGAAATAGGAAACATTTTTAACTTATTTTTTTTTTTCCGTTCTTTTTAAGTATGTGAACATATCTTCAGTATAGTTTGCAAACATTTTCAGGAAAGGGGCTTATTACCGGTACTAATGCAGTAATTTTATACAAAGAAATAAAACGAGACATCTTTCATACTAAAAACTATAAATCTGTATAACATATCTAAACCTACAATGCATGTGTATGTAAGACTAAACTACTAAGACTAAGACTGAAAGACTAAGACTAAAAAAAGACTAAGACTAAAAAAAGACTAAGACTGAGACTAAGACTAAATCAATGTTGATATTTCGTCGACTAGACTAAGATTAAAAAAATGAATTTCAGAAGACTAAATGGGACTAAAAGACTAAATGCGTGTTACTCAAAAGACTAAGACTAAGTCAAAATATTCTCAAACAAACAACACTGCTGCTGGACACACATTGGTAGATTGTACAGGGAGCATAGAAGAGGGGCTTTAATAGTTCTAATGAACATTTTTTTGATCTTGGTATTTTCCATCTTTACTCTGTCTTTCCTCCTTTCTCCCACTTCCAACCCCCCACGCGTGCGTGCGCTGTAATTCTGCGAGACACCTTAGCAGGGCCGAATCTAGGCATGAGCAATTTATGGAGGGGGAAGTGCCCCCCCAAATGCCCCACCAAACATGATAGCATGCAAACAAACCCAAATGTCAAAGATATTTCAAATTAAAGTGCTTATAATTAAAATGATCTGACTGCTACTAACTAACCACAGTTGTGTCACCACTAAACCAGCATTTCATCATTCAAAACAGAAAACTCATATTAATGAACATTACAAAAAAAGAACAGTGAAATATAACTGGATTTATCAAAGTTGCTAATTTCAGTCCGCAGTCCCCAACATCGAACAAAAGTTACAACAACACAAAACATGAAAAGACAGCAATAACAGAAAAAATAGAAAATTGCATCTAAAAGACAGGTGACTATAAATGAGTCTATGTTGCATCTATATACAGTAAGTAGCAGCATCGTTTACAATAGTGCAAGTATCCTGTTAAAGTACTAGTGCATAAAGATTCAATTCATAAAGAATAATTTCACATGTGCTGTTTAAGATGCACTTAATTATTCTACTAAACATGGTCACAGGCTTGGTTGTCGAGTAACCATTCTTTTAGATTATAATTAAAAGATGTAAATGACAGACAATCTCTTGTAGTCAGGGTGTACTGCCCTCACTGAGGTGTTGTAATGACAATTAGGCAGCCAGCCAAACTCCATAGAAAAAAGACACAGGAGTCAGGAATGAGGCATCTTGCTCCCTTTTACTGTTCTTTATCGGCAGGAGTGAAACTGTAATACAGAAAATTGCAAAACATACAATACTGTGTCAGAATCACATACATCAAATGATATACAACATAAACACTAGCATCAGCAAACAGCATCAAAAACAGTTGTCACAGCATCAAAAAATAATTGTCCTTTAAATCAAACCAAAATCTCCATCAAAATCTAGCAGTTCTTTTCTGACGTGTTGAACAGCACAACAACCTGGTCTGATGCATGCTTCTAGCTTGTTGTCATACCCCCCCCCCCCCATTAGGAAATATTACATCCGGACCTGCACCTTAGTGACCAGTTTATGTACAGTTTGTTTTGTTGCAACTCGCTCGTTAGAGATGATCTAGAGTGGAGAAGACAGTAGTACATGATCCTCATTAATATGCAGACTACTAATGAACAGAAGCAGCCTCACCTCCACACACAGGGCTACAGCGCTTTGACCTGAAAAATAAAATAAAAAATACTTGAATGGGTAAATAATAGAGGGAATTCTAGGTATGCATGTGTGCATGTGCGTGTGTACCTGCAGTTTACATTGTCGTTAACGATATACATCATTAAATGCGATGGAGCTACACCTGAATACTTCATGTCATCTATTGTTCAACCAGACCGGAGTTGATATAACTATATTTGGATCAGCTTTTTAGACTGATAGAACACATTGCTTACGGTGTGAGCTTGAATGTGAGTTTGAATGAATGTAGAATTATGTGATGAATATACAGTAGAATTATGTGCAGAATGTGATTTACATGCAGATGTGGACTCTATATACTTAAAGGCAATATGACATTATTTGTAACATCATTTTATCATCTTGGCAGTAATGCTCCAATATGTATGGAACAACTATCAGGTTGAAACTAATGACACTGCGTTGGTCCCGTGAGATGATAAATACACTATGATATTACTGCATTACTACACTGTATGGGAGATTTCCAAAAGTTGCAGCTTACCTCAATTTAATAATGCTATCGATCACAGTGCGCACAACTGGGTGTCGAGAAAATTATACCATAATGATACTCTATGAACTTTAGCCCTCCAAACTGAACTGGTAGCTACTAGTTGGAGCTCAGAGGACTAAAGCGTTTTAACGCAAACCACAAAACTGTGTCTTTTGGAGGTTATATATACGGGTTAGTACACACTGGTGCGTTTTTAATCCACTGGGTATTTTAAAATCAATAGGATTCATTATCAGGGTTAAAGTATATCATTGTATAATGAATGGTTTTGGGGATCCAGACGTATTTCTCACTCTAACACTTTATCTTCATTCTGCGTTCATATATACAGTATTTTTTAATCAATATACAATTTCACCTAAACTTTATGTTTATAATGTGTTGTGCAACAGAGATCCATTTTCAATTCCTCCTAGTTATCTGTGTGTGTGTGTGTGTGTGTGTGTGTGTGTGTGTGTGTGTGTGTGTGTGTGTGTGTGTGTGTGTGTGTGTGTGTGTGTGTGTGTGTGTGTGTGTGTGTGTGTGTGTGTGTGTGTGTGTGTGTGTGTGCGTGCAAATACAAAAATCAGAGTGAGTTTGGGTGCGCGGGAAAAAACAATCAACCTCATGTCACGTTGTCAGTCACGTTTGCACGCTGCCACCAAATATCGTGTCTGTAATGAAAATCAATTTTCCAATTTTCTAATCCGAATTCCACAAGTGTTTATATAAGTTGTATAATGGCAAAGCTCAGCCGTGCATTATGCAGGTGTTTGCGTTGGGGGCAGTTTGATAGCTGAGCTACTGATAGCTCCGAGACTACTACTAATATATATATATTTTAGATTTGTTCAGGGTCCGCACAGAGATGTGTGGCAGTCCAGTTGTGGACTGCGGCCCCTCTTGCTGAGCAGGGCCGGATCTAGATATTTCAAATGAACTGTTTGTTTGCCAAGGGCGTTGACGTCTATGGCAAATGTTACCTGTACCTGTTTATGTAAACAAAATCTCGTCTTAATGTGCTTATATTTAAATGATTTGAAACACGACTACTGCGACTAACTACAATTCTCGCAGCATTTCATCATTGAAAACCGAAAACCGGAACCTTTAGCTTTATGCATTATGGCTGTTATTATTCAAATGTTAAGGGTATTATTCGAATGTTTAAAATATATTTCAAATATTTAGTTTTATTCTCAATGTGTTTTAAATAACAGATTACAACCTCCCAATGTGTCGCTGTGTGCTTGTAGATCAGCTATTTTCATTTATGCTGGTCTTTATAGTTCTGCCCACTTGTTTCTGCTGCAAACTTGGCACGAGAAAGAGGAACTTCTGCACACACAAAGACTTATGGGTAGTAGGAAAGTTGTGGATTAAAGGTTCTGAAACAACCCTTCCTCATTGCGGAAGGTGAAGTTAGGATGAACCCAATATTCTGTTTCTCTTTTCCCTTTGCTGCCGCTGTCGACTCAGCTTCGCACTGAATTTCATTCTGCCTAAAACATTTAAATAATATGATACGGTGCACATTGCACTCCGTGTGCAAGGGATGTTTTGCGGGGACTTTTTTTGTTTGTGCAAATTTTGGTTCTGATATCTGTCCCTAAAGAATTCGCTGCTCTCTGTACAAACACCCTTTGTGTTATTGTGTTGCTCACAAAATCCCAAAGCAGACTTGAGTCCCTGCACCCTCCCACCACCAACACACGCACACGCACGCACGCACACGCACACACGCGCGCGCACACACACACACACACACACACACACACACACACACACACACACACACACACACACACACACACACACACACACACACACACACACATACTGTAGTTACTTGTTCCACTCTCCATTCTTCTTCTGCTCTCCTAACTAACTATTTGGAGCAGAGGATGCCTATATGGACTCTTAAGTGTATGATGAGTCTGTGCACTTTGCACTGTGGTGCAGAGCCATTGCACACGCGCACACACGCACGCACACAACACAACGACTCTCCTGGGATGGCGTTAACAATGCAAATGGGAAACGGGACTGGAACTGCATCATGCCTTAAGTGCACCTACTGTACACCCCATCTCCACTGCCTTGAAGGAGAATTCCACACCAAAACACTTTGGGGATCAATTTACCTTGATTCCTGTGCCTTGTATATAATGTACTTGGTTTTTGTCCTAGTTTCTACCTGTTCTACAGTACATTTCACGCCTGAGATCCTCCTCCCCTCCCACAGTTTGCATTGACACAGGTTGTCTTTATTCTAATGTGGGTATTTTAGCTCCAAACTTATTTTTTACACACATCACATCAAACCACGCACTACAGGATAATCAGGCCAGATTCCTACATTAGAATAAAGACAACCTGCGGCCATGCAAACTGTGGGAGGGGAGGAGGACCTCAGGGGTCAAATGTAGAACAAGAGACATCTATGAAGAAACTATAGTATATACACCTATGTCAAAAGTACAGTATTTATGATGTCACAGGGATCAAGCTAGATTGATGCCAAATGTGTTTTGATGTGGAATTTAAGGATGTACCTATAGACCCCATCGGCTCTAAAGAACGAAACTGTGAAAGTTGTACAACATGCGGTGTGTGTATTGATCAGAAATTGAGTGAGGCGTGCTTCAGCACAGGTTATTATTCTTGCAACCGCTTTTAAAAAATAAGCAGGGCGCACTTGAATAACATTTTTTGGCGAGTCGGTATACGTTCCTCACTCACAGCAGACATATATTTGTTATGTGAATTTTTCATACACGGCCCGAGGCGATGGAATTTATATGCATGGCCGCTGGTTATCATGGAATAATCACTCCATTACGTGTGTGTGTGTGTGTGTGTGTGTGTGTGTGTGTGTGTGTGTGTGTGTGTGTGTGTGTGTGTGTGTGTGTGTGTGTGTGTGTGTGTGTGTGTGCGTGTGCGTGTGTGATTCCATGTTTTCACAGCAATTCTCATGATAATAATACAAAAATAAAGAAAACAAATTGTATGAATTAGGGGGCGTACGTTTTAAATTCATGACATTATTTGCATATTTGGTGCTAATATTCATTCGGCGGCCGTAGACCTAATCCCACCACAACCGTATTGTATCCCCCTGTTAAAAAAAGATTGATTAATGACAAAATAAATGAGGAATGGCCCCACTAACATTATGCAAATTGGAGCAGTTTGATGAGCTAGCCCCCCCCCCCCCTGAACAATAGCAATGAAACTCTCACATTAACATCCCCACGACAGGCGCGGCACTTACGAGCACCTTTTTACTGCCGTCTCAAACCTAAAAGACATCTATTTGCCCATTCCCTCTTATTAGGGCCTCCCCGTAAACAGTGTCCTAATGCACGTTATTATTTCCCCCGAGACATGTAAATAGACCTCTATATGAAGGAAATTGGCTCCAACCATGTACACAGATATATATATATTTTATTCATTTACACCAGAGGAAAAGCTGCATGTGTATATATTACCCTCCCCGAGGCACAAAATGCATGTCTAACGTATTGCAAAGACGGCATGGGCTTGCAAGGTGCTCCTACAGGAATACCAATGCATATGTAAACTCCCGCTAACCTGCCTGTATGTATGTATATATATGTGTGTACGCGGCGATAGCGGCGTTTTCCTGCATACGCTCTTGTTTTTTATCACACGTTTCTTATTTAAATTTAAATTTTCGGTTTAAGGCGCCGCCGTGATTTGTTCGACAATGCCTTCAGGGCGTTTCAATCTGGGGCCCCTTTTGACGGTTTCCAATTTCTGAACGGCCAGGTTTGCTATATGTATGACAATGTTTGCCTGAGCGTGAGATGTGGGATGCTTTGTATTTTTTTTTTTTTTTACAAGGAGGACTGCTACTTATCGAAGGAAAAACAGTAGTAGCCCTGAGTGGCTGAGATGCAGCCTTGTATGCTTGTGTCATCTGGGAAAATACTCTGGGGCGACACGGTGGAACAGTGGTTAGTGCTATTGACTCACAGCTAGAAGGTCCTGGTTCGATTCCCACTAGCGATGCCACTGTGTGTGCTGGTGGCATCTCTCCTCCTCTGCAGGGTCGGACTGGCCATAGGGAGTACCGGGAGCTCTCCCGGTGGGCCGGGACCATAAAGGGCCACTAGGGGGTGCTAAAGGGTTAGGGTAAGGTTAAATAATACAGGTGTGTATTGTACCTGTATGAGTACAGGTGTGTATTGTACCTGCGTATGAGTGCGAGTACAAATAAACCCTGTTCTATCTTGGATCGTTTTGCCACCATCATTCTTGTGAGAGCAGGGTTCTGTAGCTGCTGACAGATCAGGACTGTCTGCACGCTGTTTGTGGTGGGCCTGTCTGGGCCAAATTCGTGCAAAAATGGGCCGGTCTGGACCATGAAACGAACAGGCCGAATTTTTGTCCCAGTCCAGCCCTGCTCCTCTGTGTCATCGGTGCCCATACTCGAGGTGCGATTGGCGTTGTGTGGAGTTTGCATGTTCTCCCCGTGTCCCCTAGGGTAGATACCCTCACAAAAACACACAGTAATCCTGGGTTCTAAACTGCCTCCCCCTGGCCAGCCGGGGCGCCTGATGGAGCGGACAGGAACTGGTTGGAATAACGTGTTCCTTCCACACGCTACGTCCAAACAGGGAAACTCGCCTCTGGCAGCTTGGCAGCTGAACTCCTCATGCATTGAAGGAAGCATGAGGCCAGTCCATGTGTAGAGGCCAGGATCACATTAGGAATTGGCACTGGGTAAAAAAAAAGGGCTACAAAATTGATGATAAAATGTATTTAAAAAAAAAAATCAAAATAGAGATATACGTTATTTTTTTGCCTTTCCCCCCTCTACGTTGTTTCTACTTTGAAGCTGCAGCTGTTTCCCTGCAGACAGACACTTGCTTCGTCCTGCAGACGATCCAGAACTTTGTCAACAACTCATGAAAACAAACCATTCATCTGCCTCAGCAAAGGCGGTGCTAATGTGTGAGGGGGAGGGGGTTGTGTGGGGTGAGGCAGCGTTTTAAACAATCACAGCACAGCAGTTTCATAATGAGCCAATTGAGTGGAGGTGAGGCACTAGATTCTTAATCTGTTTACAGTGTCTGTACACACTAAAGTTGCCTCTATTACCCATATTTTTTTTTTACTTTTTACATTGTATAATAAAAAACATACTGTATATAAGCAAATATACACATTGGATGCCAGGTCAACAACAAGATTACATGCCGATTAAATTGCATTTTAACCTTTACATAAATCTGTAAGTGTAACAGTCATTCTTCCCTTGTGCCTGCTTCCAGTAGCGTAAACTGTGGTTATATGTCACATATATAGAACATACAGTATAGAACAGGTAACATGAGATTATGAGATGCATACTGCATCACCTGCAATAATGTGCCATTTAGGAGCGTTCCAATCGCCGTGGCGATCAAGCAGGCACATTGTGGTTGGACCTAATTATACAGCAGGGAAATATAATGAAAACTATAGTGTTGACAATGCTAATAAGTAATGGCACAAGGCTAATAAGTAATAAGACGTTTTGCAAAGGGATGCAAGTACGCATGCATTAAACTCACATCTCACAACTTGCGTCACAGGAATGGTTTCTATGCATGCTCCATAGGCGTACGTTTATTATAGGTATGGTAATATGTTATAAGTCAGCTGTGACACATACAGACAAATGAATGTCTGCCTAATGAAGGTAAACGTGTGAGACACACATCGTCCCACTCAGCAGATGGAGATGTGAATACAATCCAATACACATCCATAGCTAGGACTGTAACAAACATGAGATTTCACTTGATGAGTCAATTATCAACAATTAGGAAAGATTATTGTGAGTCATTGGTATGACATTATCTGTGTAAAGACCAGTGTTGGGGAAAGTTCACTTTTTATGGTGATTTTTTTTTTATTGGGATTAACCCCTTGAGATGAACAGTCTCGTATAAGAGGATCCTGACAAGTATAAGAGGATCCTGACAAACATAACAATAGAGAAAAAAAGAGAAAACAAACAAAAAAAACAACAAAAACACAGTAATGTAAACATAAACAAGACAGATTTTGTGATTGGGGCAGAACAAAACATACACTACAGACAACACAACAACAATAGACAAAGCACTTACATCATAGGTGTCAAACTCTGGCCCGTCGCCAAATTTGGCCCGCTGTGTAATTTCCTTTGGCCCTTGAGGCAACATCAAATTAACATTAGAGCAGCCCACCGGTATTATACAGCCGTGGCACCGCTGTAACACTGCATTCACTGCTGATACTACAAATCCCATAATGCTCTGCTGTTGTTTTGCCGTCTGCTCTGTAATATACAGCACTGGTTTTCAACGTTTTTCATCCCAGGGCCCACCATTTATTCAGCATTTGAGCCACGGACCACCATTTGAGGATATTTTAGCCCCACAGACCCCCCAAACTAAAGATTTCCTTTGATTCTGTCCATGACCATTAATCTTCTAGTTGTGTAGATTAGGACTAATTCACATGATAAATATTTTGAGTTGTTTAAGTTGTTTAACCGGATGTAACTCTTGAGAGCGTAAAAATGAAACCAAATGGACCCGCAAGGGTCCATTTGGTTCAGTTTTAAATTTTGGCCCACTCTGTATTTGAATTTGACACCCCTGACTTACATTATTAACTAGTCCAGTTCACAGTTCACACATTTAAGGGCAAAAGACGCAACGTTTTAGCTATATATATATAGCTTATGTTAATTGCCCTTTTCCCCTCTACGTTGCTTCTACTTTGGTGCAGCTGTTTCCGTGCAGGCAGACACTTGCTTCGTCCTGCAGACGGTAAAATTAATCCTTTTATCCTCTTTTTTGTGGATTGATTTGTGAAAGTTTTTTGTTTGTGAAGCTTTTATTGTGAAGGCTCTCAGTTCACTTCTCGTAGCCTGCCTGTCGCTGTGTGCTGAAAATAGCTGATCTACAAGCTCACGGCAAGTCATATATTTTCAGCAGCCCGGATGGCTCACTCAGAAACGAACAAACACGTTCAGAAAGTCGCTCATCTAGCAGAAATATAGAACGTTCCGTTCGCCACCAAAATATGAACGTGTTCGCGAACGTCACAGCTCTCTGCTCAGCACCATACAGTATACAGTATATACTGAGGACTTTTTAAAACTTTACAGCATTTTTATCTTCAATCAATTCATGTGGATCGCTCTCCACTGCCTCCCCCACCAGGGGCGGATGTAACATGTCCCATTTGGGGGGACAAGAGAACATGTTGGAGGGGTAAGAGAAAATGGTATGGGTGCGGCTTCATCGCCGCACCCATACCATTTTCAGTTACAGCATTTTCAGTTACAGGACTTTTATTAGTCAAGTAAAGCATCAATAATAACATCAGTTGTTGTTGAAGTTGCAACAGACACGCAGCATGCATAAAGCTAAAGGTCTGACTCAGAGAGTTTTCTGTTTTCAATGATGAAATGCTGTTGGTTTAGTGGTGACACAGCTGCAGTTAGTAGCAGCAGTAGTAGTGTTTCAAATCATTTTAAATATAAGCACTTTAATTTGAAATATCTTGGGTTGTTTTGCATGCTTGGTGGGGCAG
Organism: Benthosema pterotum; assembly: GCA_039105355.1. Classification (NCBI taxonomy): domain Eukaryota; kingdom Metazoa; phylum Chordata; class Actinopteri; order Myctophiformes; family Myctophidae; genus Benthosema; species Benthosema pterotum. The sequence continues at coordinate 39,491,252 of CM076977.1, forward strand.
TCTGGGCATTTAGGGCGGCATTGCCCCCCCTTCCCTATGCCTAGATCCGCCCCTGTCCCCCACTTTCCCTGCATCCGTCCATTCATGAATTCAACCCCCCCTCTCTCTCTCCACGGCGCTCCTGATTCTTGTCAAGGCGAGGACGGCTGGCGGTGATGAATTGGCCAAGTGTGCGAGCCGAGCCGCGGAGCCGAGCGGCGATGGGAAGGGAACTGCATTGTTCATGGACGATCAAGCTCTTCCCGTGTCGAAAAAAAAAAAGTCCGGGGCGATGATGTGTTCGCACGTTCCTCCTGAGATGAGTGGCCCTGATGTCTCTTGACAGGAGCCCCCCCCCCCGTTCTACTGTTGAGAGACCCCCTCCCCAGCCCCTTCCAGAACACATGCTGCGGGGCATTCTCCATCTGGACCCCCGGACGTGACGAAGGGGTTAAAAGTAAACAAACAGGAGAGGCGTCGAATCGTGAGTGCTGCCACTTAAAAGTGTGCCTGATGTCAACATGGAGCATGGAGGTGACTGTTGAAGACTTCCACTGGAATGAACACGTATTGTACATCATTATCTGTGCCGGGATGGAAATTACAGCCAGGGGGCTGGGAATTACGCTTTGGCCCTTAATCTCACAAACGACTGGACTATAGACCAATCAGCGCCAGAGAGCGTGAAATGCCCGATATCAAAAGAAAAAGAAAAACACCTACACGCTGTCTGCAATTGCACTGCAACACTTTAAAGGTATACTAGAGGCAACATTAGTGTGTACAAACACTTGTTTGTAAACAGATTTGTTCAAATCTGGATTTTTTTTTTACTTAATTTGAATGAAATGCTGTCCATTAATATAGTGTCTGACATGCTAGCGAATAGCGATGACACTAGCATGTCAGAAAAATTGGGACAGAATTGGCATTTGCTTCAGATGACCAAGATTTCTGAGATGATAGAATGATGATGGATGATGATGGTCATTGAAGTAGAAGCTTCTGAAAGATTCATGGGCAACAACTTTAACAAACAACTTTAATATATCCCCAAAAACAGTCAAAATGCCCTCTGAGGCATGCTTGTCCAAACTATCCTAAAATCAAACTATATGAGCTCGCTAAACATTGAGTCTATGGAAATATACTAGCACTCGCTTTATGTCGTCTGAAAGCAATGCTGAGCAAAAAAACAAAACGCATGTTTAACTCACAGGGACCACCCGAAATGGGAAACAGTCCTCATCAAGATTATTAGTAGCCTGCACACATCTCTAAAGTTGTGTGAACGTTTTACTTAGTGGAATCGTGTTCGTGGCAGCATTATTAATGGTGTTTACCTCCTGCTACTTGTCTTGATCATTATATAACATTGTTAACACGCTGCAATTATGAATTAGTATAAGTTCTGCCTTCCAAACAGCTGTATGCACTCAAATATTACAACACCTAATATACAGTAATTAAATATCAGTTAATTTCAAATTCAAAGGGCTTTATTGTCCTGACAACACATTAAATCGCCAATGCAACAACAGGCACATTACAACAGTAACATTACAATACAAGCCAGAAAAAAGAACATCCTTAAACCAGTGCTGGGCATTAACTAAATAAATATTACATATTACAGTAATATTATTAATCTTTCCACCAAAAGCAAAGTTATTACTCAAAATGTCTAATAAGCAATATGTTACTCTGCCTAAACATGCCTCATTACTTCTTACTTTTGAGCTTGTTGAACAGCTATCAACAGATAACAGAGATGCATTGTAGTTTGTAGATCCTAATCCATCACATACACTACAAGTTATCACATTTGTCGCAAGTTGTCACTAACAGATTGTGTTGTACATTAGAGGTGGGAAACCCGACCGAAACCCGACCCGGCCCGTCGGGTACCCGACGGGCCGGGTAGGGTAGGCTCATTTGCTTAATTGGTGGTCGGGTTTTCGGACGGGTTCGGGCTGGGCTATGTTGCTGTTATTTATTATATTTATATATAATATTATTTTACAACTTTAATTTTATTTTAAAAAAAGGGTGTCGGGTTTTCGGGCCGGGCTGCGCATATATTTTAATAATAATGGTCGGGCTAGGGCCGGGCTGGCCCTAGCCCGACCTACCCTAGGGTAGGGTCGGGCTGAAAAAAGTCGGCCCGACCCCAGCTCTATTGTACATCTCTTTTCCTTTGCGGGTAGGAGGAGTAATATTGTAATATGTAATGTGTTATTCTTTGATTCTCGTAATAAGTAAAGTAATATCACTTTTTCTCCATAAGTAAAGATATTATTCATCTAAGTAATATTTACCAACACTGTCCTCAATCCATCCAGTATGTATCTATACATAGTAGCAATGACGTAATCATCCTTGACTGCAACGCCACATTGATTCTTCCCTCTTACTTGATCCTAGTATCTGGCAGTGTACAGTACAGTGGTGATGTATTGTGATAAGACAACACAAGTTAATCCATGTAGTGTTCTGAAAGTACTATTTACTATATCTACATAATCAATGTCCAACACGGCCATGCTGGACAAAATGCATTGAGATGCCAATATGCATTAATCCAATCACATAGGTCTTACGGTATGTACTGTATAATCTATTTAGATTTTCTTTTTCTGAAGAGGAGGTTCACAGACTCCATGAGTTCATCATGTGCTGGTTGCCGTGGATGAGAGTCTGGTAGCGTCTCGCCCCGGCCGCCCCGGTCCGTCAAGGCGCTGAAATAAACATTGCTAAATCGTTCCCACTGAAGGGATCCAATAACACTGATTAATAATTGAGGGCTATCACATTACAGAAAGCATAAATCTCCATCAATGATTCAAGATACGGGAGTGCAGGATCAAAATCTCATTACGGACCCAAACTCGTAAATTGACATAAATCTCCCCCATGTCAAAAACATGAGGAGACGCTATGCTACTGATGGAATCCTATATGCTTTATGTACAATATCTTGTGCTGTCAGGAGGAAAAAAACACTCACGTTCTATATATTCTGGCCCTTTGATGTTTGTTCTGTGAGATTTATAAGGAAAAATAAGGCAGAGATCAAAGGGGAGGTCCTATTTGAGGACGGAAGCAATTTACGTCATGACAGAGATCAAAGAGGACGACCTATAGAGCCGAGCAGTCCCGCCTCAACTCGTGACGTCGCCCTGGTTCCAGAAATGTATAGACTATTACACTGTGGACAAAGCTCAAAGCCCACTCAGGTCATGACAAATCATGACAACAAACACAATATTATCATACAATATGTAATTAGCAAGAAGGAACAAAAACAAAAAAAAACGGCAGGATACAACACCTTTTTATTTCGTGTTTCGTGTTATTCTATATATAATATTAAGATATTATACGTATATAGAATAAGATATTATTTCATTGTCCCAAAACATTGTGCATGTCATCATGATATGTCATGACCTGAGTTGGCTTTGTCCGCGGCGGAATCATCTTTATATCGATCGTTTTCAAAAAGTCCATCCGTCTTTATTGGACAGGATTTGTGTTGGTTGAAATCAGGTGATATTCTGGGACAGATTTGACTAGTCTTGGTTTGGCCTTGAACTGGCCACAACCAAGACGTCAATAATTTTGGGCCGGCATGGGCATGGGGGGGCAATGCTCCCCTAGATGCCCTGACTACCCCCACCAAACATGATGGCATGCAAACAACCCACATTTCAGAAATATTTCAAGTTTCATTATCATTGAAAACAAAAAACTCTCTGAGTCAGACCTTTAGCTTTATGCATGCTGCGTGTCTGTTACAACTTCAACAACAACTGATGTTATTATTGATGCTTACTTGCATCCTGTACAAGATAAATAAATCTTGCAGGTCACAGAAATAAAGAATTTAAATGAAAATGGTATGAGGGCAGCTTCTCCTCATACACACCAAATGGGAAATATTAGATCCGGGCCTGCGAGCGACACATTTTCGTCTTGTAGATCTGCTGTTTTTCTGTCTGTTTTCTGCTACTTTCTGCCATTTTTTTCCTGCTGCTAGACCAGTAAATTATTATTTTTTTCTTTTCTCTTTTTTCCAATCTGAATCCTGAAAAGGGATCCGGACGTGCGAAGATTCCACCCCGGTGGAGATGACACGACACAGTGTACAATAAGTCTAGTCGTAGTACGGTCATCCCTTTGTGATCCATCCGTGTCAAACAGTGCTGATTGTGCTCATCATCAACACAGACGGCTGCTCGCACACCACTCCAGCTCTCTCAGCTGTTCTCTCAGCTCTCTCCCATCTATTCTTATCGTTCTTATCGTTCTAGCCGGGAGCGTGGAGCATGCAGACAGACCACGGATCTGCCAGGGATCAATCTATCTGTCCATTTCGCTTGAACATTTTCTTTTTTAAATAATTCATGGTTCAGTTCAGAGGGGTTCAGAGACACACAGCAGGCCTGTGTGTGGATCCCTCCTGGTGCTGTGTGTCTGAGGCTGGGTCTTTAAGATTGGTACGGTGGGCAGGTGGAGGCTGGCTGGCTGCTGGGGTTAGGGGAGGGGAGGAGGGGGTTGGCAGGGGTTGGGATGCGCTTTATAAGGTGGGTTGGCTGGGGATGAACTGGTGGGTTATTACAGGGCTTTGTCGGAGGATTAGTCCATAAAAGCAACAACCCTCACCAGCCAGACAGACACAGCTCAACTGCTAGGAGGCATGGCTAGAACCCAGGCGAATAAGATAAAATTATCTCTGTTTAGGAGAGAGAGAGAGAGAGAGAGAGAGAGAGAGAGAGAGAGAGAGAGAGAGAGAGAGAGAGAGAGAGAGAGAAATAACCACACAGCAAGCAGCACGAACTTTTGGCAGCGAAAAAGGAAAAGCTTTAAATCTTCAATATGTGGTGATTTCTGTTGTTTCTAATTCCTCCACACCCCCAATAACCCTTTTGCCTGGGGGGATACGTTGGTTTGGAATGAGATTAATCTGCCATAGAAGTGTAGGTTGTTGGGGGGGGGGTACAAAAAGAACTAAGGAGCAAAACAAATCAGAGTGGAACGCAATCTAAAATGCTTAAAGCTTCCATTTAGAAACAAAACAAAAATAAACTCTCTCCCTCCCCCTCTCTCTCTCTCTCTCTTGATGTGGATAGCGGATATGACTCATTTAGGATATTGCATAAGCACATGCAGTTTTGGGATCCGTGGTTCAAATGCTAAATAACTAATAAATAGTGGGTCCTGGTATAAAAAAAAAATCATAGGTTTAAAGGTTTTATATAGCTGGCCAGCAAGTTCATATATATTGAATATAAATCAACCCTATGCCTACTAATTGATCGATTGACGTGTAAGGTTGTTTTGCCTAAAAAAAAAACATTAATTTGAGCCGATTACCTTTTTTTGCATGATTGTCTAACATCAGGTCTTACTCACCTAGAAATGACCAAAATCATCGGGTACTCGCTTGTACACGCACACGCACGGTCTGTATGTCCGTTGTGTTTTGACTGGGTATAATTTCATGAATAAAAATGAAAATCACTGGCCAGAAATGCTTATATAAATATATAGGTCGAGCACGTCTTTGGGAGTGGAAGGAGAAGCAGAATAGTAGCAAATGGAGATAAACAATATTACTGAAGCACTATTTCTGACAACATCAGAGGCGAGATACACGCAATACATGCAACCGAGTTCTTTGATCAGCACTGCCTGCTTTAGTATGACCAGATTGTAGTCAGCCGGCCTTGTCATAGGCTATATGTGCTTCTATAGGACAGGGGTTTTCAACCTTTTTCATCTCAGGGACCACCATTTATTCAGAATTTGAGCCACGGACCACCATTTTAGGACATTTTAGCCCCACAGACCTTTTGTCGACAATTCCAGGCTGGATTTGGGGAAACAAAACAAGCAAAACATACCTTCCAAAATGGATAATTCAGATGATGAATATTTTAACTCTTGAGAGTGTAAAAATGAAACCAAGTGGACCCGCAATGGTCCATTTGGTTTCATTTTTACACTCTCAAGAGTTACATTTGGTTAACCAACTCAGCTGGACCACCTGGAACCCTCTCAGGGACCACTGGTGGTCCACGGACCACCTGTTGAAAAGCCCTGCTATAGGACCATCTTTATTTGCTTGAGGTTGAATTCAACCAAAGGCCTTTTCTTTTTACAGATGCACCATCTGAAAATGTCATCATGTCAATTCCATCATGCAATTGTGTGGCCATCCGCCAGATTGGGTTCTTTTCCATATAAAATGAATTGAACCATTGACTTGACGTCCCTCAACGCATCTGCTGTGCATGTATAGCATCATACCGTGACAGTGGAATCGATAACTAGGAATTCATTTTTTTCTGTGATGTCTGCGATGTGCAAAAGTGAATGCCTGAAAGAGGAGGAGGAGCCGGGGATTGACTGACGGATCTGTGAAACCCAATCAGGGCAAGTCCCGCCTCTCTAGGCCAAAATGCTTTCAGGTTAGCTCAGGCTACTGTGACAGCGACGGAAGATAAATGAATTGTGTATTGTGGAAATGATGAAACCAAAACATACACTATTGACCTTTTTTGCACCCTTCATACAACATAGAATACAAAAAAGATAATAATAAATACGAAATAAAATAATGAAGAAATAAAATGCAGGCTGTCCCCCTGGCCATTGCAGTGTGAGTGAAATCAGACACAATGCACAAGCCTTTTCCAAGGAAATGGACAGAGTTTATGTGTTTGTGTGTTTGTTTGTTGTTTCTGGAATTATTTTAATCGTCTGGAACAAGGCCGTGAGAATTGTTTTGGGAAGTAACTCGTTATCTTGTTGGCTGACTGCTCTGCATTCTTGTAGCTTGTATTCATTACTATGCGTTTCATGAAATGTTTATGAATGTAAGCTCAGTCAGTGCTGCTGCTGCCGGTCTATGAAAGTCACTGAGGACAACAGTGATACCTACACGCCTGAAAAACATAACACGGTGTCAAACATCAACACACAAAACCACACAGTGAGAGACTGGGAGGGGCGAAACCTATTTGCGACCACGGTGATAGTTTTATAACTGTCACGACCGCTTTGCATGACGGCCGCGGCTGTTTTGTATAACAGTTGACCGTTTTATTTAACAGTCACTGCCGTTTTGCATACAACGGTCGCGGCAGTTTGCATAACGGTCGTGACGGTAACAGTCAAGGGTTAACGATAGGTTTAGGCATAGGTTTTACTGAGGTTATGTTTAGGGTTTAGTACAGTCGACTGTTATGTAAAAAAAAAAAAATCTCAAATGGATTCCGCTGTCTCAGTATGTCAAACTCCAATATAGAGTGGACAAAAAAACAAAAAATGTACAAGTTTGAGGGCTGGACTGTGTAGTTCAGGAAAGAGCTTTGTCAGTGCTGTCTGCCATTTAATTGAATAAACAATTTCTGATGCTGTATTTTATTTCTATGTAGCCTTCAATTCCCTCCCTCTCATAACATAGTGGCGTGCAATTTACATTGTCCACCACAACAGTGCCAAAGACAATTAGCAATAAGCTACAGAAATCTGTTCATTAGCCTATCTCTCTGGATCGTTCTCAGACGATCCTTCGTGTCGTGACATTCCTATCTGTGGCAGTGAACTTCGGTATTGTGTAGGTTCAGGGCCTGAAATATCTTGGCCAGGCTCAGTGGGAAGGATAAAATAGGGTTCATTCTCCTAGTATGGCAGTGGTTCACAAACATTTCCATGTCAAGGACCCCAAATCGACACTCATTAACCCACGGACCCACAGACAATGTGTTGCAAATAGTGAATAGTGACTGAAAGTTAAGAAAAGACAGAAAACAATGCATTGATTTATCTGACCTCTCTGAAGACCTTCCCAGTAAATAGCCTACTGTGCATAGGTGAATAATAGCTCAAGTGAATACATTGTTCATGTTGTTTGTTCTGATTTTCCAGGGTCAACATAATATAATACTAACAATATGATTGAGAACTTCAATCCATATTGCTTAGTGAGTGTTATTATTATAAATAGTTTTTTTTTATTTATATGTATGCCAGTGTGGTGAAGCTCTAAACTAAGTTCCGTTGTTTCTTGAAAACAATGACAATAAATAGAGAGATTGAGAGGGAGAATCCTTTAATTATACCATCAGATCAGGGGTCGTGAATGTGTCGCAAGACTTGTTCCATGTCCATACAGAACATGGATGCCTAATGACTAGGTCATTGTCTGAACCCTGTCTATTTTTAAAAGCTTAGATAATATAATGACCGTTGAGTGGCCGGTAATTCTTCTTGCTGTCTCTAACTGCCTTTAATGCTTTGAAAATATCAAAGCAGTCAGTGAATTACATAAAGTTAACAGCAAGAAAAGTACAGACATGGCCATGGAAATAATAGTGTTCTTTGAAACAGTTGCTCCATATCTACACCTTCCATCTCAGCTTTGCACTTAAAGTAATGAAATAATAGGAAGTAAAACAAAGGGGTGAGGACTAACCACATAAATAGAGCTGAGCAGTCCCACCCTCTTAGTGACATCGTCCTTGTTCCAGAAATGGATTCCCAGTTCACTTTTTGAAAATGATCTACACTATATAAAGACTAGTCCTGCACAGTGACGACACCGCCCGTTCCAGAAGTGGATTCCCCGTTCCTTTCCTAAAACATGATGGTGCCGCAGACAAAACCAACTCTGGTCGTGACAAATCATGACAACAAACACAATATTATCATATATCTACCGGGTAATTAGCAAGAAGAAGGAAACGGCAGGATACAACACTATTTGCTTCGTTTTTTATCTTAGAAATGATTGATTGTCCCAAAAGATGTATGTCATCATGATTTGTCACGACCCGAGTTGGCTTTGTCCGCGGCGTAATCGTCTTTATATGAATCATTTTCGAAAAGTCTATGAGAAAAATGAATGGGGAATCCGTTTCTGGAACAGGGGCGGTGACGTTACTGCGCAGGTCTATTACGCCGCGGACATGGTGTCAATGAAATAATTTCTAAGCAGAAAAAAAAAAAGAAATAAAAAATGTTTGTATCCTGACGCTTTTTTCTTCTTGCTAATTAGATATTGTATGATAATATTGTGTGTTGTCATGATTTGTTGAGACCCGAACTAGTCCTGAAGGACAACAGTCTTGGCTGCAGCATTTCAACCAGTATTTGCTCAGTTGTTATATTGTCTATTTTCATGTAGTGGACAGACATTTGTGACAAGTAACAAGTGTTACTTTCTTTGCAATTTATGGATTGATATGTGCATTTGATGTGAAGTGTTCTAGACTAATGTTTGATCATGGAGCAACAACGCATGGAATAAGAGAGCTTTTGTCTTTTTAAACTTTTTTTAACGTCAGATTTGCGTGATTATAGCTTTGAAACTGTATAATTTCTTCAGTATACTTTCTACTCTCAAGTGCACTTTTCACCTGATGCACTTATATCATGCTATAAATCCTAAAGTATGGAATTGATGGCTAAGCATTTCTCTTCGCTATCAGTTCTACAATACAGCTGAATAGCAATAAAATTTATTCAAGTATAAACTTTTTTTTAAAACCAATTCAGTGGCACTTGGGGAAATATGCAAAAACTATCGTATTGGTATTTTTCACAACAAAGTAGACAATTTTCTCTTCTCTGTGTGTGCCAAAACAATTGGAATTAAGAAATGGGCTGGTGTATTGAGGCAAGTCAGTAGAAGATGCCCTTAATGTATTGCATTTAGCTTTGAGAAACACATACTGTACAACAGGGGTGCCCACACTTTTTTGACTTGAGAGCTACTTTCAAAATGAGCGGCTCAAGATATCTACACATCAAAAATATAATTGTTCCATGACTGAAAATCCATTTCAAGGCCCCCTAGTTTTTGCTTGGAAATATTTGGTGATGGTGTTACTTACTGTTATAGTGTTTAAGAATAATGCACTGAAAAATAGAGGGGGAGAATTGGAAGGTTTTCCTGTATATGCTACTACTGACGTTTGAAAACAGTATTTGAGGGTTGAGTTGACAGTTCCTGAATTAAGAACTTTCACATTTTTTTTTGTCCACAATTGGGAAAGAGAACTAGCAAAACGTTGGTCAAAATCACAATTATTCTCCATTTTCTAATTGTGTGGACTTGTGAAAATTACATAATTCAGATATAAATATAATTTAACTCTTGCTTTTAGCTTGGATTTCCCATCGATGATGTCATAGGACATTTCCTATATGCACAGTAGGCTATTTAAATCCTACTGGGAAGGTCTTCAGAGAGGTCAAATAAATCAACGCATTGTTTTCTGTCTTTTCTTAACTTTCAGTCACTATTCACTATTTGCAACACATTGTCCGTGGGTCCATGGGTTAATGAGTGTCGATTTGGGGTCCTTGACATGGAAAAATTTGAGAACCACTGCTATACTAGGAGAATGAACTTTATTGTATCCTTCCAACTGAGCCTGGCCAAGATATTCCAGGCCCTGAACCTACACAATACTGAAGTTCACTGCAGTGGCTTACATACAAGACACCCAGAGATAGGAATATTGTCACGGCATGAAAGACTCGTCTGAGAACGATCCAGAGAGATATTGAACAGATTTCGGTAGCTTATTGCTTATTGTCTTAAGCGCTGTTGTGATGGACAATGTAAATTGGACGCCACTATGTTATGGAGGGAATTGAAGGCTACATAGAAATAATATACAGCATCAGAAATTGTTTATTCAATTAAATGGTAGACAACACTGGCAAAGTTCTTTCCTGAACTACGCAGTCCAGCCCTTTTATCATGTACATTTATAGGGACATATTATATTAAGATACAGTATGTTGAAAAGTGGTGAAGTGGAAATTAATGATCCTTATAGGGCAGGAGGGGCGAAATCATGCGACCGCAACCGACAGTCGCGACCAATGGTCCAGCAGTAGTATCTCTCTCTCTCTCTCTCTCTCTCTCTCTCTCTCTCTCTCTCTCTCTCTCTCTCTCTCTCTCTCTCTCTAGAACAATGTTTTTCAACAGGTGGTCCGGGAACCACCAGTGGTCCTTGAGAGAGTTCCTGGTGGTCCCCAGGCTAAACGATGGAAAGTTGGTTTCATGTTGACACTCTCAAGAGTTAAAATATTCATCATCCTGAATTATACACTAGAGAATGTACAAGATTGACGTTCATTTCTGTATGTTTGACTGTTTTGTGTCCCAAATCCAGCCAGGTATTGTGGACAAAAGCAAAAGAAATCTTTAGTTTTGCGTCTGTGGGGCTTAAATGTCATCAAATGATGATCCATGGCTCAAATGCTGAAGAAATAGTGAGCCCTGGTGTCAAAAAGGTTGAAAGCCACTGCTCTAGAAGGACATTTTCCTCAAAAAGAAAACGTTGCCACAAACATAAAAAATGAGTGGTTTATAATATGACCATACATACTAAATGTATACAAAGTAAACAATGGAGAGCAGCATAGGCTGTGCTATTATTTAAGTGCAAAGCTAAGATGGAAGGCGTATGTGGAGCAATTGTTTTAAAATTGCCATTATTATTATTAATTTCCATGACCATGTCTGTACTTTTCTTACTGTTAACTTTATGTAATTGACTGACTGCTTTGATATTTTCAAAGCATTAAAGGCAGTTAGAGACAGCGAATGGAATTAGCGGTTACTCAACGGTCATTATGATATCTAAGCTTTTAAAAATAGACAGGCCTCAGACAAGACCTAGTCATTAGGCATCCATGTTCTGCATGGACGTGGACAAGTCTTGCGTCAGATCCGCTGGTCACATTCATGACCCCTGGTTTGATGGTATAATTAAGTCTCTCTCTCTCTCTCTCTCTCTCTCTCTCTCTCTCTCTCTCTCTCTCTCTCTCTCTCTCTCTCTCTCTCTCAGAGAGGTCTTCAGAGAGGTCAAATAAATCATTCATTGTTTGCTGGCTTTTCTTCACTTTTAATCACTGCAAATAAAATCAGCTACTTTACTAAACATCATACATCATAACTGTTCTAAATATAGTATACTATACTAGAGAGAGAGAGAGAGAGAGAGAGAGAGAGAGAGAGAGAGAGAGAGTTGTCTTTGTTTATTAGAATAATGTCATTAAACTCATCATGAAACAAAGTGACAGCAGTGACACTGGTGTCTGAAGGCAAGTATAAGCATCAATAATAACATCAGTTGTTGTTGAATTTGCAACAGACACGCAGCATGCATAAAGCTAGAGGTCTGACTCAGAGTTTTCTGTTTTCAATGATGAAATGCTGTTGGTTTAGTGGTGCCACAATTGTAGTTAGTTAGTAGCAGTAGTAGTGTTTCAAGTCATTTTAAATATAAGCACTTTAATTTGAAATATCTTGGGTAACCTGTTTTGCATGCCATCGTGTTTGGTGGGGCAGACTGGGCATTTAGGGAGGCATCCCCATGCACATGACTACTGTAGATCTGCCCCTGATATAGGCACTATCACTAAACACAGGTGAGATTTACCCAAACACCTGCCTGTAGAAATCAAACAGGTATGTGGGCAGGGAAACAAATCTTTCGTGGTTGGTGTCACTGAGCGTCATGAAGGTACTGACAATACCCACCCACAACAGCATTGTGAAAATTGCAAAAATAGAATTGTCTGGCTGAAAATCACCCATGTTCTTAGAAATTTACTACAATTCGTTTCAGAGTTGTGTATGATCTTGGAATATATCATATCTAATATAAAATGACAAGTTAAGTTATTAATATCTTGTTATGATAGCCTCTATAGGCATTACATTTTACTCTAACTCTGCCACAGTAAGACCAATAACAGATCATTCTAGGAGAATGAACTTTATTTTATCCTTCCAACTGAGGCTGGCCAAGTTATTTCAGGCCCTGGATTCGCACAATACTGAATTTCACTGCACACTGAGGTGGCTTACATACAAGACACCCACTGATAGGAATATTGTCACTGCACGAAGGCTCGTCTGAAAACGATCCAGAGAGAGATTGAACAGATTTCTGTAGCGTATTGCTTATTGTCTTTTGCACTATTGGCACCTATTACATAACAGGAAAAGATAAGGGATGAATTAAAAGCAATGGCAAGACCACCATGCATTGGATGGAAGCTAAAAAATGCCCAAACCACACCTATGCATAATGTAACGGGTCTAGGAGGTGTTTAAGGGAATTAGGATGGTAACAAAAATAACAACCTTTAGCACACCTCTCCCCCAATGCTAGATGCTCTATTTGAGCATAAAGGCTGATGAGACGAAATTAGGGCCCACACTGTATAGCATCAGAAATTGTTTATTCAATTTTAATGGTGGACACTGACAACTCCTGTACACAGTCCAGCCCTCAACTGGTCCGCTGTGTATTGGAGTTTGTTGTATTTTCTGGACAATAAGGCAACTTAAAAGCCTTTCATCTTCCCCAAAGACAACAGTGCACCTCTATATATGGATCGTTTGCAGTAGTTTCTACGTATTCTATTCTTCTTAACTGGAGTAGCTTCTATTCTATGTTGACTGCAGTAGTTTCTATTCTATGCGCCTTATAATCCGGTGCACTTTTATATATGAAAACAGTTATGCAATAGGCCATTCATTGAAGGTGCGCCTTATAATCGGTGCACATTATATTCCGGAAAATAAAGTACATTATCGAAGTAAAGCAACCACCATAGTTACATCATTAGGAATGGTATTCCCCTATTGGCCAGTGGACAACACTGACGTACAGAGCGGGTCACAGTACTTTTGCATTCTGCCTGCACAAGTAAAAAAAAACAAAAAAAGGGGTGGGCATGCATTCCAACTTGCATCTTTCCAAGTAGGCCAGTGCCTAACTGGCACCGCACTAGATAAACGGGCTTATCTTAGTTATCTAAGATGCACAATTTAATCTTTTTAACGTACTGTATGACCATGTGTTTGAATCCGTATTCTGCCTAACCACTGACTAATTAATTCTACCTGCCACGTTTTCCCAGTTTATAATTAACTTCATGCTCTTTGCTCTCAATTGGTATTTCTCATTATGCATTTTTGATTGATATTTTAACATTTCAGAGTTTTTTTTTTTAACTAAAAATGATTAGTTTCATCCATTCTCCTTATGTATCACTCATTAACATTAATACCGGCACTGTTAATACCATTTATTTCACAAAGAGTGTGCCAGCATAAAATGTAGAACAACGTATAATTACAGCAGGCATTAATGGATTAAAAATCATGACTCAAATTAATGAAAAGATATTAGCAAAAAATCAAAAACAAACAAAGGAGAAAAAAAACATTTTTTCATGACACTGAAATCTGAAACATCCCATGTCCATGCACCAAATATTCCAGTTGGCTGAGCTTTGGGAGAATAGAGCTGATAACGTTGATGTTTTCACCGGTACTAGGCGTTCCATCGTGCTTGTTTGAATCACGGCTAGATGGCTGTTTCAACCAATGTGATCGCTCCTTCGATTCAATTAGTTGTATAATTGACCGTTCAGTTTGGTGTTTTAGTCCAATGTAATTTTGTATTCCTATTACATTACATCCAGGACCAAGTGGCATCCGCTCCTATCTGTTACTCATTGTACATACAGTAGCAATATCTAAACGTTTGCATCTTCTTACAATAACATAATTTTTACGAAAAAATAAGAAGAAATAAGACATTGGGGGTCAACATTGGCCTTAATGGTTCCTCCTCAAGTGAAATTATTGACATAAAAACTATGATGTGGAGATGGAGGATTTAGTTGACGAAATGAAATAAAATTGTGATTGTATCCAGTGTGGGCTAAAATATCCTCAAATGGTGGTCCGTGGCTCAAATACTGAATAAATGGTGGTCCCTGAGATGAAAAAGGTTGAAAACCCCTGCTATTTTTGGAACATATTTTATTATTATTTTATTAACAAATCCTACAAAATCTGTATATTAGAAGATCTTATAGCAATCATAGCAAGCATAGATTTTTTTTTTTTTTTTTACTAGGGATCGTTCCGCTTGTGTGCTAGATTTATAGGCCTACCAATACGGATCATACCAAACACTGCAAACTTTGTTGCATGAATCTGTGGGCATTCAGTAACTAACGTATTGATCATCACTCCCTCTCCACCCCACAGACTCATGAACGCTGTCATCACGGCTAAAGTTTCGAGTATCCACTGTCCCTACAGTACATTCTAATAACGTGGTGATATGATTATTGCCATTTACGGTACGGCTCTTCCCAATGGAACGGCCGAGTCAAGTATTGTGCGAACAGCTGGCATTTATTCGGTTTTGATTGGCCTACACAGGTAGTGCTACATTAATTGAATGCTAGCATATTACAGCCTTCAATCAAGCAGTTCATTTTTCAATAGGCCCCTATGACTCGCTGTCAACTGTGACACACAATTCAATTTCATTTTAATTAGCTTGGCAATTCATCTGTTATATGGCTGATATAGCAGCGACGAATCCTATTGGCACACCCCTTAACTGCTTTTTTTCAGACGCGGTCTGGTGGAAAGTTAGACAGCTTTGAAATTAGAAAGAGCTGTTTTGACATGACGTTTTGAGAATGGTTTCCGGAAATCTCTTTTTTGCTTCAAATGTCGTGTCTTTTGTATTTCCATTAAGGAGCGAGTGAAGTGTGCAGAATGGCGTGGAAAATTCTTTCGGGTTGAGTATGTTGCGTCAGCTGAATATAATACACTATTAATAGATCAGATTTTTTTTTTAATGAGGCACACCCTTAGGATTTTCTCCTCAATGAAATATAGATCTCATTAATATTTACAAATGCCATGTTGCTTTTGGATTACGAGTTTCTTTGAACAACAGCATGTCTGCCTGTGCATTGTTTCCCTTACAATCCAAACTTGTATCCCAGTGGTTTTTAACCAGTGGTCCGGGGACCACCAGTGGTCCTGGAGAGGGTTCCAGGTGGTCCCCAGCTAAGTTGGTTAACCAGTTGAAAAGTTGGTTAACCAGTCATAACTCTCGAGAGCGTAAAAATGAAACTAAATGTCCATTTGGTTCCATGTTTACACTCAAGAGTTAAAATATTCATAATCTGAATTAACCCACTTAATTAAGAAGTCTATAGAATGTAAAAGAATTAATGGTCATTTTGATTTACTGTATGTTTCCCTGTTTTGTTAGCGAAAATCCAGCCTGGGATTTTAGACAAAAGCAAAATAAGTCTTTAGTTTTGGGTCTGTGGGGTGAAAATGTCATCAAATGGTGGTCCGTGGCTCAAATGCTGAATAAATTGTGGTCCCTGGTATCAAAAAGATTGAAACCACTGTTGTATCCCAATTATAAAACTTGACAGAATAAGTAAAAAAGGACATATGGTTAGTACAACTCATCAATCCTGATGCAAGCGCTTGTGATAATACTGTTCATTGAGGGGCGTGAAATTAATTATCTGGTCTATAATTTCTCTGTGAGTGACCATCAGTGTCTTTAGACGTCTACAGCGCCGAGGCTTTTTATCTAAATACGTGGGCACAGGCTTCAATAAAGCGACATCCACTGTCAGTGGTTTGAAAACAATGAAAATGGTCAGTAAAAACATAGCAAGAACGACAACACAAGTGTTGGCGTACTATGACCTACAGTTCATCATTGCTTGTCAATCAAAGCAGCATTTAATTTATGCTATATGGCAGGGGTTTTCAACAGGTGGTCCGGGCACCACCAGTGGTCCCTGAGAGGATTCCAGGTGGTCCCCAGCTGAGTTGTTTAACCAGATGTAACTCTTGAGAACGTAAAAATAAAACCAAATGGACCCTTGCGGGTCCATTTGGTTTCATTTTTACACTCTCAAGAGTTAAAATATCCATCATGCAAATTAGTCCAAATCTACACAACAAGAAGATTAATGGTCATGGACAGAAGCAAAAGAAATCTTTAGTTTTGGGGTCTGTGGGTCTAAAAATATCCTCAATTGGTGGTCCGTGGCTCAAATGCTGAATAAATGGTGGGCCCTGGGATGAAAAAGGTTGAAAACCCCTGCTATATGGTCACGTTAGTCCTGGATGCTGTCTTCACCGGCAGACGGCCTGTTGTAGAAAGAAACTCAGTCTAAAAGCAACACCAGCATTACTTAGCATTATTGGCATTACTAACAATACATAGCATTAGCATTACTTAGTATTATTAGCATTACTTAGTATTATTAGCATTACTTAGTATTATTAGCATTATTTAGCATTACTTAGCATTATTGGCATTACTTTAGTAGTTATTGAAATATATCAGACCTGAAAAATATCAGACCTGATATTCTTTCTGATATTTGTTTGAAGACGGTGAAAATGAGGTGCAAATTTGAATTATATTTATACTCATACACGTATGCTCATAAGTAATTACAGTAACAAAAAAACGTTACATAATTCCATCCATTCATATGCCCCCAAATAAGTATTACAGAAGCTCAATTTGTGTGACACTATTTATTTTCCCAACCTATGCACCGTTTGGACCGTTTAACCTTTTAGTCTGTTTTGACCTAGGATTAAAAGTTTTGAGTTAAAAAAGTGGAGTTGCCTTGAATGACTGACAGAGTTATCAAAGAAACAGCCAGAAGCCTCTCTCTACCCGGTAGGAACGGTGTGAAGGTTCACTGAAAGGCCCTGATACCTGTGACATATGCCTGAAATAGCACCGGGGACACTGTCACAACAATGACTCAAAGAAGGCAGACTGCGGCACGCTAAAGGTGACATTTTCCAAGCAATTTCTTAGTTCGCAAAGTTTCTTGTAACAAAATAAAGGAAGACGGGGAAAAGAACAGAGGAGCATTGTGCCTAATGGCTGCTATACTATACGTCAATAATTATCTGCAACATTGGGTCAAACATAATTCAAGACTAGAGTGCTTTTTGATTCACTGTAAAATTACTGTTAATGCAGACAGCGGTATAGTGATTAAAGCTGTTAACTTAGCCGCCCTACATGCATCCTCCTCATATACTATTCATAACCACACTCCTTCAGGAAAGGTGAAATCCACTAGTGGTTGCGACCATGTTGTGAACGGGTCGAAAGTCACTGGTGGATTTCGTTGTCTCTCGACTCTCTTCCAATAGACCATTAGTTAAGCCCCTCCCCAAACTGCTATGGTCCAATCACAGCTAAGCATAACATGTGATAGACAAACGTCTCCACCACTAGCCTTCCTATATGATAAAACACTGTTTTAAAAACATAAATGTCACAGACACATTTTCTCACTAGGGCGGCGGTGGCCAACCCGCGGCTCACAAGCCGCATGCGGCTCCTCGCCTGGTTTCATGCGGCTTACATGACAAGCGCCAAAAACGCTCCGCCTCTACAGTGCTGACCAAACAGTTCACCGCGGCCGAGGAGGAGTAGGAGGAGGGGAGGAAAAAGGAGAACTTTTGTCAGAATGTTGCGCCTGCTGTTCTTTAGCGTTTCGTGGTGGTGGTCGTGATGGAGTGGAACGGTGCACGTGCACTGCCGTTCTAGCGTTTCGTGGCGGTGATAGAATGAAACGCTGCGCCACCATTGTACAGTTTCGTGTGCCGTTTTGTGTTGGTGGTGATAGAATGGAATGGTGCGCGGCGCGCGCCGCCGTTGCCGCCGTGTCGTGCGTCGTTTGGTGGTGGTGGTATACCATGACGTTCCACTGTGGAACGGAGCGCCGGCATTCGGGTCTTTACCCCTGCCATTCATTTAGCCTGGCATGGCTAGATTTATCTAGCACAGCATGTGGTATAATCGAGGCTAGCAAGGCTAGCCCGTTCAGTGTGTGTGTGTGTGTGTGTGTGTGTGTGTGTGTGTGTGTGTGTGTGTGTGTGTGTGTGTGTGTGTGTGTGTGTGTGTGTGTGCACGCGCGCACATGCGTGTGTCCGTTCGTCCGTGATCATGTTGTAGCATACATGTTCGGACAGTAGAGCAGATACTGTACTTTTCTCTGTGGTTAATTTTCATGAGGCAGTTATGGCTTAAGCCATAACAGTACATAACAGTAAAACATGTGGCTCTTAGTCTCTGACTGGTTGGCCACCCCTGGTATAGGGCATATCTTGTTCATGGGTTTGGAAGATATTTTGAAGGTCTGGTTCCAAAAAATGAACCAGTATTTAATGTGTAGAGTCCATGATATTTACATTGGAATGAATGAGCCCGGCTGGAAAGTGGGCGGGGATTATCTAAAGGTCTATTCTTCCAATCAAAAATACTGTAGAAAGAACCAGAATGGGATGTTGGAATCCCCCAAACCTGCTGCTTTTAAGGTTATTCCTTGGTTAAAAAGGAATTCCACCAATTTTCAACTTGTCAATATTCATTAATATACCTTAGAGACAACTTGATGACGTCATCAAGTTGTGTTTCACCATGTTAATGATTTTTTTTTTCATACCCTTTTTTCTGAGGGTGTATGAATGGGACCAAATGGGCCCGTTAGGGTCCATTTGGTTCCATTTGTATGCTCTCAGAAAAATGTTGAAAATGGGTGTTACATAAAGCTCATAACACCGAGGGCCAAACAGAATGCCCATTGCCACGTCCATTGGCGTCATATCTCTCTATATAATTCTAGGAATGTGTGTCTGTTACCTGCGCAAATGCACTGTGCAATGAGGATCGCCCACACATGCCACGGCGCACGGACAGCCTCGATGAACCTCGCGTAGCACAGCCCTGTCATCCAGCACCAATGTGCGCTACTTACAAACACCTAACATTATATCAATCATTTTAATTTAATAGATTTGCATTAAAAGTGCATCAGCACGCAGACCGCGTCACACGGACACACATTTATTTGTGGTCACAGTTTGTCATGCAACACGGGACCATCTCACTTTGCGTTCTGTCCTCACTGTTCCGCCTGCCACACGGCCACGGCGCGATGATACATGCGCTACTACGGTCACCTACGACTTATTTCTACGACCACTGAAATCTACACGTCTGGATATTCATTACGCGCGGCGGCCACGGCATCCACTTCCACTCTCATCTCATCCACTCTCCAAACTTTTACACGGAAAAGTTAGGAGACCACAGTACAGTGCCGTTAGCCATAGCCCAGCTTCCTAACTCAAATCAGTTGTATTGCTTTTCTTTGAACGGAGCGCTTGAGACACAGCTGTGCCGCAATCATACCTTCCACACCGGACAACCCCGTCTCCAGCGCACACCAAACATTATACCAATCATTATAATTTAATAGATTTTCATTAAAAGCTCATCGCCGCACAGATCACGTGACACGCACACACATTTATTTGTGGTCACAGTTTGTCGTATAACACGGCTGCCAGACAGCTGATCACACACGGCCACGCCACGATGGTACACGCTACTACGGTCACCTACGACTTATTTCTACTACCGCTGCAATCTGCAACGCCTGGATATTCATTATGCGCGGCGGGGCGGCCACGGCACCTTCTCCAAACTTATTTGCACGTTTCAACTGCTCACTCGAACACCAACAAAGACAGAACCTCAGAAAGAATGTGTGTGTGTGTGTGTGTGTGTGTGTGTGTGTGTGTGTGTGTGTGTGTGTGTGTGTGTGTGTGTGTGTGTGTGTGTGTGTGTGTGTGTGTGTGTGTGTGTGTGTGTGTGTGTGTGACAACAGCGCTTGGACTGGGAATGCAACAATTCACACCGATATGCTCACAACATCATATGTTGCTATAGCCATGCGTTTCCTCAAGCCAGAGATAAACACTGCACATTGTACACGCACGCCAGGCCGTGTCACTGAGCATAGGCTACTTTCAACAGTATGAAGCCCTGAAAAATGACTGTCCAGCGTCATGCCAATCGATGCATGTTTACTTTACATATATGGTGCATGTCAAACTGGGTTCCCCTCAGGTATTCATATTGGTTAAAATAACCTTCAGGGTTTAATGCAATTCCATTCAGATCGGGTAAGGTCTATAACATTCATTTAGTGCCCAAGTTCAACACAACCTTTCAACTTCAACAATTTCCTCCCAATCATCTGTCATCTATACATAATTTCCAAATCATATTACACAACGGGTATAGGACTAGTTTGACCTAATTCCTCCTTTCAATGTCGATGGGAAATACGGTATGAGACGTGTGGGGACAAGATGACACAAATGTTCCCTTCATCGTCAATAGCATATTGTGTTTGTGTCGTGGACATTTCGTGGGGACAAAAGCTGTATACAATGGGATGTGCTGGCGCCCTTCAACAAAACATCAAAATGAAATAAAATCGCAACAGCATACACATAAAAATCGAGATTGGAATAGACCTTTAGGTAAGCCCCGCCTTCTTGTCCACCCTAGGACACTTTCCGGCCGGTTTCATTCATTCCAATGTAAAACCATGGACTTATGGACAATAAATACTGGTTCATTTTTGGAACCAGACCTTCAAAAACTCTTCCAAATCCACCAACAATGGATGCAGTGGAAAAATGTGTGTGTGACATTTGTTTTTAAAACAATGTTTTATTATAGGAAAGCTATTGGTGGAGAGGTTTGTCTTTCACATGTCATGCTTAGCTGTGATTGGACTGTAGCGGTTGGGGAGGGGCTTACCTAAAGGTTTATTGTGCGTAAACATGAAACCAAATGGACCGTTGCGGGTCCATTTCCCAAGTCTACACAACTAGAGAATGTGGAAGATTAATGGTCATTTTGATCTGTATGTTTGTCTGTTTTGTTTTCTCCAAAATCCAGCCTGGAGTAATTGTGGACGAAAGCAAAAGAAATCTTTAGTTTTGTGGCCTGTAGGGGCCAAAATGTGATCAAATGGTGGTCCTCCGTGGCTCAAATTCTGAAGAAACAGAGGGCCATGGTATGAAAAAGGTTGAAAACCACTGCCGTAGATCAAACACATGAAGTACAGTATATGCACACATTGCACTCAGTGCCATCAGAAATGTCAGTATACTGAAGTTGCAACGGGAGAAAAGAAGGTTTCTCTGATGTGTCTGCCCTTTCACACCCCGGAGAGACTGATTACTTGGGTGTTTTTTTGTATGCCTCTGGCAACAACCTTGGCCAGAGGCGTTCTGATTCCAGGTTGTCCTTCCTTATGTCATCTCCTGTCTGTCCATCAGTCCGTCTCCGTTTGTCCATCCACACCTTGTCAACACCATATCTCAGAAAAGGAATTTCATCACTTTTTTTGACTCAAGGATCAAGGTTCAAGGGTGCTGGTTTTTGTCTCCAGAGGAGAGCCGTGTCTTGGACTGGAAGACCCTACACTGCAGCATAAGAAACAATAAAGTGTGCGGTGTCTTGTACAGCACATGAATAATAAACTAAAGCCAGCCCAACATACATACCTATAGTAAAAAGGAGCAGCACCTACAGCACCTCAGAACTTGCCCCGCCTGCACTATAGGCAAGAATTTGGATAATGAGTGCCCTTAAAACCCTCAAAGATCTCTACTACTAAAAAAAACTGTTTTCAACCTTACTACTAAGTTGTACTACCATGATCTATTAAAAGTGCATTTTTTAAATATTTTATTTATGCTAATTAATTATAACTAGGACCTTACCCGTTGTGAATATATGAACACCAAATGATCTACAGTGTGGTTAATGTGATTTAGCCTAATATCAATACCAATAATGTAAGTATTTTGATGAAGTACTGCTGTAGTTGTGGATACTTGATCATGGGAAAAGGGGAAGCAGTCATAGCAAAGCAAGGTACACTTTAATGCAACATATTTTTGTAGCATTAAAGTAGGTGTTTGTGTGAACATCATGAAACCACTGGTTTAGAAAGTGGAGGGTGGTGAGTCCTAGTCTCTCTCACACACACACACACACACACACACACACACACACACACACACACACACACACACACACACACACACACACACACACACACACACACACACACTCAGTGTCGCACGCTGTGTGCTTGTGTTTCCAGGGACCACCAAACGTTACAGTCCATAAGGGGTCCTGGTGCTTCCTGTGTACAGTAGCCTTGAATCAGCATCTTAAGAATACTACCTTATTTTTTCTTTGTGATTCAAGTGAAACGGAATGCCATTCCGTTTCACTTCGTTTCACTTCATTATTCAGACTGAGGCCAGGCTACAGTAGCCTACTTTTATATCAATTATTTCCCACCGCGGTCCGCGCGTAGCGAGGGCAGAAAACTCTGTGAGCCGTAGTGAGTAGCAGGCTGTAGCTTATAGGAGCGGCGATGGGACATTGTTTTTGTTTCCTTGTCACACGTGCGGGTAAAAAGTGGCAGCGAAAGCAAACTACTATCTTCCAGTTCGAACACATGTTCAGTTCAACAGTTCCCAAGAAGACTATAGCCTGGATCACTATATAAAGTGGGTGTCTGTCGCTCCTTTCACATAGCGTAAAATCCAGTGGTCGGAACTGTGGCTCCGTCCTGCTGCTCCAACATCGCGTCGAGTAAAGTGGATCAGAAGTATATTCAGTGTCGATAAAACGGGTGAATTAACGTTCCAGCAGCCTGAGCCAACATAATATGGACAGTAGGCTGTGTTAGATCGAAACTATAAATACATACAGAGATGCAACGATACGTCCCAAAGTTTAGCTGCTGTTGCAGCTTGGGATAACATTGAGGAAATGAGGGAGGCCCGTGTGCACTGCGCATGCCACAGTATAGCCAGCGAAATTGTATGGGTCACCATTTGTTCCGGTGCTGGTGTAGCAGTGGAAATATGGCAGTGGGGTAACACGATAACGGTGGCCGTGAATTGTGTAACGTTAGGGGGCCCCGTTGGACTTTCCCATATAAACTTAATGGGGAAATTTTCGTGCACAAATAAATTCATTATAAATCAACGATGTGTTAATTTGGCCAAAGGGCTTCGTTAATCTCTTCCTAATGTTATGTTCAATGAGCATGTGAAAACTCAGAATGATTGCTGTAGTCAGTGACGACTTATGCCTGTTTCAGACATTCAGACAGACAGACATTTTGCTTAATTATTATAGTGATAAAAAAGTTCAAAAACATTTTTGGGGGATATCTTTTAATATAATGAATGTACATGTTTTAGACATTCTAATAATCACAAAAAAACATTTATTGCAATAATTTTACATACTTTTATTAGGGTTGAAGGCTAAAGGTCAAAGGTTAAAAATCATCAAAAATTGTCCAGAGATTAATTAAAGAGGCTAATTGCAGCCTCTGTAGGGGGGTATTGTTATGCGGGCCTTCTAGGGTTATTAAATTAAGGGTGCCTCTAGTCTACACCTTGCTCGTGCACTGCCTGTGACATCACTTCCTGCTTTTTTGAATGGGTTTCAATGGGCACCTTTCTGGGCTTATTTCCGGTTTGCATTTTTGGCCACGGGCAGCTTGCAGGAAAAATCTGGCCACTGCCGAAAAATGCAAGTGGGAACAGCTTGCCGAAAACACGTGCAGTGCACAAGCAGGTCTGTAGCGGGAGTAACAGAGGGACAAAGTAATGCCTTATGGAGTTAGATCTGCCAGAAAAAAATCCTTTGCTGTGCCCTGTGCTCACGGGGGAAAATTCCACCGTGAGCGTGAAAAATATACTAGTTTCTAGTGTTATAGCTCTTGAGACACTGCCTCGTTCCAAGTACAGACTCAAGACAAATTTTCATTGTCTCAGTTTTGTCTTTGCCCTGCCCTCAAATTGTCTTGGTCGTGTCTTGGTCTCACAGCCTTCCACGTCATTTGTCTCGTTTGTTTTTAGTCTTGTCTTGTTCTCTGACTGAATTTGTCTTGGTCTTGTCGCAATCTCAGAGCAAAATTAATGTCTCCGGTGTCTTTTGCCACCGAGACCACTTGAGACAAGACGATGCAAAAGAAATGTTCTATATCCATTGTGTGGACCAAGGAGACCAATCATTAATAGCTAAAGAAAGCAAGGAATGTACAGTGTACAATTAACAGTTGTCCTGAAAGCACCAGCATCAGTCACAAAAAATCCTTGGTTTTGACTTGGTCTTGCCTCGCAGTGGTCTTGGTCTCGGTCTCGACCTCTCTGGGTCTTGGTCTGTGTCTCGGTCTCGATCCCTCTAGGTCTTAGTCTTGTCTTGTCTTGAACCGTGCTACACCAGGTGCTAGTCTCGTCTTGATCAAGTCTGTGATTGTCTCGGTCTCGTTTTGGTCTCGACCCCACTAGGCTTTGGTTCGATTTTAGGCGGTCTTGATTACAACACTTAATAGTTTTTCTTCATCAAGCTGGTGAGGCCCTCAGCACTCCAGCTTCGATGTGCAGTATGATGATATACCTTTGTCTCTCCAGCAGACACGCAAATTGAGATTGAGTTAATTAGCTGCCGGGCCAACGAGGGCATGGGCATACAGCCACCAGTGTGTTTACACTGCCTTGTGTTCTTACAGCCGTATAGTCATAATTTATGTCCATCATCAAAAGCACTCTTATAGCTCCTGAAAGGACAGAAGGTACGTTCCATCGGGGACAGGCTCTAAATAGCCATGTCAATGCCGTCCTGTTATCTGGTGATTAAGGTAGCGCACATCCACTCCACTGACATCTGCAAAGGCTCAACCATTATCTTTTAATTAGACCGGCAAATTAGAGGTCTCTCCTGACGGTTGCCTAAGATGAGCCGACAAGTGAGCGATGAACGTGCGAGAGATAGATTTTGCAGTGCAAACCAAATATGTTTAATTTACATGGCGGCGAATGGAGAGGGAAATGAGATGGATGCATATTGAATTGTATCTTATTAGACTTCCAATGTAATGTTTGGTCATCCCTGTTTCAGCTGAAGGAAATAGCAGAAGTGTGTACGTACGCGGTCACCATACCGTAGTGCTACCCAAGGAGAGTACATTGTGTACATGGTTATTCAGGCCGATGACTACACATGCCATACATCAGGGCCGGATCTAGGTATGGGCATGAGGGGGGCAATGCCCCCCTAGTAAATGCCCTGACATGATGGCATGGAAACAACCCACATTTCAAATATATTTCACATTAAAGTGCTTATAATTAAAATGATTTGAAACACTATACTACTAACTACAATTGTTTTACCACTAAACCAACAGCATTTCATCATTGAATCCATCACATAACATGTCTGTTAGTTGCAATTTCAACAACAACTGATGTTATTATTGATGCTTTTATTGCATAAAATAAGTCCTGTAACCAAAATGCTTTGGGTGCGACTTCATCGCCCGTGGCGCGAAGCGACACGGGTGATGAAGTCGCCCTCGTACCATTTTCTCCTGCCCCCCCCCCCCCCCCCCCCCCCATTGGGAAATGTTACATCCGCCTCTGCTGTACATGTTGACAAAGAAGCTAAAAGGAAGTGGTATCATATAAAGTTTATAATACCAAGCAGATGGTCAGAGCAGTTAGTATCATCGTATTATTGGTGTAATTCATTATTTGTTTAACAGAAAAAAAGAAGGCATGCTGAGTCCAACAGTAGACTAAACCAAGCTTGAACAAGAATATGGTGGTGCATGAAAAAACATGCAGGCATAGGCCATCTGGGTGGGATTAATGAAAGTGAAAATCAGGGGCGGATCTAGGCATGGGCATGGGGGGGGGCAATGCCCCCCTAAATGCCCTGACTGCCCCACCAAACACGATGGCATGCAAAACAACTCAAGATATTTCAAATGAAAGTGCTTATTTTAAAATGATTGCAAACACTACATGTACTACTGCTACTAACTGACTACAGCTGTGTTACCACTAAACCAACATTTAATCGTTGAAATGCTGAAGCGACATGGCCAATGAAGCCGCACCCATACCACCCTCCCCCCCCTCAATAAACAAAATGTATATATTTTGGGCTCCTACAGAACATGTACCAGCCTTGGTGCCACGCTGGTGGGACCCAACTAATAAAACTATAAGTCCAGTGGGAGAAGGAAGGGATGTTCCTAGATATATACTTTATATATCTATAAAGATATACTGCAAATAGATTCATTTTTGGAGTATTGAGTAGGAAAAAAAGGCCTACAGCAGCTGGAGACCTGAGCATACCAATGTGAACTGCCACTCCATTTCCTTATGAACCTGTTCCCCTTTCTAGCCTCTCTTTTCCTTTCCATTTCAAACCGCCATCACTTCAAACCTCTTTTTCTACATGGCAGCGGTCTCTCATTGACTTCAGAGCCGGACAGCACCTGGGGAAGGCTTATCTGAGTCACCACCTTTTGGAAATGTATTTAAAATGGACACTCCACCGTCCAGCCCTTTGGCACACAGATCCTTCCATCTTTGCTGACCACCTCCTCCCAGGAATAGCCACTCTGCCGTTATCTGTCAACCTGCAGAAGGAGAGGACGCAGGCATTGTTTTTTGGGGCGATGATAACGTGGCATGGTGGTGGTGAGCTTTGGAATGATGCTTAAGCCATAGTTGTCCTGATCAGATTCTAGTTTCTGATGCTAGATTCTAGTTCCTCATGCCAGATTCTAGCCCCCCACGGTAGATTCTAGTTCCTCTCAGTAGACTGTAGTTTCTGAAGTTAGATTCCAGTCTCTGACACTAGATTCTAGTTCCTGACACTAGATTCTAGTTTGTGACACTAAATTTTAGTCCCCTGGCACGAGATTCTAGTTTTTCTGGAAAAAATCTCTTTCTGTGTCAGTGATGTTTAACATATTTCATAGGAAGGACCCCCAGAAATATCTATTATTTAGCTGCAGAACCTCATCTAAAAACATGTTGTCCTAGGGATCCGCCAGAAGCAAAGATTTGAGTTTAAAAAAAATGTTTTTTTCCAAAATAATGTATTCAAAGATTTGCACCACATTTTCACAATTTTTCAAAAATAGCAGAACTACAAGCTCATATCGCGCCACTCGGTGGCGCGATATGAGCTTGTAGATCTGCTATTTTTCAACAGCTAAAACACCAAAACGTGTTCAGTACACAAAGGGTTAACAGGGTTTCAGGGTCACAGATGGTTTCATCTCAAATCTGAAGAATGAGGCATAGTGTATATGGAGAGATTAAGACCTTCACAACCGACAGTCTTACCTGGGTTAACCTCACGACTGTGTCCTGAAATATAACTTAATCTCCATCTAAGTCTGCCCATACCCCATGAAACAGTGTTTTTCAACCTTTTTGATACCATGCAGGGCCCACTATTTATTCAGCATTTGAGCCACGGACCACCATTTGAGGACAATTCCAAAATGATCATTAATCTTGTACATTCTCTAGTTGTGTAGACTTTGGCCAATTCAGATGGCAAAAATCTTTAACTCCTAATGGCGACTTCATACCATTTTCATTTTGGTTTTGGTTCTGTGACGCACATGATTTATATCTTGTACAGGACAGGCAAGGGGGCATCAATAATAACATCAGTTGTTGTTGAAGTTACAACAGACACGCAGCATGCGTAAAGCTATAACGGTCTGACTCAGAGTTTTCTGTTTTCAATGATGAAATGCTGTTGGTTTAGTGGTGCCACAATTGTAGTTACAGTAGTTAGTAGCAGTAGTAGTGTTACAAATCATTGTAAGCAATTCATTTGAAATATCTCTGACATTTGGGTTGTCTTGCGTGCCATCATGTTTGGTGGGGCAGTCAGGGCATTTGGGGGGGGGGGGCATTGTCCCCCCATGTCCATGCCTAGATCCGGCCCTCCTGGATCTATCTATCTACCTGCTGTATCTTACCCAGTATAGCCTTAAGTAACTAAAACAGAAGGGAGAAGCGGATAGTTAACCTTGCCTCAAAAATAATCGGCAAGAGACAGAAACAATTAAGTGGCATCTATGAGGAAGTGATTCAGAAAAAAAGCTATCAAGATAGTAAATGATCCTTCCCATCCCCTCTGCAGTGAGTTTGAATTACTCCCCTCTGGTAGGCGGTATAAAGTACCAAAAGCTAACCATAACATCTTTAAAAACTCTTTTATTCCTAATGTTATTAATGTACTAAATGCTACAATGTGCCGCTGAACCTGTCTGTACTTTATTCGCCACTGTTGTTGTCTTGTGCTTGTCCCTGTGTAAGTGTTTCTCTTGTTGTTGTTCTGTTGTCTGCTGTACATGAGACCGAAGACAAATTTCCACTGGATGGGACTGCACTGGAACGGAGGCTGGATATGTCTGGATATGAAAGGACATTGGCTCATTGCCATAGGAGGTTGATGGAACGGACAGGTTACCATAGACACAGGAAATATACGACAATGCCTGCACTTAGTAACACTGACTGGTGAGCGACACAACTTATAAATAGCCAATCTACCAGCTCACAAAACGACTGTGGTTCTACAACACGTTCTCTAGTTGTGTAGACTTAGGCTAATTCAGATGATTTTTTTTTAACTCTCAAAGAGTTACATCTGGTTAACCATCTGTCCATCATTTGGGGACCACCTGGAACCCTCTCAAGGACCACTGGTGGTCCCCGGACCACTGGTTGCAAACCACTGGCATAGGGGGGGTCGGATCATATACTTTAGATCTGTATACGGAGCTGATCTGCAACTTATCATCTGACCTGGGCCTGTTCTGACATTCCATGATAATAAGATGTTATCATGGAAGTTATCATGCAGAATAATCATAATAATGCACAACAAGTCATGCTAGTCGTTTATTTAATAGCGGTGTCTTCATGAAAGGCCTTGTTTGATGTAGAGGTCCTACAGAACAACAGGTTACAGAAAAAAAACAAATAAAAAAACAGCTCCTCACATTTTAAGCAACTACTGTATGATCCACGAGCTTTCCAGGTACATGTATTTAAATCCTTACATCAGAGAGAGAGAGAGAGAGAGAATCAGGGGCGGATGTAACATTTCCCAATTGGGGGGGGGGGGGGGGGGGCAGGAGAAAATAGTATGGGGGGGCTTCATCGCTGCGGGTGATGAAGCCGCCCCAATACCATTTTTGGTTACAGATTTTTATTAGGCAAGTAAAGCATCAATAATAACATCAGTTGTTGTTGAAGTTGCAACAGACACGCAGCATGCATAAAGCTAAAGGTCTGACTCAGAGAGTTTTCTGTTTTCCATGATGAAATGCTGTTGGTTTAGTGGTGACACAGTTTCAAATCATTTTAAATATGAGCACTTTAATTTGAAATGGCTTGGTTTGTTTTGCGTGCCATCATGTTTGGTGGGGCAGACAGTGATCTAGGCACCCCATGCCCGTGCCTAGATCCGTCCCTGGAGAGAATGAATATACTTGCTAGTCCATTCTGTGTTTTACCTTCACCTCATGAACCCGGATAAAAAAGGCACCTTTTCCACACACATCATCTTATTCTAAACATATCCTTTCAAGCCTCCAAGAGATCTAATGATATCTGACTCTGCAAATTAGGTCCTACTTGTCATTAATTTCAGTCGGTAGTCAGCGATTCCACTGACCTTGAAGCTGCTGCATACAGTACTGTATGCATGTTTCTTTCTTTCTTTCTTTCTTTCTTTCTTTCTTTCTTTCTTTCTTTCTTTCTTTCTTTCTTTCTTTCTTTCTTTCTTTCTTTCTTTCTTTTTTCTTTCTTTCTTTCTTTCTTTCTTTCACAAGGAATTAACCAATTCGGAGCATAGCGCGCCACAGAGCGGTTCCGGTTAACTAAAGTAATGCTAATAATGGTAAGTAATGCTAATGCTAATACTGCTAATTGTTGCTAATGATGCTAAGTAAGTAATGCTGGCAATAACGCTAAGTAATGCTAATAATGTTAAGTAATGCTAATTATGCTAATAAAGCTTAGAACATCAAAAGGTGTTCCCCCCAAAAATGAATTAAGCTACCAGTACATATGGCAGCTTAAAGGGGAAGTCCACCCATTTATGTACCTTCAAGGTACCCCATTCTGTGTTCCCAAGAAATGGAGGTCTGAAGAAAACCACTAACATGGTGAAACATCTTGATGACATCATCCAGATGTATTTTCACCATGTTAATGGATTTCTTTAGATGCTTTGTTTTTCTGAGTGAGTCTGTATTTGTACACACTCAGAAAAAATGTTGAAAATAGGTGGAATTCCCCTTTAAACACCATTCTACCTTCTATTGGAACTCAGCTCAAGCTACTATAATCTTTTAAGGAAATTCCTGCACATGACGATCTGTGATTATCTGAGAAATAAGAACATGAAAAAGAATCAGATTATGTAGGAATGCATAATTCATTATCATGACACTGTTATTAGAAATTGAAGAGAGGTGAAAAAAAATATAATCCTGGATAATATCCAGGATTGATCGCATCTTGCGTTGATGAGCGTATTGTCTATGTGAAAAAAATGAAATAAAATAAAACCAATTAGTCGAACTGGCGACTTAAACTGATTCTACAACTGATTCTGCTCCATATTTCAAAGTCATGGATCAGATAAGAGTATTTGCAAGCCAGGAATACGAGGGAGAGCACACATGGCCGCCAGGGTTCTAATTAATTAAAGAATACATTATATTTAAAAAAGTGTTAATCTCCAAAAGCTGTCTTCTGAACATGTGCCTTTTAATTCTAGCTCCATGTTTTATGAGCAGTGTCTAAGTGACTGATAATTCTCTCTTGGCTGCCACCTATCACTGTTTTCCTCTCTTAATCTCTTTATCTATCCATCACCACGTCGCTCCCTGTCACTGCCACCCTCAGCTCCCTGGATCAGCTAAACATCTCTCTGTCTCTGTCTCTTCTGTCTCTCTCCCACTATTTTGTATATAATAAAATGTGAATATGAATCCGCCCCCATACCATTTTCCCTTGCCCCCCTACAATTGGGAAATGTTACATCCGCCCCTGGTCTACCATTATAAGTAAACACTCAAACGCATTATTTTTGGGGAAAAGCAAATGCAATTACTAGGGCTGTTGAATGAATAAAAAAATTCAATCAAATTAATCACAGCTTCAAAAATAATTTAATTACGATTACCATTTGAACTATGTCCAAAATCTGCCTGTCTTTTCCTGTGAAGGATTTGAACATTTAAAAAAGAAAATCTTTTTATTTCTTAAATATTTATCAAAATATGTGATCTACAAGCCCCCAATCCTTGTAGATCCTCCAGCTATACTCTATGGCTCTGGTTACAGGGAGATGCACAGCTCTAAGTCTCAGTAAAACCGTCCTCTACACACTTTCTCCAATGAGAAAATGCTCACTGGGTTGAGTCAGTTAATTGCATTAAAACTTTTAATCAGATTAATCAACAAAATTAATTTAACTAATGAACTAATTGTTTTCAACAGTCTTACTAATTACTCAAAATGTGAAATAATATTACAATATTAGTTACTATAATATTAGTTACTATCACTGAAAGTAATATCTTACTTTAGTTACTTGGCAACACTGCTCACTTTCCATCAGTGTGATTTTTTTCTTTTTGATTTTATTTCATGTATTAGTTTTAATCATTTTGTTTTTCGTGTCCAGGTTTCTTGCCAGCCCTTTCAGGTGTGATCATTATTCATTGGCAGCGTTTTCCCATTTCAAGTCTTGTGTCATTGGGGGGAAAGAGTCTGAGATGAATAATACATCTGAGGGTGAAGACATTTCAGGCAACATCGCACCAGAGCTCTAATGGAGCGATGAGGGGCTTTTGTTTAACAGGAATCCTTTTCCTACTAATTATACTGTCTAATGGCTGATCGCTCTTGATATTTTTGAAGGGCAGCTGATAAAACTGAGAGCAAGGGAGTTCCAGGAAAAACATGTTGACTTCAGAGTTGATGTCTGCTCATTAAAGGGGAACTCCACCCACTTTCAACATTTTACTGTCATTAATATGCCTTAGAGATGTTGTGCGGACATGATGAAAAAGTTTCCTAGAAAATCATTAATGTGGTGAGACGCAACTTGATGACATCATCAAGTTGTGTTTTTCATCATGTTAATGATTTTTCTTTTAGAACTTTTTTCCCATTTGGTAAGGGGGGCTTCAGGGAAAATCTTGCCTTGGGCTCTGAATGGCTTAGAAACGCCACTGACTAGGGGGCGCTAAAAATAATAATAATAGGTCTGTATTGTACATGTATCAGTAAGTTTCAAACCATGTTCTACTGTAGACCCTTTTTCCACCATCATTCTAGTGAGGGCAGCAATGTGTCGGTGTTGGTTTGTATAATTTATGTTGTTGTAAAAATAGTGGTATTATACCTGTTTGTGTGTGTGCAGAAGGAGCATGGCTATCTCCATGCTGGTTGTGATGGGCTGATCTGGGCCAAATTTGTGCAAAAAAATGGGGCAGCCTGGGCCAAATTCACGCATAAAATAACCAATTTTTTTGTACCAGTCCAGCCCTGCCTATAGTACCCGTTCTACTTCTCCGCACCTTGCTCGAACAATGCAGACTCCTGTTGTTTTGGAGTCACACTCCAACATGGTTCGTAAGCAGGCTAGAATGAGCACCAGCAGTTCTTCAGGGGCGGATCTAGGCATAGGCATGGGGAGGCAATGCCCCCCCCCCCCTATTTGCCCATTCTGCCCCACCAAACATGATGGCATGCAAAACAACCCAAGATATTTCAGTGCTTACAGTATATTTAAAAGTATACTACTGCTACTAACTAACTACAATGGTCTCACCACTAAACCAACAGCATTTCATCATTGAAAACAGAAAACTCTCTAAGTCAGACCTTTAGCTTTATGCATGCTGCGTGTCTGTTGCAACTTCAACAACAACTGATGTTACTATTGATGCTTATACTTTCCTATACTTTCCAAAGTCCTGTAACTGAAAATGCTATGGGGGCGACTTCATCCCCATACCATTTTATCCTGCCCCCCCAATTGGGAAATGTTACATCCGTCCCTGCCGTCAACCCACAGCACTCCATCCTCACCCCACATTGGCTGATGGGTTGAATCCCACAGCCAGAGCACACACGCACACCCTGCCAGGTTTTTTGTCGCTGCATGCGTGGCCACAGTCCTAACTCTGTCGGCTTATAATTGGCTGCGCTCCCATCGGCGAAAACATACCCCCTTACCTCATGCTAATTGGCTCCTGTTTTGGCCCACCTCCCCGGCCAATCCCATTGTGCGGTTTACACAGTGTGTCGCCATGGACGCCATGGCGATCGCTCACACACGCATCCCCAGAACAAAAAAGGCAAGTGGGACATGTCTCAAGAGAGAGAGAGAGAGAGCTCCCTTTGCCAGAGAGAGAGAGAGAGAGAGAGAGAGAGAGCTCCCTTTGCCACAGTCCGTATGTTTGTGCCAAGAAAAAAAACATCATGATGTCAAAACACTATTTAATTTAAAAATAATCTTGATTAAAGTCCAGATTGCTATCGCTGATGTCCTGGTATTTGGTAATTTATTCCAGTGGTTTTCAAACGGTGGTTTTTGGACCACCAGTGGTCCTTGAGAGGGTTCCAGGTGGTCCCCAGCTAAATGATGGAATGTTGGTTAACCAGATGTAACTCTTTGAGAATATCGTGGACAAAGAAAGCAAAATAAATCTTTAGTTTTGGGGGGGGTCTGTCTGCATGGGGCCAACATTGTCATCAAATGGTGGTCCTCCGTGGCTCAAATGCAGAATAAATAAGTGGGCCCTGGTGGTATGAAAATGGTTTATTCAATGGATGTGGTTCCTTCCATGGCATGCATGCATGCTGGAGGAACCCCACCGGCATGTTAAAGTCTCTCCCTGTGTGTGATGTGATGTTTGCATAGGAAGATCACATTGTGTGAGTCCACTGAATGGCAGATAACGACGACAGCACGCACGCACGCACACACGCACACACACACACACACACACACACACACACACACACACACACACACACACACACACACACACACACACACACACCAGTGGCATTTCTAAGCAATTTGGAGCCCTAGGCAAGATTTTTCCTGTAGCCTCCCCTTACCAAATGGACCGTTACGGGTCCATTTGGTAAGGGGGGGCTACAGGAAAAATCTCCTGTAAAATGGCGCCCCACAAGGGATAAAATTTTGAACCATTTTTAAAGTAAATAACATATTGTATTATTTTAAATGTTCAATTCTAGCTATACAGGATAAGTATAATGTATTTATCCATATGAGGCTTATTATCCTGGTATCCTTTTAAAGCATGTCTGGTGGTCGCCCCCCTCCCCTCATGTCGCCCGAGGCAACTGCCTAGTCTGCCTAATGCCAAAAACGCCCCTGACACACACACACGGACACACACACATGGACAGACAGCCGAGTGGAGAGAGAGAGAGAGAGAGAGAGACAGACAGTGAGAGAGAGAGAAATCCCATGTCTCCCAGACTGACGTCGGCTGCGAATGGTTCTGTCGGTGCTATCCGGTCGTCAACGTTACCCTGATGAGTGCCACTGTGTGTCCCGGACTGGCTCTGTTTCATGCCAGTCTTTAATGAGGCCCGATGACGGTGAACTCCTCTGCTCCCCCGTGCCCTGGCGTGTCTCCCGCTAATGAGCTTTCTGAATACATCACCCTGCACTGCTCCCTCCCTCCCCCACAGACAGGCACACACACACACACACACACGCACACGCACACACACACACACACTCACCTTCATTCTGCAGCAGGGGTGTTTTTGCCATTAGGCAGACTAGGCAGTTGCCAGGGGCGCCATGAGGGGAGAGGGGAGGGGGCAGGGGGGAAACCAGGGCGACCACTAGACATGCTTTAAAAGGATCCCAGGCTAAATAAGCCTCATATGGATAAATACATTATACTTGTCCTCTATAACTAGACTTGAACACTTAAAACACATACAATATGTTCTTTAGTTTAAAAATAGTTCATATTTTTTATCCCTTGGGGGGGGCGCCATTTTACTGTGCCTGTTGACGTCACAGGAAAATCTTACCTTGGGCTCCAAGAGTGAAAGAGAGAAACGCCACTGCCCTGCATAGTTCACTCCATCCCCCTGTTTTTCTCCCCGCTGCCCCGCCGTTGTCAACCTACCCCATGCTGTAATGAGCATGCATGCACACTCCGAACACACACACACACACACACACACACACACACACACACACACACACACACACACACACACACACACTGACTGACATCTCCTGATTGTGTTTGTTTGGCTGCAATGGGCCGCCTTTCTTCTCTTTTTTTCCTTCTATTCCCTCGTTCTTCTTCTCGGGGACTTTGTCATACAAATCTCCTAAAGTGTCGCCGCTGGCGCCCTAAACGTGAAGATGAGGATGCATAGTGTTGCTGCTGCTGCTGTTGCTCTAGAGTAGAGCCCTCTGGCTATAGTCTGTCTGCCAGGGAAAATCACTGACTGATCGCTCACCACTTCCTAACTAGAGAACGCAATGTTGTTGTTGTTTTTTCCTTTCTATTTTTCTTTTCTTTCTTTCTTCCCTTCATACAGCGCAATTGGCTCTAACAGAAGGATGATGAAAATAATGAAATAAACGTGCGCCTAGCTGGCGCTCCCACGTAGCTCCGTTAGTCTGGCTTCTTGATTTGGTTTTTCATTTAGGCGTGCAGGGGTGGAGGAGTGCACGTGTCTTATACACACACACACACACGTGTATGGACGCACGCACACACGCACGAGCGTGTGTTGGCCTCCGCCTTTTAAAATGTGATGATAGGGAGTAAAAAAACATGGCGGAGTGTATTGGCTGATTGGACTGCCAGGCTGCCCACTCCATCACTGGAATCGTCTCCAACAGATGGACTCTGACCCGGTCTGGGGCGCCACAGTGTCAAACACCGTCGGAGGCGGATTAACTCCATCACAGGCCGCCGTTTTTGCCGCGATTAAGTCGTACATGAAAGCCAGGTTCGAAAAAAAAAGACGAGCGCGGAAGCGAAAAAGAAAAGTTCTAAAAAGGTTAAATGTGTAGGACGCCGTAATGCTATTACGCTATTAACTGGTATTAAAAAGAAAAAAGTGTTAAAAGCAACGCTAGGCTCTCTTAGTTATGCCGCTATGGTGATTTGCAGTGGTGGTGGCCATTAACAGTTGTAGTAAAAGTAATCCATCCTGCTTGTGTTATATAGCCTGCAAAAAAAACCTCATCTCATTCTTCACCAATTGTTGCACATAGTGCTGAGCAGGCATAATGTAACACATGAACATATCAGGGCCATCTGACGGCTGACAAAGGAACAATTTCCCCCAAACAGTTCCTACCAGACTGTGGAATGAATGAACATCGCAGCGGCAACCGAGAGTGAATGAATGCTGCAGTAAATGTTATATACTCCATCAGCAAAAAACCCTGGTTGTATAAATTAATTACCTTGATATATTAATTACAGCGTTCGGTCTGTGGCAACTAACTCCGGGTCGTTTTTGTAAAGAAGAAGAATAAAGGAGGTATAATGGACGCGATGGGATTCTTGACAGTATAGTGAGGCAGAAAGCTGCAGAGATTGCCTAGCTGACCCGAGTGCAAATGTTACTACCGAAAATATTGCCTCCCTCCCAGGGGCGGATCTAGGCATGGACATGGGGTGGCAATGCCCCCCTAAATGCCCAGACTGCCCCACCAAACTCGATGGCATGCAAAACAACCCAAGATATTTCACATTAAAGTGCTTATAATTAAAATGATTTGAAACACTACTACTACTGCTACTAACTAACTACAGTTGTGGCACCACTAAAGCAACAGCATTTCATCACTAAAAAACAGAAATCTCTCTGAGTCAGACCTTTAGCTTTATGCATGCTGCGTGTCTGTTGCAACTTCAACAACAACTGATGTAATTATTGATGCACTTGACCAATAAAAGTCATCTAAACATAAATGGTATGGGTGCGCCCGTGGTGTGAAGCGACACGGGCGATGAAGCCGCACCCATAACATTTTCTCCTGCCACCCCCCCCCCCCCCAATTGGGAAATGTTACATCCGCCCCTGCTCCCTCCCCAACCCGTGGATCAGGTTCCAAGATTGTTCTTTCCTCCGCGTCGACTCATTCCTTTTTTTTTTTCAAAGAATGCCGACTCCAGCAAACTTATCAGTGGACTTACAGGGGCCAGGGGATCAATCATGGAGTGACATTATTGTGTTGTCCGTGTGTGTGTGTGTGTGTGTGTGTGTGTGTGTGTGTGTGTGTGTGTGTGTGTGTGTGTGTGTGTGTGTGTGTGTGTGTGTGTGTGTGTGTGTGTGTGAATCCCTGCCTGTGATTTCCAAGGCCCTCAAACTATTGGTGTTTTTCATTGTAGGACTATCTCTTCTATTTCCCTGGTTTTGCTTATACTGTATATGCGCTCAATTGTTTAGTCTGTCTCTGTTTCGCTGTAGTTTTCTTCTAATGCAGGGGTTTTAACAGCTACCACCAGTGGTCCTCGAGAGGGTTCCAGGTGGTCCCCAGGCTAAATGATGGAAAGTTGGTTAACCAGATGTAACTCTTTGAGAGCGTGATAATGAAACCAAATGGACCCTTGCAGGTGCATTTGGTTTCATGTTTACACTCTTTAGAGTTAAAATATTCATCATCTGAATTAGCCCCAAGTCTACACAACTAGAGAATGTAGAACATTTTGACCTGTATGTTTGACTGTTTTGTTTCCCAAATCCAGCCTGGTATTGCGGACAAAAGCAAAAGAAATATTTACTTTGGGGGTCTTTGGGGCTAAAATGTCCTCAAATGGTGGTCCGTGGCTAAAATACTGAATAAATAGTGGGCCCTGGTGTCAAAAAAGTTTGAAAACCACTGGTTTAGTCTGTTGGTCTCACTGTTGTTTCGTTATAGTTTTCTTCGAATGCCTTTTCATGTGATGGTTTCGAGGTAAACATAGGCCTCTTTATGAAAATGCTACTGTCCCAAGTGAATTAAATGGAATAGCATTTGATTGTGGTTTAATAAGTAAATATAGGCCTATACGGTACAAGGAGGTTCAATGGAGGCTAATGTGCAGTCATGGTTACCAACAGAGAATTTCAACCAGTGGTCCTGAGAGGATTCCAGCAGCCCCCTGCTAAATGATGGATAGTTGGTAACCAAATGGACCCTTATAGACCTGTAACTCTTGAGAGCGTAAAATGTGTCATTTTATGCTCTCAAGAGTTAAATTATATTTAACCATCTGAATTAATGCATCGTCAAGAATCTACACAATTAGAAAATGTAGAAGAATTGTTATTTTGACCAACATTTCGCCAGTTATCTCTCCTAAATTGTGGACAAAAAATTTAAAATTCTTAGTTTTGGGTCCAAGAGACTAAACTCAACATCAAATGGTGGTTTGTGGCTAAAATGCATAATAAATAGTGGGTCCTGGTATGAAAAGGGTTGAAAACCACTGCAGTACAAGCTAGTGGATTCAGCATTCTGTGATTGACTGGTGTGCGTGGGACATCAATGCACAAACTATGTCCACAGTGAATTGACAGTGAAAGGGGCTGTTGTTGAGAGGAACCACTGACACGCCCACTCCTCAAGAAGAGTCCTAGGAGAAACTGGGCCAATTTGTTACTGTTGTTGAATCACATCCCAGAAGTGGATTATGTGTCAACTCAATAACAAACAGTGGAACTATTCTCAGTCTTTTCAGGGAATGGGTGTACAAATACGACGGCGTCATTACCGTGTACTTGCACTCGAGCAAAGCAAGCGCAAGTATTGTGATCGGCGGTCGGTCGATGGTGGTCGGTCAGTGGACCGTTTACGAATAATCTTTCATGGTTAAAATGGAGTTTGTATAGGAAGGAGTCGGATGCATTAAAATGAACATCAAATATCTAAATACTGAATGGAGTATTTTATAAACTGTCTGAAAGTGGAATATCCCTTTTAAAAGTTGAATTTCATATTATTACCCTTTAAATTCACGTTGTCACTCGCTTTGCCACTCGATCTGCCATTCACTTCATGCAGGCGCATACTGTATCACCCTCTATACTCTCACAGATTATTGCCAGCATATACTTCACTGTTGGATCCACTGAGCAATCTGTGTGAGTAAGTAGCTTTGGGATGTAACGGCTCTGGAGCAAGTCCTATAAGTCAGGATATCTCCTTTGTCTGTGGATCTTATTGAGCTGATTATATTCTTTTCTGTATAGTTATTGTAAGCTTGGGAGTACTTTTGGAAATGAAGTGCACGCTTCCTCCAAATTAGAATTACTAGAGTGCACACTCATTCGCGGATATGCTACATCCAATCTCTTACGACTCTCGCTCTCACTCTCTCTCTCGCTCTCACGCTCTCTCTCTCTCCAGGGGCGGGTGTAATATTTCACAAATGGGGGGCAGGAGAAAATGGTATGGGTGTGGCCGCCCGTGTCACTTTTCGCTTTTACAGGACTTTTATTAGGCAATTAAGCATCAATAATAACATGTTATCAGTGATGAAATGCTGTTGGTTTAGTGGTGCCACAATAGTAGTTAGTTAGTAGCAGTAGTAGTGTTTCAAATCATTTTAAATATAAGCACTTTAATTTGAAATATCCTGGGTTGTTTTGCGTGCCATCGTGTTTGGTGGGGCAGACGTACTGCATGGGCATTTAGGGGGCATTGGCCATGCATGGCCCATGCATGGCCAATGCCCCCTAATGCCCCCATAGATCCGCCCTGTCTCTCTCCCCTCCCCTTTTCCCCTCTCTCCCCTGCCCTTCTATCTGCCCAAAAATGTAATATTGTGCAAAAGTTCAC
Organism: Benthosema pterotum; assembly: GCA_039105355.1. Classification (NCBI taxonomy): domain Eukaryota; kingdom Metazoa; phylum Chordata; class Actinopteri; order Myctophiformes; family Myctophidae; genus Benthosema; species Benthosema pterotum. The sequence goes on from CM076977.1 coordinate 39,531,745, forward strand.
TCTCTCTCTTCTCAATATACAAGTGAGACTTTCATATACTGTATTCTTGATTCATTGTGCATAAAATGAAATATTTCATATCTTTTTTGTTTGCAACCCTGGCCCTATAGGCCAGCCCTAGTACAGCTAGCTCATCCCTGTGTGGTTGACTGGAGACAACATGGGCATGGGGGGGCCTAAATGCCCAGTCTGCTGCCACTAAAATATTATTATTGAAAAGTCATGATGAAATATGAAAGAAGAGTACCCCAAGAGTACCCCAACTGCTGTGCTTCCATGTATTCTGATGAGAAATATTTTTTATTAAACTCTTTATATTGGGTAAAATATACCCGTGTTTAGTGATGGGTTAACAAAAATTAAGTTAGTGTTCTAGGTTTAAAAAAAAAAAAAGTTTAACTCACATGCAGGCAGACAGAAATTCTTTAATGTTACCATACTGTCAGACAATTGCACGAGTCCCTCCGAGCCGAGTCTCAAGCAAGCACAAGTCATTTGGTCCCAAGTCTCAAGCAAGTCAAGTTTTTTTTAGGTTGGGGGCGAGTCAAGTCGAGTCGAGTCCACACAGTTGGGCGAGTCAAGTCGAGTCAAGTCGCATGGTTGTTTCGAGTCGCGTCGAGTCACAATGTTTTCAAGTCAAGTCACTGGTTTTCAAGTCAAGTCACAGGTTACAACTTCCTACGGTCAAATGTAAAAAAATATATATATCAGTTTTATCAGTTATCAGTTTTGTTGCAGTGTAACTTGAATTATATGAATGAAAGAAAAAATGTATTAATAGAGAAGAGAGTTACAGTACAATTGTGCTTGTGTAGCATTTTGTAGAGCAGGCATACCTGCACGCACACGGATCATTAATTTAACATAGTGTTCATTTTTCATCAGGCACTAAGTTAACTACCTACTCGTGTACTACACTCAGTTGCCAACTGCCAAAATCCAAAATGCACTAGTGGCACTTCCAAAACGCACTACAAGGAGCTAGAGCAGTGTTTTTCAACCCAGCTCACTATAAAAGCACTAGTAGTGAATATCACCTTGAGTTTTTCAATCATTTTGGCGCTAGGGGGGTCTGGAAAAAAAGCTAAATATAGTGTCAAATGCGTGAAGTTGGCAACACTGAGTCTATGACTACATGTGCATTTGTTTTGGTGGGATGGAAGGACCCGGAGAGCAGAGCTGACGAAATAATAACTGGACTAAATAAAACTATTTAGCGAGAAGAACGTACCGGTGGAAAGGGAAGGAATGAATAACTATTTTAGGTGGAGGTTGCGTGGAGTGAGGTTTTAACGCCAACAACTGGATACATGTTATGAGAAGTGAGAATTTTGGAAGATGGATCGCTGCCTTTCTAGTTTGGATGGATGGATGGATTATTTATGCAGCCAGTCACATACGGACATACAGGAGCCCAAATCAGCGTTCGTGACAGTGGTGAGTGATATTGTTTTCTGTTGTTTGGCCATCCTCCGTTTCCCATCAGAATGGAGGTTTTTAAAAGCAAATTTGACAACCGAGGTTGTCAAAGAACGCTCAGGAGTAGCAGACGCAGTCGCCATTGTTTGTTTCTGTGTGTGGTGTAGTGTGGCTGCTGTGGCGTATGGCCTGATCAGAGTCTTTTGTGCTTGCTCGCTCTACATGCCTGTCTCCAATCACTCAATCAATCTATCAATCAATAAACGCGTGAACCTATAGCGTGGCGTTCATTAGAATTACTGAAATAGACAGTTGGAGAGTTGTGGAAACTGGGAAGTACTGCAAACTCCGTTCACTGTTTTCTGACCCCTCAATGTCGCAAGTCTTCTACTAGATCTAGATGGCAATGGCGTTCACCCCCGCCCCTCTCCCGTCAGTGGTTCAGACCGTGGGTCGGGACCCCTGCAAATAGGTGATCGTGTTAGCTCCCTGACTGGTTCATTTGGTTTCATTTGCACACCGTTGCCTCCCGGCAATGGTGACTCGGACGATGACTCGGACGAGTCGCCGAGTCAGGTTGTCTCAAGTCAAGTCCGAGTCTCAAGTATTTTACCTACGTCCCAAGCGAGTCAAGTCGAGTCAAAAATGCGACTTGGACTTGATCCAAGTCGAGTCAATAGGACTCGAGTCCAATTGTCTGCAGGAGACCCTGTACTGTGACACCACAGTGTGTACATAAAGCCTATAGTCTATAGTCTCTCTTTTACAAATAGACGGTGTATATGTGTAAATATACTGCTTGTTGTTTTTATTTAGTTTAACCGGTTTATTGGGTTGCGATATTATTGTGATGTTTTGGATGCATTCTGCTCTACAACAGCCGTTGTAATCTGTGTTGTCAGACACATGTAAGCGCATTCACCACATGCCGCTCTTAACTCGAGTGGCCCTCGAATGTGGAATTCACTTAATTCATCATGTCAAAGTAATTGATTCTCCGTTGTTGTGAATGCCACCCTAATATAACCATGATGCAGTCTTGTTCTCCATTGTGCCAGTTAGTTAGCCAGTATACAAAAACCCAAAAAGCATGCGCAAAATGGGTTGTGCTTTTTGTCAGTGTGGGTTGTGTGTCTGTGTACAGTATATAAGGCACTGCAAATACAAGCCCAGATAATTTTGTTTTGGCCATAATCACAATAAATTAATTTGAATACATTTAACTCTTCAGAACTTCAGAAGTGTTGCTCTAACATTCTTCTAAAGCAGGGGGTTTCAACCTTTTTTTTTTCATACCAGGGCCCACCGTTTATTCAGCATTTGAGCCACAGGCCACCATTTGAGGACATTTTAGCCCCACAGACCCCAAAACTAAAGATTTATTTTGCTTTTGTCCACAATTCCAGGTTGGATTTGGGAAACAAAACAGTCAAACATACAGACCAAAATGACAATTAATCTTCTACATTCTCTAGTTGTGTAGACTTGGGCTAATTCAGATGATGAATATTTTAACTCTTGAGAGCGTAAACATCCTTTTAAAAAAATAAATGTCACACACATTTTTCCACTGCATAGGGAATGCCTTGTTGATGGATTTGGAAGAGATTTTGAAGGTCTGGTTCCAAACATGATCCAGTATTTTATGTATATCCATGATATTTACGTTGGAATGAATGAGCCCAGCTGGAAAATGTCCTAGGGTGGACAAGAGGGCTTACCTAAAGGTCTGTTGAATGCGCAGAAGCTGCCTATACTAAGCACCCCTGAGGTGACGAGATTAAAGTACTAAGGTTGATTAGATTTTGATTTGACTTAGATATGACAATGGCTGGTATTCTCGAACGCTATGGTGCAGCCCAGTGCAGTCTCACAGATAGTACTACACTATCCACGGAATGCCACCTACGAATTGCGTGCATACACTGCGAGTTAAAGCAAAAATCTGTGAATATGCACTTGGGCGTGTTTTTCCACAAACCGGAAGTGGCTAGTTGGGGGTGGGGCAGTTTGGGTTTTATAATATTTACTATTCTGTCCCTAACACATCGCAACTCGGACGCGGCTGAGTCGGCTCTGCCGACCATCGCAATGCTCAGTGCAGCAATTCGCTCAGCTAGCGCCTCGCTCAGTGGCGCTTCACAATGCTCATGGTTGGCAGAGACGGCGCCGTCATTTTCAGTGGAAAGACGAATATGCACGGATTTAATGTGCCCCGTGCATAACATGTATATTCGCCTAAACCTCATGAAACTGGGTTGTGCAGTGATGTATAGTGTACAGTGGTAAGCACTTGAGATTGTCACTGTTAACACTTGACTGCTGATGGGGCACCATGGTGGTACCACTGCCCTGGAATGGTAACGCTTTTCACACATCAATGGTTGATTAACAATGGTTATAAAAGTATGCCTCTGTCTATTAGGAACCACTAACCAAGTAGTAGGACATGTGAATGTGTTTTAACCTGTTAATCTCCTGTTGACAGCATGGAACTTTCTGGTACCACTATGGTAACCACTATCCTGTGGTTACCATTTCATTGCCATGGTGGTACCACCACTGACAATCTCAAGTGCTTACCACTGTAAGTCTGCTCATTGGCAGCATGGCAGCCAATCAGATCTGGGGCCTTGTGTGTGTAAATAGGCCAAACGACTACCTGGACCTGGGCTTATCAAATAATTACCCATAATAATTAAAACCCGCAATTTCAGAAATCACCTGACCCCCTGCCAATTAAAATTGTTACCGTACTCATCATGAGCTGAAGCTCTTGATGGCTGGTTTTAGACAGGATTCTCTGTCTAATACTACGGGCTTGTAACAACTTGTACGCTCTCCAAAAAAATGAAAATGGGTGGAATTCCCCTATAAGAGGCGTCCCCCCACTTCTAAAAGTCCCACTACAACAGTGTGTGTGTGTGTGTGTGTGTGTGTGTGTGTGTGTGTGTGTGTGTGTGTGTGTGTGTGTGTGTGTGTGTGTGTGTGTGTGTGTGTGTGTGTGTGTGTGTGTGTATATATATATATAATGTGGTATTTTATCATGAATATTAGTGAGGACCAATTATATGATGGCAGGTTAGAAAGTGGTGAAGTGTTCCTAGAAGAACTAACAACTTGAATAGCTGGAATCACCCAGAGAAGATTGCTGCATTACATTTCAAGCAATCTATTCCATTTCTTCACAGAACTAGTCTGGTTGGAGGGTTCATTTATAAAGGTGTCGAATGTTCGAGGAGACAGAGAGATCAAAGCGGGAAATTACAGTTTTTTAAAATACCGAGATTTCTTTTTTTAATCCTAACTTAGAATTCCACGGCTAAAATGATGTTCCTGTTGAACCGACCCTGACACGCTGTCCTTGTATCGTTTGGATTTTAACTTTGGAAGACTTTTTTTTTTCTTTTTCCTTTGATTTATGCCTCTTGCTCGCTACTTCGTCCTACTGGAGTGCCGCACAAAATAATTGTGGAAATAGCAGGTCCGCTAGGTCTGTTATCCTCACTATATTTAATCGTCTTTCTAGTTAAAATAGCCAACGGTTTTGGAACCCGACGAGATTTCCAGCCGAATAATTTTCAAGTTCACTCGGCGTCTACCTGCTTATTAGCATATACCCGCCGTAAACCAAGCTCACATTTAAGGTTTTGGCTGAGTTGTTTCTGTACCGGAATTTGCATACAGTGTTTTAATATTCTAATAGGCCAACAGCATAGGTTTTCTCTCTCTAGAAGGACCCCGGGAGACAGTTCCTCTTTTATTTTATTTTATTTTCTATTCTTTTCTTTGGGGGCTGTGTGTGTGTGTGTGTGTGTGTGTGTGTGTGTGTGTGTGTGTGTGTGTGTGTGTGTGTGTGTGTGTGTGTGTGTGTTTTCCTCCAGTGACTTTGCTCCAGGCAGTGAATATCCAGTCTCAGATCCACTAACTGTATAAAGCGTTGTGTGAGCACCTTGAGATCTCCACCACACACTGTCGTCCAGGACGCTGGGGCAATAAAATGCTCCGTTAATGTACAAATATAACCGAATGGTCCATGGTCAAGCAGTTGTTAAGGGTTCATTTGGTTGCGTTATTTACTTTACACTTCAGTTACTGATAGATCAGGGATGGGCAATTATTTTTTCCCAAGGGGCCAAATGAGATACATAGAATATTGTGGAGGACCAAGACTAAAGGCTGAACTAAAGTCTGCGTAATATTAATTCAATTTCAAGATAAAAGTAAGAGTAAGACCAACCATTTTGACACCAGCGCCCTCTATTTATTCAGAATTTGGGCCACGAACCACAATTTGATGACATTTTAGCCCCACAGACCCCAAAACTAAAGATTTATTTTGGTTTTGTCCACAATACCAGGCAATAACAGACAAACATAGTTTAAAAATTGCCATTCTTTTACATTCTTTCATTGTGTAGACTTTGGGTTACTTCAGATGATGAATATTTTAACTCTTGAGAATGTAAAAATGAAACCAAATGGACCGCAAGGGTCCATTTGGTTTCATTTTCATGCTCTCAAAGAGTTACATCTGGTTAACTAACTTTCCATATTTAACTGGAAGCCTCTCAAGGACTACTGGTGGTCCCTGGACCACTGGTTAAAAACCACAGTACCCTTTCACGGGCCGGTCCGACTCAGCCAAAGGGCGGCATTTGGACCCGCGTTTGGTTAGGGACCGGGCCAGGACAAGTTGCATACTGATCGCAACCAGATTGGGGAACATCGGCTGCTCCTTGCTTGCTTAGAGGTTTAAATTAGTCGTAGTTTAGTAACTGTTGCTATGCAGGTCAAGGTTTCCTCTTCTAACGTGCCTATTGGACAAGGACAGTTTGGGGAAGGCTGGGGCGGATCTAGGCATGAGTATGGGGGCCCCCCCTAAATGCCCAGACTGCCCCATCAAATATGATGGTATGCAATCAACCCACATTTCAAAGCTATTTCAAGTGCTTACAGTACATTTACTGCTACTAACTAACTACAGCTGTGGCACCACTAAACCAACAGCATTTCATCATTGAAAACAGAAAACTCTCTGAGTCAGACCTTTAGCTTTATGCATGTTGTGTGTCTGTTGTAACTTCAACAACAACTGATGGTATTATTGATGCTTTACTTGCCTAATATAAGTCCTGTAACTGAAAATGGTATGGGTGCGACTTCATCGCCAGCGACACGGACAATGAAGTCGCACCCCCCCCCCCCCCCAATTGGGAAATGTTACATCCGCCCCTGTCATCGAGACCAGGTCGTTGGTCACTAGTGGATTTAGCTGTCTCTCGTCTTTTGGGGCAATTTGGCACAGCACCACTATCGTCAATTGGTCTTTATGCAGTCGAGACGTTACCCACTTTAGCACTGAGTTGCTATGACTGATGTTGTCAACAAGAATGGAGCACACCATCTTGAATCTCTCATGCACCCACACCCACTCAATCTGTTTCTTTTTTCCGTTTCTTGGTCCCATATTTTTTTTGGTCAAAACAAGCTTTATTCCATGGCCCAAAGCCTACTCTGTGATCCTTGGGGTAGTCCATCGTCCAGCCTGAGACCAGCAGATATGCGACAACACACACATTACAATATGACATCCGCCCCTGGATTCCGGGGCTCTTCAAAATAAGTGCTGAATAGAGGAAAATGCTGGCCATAGGAGGTGAATAAACTAATGAATTATGGCGTATTCGGTGCTGTGATAGTAAGGAAAAAAATATATATATACTTACATACATATACTGTGCTGCGTTATCACACAACTCATGTCGCACGATAGAAAAAACATCGCCAATATTTGCACTCCACAGACCTAGAGTTTGTCCCTTTTTGTGATCGGTTTTGGACCACTCAATGTCGCAACTCCTGCCAGTGGTGGTGAACCAGGAAGTAAATGTTTGTTTGATTGCTGATCAAGTACATGCCATGGTGCTGGGTGAATGCAATAACTTGCTAAAGTTAAGTAAATACAAACAATGTAGTTTACACACTTTTTGGATTATGTTAAACATGGTAGATCCTCCGTTCTGTGTCTACTTATTAGGTGAGTGTTTAATTCATTGTATTAAGTTCACGTTAGTAGGCTATGAATCATCAACTCCAGCTGCTGTTGTACTGCCTCTTACTGTGTGTCTGCAGTTAATGCCATCGTGTCTTATAAACATTCTAGTTCATGTGTTTAGTGTTGGAGTGTGGACTGTGATGATGTTATTTGGTGTGTTGACATTCTTAGTATTTCATGTTTGGGTGACGTTGGTTTGTTGGTTGGGCACTGTGGTGCGTGAAGTAGCACTATGTATTCATGAATGAGTTGATTCATGGGTGAAACCAGTGAAAGATGATTCTAATGTCGACTGAAGTTTGCCAGTTTCTCAGTGACACTGAAAAACAATATATCGGGATTTATTTATGGTATACATTGTCGACTTAGAGTATTGTACCTATAGTGCCTGTATAATTTCAATACTGCAGTAGTTGGCTTTGTTAAGAGGAAGTTAGATTGATAAATAAAGATTTTTAATTGATTGTAATTAATGCTGTCACAATCAAATTAGAACTCCTTTGTTGGTGGTTATCAGCACATCTTGTGGCACGAGGGGGCGTACCAGTAAATGGTTCATATAATAGTAGTTCTATTATAGGCTGTCACCATAGTCCTGTGCTACAGAAGGAAAATTAAGCAAACCATAGCGGTGGTATGTCAAGGGAAAGAAAATATTGAAATAGTAAATATTGAAATAGGAATAGAAATGTTGTTATTTTTAGGTAGTTCAGGAATGAGCTTTGTCAGTGTTGTCCATCATTTAATTGAATAAACAAGGTCAACCACGAATACTTATTAAATTATTAATCTGTATAAAAAGTCAAAACTATATTCAAGTAAAATGTAGCATAGTGGAAGATCCTCCTGAACAGTTCCAATATTTACAGTATTATAGTAGCCTATGTGGCCACTAGAACGTGTTTTTCTTTTCTTTTTCCATCTTTTTTTCCCCTTTTTTGTGAAAGTGGCACAAGACAAGACATACTTGTATTAAAAGTAACAAGTGAAAAGGTCTAGCACGCCTTGGGAACAAAAGTGTTTCAAGCTAATTTAGCATTTATTCCAGTCAATTGATTTCCACGCCCGGAATATGTTAAGCCAATTAATGTGATGTTTATCAAATCAATCACTTGACCAAAATAGCTTGAACAAAAGGCTTGTACCGGCATATTCCCCCCTCCTCCTCCTCCTCCTCTGTTGGAGTTTGTTACGAACCATCGCAGCTAGGATCTGTGAAACTATGCAGGGTGAAAGTAATAAAGAGGAGATGAGTGCAGCATACATGGTCAGAAGGCATTTAAGACGTGAGTGATGGGCTTTCACTGTCCATGAACACCACGGCAATCCATCTACTTCATCCATTAAATCTAGAGCGAGAAAAAAGGGCTTTTAGGCTTTTGAATAAAAAGGCAATGATTCATAAAAGCTGCCGAAAAAATAAATTCAGCAGCATGAACGAATACATTTCAGAAAGTCCCTGTTCTTCACTGGAGCAAAAGGTTCTGAGCCGATTTGAGAGAATGGTTTCAATGACCAGATAATGAAGTACATTCACTTATTAATGTACTGGATAATCAGCACTAATCAGACCGTCAAACATCATTCGTTTTATCCCATGCCACAGAGAGAGTTTTCTAGAAATTCAGCTTTTTAGTCCGCTGTTATAATGGAGGTGAACGGCAGTGCGCATGTGCGATGTGGTAGACCATTGGTTTTCAACCTTTTTCATACCAGGGCCCACTATTTATTCAGAATTTGAGCCACGGAGCATTTTAGCCCCAAGAGACCCCATGACCTACTCGTGCATGAGCGGAGTGAGCTAATACTGACTTTAGCTATAAACGTCTTTTACTTATGTCATTATATACTTATGCATTACATCATCACCTAAACCGGCCAATCGGAATGCCTTGAGGGACGACTGACCTAGAGCACTATTGACCTTTTTCCCCGCCAAAGTGATGGGGGAAAAGTTGTGTGTGCGACCCATCCGGTGGGAGTGCCGCGGGAAGTAGCGTCACAGTGTTTACATGCTCACATGGGCGGACACTCTTGTCGCATGGCATCCCACTGTTCCACCCACATTCACAATAAGAATTACATATCTACATAGCCGTGCAATGATTGATTGGTTTAAGTATATTACAGTTTGCAGATTGGGTATATTTCACCTGACCCCACACCTCGGAAGGTTCCATTGTTTCTCACTTCATAGATGGTAAAGAGCTCGGGAAAAGTCAGAGCCATATAGTATAGACAGAGATACGCAAACTCCGTTCACTTGATGGGGTCAGTCCAATGGCGGATCTTCTACATAGGCCTACACTTCTACTGAGAATGGGGACAACAAATAGAGACAAGTCCTGTACCGGCGGTAGGCAGTGCAATGGACGCAGGCAGCAGCCCAGCTTTAAAGATCTTAAATCCCTTTATTCACAACATAATCATTACGAAGACTTTAGTTGTTACTGTTCAACACGTTAAAACAGTTAACATGCTGTACACATGCCTAAAATAGTTCTTATTTGCATCCCCCTCGTTGAAAACATTGTGTCCAGGTTGTCCCTCTTTCAGGCTGCATGAACAGCGCTCGAGCGCTTACTTTCTGACTCCCTTAATGTCGCAACTCCTCTCCCAAATGGCTTTAGAGTGTGCGCAGCGCACAGCTGGAGAGGTTTTTTTTTTCCTCGGATGGTTCTGTTATTGGTGATTGGTTGTCAGTGCAGAAGGGAGCGCTGGGCTGTGTTTTGGACCGAAAACCTCAATAAAACCATTCCTAAACCTAACTTTAATTATTGAACATGTAAAGTCTGCGGTTGTTGGGGGAAAAAAATAATGTGGCAACAGCAGGATTTGAACCCACGAAGCATAGATGCACAGATTTCAAGCCTGCGCAGCAGTCCACTAGACTAACGAGGCTCTGTTGACATTGGCATCACATCGGCATTACAACAAACATCATTTGAGCCAGCACTTGTGGGAGGGGATCATAGGAGGGGACAAGTGGGAAAGCCTGTCCCCATGAAGGCGAGGCTTCCCTCCTCGACTCCTCCCGCGACCCCTCCCCTGTTTGCAACAGGATCTGCCGCACACACAATCACAATGCATTATGGGCCATAATCAAAAGGTGGATAAGGGAGAGTACTGACACTCCCATTGACTCCCAATGCTACAGCTGAACAGAGATGCCTATTGGCTGAAAATCACACGTGACCACAGCTATTGGCTGAAAAGACCACGTGAGCGCCACGGCAGGAGGGATTCTGGTTCCAAACAAACCACTGTGGCCGTCCAGCTCCAATGACAACAGATCGCACGTTGGCAGTTAAAGAGGGGGTGCCGTGATTTTTGTCTTTTTTCCAATTTTGTACATGTTTGAGAGGTGACAGTATGTAAATAAACCCCTAGGTGTGTTTTTTATGTGCAATGATGTCTTCCCTTTGTATTTAGGGTTTCCTCCTGGGGGCTGAACCTTTCCAGTTAAACGTGCGAATGAAAAAAACTGCAATGTAGTGACATCACCTGTTCAGCCCCTCCCCTAACCCCTCCCCCTTTATCATGCAACTAAAGCTGTGGGTGTGGCTTCAGTTCAGCTGGATCTCCACCCATCACCACCCACCAGGCAAACCAGGCATACATAATGAACTGGTTGAGTGGAATCATAAAAATGACAGTTTAACAAACACTGTACACTTTTTGGAAAAAAATCTTACTCTTCATATAACAATGATACCTGATGATCATGTTTTAGGGTAGAAAAAAATCATGGCACTCCATCTTTAAAGTGGCAAAATTATGGCATTTTTTTTTTCATTTAAACGCATTAACAGACCTCTTGTCACTCTAGTGAATAATGCTTTGTTATATAACTCTCTTTAGTTAATGTATAATATAAGAAAATATGCCGTGCTGTTATGCAGTGGTTAGGCCTTTGTTTGGAACCAGCAGAGTCCAGCCAGTGCGAGACGCGAGATCAAAGCGTTGTCAGTACTCTCCTTAGAGCACTATACCACGCACCCATCGCCTCATTTTGCCAGCTCTGCTCACTTAAGTGATTAGCGGGGGTAAAAAGTGGGGTCTATTTGGATTCCATTTGACAGTGTGCACCGCCAGATGAGTAAGGGGGCTGCGGTCTTTGTGTTAAATAGTGCCTGTACTCGGTCGCAGTGCCAATTTCTTTTTCTTGTCTTTTTTGTTAAGTCCGTTAGTTGAGAAGTGGGTCCGCCATGCACTGTGGTGCTGAACTCTTAACTCCGGTTTGGATTTGTGTGAAAGAAAACGGCAGTAGCCGAGGTTGTAAGATCACAGCAGTGGGGATGCGTTTCTCTTGAAGCAATGTATCGGCATGCTTTGTTGGGTTGTTGTATGGCCTCATGATGCATAATGCATCATGTCGGTTTGGGGCATTGCGTGGGCGTGCTTCACTGGCCCTTTTCTGTTTGGTTTTGGGTTTTGTTTATCCCGAGGTCTGACCCTTCTATAATACAAGGTCGCCAATGTCTGGCCCCTTACTTACAGTAGAAACCACAATATTAAGAAATGAATTCAGCCAGGAATACATGAAATTTGACTTTTTTTCTTTTTTTCAATTTCTTTTGTGTTTTCGTTGTTCCCATGTGTGTTAATGGAAACTGCTCTCAGTAACAGCTCATGTGATTTTGTCCTCATTGTGATGTTATCAGTGCACCACCGCTTTGTATAATTCCTCTTCCAAATTTGCATCTCCACTTTGTCTACCACTGTTGATTTGCCAAGCAGGCTTGGAATCTACATATCAGTGCCCCCTTTGGTCCAGACATTCCTAAGACCTGTGAGATTGGTCCAGTGAAGAAAAAATAAATAAATAAATAAAGTCCTTGTGAGTGAATGGATTTTTTTTCCATCCCCCTCACTCCATCACTAAAAATGTAAAATGTACCCGAAACCTTACTTGAGAAAAAAAAATAAGGGTGTGTGCAGGGAAACAAACCACATTCTGTGATGTCCCTGAACATCATGAATTTACTGAATGACCCACCCACCGCAATTGTCATGATGTCGCTTTTAATTATTTGTTCATTTTGTTTATCTTTTATTTGAATAGCAGCCTAGTCAGGAGCTATAATCCTCTTTTTTGTTATTGAGAACATGGCTATGATGCGTGTCCTAGTCTGATTATTCGATTCATTGCTTTAATAATTGTCTGATGAATTTATTATGAAAACAATCGTTAGTGGCAGCCCTAATGTTCACGCACGCATGCACGCATGCACGCACGCACACACACACGCACACGCACACACATGCTACGAGACCAGCTCTGAGCAGGGCACTGTAGAGCAGTGTTGTAGTGGGACTTTTAGAAGTGGGGGGGGGGGGTGCCTCTTAAAGGGAAATTCCACCCATTTTCATTTTTTTCTGAGTGTACAAATGTGATTTCTCACAGAAAAAAGAAAACTCATGGTGAAACACATTTTGATGATGTCATCAATATGTATTTCACCATGCTAATGATTTTTTTCAGAACTCCATTTCTAGGAAATACAGAATTAGGGGAACTTTTTTTATGTCCACACAACATCTCTAAGGTATATTAATGACCCTTCCCCTTTAAGACACGTGCATGCACATTTGCATGTGCATTTGCGTGCACCTGCGCAAACACACACATACACGCTATTAAAACAAGTATAGCATATTGAGAAACATTGTTTACAATGCCTAATTGTATCCATAAAAGTAAATGACAAGACAAAAACATACGGTAGGCCTACCTTGGCCCCTAAAATATTTTAGATGTGAGAAGTGGGGGGGGACGCGTCCCCCCACTTCTCACATCACGCAAGTTGCAGGAGGTATACGCATTCCAAAAAAAACAGAAATGGGTGCTCATTGCGTTGCCCCCGGCAACGTGTTGCCAGCGGCATGCTAGCATACAGGCCCTTGGGGGGATGCTGCATCATGGCCACTGTTCAGTGCCTCAGTGTAAATAATAAAATAAAAAAGGCTCTTCCTTTGTGTCCACCCACTTATCACGTCCTCCTGCACTCCTGCAGATGTACTTGACCTGAATCAAGGTCATGCTATTTTATGTTTTTCTTTTCACAGGTTTGGCTTGTGATTTTGGCCACCGATCACCCAGAAAATATACTGTATATGACTCGCCTGCTTGCAACGTGAAAATGGTCCCCGTTCATGATGTGCTGGTCTACAGCAGGGATTTTCAACCAGTGTTCCGGGGACCACCAGTGGTCCTTGAGAGGGTTCTAGGTGGTCCCTAGGCTAAATGATGGAAAAGTTGGTTAACCAGATGTAACTCTTTAAGAGCGTAAACATGAAACCAAATGGACCATGCGGGTCCATTTGGTTTCATGTTTACACTCTACTCTCAAGAGTTGAAATATTCATCATCTCAATTAGCCCCAAGTCTACACAACTAGAGAATGTAGAAGATTAATGGTTATTTGGGTCTGTTTGACTATTTTGTTTTCTTACCCAAATCTAGCCTGGTGTTGTGGACAAAAGCATAAGAAATTAGTTTAATTTGGGGGTCTATGGGGCTAAAATGTCAAGAGATGGTGGTATGTGGCTCAAAGGCTGATTAAATAGTGGCCAGTGGTTTTCAACCAATGGTCCGGAGACCACCAGTGGTCCTTGAGAGGGTTCCACGGGGTCCCCCCAGCTAAGTTAGTTAACCAGATGAAAAGTTGGTTAGCCAGATGTAACTCTTTGAGAGTGTGAACATGAATTTGTTTTCTTGCTTTCTTTGTTTTCAAATTGAACTCCAGCCTGTAATTCTAGACAAAAGCAAATTTTTGGGCTCTGTGGGGTTAAAATGTCATCAAATGGTGGTCCTCCGTGGCTCAAATGCTGAATAACTAGTGGGCCCTGGTATCAAAATAGTTGAGAACCACTGGTATAGAGAAGAAAATATACTGTAGCTCTGATTGAACATGCACACATGCACACACGCACACACACACGCGCACACACACACACTCGGGCGGCAGTGGCTCAGGTGTAGAGTCACTGGAAGTAACCACAAGGTTGCCGGTTCAAACCCGGGCTCCCCCAGAGTTAGTGTCCAAGTGTCCTTGAGCAAGACACTGAACCCCTAATTGCTCCTGATGTGCTAGTAGGTACCTTGCATAGTTTCCCACTGCCATCAGTGTATGAATATGTGTGTGAATGGGTGAATGTGATGTACAATCTATGTAAAGCGCCTTGGATGAAGGCGCTATATAAATGCACCATTTACCATTTACAACACACACACACACACACACACACACACACACACACACACACACACACACACACACACACACACACACGTACACACACACACACGTACACACACATGTACACACACACAAAATGTGCAACCAGCTTGATGCCTGCAGGGCTAGAATACTGGTCTTTATTCAGCACTCCCCCCGGGTTGCCATCAGGGATTCCCCTCTAGTGACACAGTTTAGCTTCTCAGCAGGATTGCCTGGATCAATATGGAGCACAGTAGTCATTCTCAGTGGGGGGGGGGGGATGGTACCATTTTCAGTTGCAGGACTTTTATTAGTCAAGTAAAGCATCAATAATAACATCAGTTGTTATTGTTGAAGTTGCAACAGACACGCAGCATGCATAAAGCTAAAGGTCTGACTCAGAGATTTTCTGTTTTCAATTATGAAATGCTGTTGGTTTAGTGGTGTCACAATATGTAGTTAAGTCAGTGGCAGTAGTAGTGTTTCAAATCATTTTAATTATAAGCACTTTAATTTGAAGTATATCTCTGAAATTTGCATGCAATCATGTTTAGTGGGGGGAGTAAGGGCATTTAGGGGGGGGCATTGCCCCCCATGCCCATGCCTAGATCTTTCCCTGGGAGTACAATGTTTTGCTGATCAACAGAGAGCATGCCAGCGAGGGAGGGGCGTGACAGTGAGGGGATGTGACCGGGGACATGATGGAATGTAACGAACAAACCTTAACTTGGGGGACAGAAAATGAAGCAAATGCAACCCGACGAGCATGACCAGATGGTCAGGATGACTCACTCCTTTCTCTCACTCGCTCCCTCCCTCCCTCCGACCTGACTCAAACATCTCTCCTCTCCTCTCCTCTCCTCTCCTCTCCTCTCCTCTCCTCTCCTCTCCTCTCCTCTCCTCTCCTCTCCTCTCCTCTCCTCTCCTGATCCTCTCCTCTCCTGATCCTCTCCTGATCCTCTCCTCTCCTCTCCTCTCCTCTCCTCTCCTCTCCTCTCCTCTCCTCTCCTCTCCTCTCCTCTGCTCTGCTCTGCTCTGCTCTGCTCTGCTCTGCTCTGCTCTGCTCTGCTCTGCTCTCCTCTCCTCTCCTCTCCTCTCCTCTCCTCTCCTCTCCTCTCCTCTCCTCTCCTCTCCTCTCCTCTCCTCTCCTCTCCTCTCCTCTCCTCTCCTCTCCTCTCCTCTCCTCTCCTCTCCTCTGCTCTCCTCTGCTCTCCTCTCCTCTCCTCTCCTCTCCTGCTCCTCTCCTCTCCTCCAGTGTTGCCAACTGCCAAAATCCAAAATGCACTAGAACGTACTAGATGCTTGCCTGGAAGGGAATATATATATACATACATACAGAAATTACCATTTATCTTCTACATCCTCTTGTCGTGTAGACTTGGGCCAATTCACATGCTGAATATTTTAACTCTTGAGAGTGTCAACATAAAACCATATTTGGTTTCATTTTTACGTTCTCAAAGAGCTAACATCGGGTTAACCAACTGTCCATCATTTAGCCTGGGGACCACGGGTTGAAAACCACTGACATTAGGAGGAAAAAATGGTGAAAAATGGGGGATTTATCTCTGGCGCCTGACTCTGGCCCCCCAACTCACCCGCCCAAAAAGCACTAGATTTTCCACCAGGAGCTTTTCACTAATTTTGGCACTATAGAGCTGCGCAGTCCTGCCCCTTTCATGACGTCGCCCCCTTGTAGCAGAAACAGAATCGTCATTCAATTTCCTCAAAAACTTTTAAAAAATGGTTAATAAAAACACAATTGAGCCACGGACGAAGCCAACTCTGGTCATGAAAAATCATGACAACAAACAACAATATTATCATATAATATCTAATTAGCAAGAAATAGAAAACGTCAGGATACAGCACTTTTTGTTTCGTTTTTCATCTTAGAAATTATTTGTCCCAAAAGATGTGTGTGAGTGTGTCAACATGATTGGTCGCGACTCACGACCCGAGTTGGCTTTGTCCGCGGCATAATTGTACTAACCATTTTTGGAAAGTCTATGAGGAAAATGAATGGGGAATCAGTTTCTGAAACAGGGGCGGTGACGTCACTGTGCAGGTCTATTGGAGGGGTCTGAAAAAAAAAAGCTAAATATCTATAAATGCGCCAAGTTGGCAACACTGCCGTCTCCTCTCCGGCTACCACTGCTGATGTCATGGCCTTCCCCCCTTCCTTTTTTTTTCTTTTTTGGATTGCTATATTTGAGACTGTGCTCACCGACGTGGAAAAACCCATCATCTGGGCCAGCAGATCTGGAAATAGAGTAGTCGCAGGGGTCGGCGTGGGGAGACGCGGCTCCTTCCTTCAGAGCTCACCCAGTTGGGGGTGTGGGGTGGTGGGGACAAGGCAATGATTTCCAGCTTGGGGAAGAGAGTTGGAAGATCTCCAGCGGGCTAATTTGTCGAACGTTCACTTTGGGCACCGCGGGGCAGGGGCGGATCTAGGCAGAATGCTGGTCGAGTGGGCACAATGGAGATGTAGGCACACACATTTCTAGCAAAGTGGGCAAAAAGGCAACTGGGCATACAGGCAGTTCGGCACACAGGCTATCTGGGCAAATGGACCAGTCACCTGGTGTGGCCACTTGGTTTTTGTGCACACCAGACCTGTTACCTAGCATGGGCATTCGGGGGGGCGATGCCCCTCTTTTCATCATTGAAAACAGAAAACTCTCTGAGTCAGACCTTTAGCTGTCTGCATGCTGTTTGTCTGTTGCAACTTCAACAACAACTGATGTTATTATTGATGCTTTACCTGCCTAATAAAAGTCTTTTAACTGAAAATGGTATGGGTGCAGCTTCAACCACGGGCGATGAAGCGTCCCCCACACGATTTTTTCTTGCCCCCCCCCCCCCCCCCCCCCCCCCCCCCCCCCCCCCCCCCCCCCCCCAATCGGCAAATGTTACATCCGCCACTACTTTCAGAGCAATGTTTCCCACTGACTTTTGAGGTCCTCACAGGGAGGGGGGCTTTCAGTGGTCCCTGGAGCCCCTTATAGTGCCGCGAAGTATGCATGGTCCTCAGAAACACAGCCTCTTCTTGCCTTCTTCTTTCCCCGAAACATTTGAATTGCTAAATGATTAGGTGGAGTGGGAGGCTGCAGGCACAAATCAATAAGTACCTCTACATGCAGGCCTGCACAGCCAATTAAAGAGGCTGGGGCTGGGGCGGGGGGAGAGAGGGGTGGGGGCGGTGATGGGGTTGGGGGTCCATTTGAAAAATAGTATGAGGAATTGTGCAAAAAAAAACAGAATGAATGTTGTGTAAGCCTTCAATGACCACCGTGCACCGTTCCATATATAGATACACACGCGTGCACACACACACACCTCCTCCTCCTTGGTAGTCCATCGTTGTCGAAGATGCTGGCGTCGATGCCACTGTAAGGGACTATGAAGCCTGATTCTGGAGACGCATATCTTGCCACAATGTGGGCATGTGAGGCTCGAATCAGGAGGCTAAGGTGGTACTGGAACAGCACGGAAGTGTCTTTGCTGTCACTGTCCCATCCTTTGTTGCATGCGTTTAACTCTTGAGAGTGTAATGAAACCAAGTGGACCCGCAAGGGTCCATTTGGTTTCATTTTTACATTCTCAAGAGTTACATCTTGTTAACCAACTTTCCATCATTTAGCTAATGCTATAGGCTATAGTCCAGGTCTCTGCTTTTGTCTAATCTAGGCTCAGTTCATGAGACATGCGGCCAAATCATTTCTGGGTGGTGCCAGACCAAAACCTTTCAGAATCCTGGCCTGCTTTAAGCAATAGTTCAGTATTAATACGTACGCAGTGACTGTACTCCACCATGGCCTTGGTGTACCGTATGTGATAACTTTAAGCGCATATTAAATGCACACAAATACAGCGAGGGAGATGAAACTGGCACAGTATGTTATAACTTTAAGCGCATATTAAATGCACACAAATGCAGGGAGGGAAATTAAACTGGCACAGTATGTTATAACTTTGGGCACATATTAAATGCACACAAATACAGATGAAACTGACGGTTACGTTTTAGCAGTGGGACACCATCGGCGGCCGTCGCAAGAATTTCATTGGCTATGGCTTGAATCTCGCACTATTGCCGACGTTGCTCGGCCCACTCCCATTCGTCTGCTGTTGCCAGATTTGCCAGTACTCGCCGGGTCCTATAGACGAATAAACATTGTTTGTCTCTCTACAGTATGACCCACTGTTAACTCTTTGACAGATTAACAGAAAAGCTAGGCTCGCTCCCATTAGGTTCAATAGTAACTAAAATAATTATAGAAAATCCTCTGTTGTGAATTTGCACAAATGAATTATATCCAAAGACAGCTAAAGGTGTCTCCTTTAAGGGAAGAAAGTGTGCTTGAGCACCCCCAAGTAGCCCTCTCTGGACCAACATGCCCCTTTTAAAAGCGCACGTCTGTTTAAAAAAAATGTACGTTTGAGAAAACAGCGCTTGTGCGCTGTTTTGTGGCTCCTCAATGTCGCAACTCTGTAGCAATACAAAAAACTACCACTTTGTGTCAGAAGATGGCACTGTTGCCCACAAGAGTCATGGCCTGTTTTAGAGGGATAGAAGGAATCTGCTTTCATTCTAAGGGACTTCAGCTTGAAATTCAGTTTTTAAGAGCAGTCAGTGGAGAAGAAGCCATTATTCTCTTGTGTGTTCATTTTCTTCAAACCATTTTATATAGCAGTAGCCTAATGTGTTTGTATTGTTGTACTTGTAGATGCTGAAATGCTGCCGCCCGGTTGAGCACCTGCCCTTCAAAATCTCTGTGCACGCCACTGGACCTCGATCATTTGGGTATAAACTTTATGAATACGCTAATTGATTGGAGTTTTGATTACGACAAATGAGCCCAGCGAAATTGCCCTTGAGAGAGAGAGAGAGGGGAGTATCCGTGGCATGCAGATGTTTGTCAACTCTGTTTTAATATTCAGCAAACACAACGGTCTCGGATCAGCTCTCAACATTCCATGCCAGCATGGCCCTTAAGGTCTGCACCGTGACTTATTTGATAGACTGCGGCCGCATCAATTATTAACGGTGCTTACATTGCCTCTAAACTTGCCACCCTATCAATATTTAAGACGCACGCACACACAGCGGCGCACCAAGGGGTC
This sequence comes from Benthosema pterotum, assembly GCA_039105355.1. Lineage (NCBI taxonomy): Eukaryota > Metazoa > Chordata > Actinopteri > Myctophiformes > Myctophidae > Benthosema > Benthosema pterotum. The sequence goes on from CM076977.1 coordinate 39,551,572, forward strand.
AACGGTATGTTTAGACAGGGACAAAATGTATCCGCGTGGCGCCAAACAGTTTTGTCCAGGTTTTCCTCGGGAATATGTACAACACTAATAGACCTTTAGGTTAACCCCGCCCTCTTGTCCACCCTGGGACACTTTCCAGCCGGACTCATTCATGCCAATGCAAACTGGACTTTGCACATTAAATACAATACTGGTTCATTTTTTGGAAACAGACCTTCAAAATCTCTTCCACATCCATAAACAAGGCCTGCCCTATGCAGTGGAAGAATGTGTGTGAATTTTATTTTTTAAAACATTTTTATTTATTTTATCATAATATGATAACATGTGATAGACAAACCTCTCCACCAATGGCTTTCCTATATTATGTATATGTTATGTTATGTATATGTTATGCTTAGCTGTGCTAATTTCGCACATGGGTCTGTGCTCCTTGGAGATGTCCAAGTGTAACAGCTGGTGGTCATCAGTTCACTTTATCTCCTTATTTATTGATTGTCCTATAAACAGGTGTAGATTTGGGATGTTTTTAGCTTTTATCCAAGCTGTGTTGGTCTTGCCATTGCCTTTAATTCATCCCATATATATCCCCCTTATCCCTACTGCTATGCCTACACCTACTGTAGTGTTAGGTTTAGTAGGGAAAACAGTTGACTGTTATGCAAAATGGTAGCGACTGTTATGAAAACGGCTGTCTGGTTATGCAAAACAGTCACCGCTGTTGCGCAAAATGGTTATAAAAACCGTCGCGACAGCCGTCGTGTTCGCTAGTGGATTTCTCTTCCTCTCCACATTGCACAAACATGCACGTTGTGTAAATCTCTCTCGCACACACACATAACAACCACCCAAAAAATATGGACCCTTGAAAAGGACTCTGTAGTATCCTGTTTCTCTGCCCAGCTGTCTGAACGAGGGACCTCCATCCGCCTCCATAGCAGAAAGGAAAAGTCAATGCAATAACTCCCTTTAGATTGGAGAAGGCCATCATCTTTGCATCCCCTCTGTCTCTCTCTCTCTCGCTCCCTCGTCCTCGTTGCATAGACTGTACCTCCCGCAGAGATAAACACGAACGGATCCGGTAATGATGGGGAAAAAAACACGCTCTGTGGGGAGGGGGAGGGGGGGGGGTGCGGCTTTGACAGAGAGGAGGCTGTTTTATAGTATGTGGATGCCTCGTTTCTTTTCTTTTTTTTCTTTTGGCCATTGATTTCAGCTCTTGGATTCCTTCCCATAGAAGATGACGTTATAAATCGCGGCATGCTTTAATAGTGTACATCCCAAGGTGTCCCTGTGGTGTCAGAGCCTAAAGGAACCGGCGTACGCCGGGGGAACGGTATAACACCAGTCACAACTCACCCTTATCATCTGTCTCAGACTAGTACTTAAACCCAGATCAGTTGATTGGACCTGTGGACAAAAAGGATGATAAAAGTGTTTCTCCTCGCCGGGCGGAGAGATGTTTTATTCAACAGCGTTATACGCCGGGCCTCTTCCAGAAGAAACAAATAATGTGTTTGGCTGATGGACGAGGGGATGTAAACACAATGTAAAACACACACACACACAACACACACACACACACACACACACACACACACACACACACACACACACACACACACACACACACACACACACACACACCAGGGTTTACTGCTACAAGATGACATGATTATGAGAAACACATGAAGAGCTACAGCCCCATATGACCATAATAAGTCTGGAACTCGGAAGGGAGTTCTTGCAAAGAAAACATTTGGGAACCACTAGTAGGCTATACAGTATACTAGTCGGACTGTGTCAGTAGTGAATACACCTTTAGGTAACCCCCTCCCCAAACTGCTGTGGTCCAATCACAGCTAAGCATATGTGCGAAATTAGCAACTTAAGGGACTGTGTGACAAACATGCCTATGACCACCTCCAAATAAGGAAAAGTGACCAAAATAGCAATAAGGGAAATCATTGCGGACTGCGGGCAGCGCCAGGGACAAGGCATTTAACGGAAATCAGGCCCTAAGACTTAATGCAACATATCCACAGAGTATAAACCAATATGAAAGATAAAGTAGGATTAATTCTCCCAGATATAGATAGATACTACGAAACATTCTGAGTCAAAACAAACTGATGACCCAGAAATTTGCCTCTAATAGGTGTTGACACCTATTAGGGGGGACTTTCCTTCGACAAAGATGGCGAATGCAAACATTCTTTGTATTGTAAAAGTAAGTAGCCTTGCCAGGCCATGATGTCATAAGTCCCAGCTGAGCCATTGAGGCCCATATAGGTTAGAAGCCCATCTCCTGTTTCTGTAGCGTGAGGCAGCTTGATGTACAAGTACACCCCCTGGACATGACGCTAGTATGTCGCAGGGTATGTGTATTGTACCCACACATATAGTTCCACGATACAAAACACTGAAATCCCAGAATCAGAATCTAAACATAACCTTAGTAAAACCTATGCCTAAACCATGGCATTAACCCTCGACCGTTATGCAAACCATTGCAACTGTAATGCAAAATTACAGTTGCAATGGTCGACTGTCACAGAACGGCTGTCGCGTTCGCAAGTTGATTTGGCCTCTCCTGTGCATGTATGTGTACATGTGAGTGTGGTATCAGAGAGGCAGACAGAGCTGCCAATGCCATCTCCAGCTCATCCATACAGGCAAATGAAGGAGAAAGCCATTAAGCTATTTCATATATGCAGGCCCAGACTCACATCGGTGGAGAATGAAGGCCTTCACAGAGTCGTCCGCGGATAAGAGACCTGTGTTGAGATGATGGATGGATGACTGATGGACGAGAGAGAGAATATCTGCAGCTTTCCATATAGAGGCCTAACCGTGTCTGAAATTAAATTTTATCTTTTTTTTTTATCACGGCGACAATACTGGGGCAACCGTAATGAAATCGATATGGAACGAGATTACGGGATAACGCGCAGAGCCAACAAAGGCGTTTATCCGTTGCTATAACACCCATGGTAGGTGAGAGACTAATGAGCGAAGATGTAATCGTTACAGTTGATAATTATAATTATGTCAGACTCCCACACGTACGCTGTATGTTTTTGTAAAGAAAAAAATGATAATAATAAAACACACTGTGATTAATGTTAATTCAGGGATTATGTGTGCCAAGGTATGGTCTATAGACGGCATGGTGTGAAAAAGTACTGTATGCTAAATATCACCGGTTTACTATCAGCCTTCACAAGTGTGAAGATTTCTAGGTGGTGGAAATATGGAACGTAGGTGTTTCTCCCTATGTTTTTTTTTTTTTTTTATCACGCCATCTCTCTCTGTCTCTCTCTTTATCTTAAACACACACTCACACACACACACACACACACACACACACACACACACACACACACACACACACACACACACACACACACACACACACACACACCCTCTTGCTGGCTCATCCCTGACCCCACATATCCCCCGCCCTATACTGCCACCACCACCCGTCTCTCTCCCATCTCCCTGTTGGACTTTGCACCCGTCCTTTGCCCCTATCTGTCTCTCTATCTCCCTTCATCTGTCTCACTCCCAACCTTTTCCCCTACACTCTCCACCCCTGCCATTCCCTGTTGCCTTTTCAAAACTGTCTCCTCTCTCTGCTTTGCACCAGGGCCGGATGTAACATTCCCCAATTTGGGGTGGAGGGGGGGCAAGAGAAAATGGACTGGTATGGGTGTGGCTTCATCGACTGTGGCGCTTCGCAACAGACACGCAGCATAGCATGCATAAAGATAAAGGCCTGACTCAGAGTTTTCTGTTTTCAATGATGAATTGCTGTACCACAACTGTAGTTAGTTAGTAGCAGTAGTAGTGTTTCAAAACATTTTAAATATAAGCACTTCAATTTGAAATATATTTTGAAATTTGGGTTGTTTCTTTGCTGGTTTATGCTGGTCTAAGCTGGTCTAAGCTGGTCTACAGTAGCTGGTGGTTTATGCTGGTGCATGAGTTTAGCTGGTCTAGCTGCTCTAAAACACAACATATGCTGGTTTTGCCGGGATGCTGGTCTAAGCTGGTCTATCTGGTGGTTTATGCTGGTCTGTGTGCTGGTCTAGCTGGTAGACCATGCTGGCCAACCAGCATGAGTTTAGCTGGTGATACTGGTCTAGCTGGTGGACCAGCATACCAGCCCAGCTACAAAGCACAACATATGCTGGTCATGCATGCTGTTTTTTCAGGTAGGGAGCTACCCCCCACACACACATGCCTATAGATCCGGCCCTGTGCACCGTGGTCAGCCATCATTATCTCTCTCTCTCTCTCTCTCTCTCTCTCTCTCTCTCTCTCTCTCTCTCTCTCTCTCTCTCTCTCTCTCTCTCTCTCTCTCTCTCTCTCTCTCTCTCTCTGAATCAGTCCCTTCCTCATTTCCTCTCCTATACTTCCTGCCATGCTGGACTCCCAGGCACACAGAATGACATGCACACAGACTCTTCACTCCTCCGTTTAGCCTCCCGCGGCCGTCCTCTCTCCACTGTGTGAAGAGGAGGAGGACGAGGAGGAGGGGTATATTCTATGGGGCCTTAATAGACTGCCCGTGATCCTATAGATCTCATCATCAGTCCGACGCTGCCCAGGAGATTGACTGACTGGTCGGGTTCTTGGTGCCTGAAAGCCTCATGCAGCTCCTCTTTCTCTACCGGCTCTGGAATGGTTCATTTCAGAGTTCCTTTTTCCCCATCTTTCTCCACATCATCAGCCCCATCAACTCCTACGCACTGCCCCTGCATTAAACAGCCTCACAGGTCATTACGGGGGCTAGTGTGCGCCTCTCTCTCCCCCGTCGGGCTCTTGGCTTCCACATCACATCTATCAAAGGTGTTTTGGGACTTCCATCTTCCATGTTGAGTTCCAACAACCGCAGGCGCTGACGATTGCTTATTCAGATGCACTGTAGGGTAGGCAGCACACCCACTCCCAGACTGTGTAGGAAACTATATATAATTCTGCATTCATGATGTCAGAACGTTTAACCCGTTAAACAAAAAATACAAGCGATATTGTTGCAGGGGAAGCAAGACTGTCAACTAATCTCCCACTGCTCACACTAGGAATTCGCTGTTTAAATTTAAAGCATTGTTGTGAAGTTATGCTAGACGATAATGTAACTTCGACAACAATAATACCATCTGCTGCTGGGACTGACTGTATGTAAACCCAAGTAGCTTTGTTCAAAACTATCCAGGGAAGAAAAAGGAAAGGAACTTTAGAAAGTTAGTCAACTTTGAGAATAGTTTATCTAGCATACAAAATACTGTTGTCATTGTCTCAGCCAGACCCATTACTCAGCATCAAGGGTTGGATGAGGGTATGTTAAAGGGATATTTCACTTCCAAATTTTTTTTTCTTGTGATTGTATCGTCTTCTCTGCCTTATGTGAATACAACAGACAGTTTTAAGTTATTCAAAGATATTTGATGTTCATTTTAGCTGCCCTGCCACCTTCCCATACAAACCGTTTAAAACTAATCCTTCCGTTTTTTTAAATATTGTTTTGAAAAATGTAGCAGCCTGGTGGAGCCAAACAAATGAAACTTCAATCAAATAATTTCTAAGATGAAAAACGGCAGGATACAAGTGTTGTATCCTGCCGTTTTCTACTTCTTGCTAATTCATTCACGACCCCGAGTTGGCTTTGTCTGCGGCACAATCGTGTTTTTTATTAACCATTTTTGCAAAGTCTATGAGGAAAATGAACATAGACTAATTCATGAAAGGGGCAGGACTGCGCAGCTCCATACTCACTCACACAAACTCATCAGGATCCTATAGCAGCACTGTTTTGGATGTAGCTAGGAGGTTTTTGGAGCTCCAAACCTGGAGAAAATGAAGGCGGTGGACTCATGGCCTCTGCACGGCTTACTTTCTTTGGGCAAGGTTCCCTTGAGCAAGTAAAAAGGTTGAGGCAGTACATCCTGGGCAGCCTCCAAGCATATCATTACCGTACATGACTATGAAGCAGCACTTTGCTGTGTGAAGAGTGCCATGTACTCAGTCAATGTCATTAATAAAAAGTGGGAGGGAATAAATAGCCTTTTATGGCTATAATGTGCAGCACTTACGAGGTGGACACCATGCGCTGTATTTTGTGCTTAGCATATGATGTACAATATGTCCCAAAGAGGATTGACTGTAATAGCAGTAGTAGTCAGGTAAATTAGTCTGCCCTGACCTCCAGTTCACTTTAGAGGACAATGTTGGACAACGTCAACTGATGGCTGTGTGAGTGGCTCTGCACATCACACATAGCATTTGGTACTTTGGCACTTTGCTCTTATGTCAAGTTTTTAAATGTACTGTACATCTTTTGCGTGATAGCAAATCTAGGTCCGATTATTGTGCATTTTTTATTTTTTGTGCACCACGCACGCACACGCACGCACACGCACGCACACGCACGCACACGCACGCACACACACACACACACACACACACACACACACACACACACACACACACACACACACACACACCTTACTGAAGTGTGTTTAGTCAAAGTTTAGGGTGTGCTATTTAACAATTTTTTGGCGGGAACACCTTTTGGTGTTCTAAGCTGTATTAGCATAATTAGAATTATTTTGCATTGCAATACTTAGCATTACCACCATTACTTACTTTGCATGATAGCAAATTTAGGTCTGGTTATTATGCATTTTTTAAATATAATGTTTAGAGTGTTTAATATGTTAGCCTGGTTCCAGCCCTCAATCGCTGTTTAAAAAAATACTACGTTGTTTTTTTCTCCTGTGATTTATTGAATAATGAAGTGAAATGAAATGACAATTCAGACCAAGGTCAGACTGCAAATGTGTTGCATTGTGGTCCTTTGTATCATATCGGAATCAACAGATATGACCCTGCAGATAGTTCAAGGTTCAAGGTAGCTTTTAGTCTCCCGTGGGAGAAATTTCTCTTGGAGTCAGAGAGCAGAGCCACATACAGAGTTTCATACAGACAGACAGAAAACAGTAGGCACAGGACAATACAGTCACGTATAACACATTTACACCCTAGTGTGTACCCTGCACCGGTGAGTGCTAAAAGCTCTCCCCATTCAGGAGCTTAATCGAGAGAGGTATGAATGAACGTCTAAGCCAGTTATATTTTATCAACGGTGGTAACCAGTTATCAGTTATCAGTCATTTTATATTCATGCACCCCATTTTATATTCATGCACCCCTACTTTGTACAGTAATATTGTATACCGTATTGCCCTGATATCACTTAATGTACTTGGTATGCACTAAATGCGACCGTGGCATACGTCATGACCATTTTGCATAACCGTCATGACCATTTTGCATAATGGTCGAGCATTAAGGTTTAGGCATATATTTTTTTTTCTTACTGAAGTTATGTTTAGGGTTAGAGGTTAGGGTCAGCTTTAGTAGGGAACCGCCTTGCCCAACAGTCGCAACCGCTTGGCCAGCGATAGCGATGGTTCACTGGTCGAGACAAATTTATAATAGTCGCATGGTAAGGCTGTGAGGTATATCATGGTTGCAAATTGACCTCACTGTCTCTCCATCCTGCAGAACATAAAGTCCTCGGAATGTCCCCAGCAAATGGTCGTGACCGTTTGCAAAGCGGTTGCGACTAGGGATCTATCTGCGACTATCAGATCGTCCCTTTTTTGTCATATCGGTATCGGCAAATATTGTATCGGAAAAGTATCCGTGCCGGCCCTTATTTGTCATTATATTGGCAAATAGGCCAGTCTAACCACAGATGCGACACAGGAGTAAGGGTTTGACACTATGGCCATTAATTAAAATCTTTGGTCATGTGGAGTTTGCTTTGTAGTTGCACATTTGTGCACATTTGAGTGAGCAGTCTGCTATTCCCGGTTAATGGAATTCCTATAAGGTCTTTTTTACATTATCATATGGCATTGGTATTTGGTATCGGATCAGATCGGAAATGAAAAATGGCATCAGGACATCTCTAGTTGCGACTGTTGGCCAGCGGTCGCGACGTACCTCACAGTCACAAATTGATCTTGCTGTACGTCTCTCCATCCCGCGGTACATTCATGTTCTCCCTCTGGGCTACTATGCACTTCGCAGCTTGCCTTTTCCATTACATTTCAAGCCTAGGTTACAGTTTGTTAGCTGTGGCTCTCTAATGTTTAAATAACTGGACAAACTGCGCAAATGGTAATGAGAGCCACAGTAACCAGATACTTCAGCAAGCAATGGCATTAAGATATTTCTTAATGATGTGACCATGTGCACGGCACACACGCATGTACGCACACATGCGCACACACACAAACACGTGCACACACATACACGCACGCACGCACACACACACACACACACACACACACACACACACACACACACACACATACATGCGCACACGCGCAGCCGCGCACACACACACGCGCACCTTACTGAATCCGAGTGTTTAGCCAAAGTTTGGGGTGTGCTATTTAAACTTCGATGCTCTTTTGTTTTATTGATAACCTACTGCACTGAATTTTCTTTCTCATTAGCAAGAAACTATGTAATGTGTATCGCAAAACCACTTCCTCAAGAGAGAAAATGTGTTTTTTGGGCCCCAAAACCGTGTGCAGAGTAGCACACATTGGAGCTATTTCTGTCCTAATGCTAATTACCCAATAATTATTGAGGCCATATTCTGGCATAGTGATTTAAGTGTCCATATATAAATTGTACAATTAACTAGTTCTATTTCCAGCATGTCAGCACCTTTTGGTACGCAGGGTATTTTTCTTTCTCCCCTTACCAACGTAAAAGACTGTCTTGGACTCATTAGAACACATTTTGGATAGAATAACAAAAACATCTCCTTAATGTCTCTTTGTTCATCCCAAGGCAACAACCTACCGTACACGACTGACAAACACAAAGTACACTTTGATGAAAACATTGTGCTTTGTTTGAAGGAAAAAGAGCGCGCTGCATAAATTAAACCCTCCCATCTTGTTTTCTTTTGTTTTTTGAAGTAAAACTTTGGCAGAGATTTTTTTAGCTCAGGGAGACCAAATAATATACAATAGTGTAAATTAGGGACAACTATACTTTTACTAGAAGTAATAATAAGCAGAACCATGGATAGACTCACTGGAGCATGGATGGTCAGAACCAGGGGCGGATCTAGGCATGGATATGGGGGGGTAATGCCCCCCTAAATGCCCTGACTGCCCCACCAAACATGATGGCATGCAACCCAAGACAACCCAAGATATTTCAGTGCTTAAAATCATTTGAAACACTACTACTACTAACTACAATCGTCTCACCACTAAACCAACAGCATTTCATCATTGAAAACAAAAAACACTCTGAGTCAGACCTTTAGCTTTATGCATGCTGCGTGTCTGTTGCAACTTCAACAACAACTGATGTTATTATTGATGCTTTACTTGCCTAATAAAAGTCCTGTAACTGAAAATGGTATGGGTGCGGCGAAGAAGCCGCATTTTCTCTTGCCCCTCAAACATGTTCTCTTGCCCCCCCAAATGGGACATGTTACAGAGTGTGAGGTTTGTAACCTTATATCAAAAGACCGACAGTGGAGGCGTACTGACTGTGCAAAACAATGTGTCTTTATTAGCAGCGATCAGCTAATCATGGCTGGCCCAGGTAAACCAATCGAGCATAGCTCTCAGTGCAACATCGATCAGACATAGGCTTATGCCACATCTCCCCCTTTAAGTCACGGGCAACACCCAAACAGTATTATTAGTATTTCTTTTTTTTTTTCTTTTCTTTTCACAGTCATTAATCAAATAAGTGCAACAATAGCCTGTCAATCAGATAACTTAATTAACTCAACACAACTGGTCTTTTTTTTTTCTCTTATGCAAACAACAAAATAAACAATAAACTTTCACTACTGTTCAATACTGTTCTTTTCCGTAGGCAACAAACACACTCATATTTATCTCTCTTTTTTTTTTTTTTTTTTTTTTAGCCTTACGTTTACAGTAATCAAAAATAGAAAAATGTCAAAACTTGTAAACAACACCTAACTACAGGGTAATGGGTAGACCACCACTCCCTGCTGGAAAGGGATCTTAGGGATTATTCTGCCCTATGCAGATCCACATTCCAGGTCCCTAATCTAGTAAGACAACCTGACAGCAGGCTTCACCACCCGTCCTGAACGCGTCGTCGTTACCTTCAGTGGCGGCGGTGGTGGTGTTACCTCTACAGTCTCTGTTTCAGCACCAGCAGGTCTCGGGGTCTTGTGAGCGATGGGACCGCAGTCTGGCGCTGTGGAGGTTGTCTCTCGCTGGGTCTCCTGCTGTTCCTGGTTGACGATCTGCAGGTGTCGGCGATTTCGTCTGGTGGTATTCCCTTGCGGTGTCATTACCACAAACGAACGTGGTGTGGAATGTGCAGACTGGATGACTCCAGTACCTCTCCAGTCTTTCTCAATGTCTGTTTTGAGTCGCACCTTGTCCCCCACCCCTAAGGCGGGAAGCGGCTTCGCTGAATGCTTCCTGTTGTAGGTGCGTTCATAGGCCTGCTTGGCCCTGGCGTCAGACTGCCTTACGACAGCCAGATTAGGCCATGCTGGCTTCAGCTGTTGGTTGAGTTTGGGAACTGTAGATCTCAGTCTTCGTCCCATCAGGAGTCTCGCGGGGCTCTCTTTGGTCGGTTCAGTAGCAGTGTCTCTGTAAGTCAGTAGAGCTAGCTGAGGGTCTGGTTGTTACTCTTGGCTGTCTGAACCGCCCTCTCGGCCATCCCATTAGCTTGGGGATAGTATGGACTTGACGTAGTATGCTTGATGTCATATTTGGTTGTCCAGTCCTTGAACTGCTCTGAGCAGAACGTGGGCGCGTTATCAGTCACCAGCTCTTCTGCTAGGCCGAAGCGTGTGAATATGCTCATCAGTTTATTGATCACGGCCTCACTGGTTGTTCTGGTGAGACTGAGAATCTCTAGCCACCTTGAATAGTAGTCTATGACTACCAAGTAGTTCTTTCCTTTGAACTCACACAAGTCCATAGCAAGCTTCTGCCACGGCAGCTCTGGTAGCGGCGTTGTGATGAGTGGTTCTCGGTGCTGGCTGGGTTTGTGCACATTGCAGTGGGAACAAGACAACACCTTTTCTTTCACATGCTGACCAATCTTCGGCCACCAGATGGCGTCTTTGTACCTTGCTCTACATTTGTTCAGGCCCTGGTGCCCATGATGGATTCTCTCTAGCATCTCTGCCTGCAATGTCTGTGGAATCACTATTTGATTTCCTCTCTTCAGCAGCCCATTTTGTTCGCTCAAGCAACTTTTCTCCCTGAAATAGTCCAAAGCTGGCCTGGCCATGTCTTTCTCATACCGTGGCCAGCCTGCATGGATGTATTTGTTGACAAGCTGCAGTGTCCCATCCTTTTCGGTCTCTGTCTTTATTCTTTCGAACACTGTGCTGTGTCCTTCATGCTCCTCAATTCCGTCCACATAGGCTCGGACGTCTTCGGAGAGCCCAGTGTCATCCTCCTTGGACTGAGGATGCCTGGAGAGCATGTCAGGTACGATCAGGTCTTTTCCAGGGATGTACTCGGCGACGGGGTTGAACTTCATGAGACGGATAAGAAGTCGCTGGCAGCGTAAGGGCGTTTTATCTAAGTCTCTGTGGTTGATCAGGGTCACCAGTGGCTTGTGGTCTGTCATAAGTCTGTAGCTCTCTAGACCACACAGATACAGATAGAACTTCTCTGAAGCCCACACACTAGCGAGACACTCTTTCTCGATCTGAGCGTAATTCTTTTCTGTATCAGTCAATGTACGAGAACAGTAGGCCACAGGTTTTAGGGTGCCTTTATGTTCCTGCATTAGCACTCCTCCTAGACCATAGCTTGATGCGTCAGCGGCTACCACTGTGGGCAGTTTGGGGTCGTAGTACTGGAGTACAGGCGCTGAGCACACCAGTGTTTTCATCATCTCGAAGGCTTCTTGCTGTTGTGGGCCCCATACCCAGGCCACACTATTTTTTAGCAGCTCGTACAGGGGTTGTAGCGTTTGAGCTAGGTGAGGCAGGTATCTCCCCACGTAGTTTACCATCCCGAGCACTCTTTTTAGCTCGGTCACAGTTTGGGGTGTTTTCAGGGCGGAGATCGCGGACACTCTCTCTGGGCACGGAGCGATGCCATCCTTGCTGATAACATGGCCCAGAAAGTGTAGAGAGCTCTGTCTGAGTTTACATTTTTCACGGTTGAGCTTCAAGCCAGATTTCTGGATGGTCTCCATCACCCTTTTCAGACGGCGGTCGTGCTCATCCATCGTAGCTCCAAAAATAAGAACATCATCCATAAAGATCACTGTTCCGTCGTGGTCTTGTAGCAGCTCCTGCATTTTTCTTTGGAATATTTCTGGTGCCGACGTGATGCCAAATGGGAGTCGTTTAAAGCAGTAGCGTCCCTTTGGTGTTATGAACGTAGTCAGTTTGCAACTTTCTTCCTCCAGGGCGATCTGCCAAAACCCACTTGCTGCATCCAACGTCGAGTACACCGAGCTCCCTGCCAGCTTATGCAGTATGCTGTCGATGGTGGGCAGTGTGTATTTTTCTCTTTTCACGTTTTCGTTTAATTTAGTAAGATCTACACAGATCCTCACTTTTCCTGATGGCTTGATAACAGGCACCATAGGCGCAACCCATTCTGTAGGCTCGGTAACGCTCTCTATTATGCCGTTCTCCTCCATTCTTTTTAGCTCGGCTTCAACTTTTGGTAGGAGTGGAATAGGGATGCGGCGAGGTGCTGCGACACTGTATGGCTGAGCATTTTCTTTGAGGACTATTTTCACAGGATCACTTTTAAGCAGTCCCAAATCCCCATACACGCTCACCTCTCCAATGTGCTGTATCAGGCCCAGATGACTTGCAACTGATCTACTCAGCAGGTTGTCGCATGTCGACTTTGCAACTATCACTCTGAAGTAGCAATCTTGTGTTTTCCTGCCTTTCTGTACTTGGACCTTGGCCATGAACTGTCCCTTGTGGCTCACTCTTCCGCCTGGACTGTCCAGCTTAGTGGTCACGGGTTTGAGTCTTGGCCTCACGCGGAGACGGTTATATGTAGCCTCATTCAGAATCGTTGTGTCTGCCCCTGAATCAATCTTAAAGTTGACCGCAGTACCGCTCATCACTAGTGTAGTGCGCCAGGGTGGTTCTGTATCTGTGATGACTTCATCCGCTCTCAATCCATTGTCAACTGGTGTTTCATTTACTGCATCCAGGAATAGGCTTTCAACGTCCTCTGTCACTTCCTGAATTTGCTTGGTTTTGCATTTTTTCGCAAAGTGGCCCATTTTGTGGCATTTATTGCACTCTTTACCCCTGGCTGGGCAGTTATCCTTGGTGTGTGCGCGTCCGCACCTGCCACAACTCCTTTCACTGTCTTTACGTTCTGACGTGGCTGCAGAGTTTTTGTTTTTCCATTTGTTTTTGAACGGTTTGCGTTTCATTTCGTCGACATGGGCTGTTGCAGCTGTCTCATTATTCTGGAGCTTTACTAACTCTGAATGCCTAGCCATATCGACTGCCTTCTTGAGAGTCAAATCACGGGTCATTTGCAGCTTCAGTGAAAGATCCTTGTCCTTAATGCCTATGACAAGCCTGTCACGTATCTCCACTTCTTTGTCAGTGAAATCGCAGTAAGCGGCAAGTTCGTACAGATTGCGTAGGTACTGTTCAACGGACTCACCCGGCTCCTGCATGCGCTGATGAAACCGTGCACGTTCGAAAATCTCGTTGCGTCGCGGCACGAAGTGCTGGTCAAACAGTTTCATCACTTTATCATAGTCATTGGCCTCATTGTATCCATCCTCATCCTCTTCGTCCAACAAACCGAACGATTTGTAAACTTGTTCAGCCGCCGGCCCCATCGCGTAGATCAGCGAGCACACCTGGACCTCCTGCGGCTCCTTGCCAAGCCCAGTCGCGGTTCTGTACCGGGAGAAACGTTGCATCCAATCCGGCCAGTCCTCCGGCTTGGCGAAGTTGAACTGTTCTGGAGCTGGAAACTTGGCCATCCTGCGTTTTAGCGTCGACAATTCAATGTCTTGATCAATGCCGTTTTTATTCTGACACCATGTGAGGTTTGTAACCTTATATCAAAAGACCGACAGTGGAGGCGTACTGACTGTGCAAAACAATGTGTCTTTATTAGCAGCGATCAGCTAATCATGGCTGGCCCAGGTAAACCAATCGAGCATAGCTCTCAGTGCAACATCGATCAGACATAGGCTTATGCCACAGAGATCACTTTTGTTTTTGTCCACAATACCAGGCTGGATTTCGGAGAAAACAAAACAGGCATAGAGATCTCTTTTACATTCTCTAGTTGTGTAGACTTGAGCTAATTCACACGGTGAACATTTTAACTCTTGAGAGTGTAAACATGAAACCAAATGGACCCGGAAGGGTTCATTTGGTTTAAGAGTTACACCTGGTTAATCAACTGTTCATCATATAGCCTAGGGACCACCTGGAATCCTCTCAGGGACCACTGGTGGTCCCCGGACCACCTGTTGAAACCCCCTGCACCAGTATATTAAGAAGCCTTTTTTTATTGTTTTTCATTATCTCCACAATGTTGCCAAAGGTTGGGACACCGAGGACAGTTATTATTTTACCTGCGTGTGCGTGTGCGTGTGCGTGTGCGTGTGTGTGTGTGTGTGTGCATGGGCGTGTGTGTACTATATGAGACCACAGGTATTCTCGCAAACAGCTACACCGATCGGTGCCCAATTTCTTGTGGGGCCAAGGGAGTCAAACCCTGAATCATTTTTTAAAATTGGCCTCAACAGCACAGCGCCCCCGCACCAGCCAGACTCCTGAAAGTTCCACTGTACTTAAACCACCCTGATGACCTCTCATTTAGGTCGAGGCTTCATCCATTTAAAATGCATTATAGCCATTTCTTTGATGCTTTTACCAACAAAAATGTTCTGTCATTTAGAATGTTTGTAAACACTAGTTACTACAAGTCCTGGAACTTTGACATTTTTTCAGGTTATTCTAAACGTGATCTCACCGACTGACCACAAATTTGACAAGTTAACCATCATGTCAGATATCACCATTCATAATTCTTTTGGGATAAAAAAAGGAAAAGAACTAAAAAAACAAAACAATTTTAAATCCAGGTAGCATCACACTCCAGCACTTTCCTAAATATCACAACTCTGGATGGAATGAGCGCTACAAACCTTGGTTTCTAGTTGGATAAACACTTAATTTCACATTGATTATTTGTGCAAGAAGCTTAAATTCTTGTATTTATTAATTAGTAGCATGACACACAGATGTGCGTAGTATCTCCCAGTGGATCCTGGCCTCGGATATTTTCTGGGTTTCAAAAGACTCATCTCAGATGTTCACTCCAACAAACGCACATGTTGGAATACGTATTAGCCTCAGTGTATAGGCCTACATCTGCATTTATGTATACTTATTGTACATATTGCACATCATGTATGTAGACCTGGTATAATTTCTACCCTTCTGTCATTTAAAGCTCACTTTGGAGACTTTTGGGTGCTTGTTAAGTACTTTGAGGTGTTTCGTGATGCACTATTGTCTGTTGCCATCCACAACACAGCAATGTGCAATTCTTTTATTTCTGCCTCTATGCCAATTTCCCACTTGAAAAAGAGACTTAGTTACTGTTAAAAAAAAAAAATGAGGGGGAAAAAAAAACAGTTTAATATCCAACAGGAAGGCAACTTCGGAATCCTGATATCCTTTCTCGCTGTAATTTTAACTAATTTCATTAAAATAGTGCTTTGTTCAAAATTATTTGTAGTGCATAGCAAAGCCAAAGCCTCGCAATGCGTGATTAAGTATGAAGATGTGCATTGTTGCATCACTACTATTAGTATGTGTATCACTAGTGCTTGTTTTTCCTTTTTTCCCTACTGTTTTCTTTTACTTAATCGACTAGCACCACTACCTTCAACTCCCTCAGGAATCATATTTCAGGGTCTGTCTTTTAAGATTTGACATGATCCAAGTAGCAAAATGTCATTGGTATTTGGTTTGTTTTCTTCAGTTTGGGGTTTTAGTTTTGTTTTTGGCCAAGCTGCTGTTTGTAGGCTTAGATTTAAAGTAGATTTATTTCATTGATTTTCCAAATCTAGTTATTGACCTATTCACCTGTCATTCCTGGCTGGTTTTTGAGTTAAATCATGTTTTGCTTATTTTGAAGCATGGGTGAATTAAACCGTTACAGATACTTAGTTTCCAAAGAGAAACCATTCCTTTGTGTTAGTTGCCCTGAGGCTTCCTGGACTAATGACGTTCGCTCACGTAGTGCCTGCTGCTTTTTCTAGTGGACTGGTAATTAGTTATCCAAGCGTCCACATTTATGCCAATACTGTACTTACAGTGTTTGTAACTGTAGTCATTTTGTTAACATTCCAGGTGCTTCGGGCGAGGATAGTTGGATATTTAGTAAGCATGGTTTCTGGTACTACTTCCCTCAGTCCAGTACTGCCACAACGACTGAGTGTCCTCCTACAGGCTCAGTAAAGGTAAATCTATCTACCACAGAACTTGGTAGTCATGTCACCTACTCAGTTATTGATCTATTTGAGGTGTTATCCCCTCTGTCATATTTTCCTGATTGTACCATACTCTTCCCCTTTGCCAGCTGCTTCAGTATAATCCTCTACCCATCTAGATAGTGCATCCATCCTATATTCAGTTCCTCTGTAGATTGTAAGGCCATGCCCACCTTCTCAGCCTCCGCTGTGCTTTCAGGGCTGGTGGCAGTCACTGAAGACTTCTCTTCATCCTCCTCTGGACCCATGCTCAGTCTGTGGGTAGACTTCATTCCGTGGATCGGCGGTCCGGGTGGAACTCCACTTCTTGATGACTCGGTTTTGATCTCCTCCACGTTGAGACGCCAGTTGCCACGGAACTTTAAGGGCCTTTGCGCAAGGATCTGCTTTACGGGTTCCAAGCTGTCAAACACCACAAAGCCAAAGTTAGGGAATTTGCCGCCACTCTTCACAGTGATCTTCAGTACTCTTCCAAAACCCTCAAAGATCTCCATAAGCTCAGTCTCGTCCACGTCGTGAGGGATGTTTCCCACAAACAGCTGGTGAGCAGTGGGCTCTGCCTTGCCCTCTGGTCTCTGGTGCCTCTGTATTTCAGCGAGAGGTGTTGGAAACTCCTCTTTGGCCATCTCTGCCGTCTTCTCAGCCTCCGCTGAGTGTTCTTGGCTCACCAAAGACATCTCCTGGCCTGTTGTATGGTGTATGAAACCAAACACAGGTTCCTGTGCATGCTCATGGGTCTGTAGGCTCAATGAAGCGCCCTTCCTCGATGACCCAGGCTTTATCTCTTCCACGTTGAGGCGCCAGTTACCGCGTAATCTCAAGGGCCTGTTGCCGAGGACCCGCCGTACGGATTCCAAGTCGTCGAACTCCACAAAGCAGTAGTTGAGGCGCTTCCCGCCGCTCTTGACGACGATCTTCAGAACCGTGCCGAACTGCTCGAAGAACTCTGTGAGCTCGTCCTTGTCAGCGTCATGGGGAATGTTCCCCACAAACAGTTGGTTGGCAGCACGTTTTCTCGTCTGCGTCTCGCCTTGCTTCTCGGTCTTCTCGGTCTCCTCACTCCCATTCCTCCTTTCCACCACCTTCAAATTCGTCTTCTCCGCTTCCATTCTCATGAGGGCCTCCTTCTCAGCGTTCTCCTTTCTCCTCTGTTTCAGTGCCATCTCCTCCATCTCTAGTTCGTGCACGCAGGCCTTCATCGTTTTCTCCTCTTTCTCCACCATCAGCTTCCTCTGCAGTAGCTTCCTTGCCACCTCCGTTATCATGGCGTTGTTTTTCTCCTCCCTCTCGGCCAGCCTGACCTCCCTCTCCGTCACAGCCCTCTCCCTCTCTGCCACGGCCCTCTCCCTCTCCATCACGGCCCTCTCCCTCTCCATCACGGCCCTCTCCCTCTCTGCGAGCTTCATCTCCCTCGCTCTAAAAGCCATGTCCGGCTCGTTATAGTGTCCGTGACGCCCCCATATTCCTCCCCAATCCTGTCTGTTCCTGTCCACCAACGTGGTGTTGTTGGTGAGCTCCCATAGATGATCCCCGACTGAGGTGCTCTCAGCGTTCATACTGTAATCCTGCCACTGCATTTGTTTGATCAACTAACAACAGCCCTCCCAGTATTGAATTGATATTAAATCCATACTTCTTCGAAAGCAAATTTGACGGTGCTGGGAGGGTACATACTGTTGATTTGTGCTGTAATTGTGACGTAACAATAGAAAGTCCGTATTTGGGCTGCCACATCGTTGGACTTCCCCAGAGTTGGTACCGATGTGTCTCTGAAGACATTTAACCCTTAATTGCTCATGATGTGCTAGTCAGTACCATGAATACGTGTTTTACCATTTATTACATGGGATTTATTTTATTACTTGTGTGAGCGGAGCGGCCACAAGTTAAGTGAACAGGTGCGCGTTCAATGGTCAGTCATCCCTTGGAGAACTTCAACTGACGTAAAAGTAAAAGACCTTCATAGCTAACGTGATGAGTATTAGCTCGCTCCGCTCACGCACGAGTAGGCCATGGCCTACTTGTGTGGTCCCTAGCTAAATGATCCATACCGCTTATAGTTAAATTATATTTAAACATCTGACTTACTTAATTTTCTAGAATGTACACATTTAGAAAATGTAGAAGAATTGTTATTTTGACAATGACATTTGGGTCCAGGAGACTAAACTCAACTTCAAACGGTGGTCTGTGGCTAAAATGCAGATTAAATAGTGGCCCTTGGTGTTGACCTTCCCTAATGTAACCAAAACGTTCTCTCTCACATACCAAAACAAAATAAGAACATAGGGTATGTACCATTTGTATTGCATCCTCTCTCTTCAGAGTCCATTGCTTTTTTTTTTTTTTTTTTTTTTTTACAGACATCACACTTCTGCAAGGTGACTTTAATGTCCAGCTAGCACTTGTCCTGAGGCCAATGCATCGTTCAGTCAGCTGCTGATTCCATAGATAGGCTATCACCACCCAGGTCCACTGTGATGGGAGAGCATTCTGAATGATGTATGATGATGCAGTTACTGGAGTTGTGGGAGGGATGGGAGAGATGCATGCTTCCTATATAGGAGCAGACAGGATCAGAGAGAGACACTGGGTCGACAGCCCCTGACCTGGGAACTGTTCTCCCCCTCAAGCACAGACCACTAAGTATGGATTGTGGACTGATAGCTGGAGACAGGCATGGGCATGGGGACGCAATGCCCCCCAAATGTCCTGACTGCCCCATCAAAATGAACAACCTAAAATTCAAAGATATTTCAAATAAATGAATAAATAAATACATTTCAAATGAGCTTATATTTAAAATAATGTGTAACACTACTACTGCTACTAACTAAGTACAATTGTGGCTCCACTACCAACATTTCATCATTCAAAACAGAAAACTCTCTGAGTCAGACCTTTAGCTTTAGGTTATTATTGATGCTTTACTTGCCAAATATAAGTCCTGTACAAGATATAAATCGTGTGGGCCACAGAACTAAAGAATGTGTGTTTCCAGTTTGAGCATTTTAGGGATTTGACTTTGCAGACCTCCCTTAAAGGCACATTTCACTTTTTTTTTGCCGCCCAAAAAAACACATATTACACGCATAAAGACAAATACAAGAAAGTGTTCTTCTAATGACATTAACTGTAGATCTATGCTTATCAAATTGAGTTCTTAGTGCTGCCATTGCTAAAGATTTACGGTCATCTTTGATTAGTAGCAGCGCTAGCCTCCTCCTACCAGCTGAGGGGCCCGAATAAAAGACGGACCGGAAGTGACGGCGCCGATCTAAAATGTCCGACCGGAAAACATATACCAAAATGTGAAATATGAGTTTTACATGAAAATCGCATTAGCTACTGGTACCTACAAAAATGAAAAATAAAATGCTGGTTGAGTAAGCGTTAGTTAGCATTTATTTTTTGGCAAAAACAGTGAAATATCCCTTTCTCCATTAGGCTCACCATCATTCTCAAAGTCACGATCAGCTGGTACCGGTGTGTTTCACGTCTCCAGCACATCAGCCCCATAATTTCACTGACCCTGATTGTGATTAGAAAGCTCTCCCTTCCCTCACCGGCCCGACTCATCCGCTCATGTCACAGCAATCAAAAAGCCAGGCGGCACAGCAATTTATTGCCATGCATAATATTACAATTTCTTTGAATGAATCCCCCCCACACCCACACCTCAATTTTCCATGGCTCTGTCTCAAGGCGATGATCAATGCTCCAGAAATACAGCCTGTTACTGTCAAGGCCGTGCATGCAGTGTTGCCAACTTGGCGCATTTGTCACATTTAGCTCTTTTCCAGACGCCCCTAGCGCCTAAATTAGTGAAAAACTCCTGGCGGAAAATCTAGTGCTTTTTGGCTGGTGAGTTGGGGGGAAATTGATTGACAGGCACCAGAGATAAAACCCTCATTTTTCACCATTTTTCCTCCTATGACAGTGGTTTTCAACCAGTGGTCCCCAGGCTAAATGATGGATAGTTGGTTAACCAGATGTAACTCTTTTTTACGCTCTCAACAGTTCATGTAGAAGATAATGGTCATTTAATGGTCATATACCCTTCCAGGCAAGTACAGTATCTAGCGCATTCTAGTGCATTTTGGATTTTGGCAGTTGGCAACACTGCGTGCATGCGGCTCCCCATCCACATTACCATGCCGGGGGGGGGGAGAGAGAGAGAGAGAGAGATCTCATTCAAATGAATGTTAATCAGAGAGTTGAAATGTCCAACAGGACCTTGACAGAGGACCCTGAAAAACACATGTCAATGAATAACTTATGCAAAGTCACTGACACCTGCTGTTGTCATAATGCACATTATACATTTGTTTGCATGTGCATTAAACAACATCGTTTCAATTTGCAACCTTCATTGGTGCCAACAAGGAAACATCCACTGGCTCAGTGGAAACGTACAAAAGGAGCTTGGCAATTTTTTTGTTTTCCTTGTTTGCCTCTCAGTCGGGCAGAGGATTTCTAATAGCAAACACAAACATAATAACACAATTCCATCTAATCTCCAGGCTCCCGGGGAAACGCCCGTTTGAAATTGTGCCGCTTTGTTGCTTTTGATGGTTCAGCCACTTGAATAAACTGCATATGTTCCGACAAGGAGCATCTAGCCGGCCAAACCCAGGGTCTGCTTGTTTGTAGTTTTATGCAGATCACAGCGTTTTTTCCCCCCCTTCGGCAAGGACCAATATCCCCCCTACTACACCTCTCCCTGCACCCCCCACCCCCCCATCCCCCCTCGCTCACCCCACAAATTGGTGGTGCTTCTTAATGCTGCCGCAGTGTAGCTGTGGTTAGTCAGCCAGCATATGGGATGCTGACTACACCAGCCTCATCCTTCGTTGTGTGACAAGGTAATATATGGACAAACCCAAGCAGCGTAGTGATGCTGTGCTATCTGTACTGTAGCAACAACCACCAATCAACCATGGCTCCCTGTAGGGCCTATAGGAAGAAGCCAATGGCGCTATGGATGTCTCCTTCTCATTTTCCCCCTGGTCTAACAGGGTGGCACAGGGCAGCAATGCTGGTTCATGAGAGGCAGAAGAGAGAAAATAAATCTGTTTATTTTATACTTATTTCACACATTTAGCATAGATTTAGCATAGATAGACAAAAAAGAAAACACAAAACATCACAATATTCAACAAACATTTAGAAATATCTTAAACACCAGTGGTTTTTGGCCTTTTTCACAGCAGGGCCCGCTATTCATTCTGTATTTTAGCCACAGACCACTATTTTTCTTTAGCCTCTCCAACACAAAACCAAGTTTTTTCAAGTTTTTGTCCACAATTTATGAGAAATAACTGGCAAAACAAGATAACAAGATTTTCTAAATGTGTAGATTCTTAAAAATTAAGTAATTCAGAATTTTAAATATAATTTAACTCTTGAGAACATAAAATGAAACCAAATGGACCTTTACGTTATACATTATAAACATTAGGCTGAATCAGACCTACAAGCTCATAGCGAGCCACTCGCTATGAGCTTGTAGGTCTGATATTTTTCAATAAGTAAAGTAATGGCAATGATAAGTAATGCAACATCACTGACATCGGTTTGGCCTACTTTGTGCACGCACTAATTTGTGCACACACACACACACACACACACACACACACACACACACACACACACACACACACACACACACACACACACACACACACACACACACACAGCCACATCAATGCTGTTAATTACTCTGTGGGAACAGAAGAGAATGCAGAGCCAAACACTGGAGTTGGAGAGTGCATTGTGTCATTTATCCCCAACCTCATCCTCATAAGACCACATTTTAATCTTAATCACTCTATGTACATCTAATTCATTCTCATCAGGGCCAGGATGTGGTATACAGTAATTGATGTGAAGTGTTGATACTAAGGCTGCCAGCATTAACTAGTTAAAGGGGAATTCCACCCATTTTAATATGTCATTAATATACCTTAGAGATGTTCTCTGGGCATGATAAAAAAGTTCCCCCAATTCTGTATTTCCTAAAAATGGAGGTCTGAAAAAATAATTAACATGGTGAAATACATCTGATGACGTCATCAAGATGCATTTCAATGATTTTTCTTTCAGACCCCTTTTTACTGAGAGGGTACAAATGGAACCAAATGGACCCGCTAGGGTCCATTTGGTTCACATTTGTGTCAGGGTCTGGTACTTCGTTCCTCATGTCTCCCAGGCCGTTTTCCTTTTAGAGCCATCTAAAGTATTTTTTTCTTTTTTTTTTTGGCTAAAATTGTTTTTAGTAGTAAGATCAAAGTTCCTAATTTTTTAATATGATTAAGAAAGATTTTAGCCAGAAAACAAAAAAAATACTTTAGATGGCCCTAAAAGGAAAACGGCCTGGGAGACATGAGGAACAAAGTACCAGATCCTGACACATTTGTACCCTCTCACGAAAATTTTGAAAATGGGTGGAATTCCCCTTTAATCGTGAGTTAACTCAACCATGCGTTAACTAAGTCGCCCCCATGCCATTTTCACCTGCCCCCCCAATTGAGAAATGTTACATCCGCCCCCGATTCTCACGCTACTACTTTTATGTGATTTTATGCTCAGAAAAGGCCATACATACTTCAATGCAGTGCGTGAAGCATCCGATATGATCTATGCAGGTATAACCCTTGACAATGCATTAGGGATCTAGCGACTGCATCGCTAATGTATTGTCAAGGGTGAGGCACAGATCCTATCACACGCTTCGGCTGGTATATCTTTGCACCGCTGCCTGTGCTTTTATAGTCGAGGATACTTGTTTTGGATGGCGGATGGATGGCGGTTTTAGTGTGGGTTGTGTGGTGATGCAATGGACACCGCTTTGACAAGTGAAGGATTTTTGTAGACAAGGCCAGACGTTTCCTCCGCGTGTTGGCTCAAACCATGACTTATAAATGAAAGATGGTGAGACTACATCAATGCGGGATGTCCTGCTTGTGCATCAAACATGTTGCAACACATTGACATCAGCCCTCGCGGGCCACGCTTTATCGGACCATGCAAACTCAATGGTCCTTCGGATTTTAGAGGCCATGTTATTACTCAGAGGCCAATGGCGGTGTCATGTCCAGCGGGTGTAAGTGTACATCAGCTGCCTCGCGTTACATATACTCTACGGGCCTCATGTCTACAGAGACAGGAGCAGGGCCCGATCTAGGCTTGGGCATGGGGGGACAATGCCCCCCCTCTATGCCCTGACTGCCCCACCAAACATGATGGCATGCAGCAAAACAACAAATTTCAAAGATATCCAAATTAAAGTGCTTATATTTAAAATGATTTGAAACACTACTACTACTACTACTACTACTACTACTACTACTACTCCTACTACTAAGTAACTAAAGTTGTCACACCACTAAACCATCAGCATTTCATCATTGAAAACAGAAAACTCTGAGTCAGACCTTTAGCTTTATGCATGCTATGTGTCTGTTTCAACTTCAACAACAACTGATGTTATTATTGATGCTTTACTTGCCTAATATAAGTCCTGTGACTGAAAATCGTATGGGGCGGCTTCATGTAGTCACCCCTATACCATTTTCGCCTCCCCCCCAATTGGGCAATGTTAGATCCGGGCCTGGATAGGAGATGGCCCCCATGTAGTCTCGCGTTGCCAGACTGGTGGCGTGATCCATGATTTTTCCAATTGCTTCTTCTGAACAGACTACGGCGACGGAACTCGGAATGAGTATGCAAATTTTCTGGTAAAATGTATGTGACTTGACTGACTGACTGACTGACTCACTGTCCAATGTCAGCCCAAATAGTTTAGCAACTGTTGCTATGCAGGTCAAGCTTTACTGGTCAAGCTTTACTCTTCTAACGTGCCTATTGGACAAGGCCGGATTGGGGAGGGACTTAGTGAAGGGCTCGTTGTCGTCCACTATGCTTGTGCCTCATGCATTGTTGTCAAAATTGTCCATCATGCTTTCCTTTGTTTGCAAACGTGAATGTCCCACTCACTAGTGTCGTCCTATTACTCTGCTTGCTTCCGTCTCGTTTGTGTTCTGCTTGCGCGCAAGCACCATGGCCTACTTGTGTGCAATGTGCCAGTTGGCGCTATACCGAGCACGCTTCTAGGTGTGCTTGGAGAAACCTTGTATCTCCAAATTTCATCCTTTTCTCTCTTTCTACGGGTGCGTTTGTGTGAAGCCTGTGGCAACGATTTGATTGGATGAGAAAGGTGTGCACCCCCACGGCAATGATTTGATTGGTTGAACATGGAACATGCTCTAAGCGCCAACCTCTAACCTCTTCTAGCCAGCTTTCTGGGTCTGAGTGTACCACATAATTGAAGATAAAACACACACACACACACACACACACATGCACTAAAAGCTGAAGATAGGACGGTCTATATAGCTCCTCAAAAAAAGCGGGAAGTTCATCCAACACCTCCAGGAAATAACCCACATGGAAAGAAAATATATGTACATACTGTATATGCCAATATATGCACCATATTTGGGGCGCCATTTTTATATATGTGTCATATATAACCAGATAGCCACACACTCAGGTTGGTATGGGGCCAATTTGATATACGTACATATATTTTCTGTTATTATGTGGGTAATACTCATGACACGAGACATACTTAAAAGATAAAGGATAATTAGGCTAAAGATAATTTCTAATTACATTACCATTACATCATCAACCAAAACGTCAACTGAAAACATTGCTTGCGCTTGCTTTGCTCCTGCAAGTAATAATTCAAACGATGTCCAAACAAAGTTACTGCATGAAAAATAAAGTTGTATATCCACACTGTCGCACATTCATAGAAGCTGTTGTCACACTTTTTTATTGAGGACACGGAGAAACATTTTCTCTGTGTCCTCGATAAACCTGGTGTGGCATTGGGCTTCTGCGAGTGTGTGGCTAATCCCGCTATACAGCCTTCTCCATTCAGTATCGTTTCCTGTCTCCTGGCTCTCAGCAACTCACAATGACCGGTGTGCTGTGAGCACCCTTTTGCTTATAAAATAAAGCTGCTAACATGCGAAACCATAGGTATTCTCATAGCTCTCTGTGATTGTGCCCTGCAGAAAGCAAGGTTATTTCAGCTGTTGTTTTTTTGTGTTCTCCCCAGGCTCTCTCCTTCTCCCAACCACTGCTCAACACAGTCCATTGATTATGACTCACACGGTACATTTGACATTGCTGCCCTGCGCCATTTCCCAAAACAGGCCATGTTTTTTTGTTTTTTTTTTTTTTTAAATAATGGAGGAAAGCTTCTGCGTTCATGTCGGCCTACGCTATGAAAACACCCCTCCAGGGACCTGAAACATTATTAATCAGTACATCCTAACATCTTTGTGTGGTCATGTTACACCGAAGTTACTAAAGTTATTTACCAGTGCATTCTAAAATGTATTTTTTGTTTCACTTTTAATGTTTACCGGCTAACGTCAGACAAACAACGTCTTCTTGCTCGCTGAATGCTATAGAAACTATTGACAGCACACAGAAAAAGTATGGATTGTAGAAGGTTAAAAAGTTTCGCAAACTATCGGTGAAACCAAATGCCAAAATCCAAAAAGATTGAGATGTACAGTATAGTATACTGTATAGGCCTCAGTGGAGTCAGGGTGAGGGTAGAGGACTTGTGCCCATACAGGCCGCACACAGCCCTAATAATTTATAAAGGATATATACTCATAAAAACTGAACAGTGAGAGGAGGGTCCTTTTTATTATTCATAATCACCCTGCCAGGCTGTAGCACCTGCAGGAACATGATTAACGTTATTTCTCGGCACATTATTATTGTATCACCGCTGCACACACGTGCACAGAGGCGATCGAGGCTCGGATTGCCTCCATATTTCTGCCGAGCCTGTTGAATGGAACTGATATTTGTCAGGGGGTTTTATTGTGCCCCGTAATAGTTTCCATCTGTGTGTTGTCACCTATACTCTCCCTTCCAGAGCTGTGCGGATATGTTTAATACTTCATTACGCTAACTAGCTCAGGGAAGTGCCTCCAATTGCTATTATGCTACTCCTAACTGGCTCAAGGAAGGACTGATGTTCCCTGGGATTATCATTGTTGTAGCTTGGGGAAGCCTCTCTATTGGTGGTGGTCCGGGGACCACCAGTGCCCTTGAGAGGCTTCCCTAGGTTAAATGATGGACAGTTGGTTAACCAGATGTCACTCTTTGAGAGCGTAAACATGAGACCATTTGGTTTCATGTTTACACTCTCGAGTTAAAATATTCACTATCTGAACTATTCACTATCTGCCCAAGTCTACACAACTAGAGAATGTACAAGACTAATGATCATTTCCATCTGTATGTTTGACTGTTTTGTTTCCCAAATGCAGCCTGCGGAATTGTGGACAAAAGCAAAAGAAATCTTTAGTCTTGGGGTCTGTGGGGCTAATATGTCATCAAATGGTGGTCTGTGGATCAAATGCTTAGTGAACCCTGGGATCAAAAAGGCTGAAAAACACCTGCTCAATACCATTAAAACGCCTAGGGCCCATACAGACATTTACATCAAGGCAGCAGTGGCATTTGGCTGTCTAGCCGTCTCCAAAGTCAACTCTGCCCCGCCCCCTCCATTCACTTCCAATGGGAATCACAGGGATTCTGTCTACTGGTTCCAACCATGTGACTCCCATTGGAAATGAATTGAGGGTGTGTGGCAGGGGCGGATATAGACATGGGCATGGGGGGGGGGGGGGGGCAATGCCCCCCTAAATGCCCTGACTGCCCCACCAAACATGATGGCATGCAAAACAACCCAAGATATTTCAAATTAAAGTACTTATATTTAAAATGATGTGAAGCACTACTACTGCTACTAACTAACTACAGCTGTGTCACCACTAAACCAACAGCATTTCATCATTGAAAACAGAAAACTCTCTGAGACAGACCTTTAGCTTTATGCATGCTACGTGTCTGTTGCAACTTCAACAACAACTGATGTTATTATTGATGCTTTACTTGAGTGCGGCTTCTGCCACGGGCGATGAAGTCGCCCCCATACGATTTTCTGCTGCCCCCCCCCCCCCCCCCCCAATTGGCAAATGTTACATCCGCCCTCGCTTTGGAGATAGCTAGACAGCAAAGAGGCTGGCTGTAAATGTGTGTACGTACCCTTATAAACTGATGCTGTAAGCAGAGCCACTGTGTCCAGATGGCAAATGGGGGGCCTTGAAAAGTTGCTATAGTAAATACAGTATCTGTACTGAGTCAGCGGAACGGCATGCTGTCCTATACCATGAGAATGTTTAAATATTGAATAGGGTGCTGTCAACTGATACCAAAATCCTGAAATATATGGTTTTACTTGCACCAAACATTGTGGCTGACATCTGGCAGTGCAGCTTATTGCCTATTGCTTGGGATGGATCAGGCTCAGGAAAAAGTTTTGATTTTGAAACTGAATATCTTGAATAACTGTGCAAAACACAACGGACATTGAGGAGCTTTAAAAGGGTGTGTGTATTGTCCCTTTTTTTACATTTCACATTTTTTATGTTCAGCACCTGTATGTTTTTCAAGAGATGCACACTTTTTTTCAAGGCTTGAGTTTGCCCATAGCTTTAAAGACTTCTGTCAGGGGAGCCCAACCAGTAGATCGGGATCTACCGGTAGATCTCGGCCTGATCTCAAGTAGATCTCGGGAGATGTGGGGGGGGGGGAGAAAAAAAAAGGCGGTGGATAAGAAAATGCAATGGCAGTGTTTGTCCATGTCTGTTGTACTTATGTTGTACTGTTGTAGGCCTATTTATGACAAGTCTGTTGTACTTTATGCTTATATGGACATAAAGTAAAGTGGTAAAACAAAGTAGTGTTGTGTTGTTGTGAAGTTACTGCACGATGGCAACGATGCGTGTGGTTTGAAATGTTGATATTGGACTGGTAGATCCCGGAGGGGATGGCTGCTGAAAAGTAGATCTTGGGTCAAAAAAGGTTGGGCACCCCTGTAATATATAGAAACACTTCAGCACCACAGACAGCTCCCTGTGCTGTTCTATGTTCTATAGAAACATTTCAGCACCACAGACAGCTCCCTGTGCTGTTCTATGTTATATAGAAACATTTCAGCACCACAGACAGCTCCCTGTGCTGTTCTATGTTATATGGCAGGGGTTTTCAACAGGTGGTCCGGGGACCACCAGTGGTCCCTGAGAGGGTTCCAGGTGGGCCCCAGCTAAGATGGTTAACCAGATGTAACTCTTGAGAACGTAAAAATGAAACCAAATGGACCCTTGCGGGTCCATTTGGTTTAATTTTTACACTCTCAAGAGTTAAAATATTCATCATCTGAATTAGCCATTTTGGAATGTATGTTTTGCTTGTTTTGTTTCCCAAATCCAGCCTGGAATTGTGGACAAAAGCAAAATAGATCATTAGATTTGGGGTCTGTGGGGCTAAAATGTGGTCCGTGGCTCAAATCCTGAATGAATGGTGGTCCCTGGATGAAAAAGGTTGAAAACCCCTGTTATATGGAAACACTTTAGCACCACAGACAGCTCCCTGTGCTGTTCTATGTTCTATAGAAACATTTCAGCACCACAGACAGCTCCCTGTGCTGACTGTTCTATGTTATATAGAAACACTTCAGTACCACAGACAGCTCCCTGTGCTGTTCTATGTTCTATAGAAACATTTCAGCACCACAGACAGCTCCCTGTGCTGTTCTATGTTGCCCATAGCTTTAAAGACTTCTGTTTGGAGAGCACTTATGACTTACCATAACAGGGGAATTCCACCCATTTTCAATTTTTTCCTGAGACGATACAAATGTGAACCAAATGGATCTAGCACTTGGTTCACATTTGTACCCTCTCAGGGAAAAAAAGGGTTTGAAAGAAAAATCATTAACATGGTGAAACACAACATCAAGTTGTGTTAATGATTTATGCTGATATCTGCTAGTATGCTAGTAGGAAGTAGTTAGTAAGCCTAGTTACTATCTCGATTTCCAGTGGCGTTCCTAAGCAAGATTTTCCCTGGGGTCCAGGGAAAATCTCCTGTGATGAACTAAATATGAACTATTTTTCTCTTTAAATATTTTATTAAGTTTTCAATAATAATAAAACGAGACAAGGACAAAGAACGAACAAGCAAACAAAAAAGGACAAGACAAAAAAAAAAAAAAAAAAAAAAAAAAAAAACAGGGCATATTTCATTCATGAGGGGTCATTTCAATTGAATTCGAGTGTGGAGGCAATCAAGACGGTAAAAGAATATACTGGTCAGTTCATATAGTCCAAAACTGGTTGCCATATGGCAAGGAACTTACTTGGGTTGTCCATAATATCATAACGAATCTTTTCCATGTGTAATATAGAGGTGAGTTCGGTTAGCCATGTATTAAAATGAGGTACAACATCTGATTTCCATAGTTTTAAAATGACCTTTTTGGCAATTACCATACCATACATGATTGTGTTTTGTACAGACACATTATGATCAAACAATGTTTGTGATGAGCCGAGAAGAGCAGTCTCTGGGTCAGGTTCGATCTCAAAACCATAGACATCTGAAAACCATCTGAATATGTCACACCAGAATGTATGCAGTTTTGGACATGTCCAGAAGAGGTGGGTCAGGGTGCCTTCTGACCTTCCACATCGATCGCATAGTGGAGAGGTAGATGGGAATATTCTATGTAATTTCGTTTTTGAGTAGTGGAGTCTATGTATGACTTTAAATTGTATTAATTGATGTCTAGAGTTAACAGAACAAGATTTAATTCTACGGAGGGCCTCTTCCCAGACATTGTCCATAATCTGCATACCTAGTTCCTCTTCCCAGGCATTTTTCACAGACTGTGTCTTACAGATAACTTGGTCGGAGAGTGTCTTCATCACTTTAGAGATTAACTTTTTAGATTCAGGTGGGCATAATAGGTGTTTATACAGTGATTTAACATCAGGAAGGAGTTCAAAATTTGGGATAGCTTGGCGAGCATAGTTCCGTATTTGTAGATATCTAAAGAAATGAGTTGAAGGGAGAGAGAATTTATCCTTTAACTGGGAGAATGAGGCAAATTGGTTGTTAATGTACAGATCTTGTAGAGTAATTATGCCTTTGAGCCTCCAATTGTTAAATGACACGTCTGAAAAAGGTGGGGGAAATGCATGGTTGTTATGTATTGGAGTATGTATAGATGTGTCTGGTAATTTGTATTTTTTCCTAATTTGATGCCAGATTTTCAGACTGCTCAAAATGACAAAGTTATCTGTATTGGTATGAGCGGGTGTTCTAGGGGCTGAGAAAAGGAGCGCTGGGAGGGAAGTGTTATTAATATCATTTTTTTCGATGGCTATCCATGAGGGGGTGTAAGTAGAGACCTCTGATGTATAACCATCCTGCCAATATGCAAGAGCCCTTATATTCGCTGCCCAATAATAGTGCAGAAAACATGGCAATCCTAGTCCACCTTGTTCAACAGGTTTTTGTAGGTGCTTCCTTGAGATTCTATGCGCTTTGAACCCCCATATAAATGGCAGAATTGTTGAATCTAGTAGTTTAAAGAATGATTTTGGTAGATAAATAGGGAGGTTCTGAAAAAGATACGAAAATCTGGGCAGGGAAACCATCTTGATTGCGTTTATGCGACCAACCATAGAGAGAGGAAGAGTCCTCCATTTATCAATATCCCTCTTCAGTTTTTCAACTTTTTCTAGGAAGTTTATTTTAAAAATTAATTTGGGATTTTTAGGGAGAATCACCCCCAGATATTTCACTTTATCCGTAATTTTGAAAGGAAGGTTGTGTAGAAAAGTACCATCAAGATCAGCACCTATTGACATGAACTCACTTTTCTGCCAGTTAATTGTATATCCTGAGATTTCACCAAATGATTTGATAAGATCTAATAAGGTAGGGATGGATTGTTCAGGCTGGGATAAAAACAGGACCACATCATCTGCGAATAAGGAAATATGATGGTCAATGTTTGCTATCTGAATTGGCTTAATAGATGGATGTTTTCTAATACTGATGGCGAGCGGTTCTATGGCAACTGCAAAGAGAAGTGAGCTAATTGGGCAACCTTGACGTGCTGAACGATGTAGTGCGACCGGGGCTGATTTATCTGAGTTTGTAAGAATGCAGGAGGATGGCTTAGCATATAGAATTTTAATCCATGAGACAAATTTTTCCCCAAATCCAAATTTCTCCAATACTTTGATCATATAAGGCCATTCCAATAGGAACTATTTTTAAACTAAAGAACATATTCTATGTGTTTAATATGTTTAATGTTCAATTGTAGTTATAGAGGACAAGTATTTATCCATATGAGGCTTATTAGCCTGGGATCCTTTTAACTGCCTAGCAACTGCCTAGTCTGCCTAATGGCAAAAACGCCCCTGTCGATTTCAAATAATTGAATTGCATCATATCGCCATGATAAAGTCATATCTGCCATGTATGGTGATGCGTGTCGTATCGCTGTTACAAACCGTTGTTAGAATATAGCCTCATTAAATTATTTAGTTATTGAACAATAACATCGAACAATAACCAATGGTAAAAAAAAATCGCCACATGATGTCTTGTTTAGAGTTCAGAAGATCACTCAGTGTTTTTGTTAGTTTTAATTAATTATTGGAAGTTTTCGTAGGCCATGTCTTATTGGTATGCATTGCGGCTGAACCTCCTGCCAATCTCCATGTTATTAGTTGTAGCGCGAAGGTCCACTTGAACTATTGATTTGTTTTCTGCACTAGGTGACATATAAGGTGTTTACTCATTAAGCAAAGGGAATAATTAAGCTTGAGCCATCCTGCAGCCATAAAAAAAGAAACGTATTTGCAAGACAACCCAACCCAAGACAACCTCGCGGTATTTTCTGAGGCAGTCGATTAAGACTTTTTTTTTTATTATGGTCCCAAATAGTTTTAATTAAAATTGTTTATAACAGTGGCTAATAATTTAGTCAAGCGTATAGCTTTGTCACAAATATAAAAACTAATATAAAAATAGCCAACTCTCTACCAAACGGAAACAAAAAATCAAAAGCTATATCTTGCTGCCATGTGCAAAATAACAAGCACACCTGTGTGAAGTGAATAAATGCTAAATGGCACACTCATATAGCGGAATGTAGATCCCGTTCACCCATTAATGGCGGAGGGAACCATGCAAGGTACCGACCAGCAGATTGGGAGCAATTAGGGGTTATAAGTGTCTCGCTCAGGGGCACATCAACGCTAACTCTGGGGGAACCCTGGTTTGAACACGCCCAAGTGTGCCGGTTCTTTTGAGCTGCCCCACACACATGAGAAATGACAGTTACCATGTAGGGGTCCCTGGGGGTCCCGCCGAAGGTGTCCAGACCCCAGGAACGCGAGTGCTCATACTGTAGTGTACTTTGTGCCATTTCATTTGTGCTGTACTCTATTGGCCACTGTAGGTACTTTAGGTAGGTTTACGTATAGGTAGGTCAGGGGTCAGCAACCTGCGGCTCAGGAGCTGCATGCGGCTCTAGAACACAACCCTAGTGGTTCAGTGTCTGTAGCAT
Source organism: Benthosema pterotum (assembly GCA_039105355.1). Lineage (NCBI taxonomy): Eukaryota > Metazoa > Chordata > Actinopteri > Myctophiformes > Myctophidae > Benthosema > Benthosema pterotum. The sequence continues at coordinate 39,584,672 of CM076977.1, forward strand.
GATTACATACACACACTGGGGTGATCCACACCAAAATAATATAAACATTTCAGTCACCCAAAACGCGTTGCGCTGTCTGACAGTTGCCAGTTAAAGTAGCACTTGGCCATGTCAAAAAAGCCCAGCAGTTATCAGAGGTGGAGCTTTCAATCTGAACCACCCATTTTCAAAGGTTTACTCAGTTTACTATGTCATTAATATACCTTAGAGATGTTGTGTGGACTAGAAATGGAGTTCTGTAAAACTCCTTTATTTTTTTTTTTTTTTTTTTTAGAAACTCCATTTCTGAAGAAAGGTTGTGTTTCACCATGTTAATGATTTTTCTTTGAGGACCTTTTTTTCTGAGAGTGTGCAAATGGAACCAAATGGACCCGCCAGGGTCCATTTGGTTCACATTTGCACACTCTCAGAAAAAAATAATAATAATAAAATGCGGCTCCAGACAGATTTGAATTCAATTTTGGGTCGAAAAATGGCTCTTTCAACATCTTGGGTTGCCGACCCCTGAGGTAGGTGATTTCCAGGCTCCCAGGAACTGTCAAGAAATGACAGAGTTGCAGTGCCACGTTTTTGCCATTAGACAGACAAGGCAGTTACCTAGGGTGCCATGATGGGCAGGGGAGGATTATCCAACGGGCACATTGGGCCGGGGCCCAGGCCCGGGCTTGAGTGTCTGTGTGATTGCTAAGAGGCTCAAGCTCAGGGCCCCCCAAAAAACAGTGAAAAACAGTGCTACACACTATTTTGTGTCAATAAAATATAGCCCCAAAAGACCTACACTATCATGACAGGGTACATTACTGTACCATTTTGTCTGTTTTTTGTTTTGTTTTTAAGACATTATGCAGTATGCACCACGTCGGGAAGAGATTGCTCCGGTATGGGAGGAGGACCCTTTGGCTGGAACCCAGGGGCCCATAATTTCTAGATCTGTATATGATGATATGGGGGGGGGGGGGGGGGGGGGGGGGTAAATGTTTAATGCCCTTTACTTTAAAGATAGTTCATAATTTTAATGTTCTTTACTTTAAAGATAGTTCATCATTTCATCCCTTGGGGGTGCCATTTTACTGTGCCTGTCATAGGTATGACGTCACAGGCGATTTTCCCTGGAGCACCCCCATTTACCAAATGGGCCCGTAAGGGTCCAATTGGTAACGCTTTAAATTGCTTAGAAACGCCACTCGCTGCAGCTTTTCGTGCTGCAACGGACGTTCACTGAGACATCGGTACATACAGTACGCAATTGCTATGAAAGTGGTCGCACCAATTTTAACAATCAAGCAGCTCACTGAGTGCGGCGAGATGCTCCCATACCGGCCATTCATTAGACACAGGACTGTTATCGAGTGGAGCGGTCCAGAAGCAACACTTACACGGATCTCAATGTACGACCAATCAGACCAGCATTCAACCCAACCAAGCAAGTGGTAAATGGTAAATGGTGCATTTATCCAAGGCACTTTACGTTGATTGTGCATCACAGACAGACAGACAGACAGACAGACAGACAGACAGACAGACAGACAGACAGACAGACAGACAGAACATGGTATATACAGTAGGCCTATTTGTAAATTGATGAGAGATTCGTATCCCCTCTGTTTTGTTAGGAGTAGCTCTGTGACAATACCGTCTTTGTCCCTTTTTAATTCACTGATATGGTTACTTTATTTTGTTTTTTTTATCATATCAATAGATGTGTTGCTCAAGCAGGCTTGATTGAATACATTCCAATTCAGGAGGGCCCATTGGTTCTATGGGTGTAGTAGGGCTGTCTGTGGTGGTTACAGTGCATATTACTGGTTTTCTGTGCTTGTTTGACCTTTTGTGGCGCATGTTCTTTCTTAAGAATATGTCATTAATATACCTTAGAGGTGCTGGGTGGACATGATAAAAAAAAGTTCCCCCATTCTGTGTAAACATCTTGAAACATCTTGATGATGATTTCACCATGTTTTCTTTAGACACTTCTTTTTTCTGAGAGCGTACAAATGCAACAGCATTTGTACGCCACTCCGTGGCACGCTATGAGCTTGTAGGTCTGATATTTTTGAAAATGTGAAAATGAATTATTTTTCAGTTCTAATTGTTTCTAATGTGCTGATCAATAGGCTAGCTTGCATGGTTTCCACTGCTGAATGTAAAGCATCTTTCTTGGATGAAGGCGCTAAATGCACCCTTTACCGGTGTAGTGTGAAAGGCACATGGTATGTTTTACCATGTTGTTACATTGGTTTAAAGAATGTCACAAAATAAGAAAAATAAGAAGCAAAAAAGCCCAGAGCAGCAGCAAAAACAAAACAATTCAAATGATAATAGCATTTTCTTGTACCCCCGGAGCCACAGCTGCCCCGCAGCCACCTCACTTATTATGGCACTACTTCGAGTGCCAGATATCTTCTGTGGTGGTGATTGGTGTAAAAATGTTGAGAATCCGTGCTCTAAACCAGGGGTTTTCAACCTTTTTCATACTAGGACCTAGGGCATTAACTAAATATTCGACTAGTCGATTATTCGACTAGCAGAACACTATTCGACTATTAATTCACTATTCGTTATTCGGTAATAATAATTTTTGATGTGTATTTTTCAATTTTCTGCAGCAGGCATTGTGGATGTGTGCTGTGGTGTTAGTAGTAATTGTAGGTTGATTGCTCATTTTTCATGTCATAATGTAACTGAGTTACAGTATTGTAATAGGCACGTATTTTCTCAATGGGAAGTCCAGAATCACACATTTTATTGGCTAAAAAACAAATATATATATATATATATATATATATATATATATATATATATATATATATATATATATATATATATATATATATATATATATATATATATATATATATATATATATATATATATATATCACTATAGACTAGTCGACAATTATTCGACTACCAAGTATTCGATTCGACTATCAAAAAACGTGTTTGGTTAATTTCATACTAGGACCCGCTATTTATTCTGCATTTGAGCCACGGAGGACGAACCACCACAATTCCAGGCTGGATTTCAGAAACAAAACAGTCAAACATACAGATCAAAATGACCATTAATCTTTTGCATTCTCTAGTTGTGTAGACTTGGGGCTAATTCAGATGATGAATATTTTAATTCTTGAGAGCGTAAACACCAGTTACATCTGGTTAACCAACTTCTCCATTTAGCTGGGAACCACCTGGAACTCTCTCAAGGACCACGGGTGGTCCCTGGACCACAGGTTGAAAACCACTGCTCTAAACAGACGAAGGGACAGACAGTGCACAATACAGTAGGGACAAAATATTGATGTTCCTTGGAGTGGGCTGCCTGCAACATTCAAAAATACCAGTGTAGAGTATGTGTGTACGAAACCTATGAGAAATCACACCGTTAGCATATTGCTCGCAACAGTGAGCAATATAGGAAACGAGGAATGCATACGCTGAACCCATCAGAGCAGAAGAACGCTATGTACCCAGCTTGTGAAAAGCTAGCCTGTATGTTGTGCTTCAAAAAAGAGAAGTCTCTCTCAAAGAACATCCATATGCACAACAAAACCTAATACCGTATGGCAGCGAAAGCCCTGCAGCCAAGCTAGCTACTACAACAACTGTCAGAAAAAAACAAGCACATTGATTATTATTTTTTCATGCATATAGGCTACAGATCGTTCTGACTCACACTTGCAGTCTGGATGTTGTTGTTTGTCAAGTGCTGATGCGCTGCGTACAAAGTAAAAAGGAAAATGTTATTGCCGCAAATATGCCATGCCACTCTCCAGTCTGATAGCACACCACGTACCTGTATGAGTACAGACTGAGACTCTTCTCCCAGTCTTTTTCATGCCTAGTTGAATCTTTCTTTTTTTTTTTTTTTTCAGCGATTCCGTCGTACGGAACGAATAAAATCTGTGATCGTGCAAGTGAAGTGAAGTCATATAGCAGATTTTTTTCAATTTTTTGAGAGGGTTCCAGGTGGTCCCAGCCAAGCCAAATGATGGGAAGCCGGTTAAGCAGATGTAACTCTTTGAGAGCGTAGACATGAAACCAAATGGACCCATTTCATTTCATGTTTACACCCTCTATAGTTAAAATATTCACCATCTGAATTTGCACCACTTAATTAAGATGTCTACACAATTCGTGAATGGAGAAGAAGGACCAGTTTGAATTTGATCCAGCCTGGAATTGTGGGCAAAAGCAAAAGAAATCTTTAGTTTTGGGGGTCTGTGGGGTGAAAATATCATCAAATGGTGGCCTGTGGCTCAAATGCTGAATATATAATGGGCCCTGGTATCAAAAAGGTTGAAAAAACCTGTCATATAGCACCTGGATATTGCGTAATAGTGGCTCCACAAGACCAGTTCTCTCTACAGTAATACTAGCAGTGGTCTCAGTGGACTGAGCTATAGAGACATCCGCCTGTATGGTAGACAACGTTCTATCACTCTGAGAAACGAAGAACCTTGTGGTGGCAGATGAATGACCTACTGAGAGACAGAGAAAGACAGAGAGACAGAGAGTGGATGGAGGGTAAAGGAAGGCGGAAGCAGAAGTGAAAAATAGACTTGGCTTTGGAAGCTAAATCACTACTGTACCTGTAGGCCATACCTGGGCATTATGCATCCCGGGGGCCAAATGCGGCCCTTTGGCTGACTCTGACCGGCCCGTGAAAGGGTAGTGTTGTTTTCAACCAGTGGTCCGGGAACCACCAGTGGTCCTTGAAAGAGTTTCAGTTAAATATGGAAAGTTGGTTAACCAGATGTAACTCTTTGAGAGCGTAAAAATGAAACCAAATGGACCCTTGCGGGTCCATTTGGTTTCATGTTTACACTCTCAAGAGTTAAAATATTCATCATCTGGAATTAGCCCAAATCTACACAATCAGAGAATGTAAAAGAATGGACATTTTTGATCTATGTTTGCCTGTTTTGTTTGTGAAATCAGCCTGGAAATGTGGACAAAAATAAAAGAAATCCTTAGTTCTGGGTTCTGTGGGGCTAAAATGTCATGAAATGATGGTCCTCTGTGGCTAAAATACTGAATATATAGAGGGCCCTGCGTGAATTAATATTACGCAGACTTTAGTTCAGCCTTTAGTCTTGGCCCTCCAAAATAGTTGCCCACCCCTAGTGTAGGCCCTATTCCAGTTGTCAGTGAGCAGGGATTTACCATGTGCATGTACATTTTTTCTGGTGGTGACTTAAGGGTATCACCTACCCTAGTAGGGCATGGTTTCGTTATTTGGACATAGATTAATGCATGCATGTGTAGAGCACTGCTTTTGCCTCTATGTGTCAAACTATAATATATAAAATATCAGAATGCCTGTCTGAATTGTTTCAGCCACTGCTGCTGCTCCTCAGCATTAGTTTTGCAAACACACTCATTGGGCTGACAATGCCATAAATGGCCATGAATGTGCTGACGAAGCACATTTACGATGACGGTATGGCTGTTTTTAGCCCAACGAGTTGTTTTCTGAGAAAAAACAATGCTGGGAATGCATTCAACACCACGAAAACCCCCTACAGTAGTTACATACATAACACATGTCCCATAAAGCATGATCAATTTTTGCATGCTTTGCCTCCTAATGGTTATGGAATCATGCCCCAACAACTGTTTTCTATGAGGTTTCCAACGGAAGTTGAATTTCAACTGTATAAAAGTTTTTATAGGCTAGATGCTCACGGCATATTTTGCACCGCATATTGCTATCGTTGATCATTAGTTTCGAGCGCGCCGACACCATGCAGATACTTTACTTTACTTCTGTCCAGTCCAGCTGGTGGTTCAGTTTGGCGTCTCTTTGAAGATTACGGTGGCGGAACACCAAAATAATTACTTAATGGCGCTTTGCTTCTTGGACATTGTGACGAGCGTCTGGCTGTATAGCGGAGCGGCTAAGTGCTTATTTTCATAAGCATTCTGCATTTTAGGGTACAAGCATGAAACTTGGTATGAGTGGTCTCCAGGGGTCACTTGATGAGAAAATTGACAGAGGCAATTGAAATTTCAAAATGGCCGCCATTTTTCAAGATGGCTGTCAACTTAGTAGAACAGATAGTGATATAGTGGTGTATTTGGTGATACAAGCATGAAAATTGGCATAATCAGTCTCCATGAGTCACTTGACAATAAGCCACCCCCAGCTAGTTGAAATTTCAAGATGGCGTCCATTTTTCAAGATGGCCGACACCTACATGCATAAATTAAGGGACATAACGGTTTATCTGATGATACAAGTAATGACAATTTGCATGAGTAGCTTCTGTGTGTCACTTGACAGTAAACCACTCACAGCTACTTTACATTTCAAGATGTCAGCCATTTTTCAAGATGGCCGCCACCTTATTGGGGCAGTTAAGTGGTGTTATATGTTGATACATAGGGCCCTATTTTGATTGTCTTAAGTATCCGATCTTAAGTCTTAAGTCAAATCTTGGAGGTGTGGCAAAGCTTTTGGCTGTTCTGAGTGGCCAAACAGCTTTGCCACACCTCCAAGTTTTGACTTAAGACGCAAGACCTGATACTTATGACAATCAAAATATGGCCCATACAGTCAAAGAGATCTATTGGATGCCTCAAAAGGCTCTCTCAAGAGAGGTTGCTTGACTATTTTTTGTCTGACCTCTCACCCACAACCTGTCCAGTTTGGTAAATCCTGCCAGGAGTTGCCTCCCACTGGCATAGCTCTTAGGCTTCACTATGTACACAAGCTCCCTTACCATGACAAGGCAACCGTCTATGTTAAATGGTAAATGATGCATTTAAATAGCCCCTTTATCCAAGGCGCTTTACATGGATTGTGCATCACATTCACCCATTCACACACACACACACACACACACACACACACACACACACACACACACACACACACACACACACACACACACCACACACACACACACACACACACACACACACACACACACACACACACACACTGTTGGCAGTAGAAATCATACAAGGTGCCTACTATAGCACATCAGGAGCAATTAGGGGTTCAGTGTCTTGCTCAAGGACACTTCGACACTGGGGAGCCTGGGATCAAGTCGGCAACCTTGCGGTTACCCTCAGCCCTATGCAGGGCAGGATTATGCAACAGGCACGTTGGGCCCAGGCTCAGGGGCCCTGACCTGAGGGAGGCCTAAGCTTGAGTGCCCACATGATCGCTAAGAGGTTCAATCTCAGGCACCCCCCAAAAAAGAGGTAACAGGGTATAAAAGTGGCACACACTGTCCTTTTTTTACTGTCATTTACATTGTTTATTCATTTTGTGTCAATACAATTACCCCAAAAGTCTTAAACCATCATGATACGGTAAATTAGGGCAACTGTTTAAACATTTTGCACTTATTTGGCTTAGTTATTTTCGGTGTTATTTTCAAGCAATCCCATGCTGTAAATTCTGCTGAAATGCCTGTGCGCCACACACGGGAAGAAAAATGCTCCGGTGTAGGGGGAGCCTTTGGCTGATGGTGGCCCAGGGCCCATCATTTCTTAATCCATATATGGCCCTATGTTCCCTCAGCTCTGTTCCCTCAGCCATATGTTCCCTCAGCTCTATGATTCCTTCAGCTCTATGTTCCCACAGGTCTGTGTTCCCTTATGCTCCCTCAGCTCTATGTTACAGCTCTGTTCCCACAGCTCTGTTCCCTCAGCTCTATGTTCCTTCACTCTCTAACATTTTGTCATAGCCAAATTAGGCCCTATGTTCCTCATGCTTATGCTTATAAGCTAACTTTAGTGTTATGTAGAGTCGCGATCAACGTTGCATCAACACTCCAGAGGTTCTAAACCAGGACATCTCAGGTGCTACTATCTAACTGTTTTGGGCTAAATTAGACAGCATTATGGGATACTAACTTTGAATTACCTGACATTGAACCCCATTTTGAGTTTAACAGCAGTGACATATCACCAGTGTGCCCGGGTAGTGCAGATATTCACTCTTTCATAATCCATCTATGATTAATAGAACATTACTTTATTCCAATGAGTTAACAGTTGTTCTTTAGCGTTCTTTAGTTCTTAATCTAAAATAAAATGACATTGATCATCAATCATCATCAACAGAATTTCAAGTGGCTAGCAGTTCTTGTCAAGCAACCCTTAGAGACTGTTCATATCAACTTGCATGCTTGTGCTACTATAAACAACTACATCGCTATTTAGGTCCAGTAGCCATCTTGAAATTGGCAACCATTTTGAGATTTTGAGTAACTGTGGGCGACTTATTGTCAAGTGACCCACAGAGACTGCACATGCCAATTTTCATGATTGTATCACCAAATAAAACATTATGGGCTCAATTTTCATTACCATCTAAACCCCTTATCCAAAACCCCTTATCATTTTTTTTTTACTATTTTGAAAAACTTTTTGGAATAGTTCAACGTTTTGAAAAATTGAAATTTTTTATTTTTTAATAGTTTAAAAAGGCAAAGAAGTTAAGGGATAAGGGGTTTAGCGGTGATGAAAATGGAGCCCTATATCACTTAAATGCTGCACTCAGATGTCGGCCATCTTGAAACATGGACGCCATCTTGAAATTTCAACTAGCTGGGGGTGGCTTATTGACAAGTGACACATGGAGACTGATCATGCCCATTTCCATGATTGTATCACCAAATAAACCATTATATCACTTAAATGCTGCACTCAGATGTCGGCCATCTTGAAATATGGACGCCATCTTGAAATTTCAGCTAGCTGGGGGTGGCTTATTGACAAGTGAGACATGGAGACTGACTATGTCCATTTTCATGATTTTATCAACAAATAAACCATTATATCATTGACTGTTCCATTAAGGTGACAGCCATTTTGGAAAAATGGCGGCCATTTTGAAATTTCAATTGCCTCTGTCAATTTTCTTGTCAAGTGACCCCTGGAGACCACTCATACCAATTTTCATGCTTGTACCCTAAAATGCAGTATTATATCACTTAGCCGCTCCGCTAGTAAGTTAACGCAGCAGAATAATGTGCTCCAGCAGCGAGCAGCATGGATCGTTTTGAGGAAGGAGGAAGTACTCACTGTGTTTGGCCACAACTGCTATAGTTTACATGCTGTGATTGGCTGGTTGGGGGGGCAGAGAAATGTAGTGTATCACGGTATGATTAAAAGCACTGGTTTTCAACCTTTTTGATCCCAGGACCCACTATTTAGTCAGAATTTTAAGCCACGGAGGACCACCATTTGATGACATTTTAGCCCCAGCAGACTCCAAAACTAAAGATTTATTTTGCTTTTTTGGTCCACAATTCCAGGCTGATTTTGGGAAATAAAACAGTCAAACATACAGCTCAAAATGAGCATTAATCTTCGACATTTTCTAACTAGACTTGGGCCAATTTAGATGAATGTTTTAACTCTTGAGTGTTGAGTATCATAAAACCAAATGGACCCGCAAGGGTCCATTTGGTTTCTTGTGGTGAGCCGTTCTAGGACAAATCACGCTAAAAATGTGTTACACCTGGGTTTCCCACATGAAAGTCCAACATCTTAACCACTAGACCAAAGGGACATCCCCTTGGCCAGGGGGCAGATACTAGCCTTTGGAGGCCATCACGACAGAGGCTGTAGCCACCTGCTACAAATGTCTGGGCCGTTTTTTTTTTTTTTTTTTTTTTTTTTTTTTTTTCGCCCAGTCCACCACTCATGCAAACCTGCCAGCCAGGTGCAGTACTAAATCAATATGTCTTCAAGGTTAAAAGATTCTCCACTGGAGGAGGCGGGAACGCCCTCCGTCTCAAACCAAAGTGATAAAACATGGTGCCACTGGATCGATTGCAATCGCCACGTCTATAAAGTGTCATCATGGTGAATGCACATGGGGGGGTAGCACCACAAATCACAACAGTTAACAGGAGACGAGAAAATAAGTACAGCTTACTATTGATTGTACGATAAGAACAGGAAACCCCCCAAATACTGCATGTGTCTGGAAAAAAGAAAAAAAGAAAGAAAGAAAGGGTATATTCAGTGAAATCACTTAATTCAAATCTTGATATTTTTTCTTCTTTTTTGGTGAGAAGCTGCCATCCAGTGGGACATTGTGACGAGTCCCCCCTAGAGTCTGTGCTTGTGCACATCTTGTTACCAGGGGGGAAATGGTTTTCCAAATCACCCAACACTGCAAAAATGATTGGACCAAACAAGATTTTCAAACTTAAGTCACTTTTTATGCACCCAACACATATTACAGGTTAATTTGGTGACCAACTCTCCATCATTTAGCTGCTGACCACATGGGACTGTCCCAAGGACAACTGTTGAAAACTCATGGTTTAGAGCAGTGGTTGTCAACCTTATTGATACCAGGGCCCACTATTCAGCTTTTGAGCCACGGACCACCATTTGATGACATTTTCACCCCACAGATCCCAAAAACTAAAGATCTATTTTGCTTTTGTCCACAACACCAGGCTGGATTTGGGAAACAAAATAGTCAAACATACAGATCAAAATGGTAAAATAAATTTTCTACATTCTCTAGAGTTGTGCAGAGTTGTGCTGATTCACATGACGAACATTTTAACATGAACCCGGGTCCATTTGGTTTTATTTTTACACTTTCTAAGAGTTAATAACTTTCCATCATTAGCTGCGGACCACTTGGAACCCTCTAAAGGACCCCTGGTGGTCCCCGGACCACTGGTTGAAAAAATATGGTTTAGAGTGATACATTGTGTTTCAGCGACAGAATGTGACAAGATGTTGAACATCAACTGTTCTGTAACTTCAACTAAATGCATGTGATAAATCTCTTTACACATGCGAGATTGCATACATGCAAATGAATCAACACACTATGGCGGAACCACAGATGCATACAGTATAGTTACACACAGTATGTAAATACCCTATGCACTTACACCCGCAGAAACGTTGACACACAAGCCTATACCGTTCTCATGTGGTCGAGAGGCGAGCTCAATGTCAAGCTAAGGGAATACAAGTGTTTCACCATGATCTCTGCTCTGCCTTCTATTCCCCAAACTGCAACCTGCCCTATATCCTCTTCACCCTGTGGGAATATCAATAGAGCAGCTATACCATTTGCAGGAATCAATATAATAGCTTACGCGTCACACACACACACACACACACACACACACACACACACACACACACACACACACACACACACACACACACACACACACACACACAATCTGAATTACCACCAGTGGTCCTTGAGAGGGTTCCAGGTTGTCCCCAGCTAAAAGTTGGTTAACCAAGTGTACTGTAAGAATGAAACCAAATATTCATCATGTGAGTTAGCCCAAGTCTACACAAGTAGAGAATGTAGAAGATTAATGGTCATTTTGATCTGCATGTTTTTTTTTTTTTTTTTTTTTTTTTCAAAATCCAGCCTGTAATTGTAGAAAAAAAAGCGAAATTAATCTTTAGTTTTGGGGTCTGTGGGGATCAAATGTCATCAAGTGGTGGTCCATGGCTCAAATTCTGAATAAATAGTGGGCCCTGTTATGAAAAAGGTTGAAAACCACTGATCAAGGAGGGAAATTTTAAATCTGGTACATGTCACTAACAAAGGCACTAGTGCACACTGAGCCCACCAGGGGCGGATCTAGGAATGGGCATGGGGGGGCAATGCCCCCCTAAATGCCCTGACTGCCCCACCAAACATGATGGCATGCAAACAACCCGAGTTATTTCAAATTAAAGTGCCTATATTTAAAATGATTTGAAACACTACTACTACTGCTATACTAACAGAAAACTCTCTGAGTCAGACCTTTAGCTTTAAGGGCAACTTCACCAACAACTGATGTTATTATTGATGCTTTACTTGCCTAATAAAAGTCCTGTAACCAAAAATGGTATTGGTGGTATTGGTGGCCGCACAAATACCATTTTCTCCTGCCCCCCCAATTGAGAAAAGTTACATCCGCCCCTGACTGAGCCCCTTTACCCCCCACCCCCACCTCACCCCCGCCCAATGCCCTAATGATTTCATGCTTTGCTGAATGTGTAAACAGCCTGGAAAAACACAAAGACAATTAGGCCCCGATAAATAATTGCCTCTTTTGGGTGCACATTTACATATGATCAAACTCCGCCTTGTACAGTCGATTGTGCGTACGACCTAAATAGTAGAACTATCAAATAAAAGATAGTCTTGAATAATATTGGTTGACCCAAGGTTTTTTTTTACACCAAGCCGTGCAACGTACTGAATCTGAGCCAATGCCTGCATATCAAGGTCACGTGCATGGGGCGTTTTTGGCATTAGGCAGACTAGGCAGTTGCCCGGGGCACCATGAGGGGAGGGGGGGCAACGGGGTGACCACCAGACATGCTTTAAAAGGATCCCAGGCTAATAAGCCTCATATGGATAAAAAATAATACTATTCCTCTATAACTAGAGTTGAACATTTAAAACACATATCATGTATTCTTTAATTTAAAAGGAACCCTGGCTAATGAGACAAATAAGGATAAATACAGTATACTTGCCCTCTATAACTACAATTGAACATTTAAAATGCATTTTAAGTTCTTTATTTTAAAAATAGTTCATATTTTTATCCCATGGGGGGCACCATTTTACTGTGCCTGTCATATCTATGATAAGAGATCGCTCTGCAGTAGAAGTAAAGGAATCCATCGTACAACTATATATTTTGTCCACCTAGTAAGTTCACCCTGTTTGTTTTATAGTCCTTTGTTTCACCAGTGGGGGTCGCCATTTATTACATTACAAACAGAGCAGTGTATGTACGTCGATGTTTTACGTTGCAATACATGGAACGTTCCATAGCTGGAATATACTACACCACTCCTGTGACGTCATCCCTATGGCAGGCATTATGGGGCAGCCCCCATGGGATAAAAATATGAACTATTTTTAAACTAAAGAACTCTTTATATATGTGTTTTCAATGTTCCATTCTAGTTATAGAAGGCGAGTATAATGTATTCATCCATATTTGTCTCATTAGCCAGGGTTCTTTTTAAAAATAGGTCATATTTTTATCCCTTTGTGGGTGCCATTTTACTGTTCCTGCATGTCATGGATATGACATCACAGGAGATTTTCCTTGGAGCCCCCCTTTACGGGTCCATTTGGTTAGGGGGGCTCCAGGGAAAATCTTGCCTGGGGCTCCAAATTGCTTAGAAACGCCACTGGTCACTTATGCAGCTCAAGCAAAGGTTGGGATTTAGGGAAATTACATCCTAAGGTATTTTGATCAATACCCCCCCCGGGTCTCAGAACATGGTCTCTTTTTATTTATTTTATTTTTATTTTGTTAAAAAATAAAAGATAAAAACAAAACTAAAGGAACGTTATTTTAATAGGGTGACTTCTTACCTACAGTATGTGAAATACATCCACTGACAATTTTATTTTCTAGGGAAATGTCAGAGAAATTGATGTAAACTTTTCCTAAATAAAGAATTGCAAAAAAAAAAAAGAAAGAAACTCCACTGGTCACATGAGTCTGCATCCAGTTCTACTGTATGCCTCATTACTGTTTATCTGTTTGTACTGAATGTGTCCAATACACCTGCAACGTTGTGCTGCCCATACCAGGGCCTGATGGCGACAAACCGGTGACAACGCTACACAATTCTGCTCTTTTGTTCTCTCGAGACATAAAACTTTTTAGCACCATATGTTGTGTTATTGTTCAGAGTTGTCTGGGGCCAGGTTATATTTAGTTTGACGTTGTTTACCTTGCTATATCGCATGCTCACTGCTTGACACTGTTTTTTTTCCTTTTAAACCTCCTCCAGTCTGTGTATCATTGTTATCCAACGCTAGTTCCACAACTATTCTTTTTCTGTTCTTTTTTCCCCACCTGTGTTATTATCTCTCTTTCTTAATAGTTAATTTTGAGTCCAGTGGCTCCCAAAGTGGGGTCCTTGAGGGAGTTTCAGGAGCTCCTGCACTAAATAGGCCCTATGGGTCTGTAACTGAGATACTGTATGTATACAAATGGAATACAATTGGAACCACATGGAGCCTACAAGTGGTTCCATTTGTACACCATTTGTACACTCAAATGGACACCATTTGTACACTCTCCATTCGTACACTCTCCAGTTTTCCACTGTCCATTTGTACACTCTCCATTGTCCACTGTCCATTTGTACACTCTCTATTTATACACTCAAATGTTGTTGTTGTTGTTGTTATTATTAATTAATACAAATATCAATTCCAATCCTGCAGGAATCCTGCTGGAACCATGGGAGGAGGAAAGGAGACATTGGCCAGCGGAGCATCCATTGTTGTGCGCAGCCATGAACCACCATCCTGCACCGGCATGCTCACCTAGGAACCTACAGCCTCAATCATACCCTGGGTGAAGTGACCACTAGTGTAGTTTTTAAAGGGGAATTCCACCCATTTTCAAAATTTTCCTGAGAGGATACAAATGTGAACCAAATGGACCCTAGCGGGTCCATTTGGTTCCATTTGTACCCTCTCAGGAAAAAAGCGGTCTGAAAGAAAAATCATTAATATGGTGAAATACATCTTGATGATGTCATCAAGATGTTTTTTTTTTTTTTTTTTTTTTACCATATTAATGATTTTTTTCAGACGTCCATTTTTAGGAAATACAAAATTGGGGGAACTTTTTTTTTTATCATGTCCACACAACATGTTCAAGCTCAAATCAAAAGGTGATTAAGCAAGCTGAATCAGTTTCCCTTTTAAATCCCCTTTTAAAAACCCACTTTTACCGCCCAGCTTTTAGTAACATTCCTCTGTAATCTATGTTTTGTTTGTTGATTCTATATTGTGTTTGGATGCTTGTTTATATCATTTTGTTGTTGCTCCGTTCCTGTAAAGCACTTTGTAATGTTTTTTGAAAGGTGCTATATAAATAAAGTTTTATTATTATTATTATAACCTGCTGGTAGCACCTGATCACAGCTGATCTGCCCAACAGCAGAGGACCAGTTTCTGTTGTCTTCTGGGACATCAGGAAACAATCGTGAAGAACTGTAAAAATCAGATAACCCATATATGCAACCCTAGGAAAGTGTGTTGTGTCTCCCAAACATCGTTAAAATGTTCACACCTTTTTCAGAGAGCGCAACGCCCGTTTTATAACTGTTGCGCCCATTTTGAATAACAATAGCGACTGTTGTCCACAAAAACTGTGTTTATCTAATCACATGTAACAAATGTAATTTACAATATGTAGGGGAAACCTGAAACACAATAGCAGACAGACTTAACCAGCATAGATATAACATAAAAAATGCTAAAGAGATGTCGCTAATAGTACAGCATTTTTTGGACATGGAATTGGGGCTATGGAAGTATGTGGACTAGAATGCTACCAAATGTGGACAGAGGGGGAGAGGAAGTTTACAGAAAAGCAGTGGATTTTAAAACTTAATACAACATTTCCACAGGGTTTAAACCACTATGAAAGAAAATTAAGATTAGTTATCTCAGACATAAATAGGCTCTTCTGCAACAAAGATGGCGAATGCAAACATTCTCTGTATTGCACTCATACATAATGTTGTAAGATACAAAACACTGAAGTCTTATACCACAAACCTAACCTTAACCCTTTTATAACCTCGGCGGTTATAAAACCATCGCGGCGTCCGTCGCGGTCAAACATTGCTTTCGCCCCTCCTGCTTGTTGGTTGCAAAAGGGGTGAACATTCGAAGTTAATGATGAACAACATTCAAAATGCCTATTCCATTAACATTTTCTACATTGATTTTTTGCATTGGAATAATGCAATGTGTTCCAGGAAAAGCAGTGAAAGCTCTGCTGGGGCCGAAGTCAGCCCTCGGCTAACACTGCTCTAGGCCATGCTATGGTTAATTAACATGGTAAGTGAATGTAGTGTGTGTATTTAAGGATTTGCATCCGGTCAATCGTTTTATTAGGTGTAACCTATAATACCATCTCTGTGTGTGAACCCGGTGAATCATCACATCACGGAGTGGAACACGGCCCTGGCTGTTGAAGACCAAATCTTTTCGGTCGATCGGGAGGATTTATTAGAAGGACTACACCATAATCCTTCAATTTCAACATCCTAATAGCGGTGGAGAGTGCACCCTTTTTCATCTCGCTGATCCTTCCTTCTCCGCTCTATAAGAACAAAACGCCATAGGTATGGCCATTAGTACCACGACGGTCCATTGTTCTAAAGTGCCATCGGTCCACTCCATGCATTATAACTAAGCCTAACCCATAACCCTCACACTAACCTAAAAGGTTTTTGGCTATTGGAATGTCAGAATAATTTGTGTCCTGTGGGTTTAATGGTGCTGACCCTGAATTCACACACTGCTGTTTTTCAAGGCTGTAGCCGGGATTAAATGACCATGGGAAGACATTGAGATACTACGGAGCCCGGGAGGTGCCATGCAGAAAAATATATTTTAAAAGCGTTCGAACGCTATATTTAGCGTTCGGACGCATTATATATCGTCCAAACGCGTTATATATCGTCCAAACGCGTTATTAAAAAACGTCCAAACGCGTTATTCAACAAGCAATCAAGCGTCTTTTTTGGACTTCCAGACAGCTCGCGGCGAGCAGGGAGCCGAGCTGCGGACCTGCCCGACCGAGGAGCTCTCTCGGTCGGGTAGAGTCGGCCGCTCTTCCCCTTGCTCGGCGTGAGAATGGGGACAACCGGAAGTCACGGAATGCATTAGAGTCTACCAGAATGCTTTCTGCCCATTGAGTTATAAAATACAGAGACCACATCTGGAGGAAACAGTTAATGCAAGTGGATGGAAGGGAAAATCAGAATACGTCTCTATCCAACTCTATGTTTCTGCCCCCTCAATGTCGCAACTCTTCTACTATATGGCCCTGATACAGTGTATAGACGGCGGAGATTCTGAAGGAGGATTCAACTACGTCACATCCCTACACGTCTATGGCGTGGTAACTGCCTCCCACTAGCCAATGCTGGCTAGCTAACTAGCTTTTTGACTCATCCTTGGGTGTAAAGGGTTCCCGGGGGCAGGGGGGCGCTCGGGGACCCCTCGAAGATGGAGCTGGACTTATAAACATTTTCATTTTTTTCGGACCTCCGTAGCTCGCGCCGAGTAAGGGGGCGAGCGGCCGACTCTACCCGACCGAGAGAGCTCTTCAGTCGGGCAGGTCCGAAGCTCGGCTCCCTGCTCGCCGTGAGCTCTGTCTGGACTCTGGAAGTCCAAAAAAGACGCTCCGGGGACCCCCGGAGCTGCCGCGAGTCACTCCCAGTGCGGCAGCAGCACACGCGCACACGAATTAACAATGCGTTTGGACGAAATAACAATGCGTTTGGACGAAATAACAATACGTTTGGACGAAATAACAATGCGTTTGGACGAAATAACAATGCGTTTGGACGAAATAACAACGCGTTTGGACGATATATAATGCGTCCGAACGCTAAATATAGCGTTCGAACGCTTTTAAAATATATTTTTCTTCATGGCACCTCCCGGGCTCCGTGAGATACTCTATCGGAACTGCAATTTTATAATTTAGACATTTAGCAGACAATGTTAATCCAGAGCGATCTACATCAGTGGTTTTCCACATTTCTGATACCAGGGCCCACTATTTATTCAGAAATTGCGCCACAGATCACGATTTGATGACATTTTAGCCCCACAGACCCCCAAAACTAAAGATTTATTTTGCTTTTGTCCACAATGCCAGGCTGGACTTATTGGGAAACAAAACAGTCAAACAGATAATCTACAACATACACACATCGTGACACATGGTGAGCTTGCAGATTTTATTTCTTCCTTTTCCCCCCCGGGAAAAATATGTGAAAATGTTTGGCTACAGTGGCATACATGCCCAAAAATCCAGTAACCAGAGCAGAGGCAGGGCTGAGAAATGTGACAGTCACAACAGATATACAAGGGGAGGGCTCTGTTTTTTTTCCCTCTCTCCTTTTCCCTCTTTTTTGGCACAGCCAATTGGCAGGTCCGCCGCGCCTTTAGATAAGTCTAATCACGATAGAGGCAACTTTCTATCAGCCCTGACCTAATTGGCACAGCCCTCGCAGCTCCGCGCTGGGAGCCAGACAGAGCAACAATACCAGCATTGTCTGGGGCGTCCAGGCCCCCGAGCCTAGGGCTTGTTGTCATTCTGCTGGGGAGAAACACCACCGTAACACCACCACGACCCCCACATCACACACACACATACACCAGGGGCGGATCTAGGCATGGGTATGGGGGGGCAATGCCCCCCTAAATGCCCAGACTGCCCCACCAAACATGATGGCATGCAAAACAACCAAAGATATTTCGGTGCTTTGAAACACTACTATGCTGCTACTAACTAACTACAACCAACAGCATTTCATCATTGAAAACAGAAAACTCTCTGAGTCAGACCTTTAGCTTTATGCATGCTGCGTGTCTGTTGCAACATCAACTGATGTTATTATTGCTGCTTTACTTGCCTAATAAAAGTCCTGAAATGGTATGGGTGCGGCTTGAAACCGCACCCATACCATTTTCTACTGCACCCCCAATTGGGAAATGTTAGCTCCGCCCCTGACACACACACACACACACAAACACACACACACACACACACAAACACACAAACACACACACACACACACACACACACACACACAAACACCAGGGCCGGATCTAGTCATGGGCATGGGGGGTGGGCAATGGGCATGCAAAACAACCCAAATTCCAAAGATATAAAGTGCTTATGTTTAAAATGATTTGAAACACTACTACTGCTACTAACTATATTGTGGCACCACTAAACCAATAACATTTCATCATTGAAAACTGTCAGACCTTTAGCTTTATGCATGCTGCGTGTCTGTTGCAACTTCAACAACTGATGTTCTTATTGATCTTTACTTGCCTAATATAAGTCCTGTACAAGATATAAATCTCGTGGGTCACAGAACTAAAGAGTTTAACTGAAAATGGTATGAGTGCGACTTCATCGCCCGTGGCACGAAACGGCACGGGCGATGAAGCCCCCATGCCATTTTCGCCTGCCCCCTCAATTGGGAAATGCTACATCCGGGCATGATACAGACACACACACGCGCGCGCACACACGCACAAATTACACACGCACAAATTACACGAACACACTCATGTAAACAAATGCACGCACACTCGCACGCACGCACACTTGCACACAATACAAATGCAAACACATACACTCACCACCACCACCACCACCACTATTCCTATTCCCCCCAGAAAACACATTTTCTCGTGTCTGGAGGCAGACATTCCATCATTTCAATCATCTGGCAGAGCCATGTGTCAAACAAAAGAAGCCCCCAGCCTTTCCCATTACATTATGATTGGCACCCCGAATGTACTATATGGCCGCTGACATTATTATTGCATGGGAGTCGGCTGAGATAATAATTCAGTTGATGGTAATAAGAACTTTGCAATCGAACACACTTTAAGCTTCTTTGAATTAGACAGCAGCGCATGGAAACAATTTCTGCGCGACGTCAAAGTCAATTCCTTATACGCCGAGAGTCACGCTCCCTGGAGAGATAAGGCATTAAAATGTTTCACCTCGAATCAATTGTACCGAGCCGTTCACTGATAATGACTAATGTTAGAGCGGTATTCAACGGTAGGGCGCTTTACGGGTATAAGCAAGGACGCTTGAAAATGTTTACAAAATTAGAAAAACAGTCTCTGCGGGACTGTCGAACGGGATTTGCATTTCAAAGGCAAATTAGATACCAGGTAAAACAGACATTTGCAATTTACGTATATGTCCCACAGGGAGCATTATGTTTAACAATTCCCTACTTGGGCTGGAGAAAACTTTAAGCTATAGATGCACATTGTTATAGTGAATTAAAGTGTTTTTTCTTTAACCGCCATCACAAATTAAAGTGAAAAGGGTTTTTAAGTCTTTATCTTTCCACACAATACGGAATACCTGAACCTGTGTACTGGCTGGGGAAATGCATTACTTGGGTGAGCGGAGCGGGCGCAAGTGAGGCGATCCGTGTGCGGTGTTCGGTGTTTTCGGCGGTCGGTCCCTCGAGGTAATCCGATTGGCCGTTGATGACATAATGGTGGCGTTAGTAAACGACCTTTATAGCTAATGTCATGAGTATCAGCCCGCTCCGCTCACGCACAAGTAGGCCATGGTCGACTTGTGTGCACCGCGCAAGTACGCACTCTAGTGGGTGCTGATCTCATTTTAGTTTTATTCAGTTCATTCACTTTATACAGCATGCAGAATGTATTACCTGTATGTAAATTCTACATTTTATTTTTTCAGCCATTCACTTGCTTTTTTTTAATCATCTGGGATACCCCCCCACAGTTTGATAGAAGTGTGTGTGTGTGTGTGTGTGTGTGTGTGTGTGTGTGTGTGTGTGTGTGTGTGTGTGTGTGTGTGTGTGTGTGTGTGTGCGTGTGTGCGTGCGTGCGTATGCGTGTGCGTGTGTGTGTGCGTGTGCGTGCATTTGAACGTGTGCTGCGAACACATTTGCTGCAAAGAGAGCAGAAAATCAGCTCTAGGTTGCTGTAATCTGAACAGGTCATATTTGTACTTGGGGTGGAGCAGTACCCTATCCACCTCTGATCACCACTGTTTACTCCACTGTTTAACCCGCTGGGTAGGTGGCTTAAAGGTTTCATGATATTTATTTCTGTTTTAGGTTTTGTGACCCCAATTACCCCCTCCCCCACCCCCACCCTCAAACACCTGTGATGTTTGAAGGTGCAGTGGATTTTCTGTGGTCTGGTGTCGTTTTTTGAGCTGCGATGAAAACATACAGTACGAAACAGTGAAAACAGTGACATCTGCTGGGAGGCTCAGGCCACATCAAATCTATTCAGGGTTTAAAGTTCAGGTCATGAATGAATGACCGCAACAAATTATATCAGACTGTTGAAATATACTGTTCAGACTAATGTACACCCCAGCCCTCCATGTCACACTAGGAAGTTGTGATATTGTTATTATTAGTGGGGTTGCTATGGGGAACCCCACTATTATTGTGATGGCTGTCAACTTTTTTCTGTAAACCTTTTTTCTAGGGAAACCCCATTACTGTTAATGTGATGGCTGTAAACAAAAATATTATTTTTGTAATCGTTCAGCCAATGAGAAACCACTGTTCTAGATGACGTAACTAAAGCATGTTTCAACATTGGTAGGTCATTAGAGAGTACTGTATGTATCAGCTGAGAATGTGGATGTTGCTCTACTCCACAGGGTTCAATGAATGAACCTAGAAAACCTAGGCAGCGGTGGAGAGCTTTAGGACTCAGAGCAACAGTCGTACCACAAGTGTTTCGGCCAGTGCAGCATCACGTCACCATTACAACATCAGTGGGGCTAGCATCTCGGTCGCAGATTACAATATCATCAGGGCAACCCCACTTTGCAATTGCAAAATTGCATTCATTCTAGTTGTTAATATTATCATTCATATGTAACGGTTATTACTAGTGATGCACCGAATATTGGTCCGCAGAAAATATTCAGCAGAAAATGTCCATAAAATGTGTTTTCAGCCCAAATTGGCAGAAAATATATCATCAAATAGTGGACAGGTAGATTCAAGTGCTGAATAAATGTTTTAGACAAAGACATATTAGCTTTTAAATTGCGGCCATGACAGCAATGATGAAAACAGGAGAAAAAAGATATATAATAATCTGCTATTCGGTATTCGGTTTTCAGCCAACTTTGGTATCCGGTTGTTATAAGTGATGTTTTTTTTTTTTTTTTTTTTTTTTGACCCAATAGTAATTTCCCCATGTTGTTTTGTTAAAGGACACAAAACAAGACATCTTCATATAATCGCTCCTCAATAAGAGATGCCGACACATGATAGAAAACGTTTTTTTGCACTCTCAAAGCCAGTGGAAATGGCAAGGCAAAAGCCGTTTTCCCCCAAACAATCAGCTTACAATACATCAACAAACTGATAAGACCGGATGAGAGCAAAACAGGACAAAGGAAAATGATTTTACTTTTTGATTGCTCTTTTTCTTGCATTCTTTATTCTATCCCTTTGTTTGCTGTTTTATTGTTTGCTTTGAATGTAAACCTTATCTATCTATGCTACTGCATTGTCAAAAATAAGCCTTTACTCTTATCTACCTGCATGCACACAACATGTAGGCCTAAAAATAAAGTATTCTACATATGTCCGGTCTATTATTTATACCTAGCCCAGTCTATACCTTTGAAAAGAACACTGTTAAAAATGGGAGTCTCTATAAATTAACCCAACGAGCTTATTCTCGTTAGCCCAATGAGCTCTGATAAGTTTAGAAATCTCAACTTACATTAATGAGTTCACAGTCTTTAAAAGGTTAAGTCAATTGACTTCTTCTCTTTAACTCAATGAGCTCTGCTAAGTTGAAGATGTTCAACTTGCATTCATGGGTTTTCAAAAGTTAAACTTGCTTTAATTCATTGTTTTGACTATTGTCATGTTGACTGAACTTGGTACACATAGCCCGCCTTTGAAGCAAAACGCCAAGCGATTGGCTGTATGCAAATCAGCTATCGGCTGTACTGACCAATCACCGTCCTTCTTCTACTCAGCAGCAGCAGCTTCACAGAGACAGGCACGAGGCACCATTATACGCGGAGAATTTAAATTGTGTTTTATGTCGGCAGTTAGCTCGGTGGACGACTGGATTCACGGTGCCTGTTTAGCTGATAGTTTGGGAACTAAGCGAGCTGCGTCGCCGCTTGTTTTATTTAAATAAACTTGGATACATAACCAGCAGTTTTGGTCGGTAGACCTACATGTGGGTGGAGCACGAATGGACGGACGAACTCAAAACATCTGGAATATGGCGACAGCAGTGAGTTGTTAAACTGTCCAGTTTTAACATCAAGAGGAACTCATACAGAAAGCGAGCATTCACGTCTCAGAAGACGAGGCAAAAAGTTTATTGGTAAGTAATATTTAAAGTATATATTTTATGTTACTAGGTTATTGTACTAACTTACATATACAGTAAGCCGGGGAGAAGGGATGGCCAAATGGCGGATTCGCGCCAAACTTTCTATTCTTTTTAGGGTATTTTTGCTACTGTGGGTTGTTTCTGGCTGCTGCCTGCGTTAGCATTCATTTATAATATTTAGAGCGTCATTTCGCAATTCTTTATTTCGACGTTTCACACAGCTAAGCCTGCTGTCTCATCCCATTTTAGTTTCTCCTCTCCTCTCCATTGTAAACGTATTCCTCCCCTCCCCTCTCCTCTCCATTCTATTACGTACATACACGGATCAGATCGAACAGCAAACAGTGTCAGAGGAATACACAACTTTATCAACCAACACCTCCAACCAACACCGTGTTACAGTGACCGTTTTGTTCTTCGTTTCGCATTAGGCTACCGCACGGGACGCATGCTTCTGTCCGCGTCATTCTCATTAATTTACTGAATGAATCAGAAAAGAAAAGCGGCGCGATGGTGGCGTTGGAGGAGGAGGAGGGAGGAGGAGGCGGCGGCTACATGTAAATGGATCGTATTCTGCGTTCTAACGTGTGGGCTGCTGTGTATTGATAATGTTATGTGTTTTTATGGCTGGCCTGGGAGTGGACGATGTGCAGCTGTGTGCCAATATAGTTTTCATATTAAGCTTGCCACATGCGCCATGCGTAGCCTCGCGATGTGTTTTGTATAGGCACTGCGCCGGCATATAGCGGCACCATTTGATCCCCCCCCCCCCCCCCCCCTCGGGGAACCACCACGACGGAAAAATCTCAAGTCGTTAATGCCCTAATATGGACAGCATTCATTGAGCAGTACCCCAGCCCCGCGGATGGCCAACCGAGAAGTACTGCTTATCCATACACCTGACGAGGTGGTGAAAACACAAATATCATCTAAACTCAAATCAATTCGGAGTAAGTACTGGGAGGCCGTGGATTCACAACGCAGGAGTGGCCATGGTCCGAGTCATCGCACTATTTTTCGAGTTATGTAATAATGAGATATGGTGTGGATCGCCCGCCACCAACTCATTAGAGGCTGGTATTGAGACAGCTGAGGTAAACGGAGACGCCGTGGATCAGTCATTCCCAACGACCGTGCCGCGTCACTTTAGTGTGACTTGGGATAAGCAGAAGTGTGCCGTGAGAATTGGGCAAAAAAAATCCTTAGCACTACCACAAAACCAATAGCGGGCACCACGAAACCAACAGCGGGAATGTACCTATTCATTACATTGTTCCGAGGTGCGAAAAGAACAATAGGCCTACGCTACGACCCTCGTCATAGAAATGCTAATTTAAGTCTTTTGAACGGGGTTGTCATATCACATCACCGTATAGGTAGGCTAACTATTGACTCGTTTGTCACAGTTCCAGGCTGAATGAACATGAGCACGAGCTGTCCCAACTCTTACAAAAAGTAACTTCGGAGAATCGGAGCTCTCCTACATGTTGAGGCTTTACAAGGGTATTTATTTCCAGCAGTTTTGCTGGATCTAGCAAGACATACGTCTTGTTAAGGTAAAAAATAACTGCCTGGCCCCGACGAGCATTGTGAGGAGGACCACCTAAGGTTGCATTTATGCATGTCTGCGTCGGTGACGTGTGTCCACCGACTGACTCCTCGGCTCTTCTCTCCTTTATTTATTTTTTGTGTGAGATGCTGCGTTCATTCTGCAACATGACGTTTCTATGTATGAATGTGAACGAACGAGGGAAGCGAAGGGCGGCATCTTTTGCATTGATTCTGGTTTCACGCGCAGGAACTTGAAATCAAATGACAACAAATATCGCTCGGATCGCTCCCGCTATTGTGCCAAATCAACACTGTCGCAAAATGCCGGTAACCCATGGGTTCAGATTGTACGAGGAAAAAATTAAAAGCTCACTAAAAATGCCATGATGCATGGCAAAACATGCGACTGACTTACACATGAAGGAGACTGCAACTGCAGCCTATCCGTGTTGCTTGATCACTGATCATTATTCAGTTCAATTCAATTACAATTCAGTTCAAATACATTTACATTGTCGAAGCAAGAACAGAACAACAAGAAATAGCTACAATATAACAAGAAAACACATATAACAAGCTTGATCATTGATCATTAGCAAGAAGAAGGGGGGGATCACACCCGTGTTATCTTGTAGATCTGTTAGAATGATCGTGGGGCACAGTGCTGTTTTTAATGTTAATTATGCCAAGGACCCCCATTTTGACATACCGGTATATTAGTCTATGGACCCCCAAGTAATATTAATTGGGGTATATTAATCGGTGTCTGATTACTACTGTACAATGTTCATTCGAGACTGTAGTTGTAGTAGCCCAGGGGTTTAAACCGGTGGCTCGGGGACCACCAGTGGTCCTTGAGAGGGATCCAGGTGGTCCCCAGGCTAACCCTAACCCTAAATGATGGAAAGTTGCTTAACCACATGTAGGTCCATTTTGTTTCATGTTTACACTCTATAAGAGTTAAAATATGATCTGTATGTTTGACTGTTTTGTTTCCCAAATCCAGGCTAGAATTGTGGACAAAAGCAAAAAATAATTCTTTAGTTTTTGGTCTGTGGGGCTAAATTGTCCTCAAATGGTGGTCTGTGACTGAAATTGTGAATAAATAGTGGGGCCCTGGGATCAAAAATGTCCTAATTCTGGTGGTGTTTCCATTTTGGCCCTGTGCAATCACTTCACATAAATGAAGTGAAGAAAACAACAAGTAAAACACATGAAAAGCATGGTGCGAACCTTCTCCTGGAGACGGCGTGAAATCAGGGATGGGATATCTAGGGAGGATATACTGCAAAGATATCCCTTTCTAAGGGCACCCTATAGGAGTTCATTAACCTTATTTGGTTAAAAAATCATGTTGTGATGCACGTTACAGTGTATCACAGCAACACAATGTGAGCTTGTAGATCTGCTCTTTTCTGCATTTTTCCCCCTCCCCATCACAAAACATTTAGATTAGTGCCTATGTAAAATATCAAACTGATATGATTTAAATTGAGGTCAGCGGTATAGAAACAAAACAATACCTCATGTAACTCATGGGAACCTCCCAGACCCGCTTGTAAAATTCAAGATTATTAGATTGACTACAGTATATTATTAGTTGGCAGATTCGGAATGCTAATCACACTTGCGTTTTTTCTACAGTTTGCTGATGAGGTCGACCAAATCCATCCAGCCACAAGCAGTCGGGCAGATCGCTTCAGAGGGCTTTGCTGGCATTTTGCCAGACGTTCTAAAACATGCAGGAAAATCCCATGCTGAAATCTTCAATGCCACAAGACACCTTGGCTGATGATCTACCAGGTACTGACAGCATTAACAACACTGTACACTTGAATTTCGTTTAGACATAGCCTGGGTTCCTGCCTGATTTGCTGCATTCTGCACATCTGATTTTGGCGCTGGACAAAAATTCTTAATTCCATGATATCAATATCGAATCACCAGGTTCAAAATCGATTTTGGTATTTATGTAGGCCTATTCATTAATGTGTTCATGTCAGAAAGACTGGCTGATGTTATCAGGCTGCATTGATGTGTATGATTGAACTTTTTGTTATCTATATTGTTTAAAATTGCTTTAAAATGTTGATTGAACTTGTGCTTGTTTGTTAATGATTTTTCTTTTGGGGCCTTTTTTCTGAGGGCATACAAATGGAACCAAATGGACCCCTTAGAGTCCATTTGAAAAACCGTCAGAAATCGACTTCAGGGCTGGACTGATGATGCTGCCGTCTGCCGTCAGAGAGAAAATCCAAGACTTAATTGTGATGGGAGGTGAGCATCTGTATTGTCCTACATGGTGGTGCACTTGTTGCTTTTCATTTCCATCACAGTGTAAACCGTTTAGAGCACCCGTACTTCTTGACACACATTTTCATAAGTTGCCTGGACGTTACCTTAGCCAAGAAATCCTGTGAGCTTGGAGAGCGATGAAACCCAGACTTCACCACTGTCAGTATAAATTGATGTTTAAATGATGTGGTTTGTTTACACGTTATCTTTTGGTATTAATATATTGGATTCACCACTTGAACCTTACTCAGACCAAATTTGTTTGCAGAAATGGTAGATATACAGGTACAGTATAGCAGCATCCATTCTTTCTACCAGCTGCTTGAAAAGCAAGCTGGGCAGCCAAACGATTGGCTGCCTCATCTCTAGGCAACCAAACACAATGCCACAAGCCAACATCTCAGCCATGGAATGCTATGCTGATTGGCTGCATTGTCTTTTTAATGACATTGTTCGTTCCTACCCAAACAACTGTGCTGGAACTGAAACAGAGGCAGTTATAGCTTACAGTATATAGATAATGGAAAGTTTTACCCCAAAATGTCAAATGCCCTACCTGCCTTTTTGGTAGTAGTCTCTGTAAGCCAAGTTTGTCTATAACCTTGTGATTGAGAACGTCTTATTGCTCAATGCTACCAGCTCTTGATGATGTGTCTGGAATTACTCTCTCTCTGGTTCTCAATCCTCAGGGTATGCCTTTTATGCTTGGTGACATCACTGTGGCATCACACTGTTAACGTTGTCGTGGCATGACTGTCTGCATATTAAATTATGACAATTTCATGTTGCAGGACACTGACAACTTGGCGGAGATACGGGAGCGGCTCACAGTTGCAATCACTGTATGTACTTCTACGACCAGTTCCAGCTCAGACGTCGCCGTTGTTCTGGAGGGAGTGGAAGTGATCAAAGGCCTTGGAACAATAGCCAGGGCCTGCTGTGTCCTCGTCGGCTTATGCTATGCACTCAACCTCAGTTACCTGAAGGAGTTAAGGTACACGTTCAGATTTATCCAGAAACTCTCCTTGGAGTTGGATTCTGGCAAGCTAACCCAAAAGGTCCTGAATCTCAAGATGAAGCTATGGATACAGCCTAAGTCCTGGCAATTTTTCCAAGGCAGTCTGTCGTTTTGCTTTCTTTTTTCTTTTCCTGCCTTCATTGATGGGTTGAAAGTAGACTGACAGAGGGGAGAGACTGGGTAAGACACGTGGCATCCCCATCTGGATTGGGAGTCAAACCTGCAGCACCGCCAGGCTGTTTGAGCCGGATGATAAAAGACATGCAAAGTTCTGATCCTCCCCCAAAGTTGACAAGTCAGCTGTATCTCCATTTGCACTTCGATACTGCTTGCACTTGGATATAAATGCTGCTTTATATTTCATAGACGTACAGTGTCAACTTAAAATGGTGAATTATGCCTTTACTTGTCGAAATGGTTAAATCATTTAAATGTTCATATTTCATATACATAGTGTTGAGGTAAAATGGTGAATTTTGCTTATCCAAATGGATAAAAGTTTACATGTTGCAATGTTTTAATGTTAAATGTATATTTAGGGCTCTATTTTCGTCACCGCTAAACCCCTTACCCCTTAACTTCTTTGCCTTTTTAAACTATTAAAAAAACATTTCTCAATAGTTAATGGCCAGTCTACAAGCTCACAATGTGTCAATAGATTGGCACGTTGAACTGTCCCCAAAAGTTTTTCAAAATAGTAAAAAAAAAGAAAAGAAAAAAAGATGGGTTTAGATGGTAACGAAAATTGAGCCCTTTGTGTCTCAGTTCTTGGCAACTCAGGATTTTTTTTTATATACCATGGTAATCAGACCATAGTCTGTGGATTGTCACTTGCTATCTTTTTGTCTGTTAAAGGACCACTTCAAAGTGGTTGCTAATAATAACAAAATAGTTGTTTGTTTTCCTATAGTTGGTTTTCTGTTTATGGCTGTTGCCTACCTTTGTCATTTGAATCCCCAGAAATTCAGAGGTAATAAACCATGTGAAATTGTGCTTGGTTTAACTTCAATTGTATTACTACTATTTATATATATAAAAAAAAAAATGAGTGTACTTTTTATGTATTGGCTCAATATTGTTTAGATATTAGTTATTAGATTTTAATTATTATTTTTTTATTTAATATTTTTCAGGTCGTACAAATAAACTATATATTTGAGCAAAATGCAATAATTAAGTGATTTATTGTTAGATTTGAAACAGCAAGTTGTGTACAAGGATAACCTGAAGCCGTTAGTTATAATAATGCAGAAATGTTTGTTCAACTAAGAAAGGAAAGTTATATTACATTGATTAAGTAAAATAATGCTTTGATATAACTCAAGGTTTTAAGGTGAAACAACAAGTTATTACAAGTTCAATCAACTTACAAAACAAATTTGAGAAGACTAGTTCAGACAAGTTCAGTCAATTTTGATAACTTACAAAACAAGGTTGAGTCAACTAGAGTACTGTTGTTGTGTCAACTTTATCAACTTGAATATCCGAGTTGAAACAAAGTGAACAGTGAGGTTTTCTTAACTGTAGTTGACAAGTTTAGTCAATTTTGATAACTTACAAAACAAGGTTGAGTCAACTAGAGTACTGTAGTTGTGTCAACTTTATCAACTTGAATATCTCAGTTGAAACAAAGTGAACAGTGAGGTTGTCTTAACCTGGATATCCTTCGCAGCAGCAGAACCTGCGTTTTCAAGTTGAAACGATCTGAAATTTATTAGGGTGAAGGAGGCGAGGTAAAAAATATATAATGATACTTTGATTGCAGCCCCCTCGCCCCTTAATGTGCACCACTCCACTTACCATCAACGGTGCGGCTGTGGAAAGAGTACAAAGTAGTAAGCTCCTGTTGTTGATCACCTAAAGTGCTCCGCTAACACCCAGGGGCGGATCTAGGCATGGGGGGGGGGGTGCCCACATGAAATGCCCAGTTTGCCCCACCAAACATGCAAAAACAACCCAAGATATTTCAAATCAAACTGCTTATATTTAAAATAATTTGAAACACTACTGCTACTAACTAACTGCAGCATGTCATCATTGAGAACAGAAAACTCTCTGAGTCAGACCTTTAGCTTTATGCATGCTGCGTGTCTCTTGCAACTTCAACAACAACTGATTATTGATGCTTAGTTGTCTAATATACAGTAAGTCCTGAAACCGAAAATGGTATGGGGGCAGCCCATTTTACCCCCTACCCCCCCCCCCCCCCCCAATTGGGAAATGTTACATCCGCCCCTGCTAACACCTCCAGCTTTCACCAAGAAAGTGCAGAAATGCCTGTACTTCCTGTGGAGACAGAAAAAATGACCCCCCCACCCCACCCCCATTATGACATCATCATCATAGAGCAGACCTGGCAAACCAATCGCTTGTGAGCCTCTTGGGTTTTTTTTTTGTTTTTGTTTTTTTGTTTTTTTTTATTACACGATATTGTAACCCATTTTTTCACCCAGTGCCAATTCCTAAAGTGATCCTGGGCTCTACACACCCTCCACCAACCTGGGGAGGCAGCAGACTGGCCTCATGCTTCCTTTAATGCATGAGGAGTCCAAGCTGCCTTATTTTCAGTTTCCCGGGTTGGATGCAGCGCATGGAAGGAACACGTTATTCCAACCAGTTCCGGTTCCCTTTATTTTGAAATATCTTGGGTTGCTTTGCATGCCATCGTGTTTGGTGGGGCAGACTGGACATTTACATTTAGGGGGGCATTTCCCCCCCATGCCTATGTGCCTAGATCCGTCCCTGTGCTGTATATGAAGATCGGTTGTAAAGTGGGGAAATGGTACTTTAACTCTAAGCATGTGTGTTCCATACTTGACATTTATTTTGCCTATACTTGTTAAGGCTGACCTGGGATAGAATTGGATTTGGACTCATGTCTTCCTCAATAAGTGACTGTCTGTATCTTTATAGGTCAGCATGCTCACTGTGCATCTCCGGCAGGAGGTATTTTCTTGCGTCTTTTGTCAGTGCTTTTATTAGTCAGCACAATGTTATAAACTGCTATGGAATAGGAATGGAATAGGTCAGTGGTTCCCAAAGAGAGGTCCGAGACCCCCCAGGGGGGCCCTTGAGGGAGATACAGGGGGTCCCCAGCTAAATGATATTAGGAACCAAATGGATACTTATGGGTGTATAACCCAGAAAGTGCACAAATGGAACAAAATGGACCCACAATCCACAATGTCAGAGGTAGGAAATTGGAAGTTCATTTGGTTCCATATGCATATACACCCAGAGTTAAATTACCATTGTTTTTTACAACATAAATGCGGGTCCCAGAGATAGAAATTCCAGTAAATGAGGGTCTATAGACTAATGCAGTGGTTGTCAACCCTTTTCATACCAGGGCCCACTATTCATTCAGAATTTGAGCCATAGACCACCATTTGATAACATTTTAGCTCCACAGACCCCAAAACTAAAGATTTCTTTTGCTTCTGTGCACAATGCCAGGCTGGATTTGCATTTGGGAAGCAAAACAGTCAAACATACAGATCAGATGACCATTAATGATGATCAGATGACCACTGGTGTTTCCCAGACCACTGGTTGAAAAACACTAGATTTATGGGAACCATTAGCATAGGTTACCAGAGGAAAAAAAGAAAGGTTTGTCAGAATTTGATTTGTTCATTTACTTAAGTGTGTGTGTGTGTGTGTGTGTGTGTGTGTGTGTGTGTGTGTGTGTGTGTGTGTGTGTGTGTGTGTGTGTGTGTGTGTGTGTGTGTGTGTGTGTGTGTGTGTGTGTGTGTGTGTGTGTGTGTGTGTGTGTGTGTGTTAGATAGTGTTACATTGTATTATTTAACTGTCTCAACCTATTTGAGGAATGATAAAGAAAGCACTATTCAATCAGTTAAATTGCTATTACTTTGTTTTAGTCAATCAAACATACACAATTCTAATTTCTTAGTGTCATAAGCATGACAAGCTTATATGGCATGGCAGACTATTCTGACTAAAGGTTGCCTACACATACTATATAATATAACTAATAAATGTCTCTTAGTAATCATTATCGCTATACCAGTAAACTGCCGGCAAAATATCTTCCCCTTTTAAAAGCTTGAGGATTGCTCAGACGAAACAATTAGTTAATTTACTATGGGTGACTATGGGTGTTACATAAATTAAGATACACAAATTTGATTTTGCTTTGCACTTAGCAAAGCTTGTAGTCAAATATTAATGTGCAAAAATATTGAGAAATTGCATAGAAATGGCTGAAAATGTAGAATAGGTGTACGGGTACACATGTACATACACCCTATAGTGGTATGTGCAAACACTGTCTACATACCAGTGTACATACAGACAAGCTTAATTCCTGCAATGTAGCTTATTCAATTATCTATTTTCAACCGGTGGTCCGGGGACCACCAGTGGTGCTTGAGAGAGTTCCAGGTGATCCCCAGGCTCAATGATGGAAAGTTGGTTAACCAGATGTAACTCTTTGAGAGCGTAAACATGAAACCAAATGGACCCTTGCAGGTTGCAGGTCCATTTGGTTTCATGTTTACAATCTCAATAGGTCTCAATAGGTTTACAATAGGTAAAATATTCATCATATGAATTAGCCCAAGTCTACACAACTAGAGAATGTAGACGATTAATGGTCACTTTGATATGTATGTTTGTGGACAAAAGCAAAATAAATCTTCAGTTTTGGGGTCTGTGATGTTAAAATGTTCATCAAATGGTGGTCCATGGCTGAAATGCTGAATAAATAGTGGGCCCTGAAAACCCAGAAAAAAAATATCGTCTACTTGCACAGAAAAAAAAAAAAAATGAAACCCTGTTGTTACATTGGAGATTGTTTTTCTTCTTCTGTTATTGATGTTGTCATTATTATTATCATTATTATTATCATCATTATCATATCCTGCTTTCCTGACAGATGTTCTTGCACCAAAGCAGATAAATCAAAGAAAACAAATCTGGTTGAACCTGTCTATCAATACTGTGATACTTTTTGGGGAGGGCAAATAATGGGCTTTTTGCTTCAGGCTACACCGTTTTGGATCATCTGATTTCTTTCTTTTTTGTGTTTGTTTCTGATACTGTTATGTATTGCTTGTAAAAGGACCAAAATACGTAATAGTACTACTATACTAAAAAAATAATATTTCACCTGAAAAACCGTAGAACCTATAGTCCCAGGGACTTAGGATCCGAGAGAGTCCGACTCGGAGTTGCTCTGTATGCAAGTCCAAAAATGAATCCTTAGACGTGGAGATACACCGCACACCGCTCCTTATGAGGTGCCAGCCAACGGCTGAAAAGAAAAAATGTATAGCCTCATGACCCTGAAGAAGGCAGTTTTTACTGTCCAAAACGTTGGTGTTTCTTGTGTTTCCTCATTAAAAGCATTGGCAGCTATGAGTATGCGCCTGTGCGGCTATACGTTTTTTCTTTTCAAAAATGAATCCTGCCAGAACACGATCCGCTGCACCCCTGCTCAAGCCATGGAGCAAACGTGTAGTAGAGTTCAGGTTCATTCAGAGTTTAGATTTTTGGTGATCCCTGTGAGCACCGCAACTACCGCTATACATAGACCACTAAGCACCCCCACTCTCCCGTTCCCCTCGCACCAATGTTGTTTATTTTCCCCTCTGTTTCTCTCTCTACTTCCTACATGCCTCAATTATAATCATTTCTTCTGCATTTATGTTTATTTCCTATTCTATTCATGTGATTGTCTCTATCATTGAATTCCTTCCTTCATTCTCCTCCAGGATGTCGCGCCGTGATGTGTTTTGTGTTTTCTTTTTTTTTTAAACGTCTCAATCTGTCAAAAACAAACAGCTGGTGCTCCAAACTTCTGGACCAATCAACAATGCCCGACAGCTCCCGGCCAATGTGATTGGTTTAGTTCTGTTTGGTGGGCGTTCCTGGTGAGCACCGCTGCGGTGGTTAGTAAAATCAGAGAGGAGGGATGGAAAGAGCGGTGTTCACGGTGGTATATCACAAGTTGAAGAAGTGTTTCCATTCACAGAAGCACATATTGTATTCATGGGTGCTGCTCAGAATGTGAAAGGACTGTGCTGGGTGTGCAGGGTCAGCCGTAGCCATCCTGTCCTGGCATCCAGGCGACATATCTCTGCCCTGCATTCAGGGCCTGGCTCTCCCTCGGCCGCGTCGGGACCCTACCCGGGTCGGTGCCATGTCATTATTCCGACCTCCCATTGTTCCGAAACTACGAGACGCAAAACCCTACCCTTCTCCAACCACAACCCTAAGCCTAAACCCCCGACCCTCAACCACCTCACAGACCTAACGGTGTGTGAGGTGGTTGAGGGTCGGGGTTTAGGCTCATAGGGGTACGGTTGGAGAAGGGTAGGGTTTTGCTACACACATGCCTAAACCCTTCTCTAACCCTCATCCTCACCTTAACCGCAAGCACGTCGCAGCTGATAGTTGATTTCAAGCGCATGTTCGGACTAATGGGAGTTCTGATCTGTGGTACTTAGATCAGTCCCTGCCCGGGTCTTCCTGGTTCTCCCTCAGCCAGACCGGGACCTTCCACAGATCCCGGCTCAGCTCCTGGCTCCTGTGGAGGCTGTCCAGCATCCATCTGGTCCTGCGTGCCTCCATGCTGCACAGCTCCACCAGCTCGCGGCCCGGAGTTTCCCTCAGGTCGAGCTGCGACTTCTGCGACCGCCGGGTCAGGTGCTCCTCCAGTCATAGCTCCTCCAAGACCATCTGGTGTAAATGAGGCACTCCCTAACCACTACTAATGTGTGTCTACAACAGGGGTGCCCAAAAGGTGGATTGTGATCTACCAGTATATCACACAGGCTGTGCAGATAGACATGACAAATGACAGTCCCCTAATATACAGTAAGTTTGGACACATTCAATGCGTTGCTATTATTTTCATGACTATTTACATTGTAGATTTTCACTGAAGGCATCTGAACACATGCGGAATTGTGTACTTAAATAATAAAAAAAAAACTGAAATATTGTAACTGAAAACATGTCTTACATTCTTGTTTCTCCACAGTATCCACGCTCTGATGACTGCTTTGCACACTCTTGGCATAATTAGAATATAAGACATGTTTTTCAGTTATTTTACCCTAGGATCTACAATGTAAATAGTCATGAAAAGAATGAAAACGCATTGAATGAGAAGTTGTGCCCAAACTTTTGGCCTGTAATTTAATACTTTGTTTTCAAACGTCAGTAGTAGCATATACAAGAAAACCCTTTCCAATTCTCCTCACTCTATTTTTCATTTTAAGTGCATTATTCTTAAACACTGTATAGCAGTAGGTAACACCATCACCACTATTTGCCACTTTCTGGGGGCCTTGAGATGGATTTTCCGTAATGGGATAATCACTTTGTTTGTTTTGATGTGTAGATCTTGTTGAGCAGGTCATTTTGAAAGTAAGTCTCAAAAACCGTGTGCACCCCTGGTCTACAGTATATCTGTGTGAGGCCTTCACACCCTGTAAACAAAATCTGTATTACACACTGTTGTTTTCATCACTCCTGACTATAACTAAAATGACTTTGCCAGCACCTCCTTTCCAGGTCTAAGGCCGTCTTTACACAGAAACGGGCTTCATTAAAAACGTAATCATTTATAGCTGTTTGTGCAGGTCCATTCAGACTAAGACGGCGTTTCCATGAGGTGAAAACGCAACAAAGTGAAAACTCCTGGGAAAGTGGAAAAGTTGAAAACACTCTGCATCTCCCACTTTCATCTAAAGTGGGAGATTTTTACATCCGCGAGACTCCGGCTGCTAGGAGGAAGTAGAACGGAACTTGTTCTACGCATGTGTGGCCGGTCTATATGGCAGTGTGGTCACGTGTGGCCGGTCTATATGGCAGTGTGGTCACGTTGACACGCACCACCTAGCGACCGGGCATGCACATAACAGCGTTTACAGCCAGATCTTCATCTAAAGAGGGTATAAAAAATTAAAACTAAACAGCTTTTTGCCGTCAGTGACCGTGTCTGTGTAAAAGGGGCCTAAGACTAAAATAGCCTTTTCAGGATGTTGACTAAAACTAGACTAAAACTATCTTGAATAGAAATGACTGAAATGTGACTAAAATGAACAAGCCTTTCGTCCAAGAGACTAGACTGACTAAATCTAAAAAAAAAAAAATAAAAATACCTGCCAAAAACAACACTGGTGTTGCTTTTGTGAGGAGCAACCAGGCCTAACATTAGAACACCAAACTGCACCTTGAATATACTGTGCCTAATTATTATACTCAGACTTCATTAAAGTAGTTTGAATACATGTTTTCATTTAATTTCTTTTACTAACATGGGACTTAAGATTTTGATTTTCCACAGACTGAAACTGAACTGACTGAAACCTCTTTGAGTTCCCGTCGACTAAAATTAGACTAAAACTATCAAGGATAGAAATATCAACATGTGACTAAGACTAATTAAGCATTTTGTCCAAATGACTAAAGCGTGACTAAAATGAACAGGCATTTCGCCCAAAAGACTGAGACGGAATAAATCTAAAAAAAAATGCCTGCCAAAAACAACCCTGGTATTACAACAGCTGAGACATGCTCACAACGTGAGCTTGTAGACCTGTGACATGCACAGAATGTTAACCTACTATTATACTGCATCCAGGGCCGGATCTAGAGGGGGCAGGGGTGGGCAGTGCCCACCCAAACGTGCATCCTGCCCACCCAAAGAAAGGTAATATCAGTAGTTTTCAAGCAGTGGTCCTTGAGAGAGTTCCAGGTGGTCCCCAGCTAAATGGTAGAGAGTTTGTTAACCAGATGTAACTCTTTGAGAGCGTAAACATGAAGCCAAAAGGACCCTTGCGGGTCCAGTTGGTTTCATGTTTACCCCTCTCAAGAGTTAAGATATTCATCATGTGAATTAACCCAAGTCTACACAACTAGAGAATGTAGAAGATTAATGGTCATTTTTGATCTGTATGTTTGTTTTGTGTTCTTTCCCAAATCCAGCCTGGTATTGTGGACAAAAGTAAAATAAAATCTTTAGTTTTGGAGGTCTGTGGGGCTGAAATAATCATGTCCTCAAATGGTGGTACGTGGCTCAAAAGCCGGATAAACAGTGGGACGTGGTGTCAAAAAGGTGTAAAACCAATGCTTCATTATGAAAAACTTTGGAGGTGCCCACCCTGCCAACCTTCCAGCCCACCCTAGTAGGGCTGGCTAAATCCGGCCCTGACTGCATCCCTAGAAATGGGACACTTGGGTTCGTGTGGTTACGGAGCTCACCCTGCCAAACATGAAAGAAACGTGTCTGCCTGCCAGGCGTGGGTGCTGTGAATATTGCCAAGTGTAGAGCTGGCTAAAACACAGAGCGGAGGAGACACAAAGTGCAATGGACGGTTCACAGGTCAAGCTGTACCTGCTATTTTTAGCCCACTATCTCTAAGACTAACTAGAACTACATTTTTTTATTTACAGGTGCCATGTATGTATTCAATGTTCTCTGTTTTATTTTTTTCCTTCAGGAACTTTTTCTGAGAGTGTACAAATGTGAACCAAATGGACCCTAGCGGGTCCATTTGTACACTCTTGTACACATGTACACATTTGTACACTCTCAGAAAAAAAGGAAATGTCCCTACTTAGTCCCTCTTTCAGGCTGCAACAGGCCAACTATCTCTAAGACAGAACTACATTTTGTTTTTACTAGAGCAATGTATTCAATGTTATCTTTTTTAAATACATTAATCTATAGGTATGTGAATTATACAATGTAGGTGTTTTAGGTACTCAATCCAATGTGAGGTTAACAACAGTAGGTAAGAACAAAAACATGGTTTCAAATAAAATAAATAAAAGTAGCCATCAATCATGAAATAGTAGAACATCATCAGTAGGTTATATACAGCAACTATGCATCTACACTAT
The DNA here is from genome assembly GCA_039105355.1 of Benthosema pterotum. Taxonomy (NCBI): domain Eukaryota; kingdom Metazoa; phylum Chordata; class Actinopteri; order Myctophiformes; family Myctophidae; genus Benthosema; species Benthosema pterotum. The sequence continues at coordinate 39,622,335 of CM076977.1, forward strand.
AGACCAGTGGTTTTCAAACTTTTTGACACCAGGGGCCACTATTTTTTTAGGATTTGAGAGACGGACTGCCATTTGATGACAGTTTCACCCCCACAGACCCCAAAACTAAAGATTTCTTTTGCTTTTGTCCAAAATTCCAGACTGGATTTGGGGAAACAAAACAGTCAGACATACAGATCAAAATGAGCATTAATCTTCTTCATCTAGTTGTATAGACTTGGGCTAATTCAGATGATTAATATTTTAGCTCTTGAGAACGCAAACAAGGGTCCATTTGGCTTCATGTTTACGCTCTCAAAGAGTTACATTTGCTTAACCAACTGTCCATCATTTAGCTGCGGACCACCTGGAACTCTGTCAAGGACCACTTGTGGTTCCCGGAAACCCCTGCTCTAGATCGTTACATCACAAAGGATAATGTCACACAGAAAGAATATATTTCTGAAGCAAAATGTGAGTCTTAAGTACACAGTCTAGAACTGCAATGTACCGGTATTTAGGTAGCTGTTGAGATACAACGAATAGCATCGTCCAACTGGATGTTCATTAAAATCACATTACAAGCACTGATCATTAGGGACACATTGGTCAGACTCACAGCAATTGTTCTCAAGACAATAATCGTGCCTCTTCAACTCAGCTATGGACCAAGAAACTGGAAACATACCGTAAGTGCCAAGAAGACAGGCAGATGGATTGTTTTAATTGTACACTGTAGAGATATTAATAGTGTACAATATATTTGAACTCTAATTTCACTGAATGATTCAAGTGTTTATCAAACACGCTTTTATTTAATATGTGTGTTTGTGTGTACTGTGTGTGGCACTTAAACGAAGCCGGCTAGCCAAGGGTTTTCGGTCAATTGCACACAGAGCGTGTTAATATAAGGGTAGACCCTAGTTATGGTAATACGAATAGCCAGTGGAACGAAAATGAGATTGGACCAAAAAGCAAATCAAAAGAATTGCTCTGTGTCTCCAGGAAAACAAAGGGAGTATAATTTACTGGCTAATTTATGCAGTGCAATCTTGAGAAAAGGTTATCAGCATGCACAATCCATCTTCAGTGTATGCCCTTGTGCATTGTATAATTTTCAATCTACTCTGTAGCCACGAAGACATTTAAATATTAGTCCAGGATGGATTTCTTAATTTGTTTTATCATGCTTAATGTTGACACTACGTTGGCTTTTTCCAAACAAGAACCTCAGATTCAGAGCCACTCACAGAGACAGGAGACATTGATTTGCTGTTGTTACTGATGGATTAAAACAATAAATTATTGTTGTGTTCTGCTGTCCTGCAAATCTTGTCTTTCTTAGCCTATTGATAGTGAGCATGAAGACTTTGTCACTAATCAGTCCATGGGTTTCTGAGGTTATCTGCATACAGCCACATACTGTACGAGTGTTGCCAACAGCCAAAATCCAAAATGCACTAGTGGAACTTCCAAAATGCACTAGAATGTGCTAGAGCCACCTGATTCGACCTCTATCCATCGATTGAATAGAGCATAATCACAAGTAATCACACGATCGAATACAACAAGTAGACACAAATACTCAGATACCCGCCGGGCAAGTAGACATTTTGTATTTATTGCATCGGTTGATCACGGCTACTACTAGTAGGGTGGGGCGAAGGAAGTCTAGAGAAGGGTTTAGGTATGTTTGTAGCAAAACCCTAGCCCCCTCCAACCATAACACTAAGCCTAAATCCCTGACGGTCTGTGAGGTTAGGTTGAGGGTCGGGCATTTAGGATTAGGGTTACGGTTGGAGGGGTCTAGGGGTTTTGCGTCTCGGAACAATGGGAGTCGGCAGAGCATTGCCATTCTGAGACGGAAAAGTTCTGCTGATGACAACTTGATAACTGCGATCGTATCCACTGACGGTCAAATCTGCTGTCACAGCACAGTGTTAGCATTTAATTCCTGACAATTGCATTTAAGATTGAAAAGTTAAAAATGGGTATATTCATTTGGGAAGATTAGCTTGCAGAACAAAACGTGTAATTATGTGTCAAGTATCATGAACGTCTATTTGGTACAGAGCTTATCTTTGGCAATAAAATAAAAGGTTCTGTGCAAAAAAAAAAAAAGCCCTCTGGCATTTGTTCAAAGAATGAAATAGGCACTAACATCTTCCTTCCACCTAACAAAAATACCTCATGCCTGGATTACTCTATAGCAGTTTTTTTTTTTTTTTTTTTTTTTTTTTTACTTTTTTTTTTACTTTTTTGAACCAGGGACCACCAATTTGACTAAGAGCACCCTTGGGACCACCACTATTGTGTCGGGTGGGCTGGCCAGATCTTGTGGGATGGTCCCAAAGTAGCATTACTGTCCTGCATGCCACAAATCAAGAATTAGATAAGAATTGATGCCACCATGGCTTTAGTTCAAACTGTTGTTGGCTGAATTTCATTGGTTGTATTAAACATTGTGAATTGATTCAGAAAATAAAGCACTTTTAGAACTGAAGATGTTGACCAATGTTGAGAGTCTAAATATGAAACCACTCGCATGATTTTTAACTCTTGAGAGTGTAAACATGAAACCAAATGAACCCGCAAGCCGCAAGGGTCCATTTGGTTTCATTTTTACGCTACATCTGATTTGCACGCTACATCTGATTATGTTACATCTGGTTAGCCAATTTCTGTCATTTAGCCTGGGGACCGCCTCGTCCCACTCTCAAGGACCACTGGTGATCCCGGGACCACCGGTTGAAAACCGCTGCACTACAGTATTCCTAGCACCTTGTTAAATGCACATTGATTGCAGTCGTCAAGACCTTGGGCAATTTGCATGGCGCCTTCTTTGCATTGCACCTGCAGTATAGCATGCATGTAAATCTTAGTCTCGTTTTCCTTTTTCTGTTTTTCATTACCGTTGGCGTCGTGATTAGAAGCCTCATGTCTGCAAACAGATATTTATCAGCCAATATGTGCAATTATCTACACTGCACCTGCAGGAGGAAAGGGGAAGGCCGACGTCGATAGCGAGATCAATAATTATCATGGCGGTATTGCATTATCAGAGCTCACATATATGGATTCATTCTTCCACCCCAATTGGGTCATTTTATTGCAGGCAGCAGCACATACAGATCTCATCCCCGCAGGCGTTAATATAGGATTTTTCTCATTAAGGGCTTCATGATCTGGAGATGGAAGAGGCACCCGAGAGGAGAGAGGGGAAAAGTAAGAGAGGAAGGAAGGAGAGAAAAACAGATTGCAACAATGAGCCAGACCCAGAAAAGAAAAGGAGAAAATAGTCTTTATCAATGGCCCCAGATTCTAATAAGATCAAGCCCCTCAGCAAATTGCATTGATCCCTAAGTAAGGAGGAGAAATGTAAATGAATGGTCACAACAAGACAATGTGAGGCCCGGGGGTATTAATGGGTCCTTCTTTAATGAGAGTCAGCACTCAAGTGAAAAGAAAAAAAAAGCACAACGTCTATAGACATGTTCATTATTTTCTATAGCGGCCCCCGGACCATCTGAGCTTCTTTTAAAATGGGAAATGGCATTTTAAACAGAGTTTTTGTGAGGACATCTTTAATCAACATTAAGGAAGTCAAAGTATTTTCTATTAACAAGCCCTGGCTGTCAAGTGAAAAGCCTTAATTTAATGACAACGGTACAGAGAATAAAGAACCATATGGGATGCTGTGAAACAGGACGATTGGACAGTCCTTCCTTCAAATAATCATCCTAATCAGTTGTATGAAATATCCGACGCCACAGATGGGAGATAATTAAGCCAAGTGATTCCAGATCCAACCAGAAGTGTTTGCCAAACTTTAACTTTTGGTCTGTAATCATATTTCCTGTACTAACTCCACCCATTTTCAACATTTTTCCTGAGAATGTATACAGTTCCTGTTTCTAGAAACAGGAACAAATGGGACCAAATGGACTCTATAACAGTCCATTTGGTCCCAGGAAACTGGAACTTTAGTTCAAAATGTTGAATTATGAACAATGTACTGAATGAGTTCATCCTTACATTTAACTGTGACATTTTAACCTAACATTTTAACTGTGAACTGAACTATAATAAAAAAAAGTGAACTTTCCCAACACTGATTTTGTCACATTTGTCATTCATCATTTAAGTACAACTATCAGAATATGTAGCCCAGGCAAAGCAATTCATTACTCTGCAAGTTTAGCTAAAGTAACAAGTAACATCTGTCAGTCTCCTTCATTCTACAGATATATTGTATCATAAAAGACATAGTTTATCATAAAATATCGCCAAGTCTTATATGCCACATGGTCAGTTATAACATTTTAGAGACACGGAGACCTGATAGAGAGCATTCTTGTGCTTAATATCTCTGTCTGGTATGTCCATTTGACATTAACAAACAAAGACAAGCTGGCCAGGATCATCAAAACAGCAGGGAAGATAGCAGGCTGCCAACAAAAGTCATTGGACGACCTTTACAGCACAGCTGAGCTGGACATAGGAAACCTTTGTCCATCACCGGTGACAAAAAGGAGAGAGAGAGAGAGAGAAAAAAAAACGTCTTCCGTACTACTGAATTTGTTTTGTACCAGTGGTTTTCAACCAGTGGTCCGGGGACCAGCTAGTGGTCCTTAAGAGGGTTCCAGGTAGTCCCCCAGCTAGGTTGGTTAACCAGATGAAAAGTTGGTTAACCAGATGTAACTCTTAAGAGCGCAAAAATGAAACCAAATGGACCCTCGCGGGTTCATTTGGTTTCAAATTCTGAATAAATAGTGGGCCCTGGTATCAAAAAAGGTTGAAAACCACTGTTTTGTACCATCAGGGTGGTGTAGTCTTTGCAAAAAGAAAACTATAACACATGGTCCTAAAACACTAGTTCGGGGCCATTTGTGCACTGTGACCGCATTATTATGGGTTGTATTTTTTTTTTTTAATAAATAATAGGCTATTGTAGTTGTTTTTTTATTAGGCCTATTTGGCATCTTTTCAGATTAACAAGGGCAATGTAACAGATGAACAGATCTATAAGCTCACAGTATTAAATGTGTGAATCAGGGGTGGACTGACAGTCTGGCATACAGGGCATTTTCCCGGTGGGCCGACCCCCCCGGGGCCGTTAATGTCGTGTTTTAATTTAAAAAAAAAAAATCTGCACAAAACCGGCCCACGAATCAGTGCTGGCGGCCCTCTGTCCTCTTCAAATGAGACTGCCTATTGCAGGGTTTTTATAGTTAACTAAAACTAACTAACTAATTTTAGTTAGCCCGAGCCCCAGAGCCCCTTATGTCTTAAATTCTCATGGGGGCTCAGGCCCCGGAGCCCCCACAAAGATTCAGAGGGCCGCTCTGAGGGCCGCTCTGAGACAAAATTGCCCGGTACGTTTTGAGCTCCCAGTCCACCCCTGGTGTGAATGTTAAATCTAACTTTCAACCTGCAGTGCAGAAATACTGTTACATGGACGTTTTTCAGAATGGACAAAATAATTTTATTTTTCAGTACAGAATCGTCATCAGTTATTGGGCATAACAGCAATAGAGAGAGAGAGAGAGAGAGAGAGAGAGAGCTAGAGAGAGAGAGAGAGAGAGAGAGAGAGAGAGAGAGACAGACAGACAGACAGACAGACAGACAGACAGACAGACAGACAGACAGACAGACAGACAGACAGACAGACAGAAAGTGGACCACCATTATTCCAGGTGGGTCATCATTTGAATGTTTTTTTCGACAGCCCATCTTTATCATTCACAAAAAGGGACACGCTCTCTCCCCCCTCACTCTCTCACTCTCTCTACTCTCTATCTCTCTCTCTCTCTTGCGCGCGCGAACCCACACGCGCGCACACACACACACACACACACACACACACACACACACACACACACACACACACGCGCGCACACGCACGCGCGCACGCGCGCGCGCTATGGTCCCGCCAGAGCCTTGGGTCCCGCCCACTCCTTCCTCCTCACGCCGCTCTGCTCTGCGGTCCTTTTTGAAGTCTGTCAGAATTCGACAGAAGTTTTTAACACCATTAACAACTTAATTCTTCTTAATTCTACCACATACGAAGAGACTGGAAGGTTATGATCTTACCTTCAACACGTTTCAGTCCACTACAAGGTTCCACGGGCAGGTAGAACTCCCATAACGTTTGGTGTGGTTGTTGCTGTTGTGACAGGCAGAGGAGAGACCACAGGCCCTGATGCTGCTGTTAGCTCTGGGAGCTAAAAGGTAAGAAAACATAATAGAGCAGTGGTTTTCAACCAGTGGTCCGTAGGAGGGTTCCAGGTGGTCCCCAGCTAAGTTGGCTAACCAGATGTAACTCTTGAGAACGTAAAAATGAAACCAAATGGACCCTTGCGGGTCCATTTGGTTTCATTTTTACACTCTCAAGAGTTAGAATATTCATTATGTGAATTCGTCCTAAATCTACACAACTAGAAGATTAATGGTCATGGACAGAAGCAACATAAATCTTTAGTTTTGGGGTCTGTGTGGCCTCAAATGGGGGTCCGTGGCTCAAATGCTGAATAAATGGTGGGCCCTGGGATCAGAAAGGTTGAAAACCACTGTAATAGAGCAACGGTGGGTAATTATTTTTTCCCAAGGGGCCAAAGGAGATACTGTACATGAAATATTGTGGAGGGCCAAGACTAAAGGCTGAACTAAAGTCTGTGTAATGTTAATTTAATTTCAAGATAAAAGTAAGAGTAAGACCAACCATTTTGACACCAGGGCCCACTATTTATTCAGTATTTCAGCCACGGACCACCATTTGATGGCATTTTAGCCCCACAGACCCCAAAACTAAAGGTTTCTTTTGCTTTTGTCCACAATACCAGGCTGGATTTTATAAACAAAACACTATATTATAGATAAAAAAAATGACCATTCTTTTACATTACCTGATTGTGTAGACTTTGGGCTAATTCAGATGATGAATATTTTAACTCTTGAGTATAAACATGAAACCAAATGGACCTGCAAGTTGATTACCATACGACAGAGGCTGTAGCCACCTGCTACACACGGACCACCATTTGAGGACATTTTAGCCCCATGGACACCAAAACTAAAGATTTCTTTTGCTTTTGTCCACAATACCAGACTGGATTTCGGGAAACAAAACAGTGTAGACTTAATTAAGTGGTGCTAATCCAGGTGATGAATATACATGAAACCAAATGGACCCGCAAGGGTCCATTTGGTTTCACTTTACACTCTTAAAGAGTTACATCTGGTTAACCAACTTTCCATCATTTAGCCTGGGGACAACCTGGAACCCTCTCAAGGACCGCTGGTGGTCCCTGGACCACTGGTTAAAAACAACTGGCCTAGATGTGATTTTGTTTAAAAGCAATTGGAAATTGCTTGGTCGCCTTGAGCCCTAGCTCTGTAGTTGAATATCTGTCAACTATCTAAAATAAAAAATCTTAGCTGCGGCCGAATAATCATGTTCAGAGATTCAGTACCTGTCTCTGGGATACTCTGCATGCCAGAGGTCGCCCACGCTGTTTTGACTTTTCTACATTCAATCTGACCGGCAGCAACAAGATCTACCCACGAGAACTGTGGACCCCCAGGACAGGATACAGAACACAGCTTCAGGTTCATAGGCAACTGTTGAATGTGATGAGTTGTTTTGATACACGATACTACACAATATCTGACTGTTTCTTTCTTTCCACAGATGCAGCCAGAGGACTCATCCCTTGACAGTGCTGGTGTTATGCCTTGGCTCCAGAGTTCAACTCCATTGTAGAACACAGGCAGATCAAGGTAGGATTTGTTTTCCCCATCTTTTGTTGCTGCCACTTGTGTTTGTATAATCAGTGCTTGATTTCTAACTTGACCGATGGCGGAGATCACCCCCGCAGCCCCCCCCCCCCCCCCCCCCCCCACACACACACATGCACGCCACGCATAGCGACAAAAAATAACAGATCTGGGTTGAGAATACATGGATATGTTTGGTGACGTATATATTTTTGTTAGTATGTTTGGTGACGTATACATTCGGCTGCTGAGCTTGCTTTTCATATGCACGGTCTGTGAGTGTGCACTCACAACTTGTTAACCTGTTCAAGTACGCTATATACTGTAGATTATGTGATTCAAGCTGTTGCTGTTTTATTCCGTCTTTGCTGGCTAGCAGTTATCATTTATGTGCCGCCATACTCAAGTCCTATCTGTCTGTCTGTCTCTCTCTATCTCTCTCTGTCTGTCTGTCTCTCTCTATCTCTCTCTCTATCTCTGAATAGACGTTGATTTCTTTGATTTCTTGATTCACGTCAGTGACGTACAGACCATGCTCGTTGTTTGCGGTGTGTATATCTCTGTATTGATAAGTATATCTCTGTATTGATGAGTCACCAACGTTTGTGTTTATACAGTATCTCGCATCCAACACGGTACAGGATATACTGTACTGTAGGCCATATTTCTTTATTTGCGTTGACATTTTAATTCACTATTTTGGTCAAAAATGACCAAAATTACAAATGAAACAAAGCTTGGCCTATATGAGAAGCCGACGCCTTGCATTGGCCAATCCGTGGACCCAATTGATTATTTCCAAGCTGACAGGTGTGTGTGTGTGTGTGCGTGTGCGTGTGCGTGTGTGTGTGTGTGTGTGTGTGTGTGTGTGTGTGTGTGTGTGTGTGTGTGCGCGCGTGTGCGCGTGTGTGTGCGTGTGTGCGTGTGTGTGTGCGCGCGCTGCCAAGGGAGCAGCAAATCAGTTATAGGTGCTGTTGGGCTGATTACATTGCAGTCTGACGTAATTAAACCATATCATTCATAGAAGTGTGTACGTTAAGTATTACTGCCCATTAATATAGTGGTGTCAAATGTAAGAATTGATTGCCAGAGCGGTGTGGTGCTCTGGCACCACAGCTCTGATTTTGGTGAATATGAAGTAGGTCCTACTAGTCATTTTGTGGGGAGGGGGCATTGAAAGTAAATGAATCCAGCACCTGCTGGTGCTGGTGCTGGACTGCTGCTGTTTTTGGTTGAGAATGTGAGAAGGCAGCACAACTCTTTCAGTACGTTCTTTCAGAGAGAACCTTTTGAGGAATCTACAATAGACCCTTAAAGGGAAACTCCACCCATTTTCAGCGTTTTAATATGTCATTAATATACCTTTAGAGATGTTGTGTGGACATGATGAAAAGGGTCCCCCAATTATGTATTTCCTAAAAATCGGTAACATGGTGAAATACATCTGATGACATCATCAAGATGTATTTCACCATGTTAATGATTTTTCTCTCAGACCTCTTTTTCCTGAGAGGGTACAAATGGAACCAAATGGACTCGATAGGGTCCGTTTGTACATTTGTATCCTCTCAGGAATGAAATTCCTGAAAATGGGTGGAATTGCCCTTGGGTGGAATTGCCCTTTAAGCCCCACGCTCTTGCCCACCCTAGGACACTTCCAGCCGGGCTCATTCATTCCAAAGTAAATATCATGGACTTTACCCAATAAATACTGGTTCATTTTTGGAACCAGACCTTCAAAATCCCTTCCAAATCCACAAACAAGGCATGAACTATGCATTGGAAAAAGTGTGTGCGTGTGTGTGTGCGTGTGTGTGTGTGTGTGTGTGTGTGTGTGTGTGTGTGTGTGTGTGTGTGTGTGTGTGTGTGTGTGTGTGTGTGTGTGTGTGTGTGTGTGTGTGTGTGTGTGTGTGTGTGTGTGTGTGCAGGGGTCGACATTAAGGGAAATTTGGCCCTTAATGTGGCCCTTAATGTGGATTTGGGGCCAGTGGATTGTCCAAATCACTGGCCCCACCATTAAAATCACTGGCCCAGGGGAATCGCCCTTTTTCCTTTTTTTTGTATTTTTATTAGGGATGTCAGTAACGGTTAATTTTGTTGCCGACTAGCTGACAGGACTAACCGGAGGTTAACTGGATATTTATTTATTTATTTTTAACTAGCCTCTCCAGTATTTTTTTAATAGGCCTACCGTAAATTTAATATGGGCCTACATTCATATTGGTAGACAAATGATACCTATCCTATACATTTATGTATGCTCCTTTTAAAAAGGCAATACAAATAAATATTAGACTTAATAATCAATAAACAACGCGTCGTGGTCTGCACGCATGGCTCTACATGCGTGCACGCACGCATAATCTACAACACTCGTCGTTTCCACTTCTGATCTGAACAATCAACTGGGCTGTTTTTATTATTAAGAAAGAAGATGAACTTGCATGATCTGTGACTTTTCGCGGCGGAGAACCCCCTTTAAGTTCGTCTGGTATTATGATTTATGATGATGAGGAAGAGGAGGAGGAGGAGGATACGTTAGCGCATGGCAAACTTCGCCCAATAGCCATGCTAGTGTGGACAGAGGAGGACGCGGCGGCGGAGTTTATAGCGCTAAAAATGTCAAACACGTTGTCCCACTATGACTCGGTTTTAGTTTTGACAAGCGACGTGCACGGCAGTTCATTTCACAGCGTGGATGTAAGCCTGGAGATCGAGGCTAAGCGCCGAGCGAGGTCTGGCAGCAGCCAGTCACAGCGGTTCAGTAGACAGAGCCAGGGGCGGATTGGCCATCTGGAGTACAGGGAGTTTCCCCGGTGGCCTGCGCCACCTAATAGCCTGGACAAGATCCAAAATGCACTAGTGGCAAAAAAATGAAACCAAATGGATCCGCAGGGGTCCATTTGGTTTCTTTTTTACGCTCTGAAAGAGTTACATCTGGTTAACCAGCTGCCCCCCCAGGGTGGCCTGTCAAAGGCAAAATTGTCCCGGTGGGAAAATATGTGTGCCAATCCGCCCCTGGACAGTCCATAGATATTTAAGAAAGCTAGATGGCTTGAGGTGGAGCCTCTGACGTCGTTCACGGCGGCCAGCGCGGGCGAGCCATCTAGCTTTCTTATATCTATGGACAGAGCCATCTGTCGAGCGCATGAAAGAGGGAAAAACTGGAATAGAGCGTCTGTGTCAGAGCGCAAAAAACAGCTATTTTAAAGTGTTTATGAGTTAGGATAAGTTTTTCTTCATGGACATTGACTTGTTAAATAAATTAAAAAATATATATATTGTGAAATAAAAATGTATTTATTATTAATTTATTTTTAGGAGGTATGTCTCTACTGGCCCATAGGGCCAGTAGAGGGCGCCATTTGGTGGTCCGAACGTGTATTGCAAGCCATTCGGGCCAGTCGGGCCATTTATAATGTCGACCCCTGGTGTGTGTGTGTCATTTAATTTTTAAACAATGTTTTATCATACAGGAAAGCTATTGGTGCAGAGGTTTGCCTATCACATGTTATGCTTGGCTGTGAGTGGACCATAGTACTTTGGGGAGGGGGCTATCTAACGGGCTATTGGTCAATAGCAGTTTGGGAGTGGCTTAGCTAAAGGTCCATTGGGATGAAATGGGTTAAGCTATGGCTGCAGCGTGTTCACACTGTCTCTCCGTATGGGAGTGCTACTGTAAATCCTATTAAGTTTCACACAGTTTGGTTATGAAACATGTTTTATAGGTTAGGGGTGTAAACGGAGCAGATGCTGAGGCATCGTTTTGCATACACAAGTGGAGGGAACGGGGTTTTATGACTAATTACACTTTTTTCGCCCTCCCCGCCAACAGGATAAAAAGATTGCAGGTACTTGGTAGTCCAGGGGAATTATTCATGAGTCCAATCCAAGCGGGTACATTTTCACGCTAACCTTTAAAGTCACCCTGTTCTGGACAGTTAATTACAAACGCTGGCAAACTCTTAGCCGCGGCCGTAATTCTCAAGATCAAGCCACGGGTCATTGGTTTTAGGACACGTTGAGCCAATGTACTTGATCTCCTATTTTTACAGTCCGCCCCCCTCGTTTCACGAATGAAAATGTTCTTTAGATGATATATCATTTGGTTACAAAATACCACAGGAAATAAGCTCTCACAATCCATACATAAGTGGTTTTCAACCAGTGGTCCGGGGACCAGCTGTGGTCCCTGAGGGAATTCCCTGGTGGTCCCCGGCTAAAATGGACAGTTGGTAACCAAATGGACCGTTATAAATCTGTAACTCCTGAGATCGTAAAATGAAACCAAATGGACCCATGAGGGTCCATTTGGTTTCATTTTTTTTGTCAGATATCACCCCAATTTTTTTTTCTGTTAAAATGCTCTATTATAAGGTGTGCAGACCATAAATGGAGTTTCCCCCTCCCCCATGTTAGCAGAGGAGCTAATAAAAGTTCCCCAGCTTGGAGGGTGAATTTCCTCCATTCAGGATCGAGCAGCAGGTTCACATAGTGTAGCTACTCTTGGGCGCCCCTAGTGCACCAGACTGGTACTACACGATGAATTTCAAATCACTTACCAATGCTTTAAATTATATTTTCCAATTGGGTAGATTCTTGACAATTAAGTGATTCACGTGTTTAAATATAAGAAGAATTGATAGGATTGTTATTTTTACCCAACGTTTTGCCAGTTTAGCTCTCCTAAATTGCGGTGGACACAAACTTGAAAATCCTTAGTTTTGGGTCCGAGAGACTAAACTCAACATCAACTGGTGGCCCATCCTTGGCTAAAATGCAGAATAAATAGTGGGCCCTGGTGTGAAAATGGTTGAAAACCACTGCATACACGCTGTTCGTGAAAATGTATTTACTGTGAATGAGATCTGTTGGTAATTCCAACAGACATGCCGGTACTCGTGTCGCTCCCATGCTTGCGGTTAGGGGTTGAGCCAGGTTGTTGGTTTAATGTCCGTTGGACCCCGTAGCAGTGCTGGAACTCAAGCCTGTTGGGTACAAGCTTTTATTTCCGACAATATTTTGTTCCTGTAGTACAACGATCTGGGCTCGCTTCATGCCCAAAACCTGTAGGCCTCATTGCACAAATTCAGTAGTACAAAGTAGTTAAGGTCCCAGCTGTGCAGTCTTTGACTTGTTCTCTCTAACCGTGTTGTACAGTATGTGAGTGTGTAGACCTAGCTCTGGTTTGATCAGTGGTTCTCCATTCTCCTAATTGGTTTCACTTACAGTTATGCGGCTTACGCCCCAGTTTAGAGCTGTGTGTGTGCATGTGTGCGCACCAAAGGGATCACCAAAAAGTAGGGGTGGGACGATTTACTTACCAAATGGATCCTGACTGGTCTATTTGGTTCCATTTGTACGCCCTCAGAAGAAAAGGTCCTAAAAGAAAAATCATCAACAACACTAGTACCACTGCTCTGTTTGTATGTTGTGTACTACAGTATATACAGCTGATCGTTGTTATGATATTGTGCTTTTTGCAGCAAGTATTCAATTGTGTAACTGACCATCTGTTCCTGTACAACTCCAGACTTCAGCTGGGAAAATTCAAACGCACGGTTAAAAAGGCAAACTCTTCTGTATGGTGGCAGAATTAGTAAGTCTATATGCAGGGCTAACCGGTGTTGACCTCTGATGTGTTCTCAAACCACTCGTCTCTTATCAGCAGCAGTTCACACTGCACTAAGTGTCACCACTGTCAAACATGTTCCAGGGTGCTGTGAAATCACTGGAAGTTCACAACAGAGGCAGCTGCCATGTTTATTTCTCTGGATCAAACCCCTCTGCAAGCCTCCACACCTTTAATTCACACAGACCTGTCTCTCAGTTTAGTTTCGAAGCATTCCGACGCGGACTGGCTGAGTGTGATTTTGTTATACCTGGCACCGATATTGATAAGAGCTATTATAGCGCGACTTTCTTTGTGGTTCAGGATTTGCATACACTGGGGGGATGATATATTACATCCACAGAGCATGGGGACCACGGTTGCCAAAGTGAATTGGCTTCCCTGGCTGATGAGACGCAAGTGGTGCCCGAATGTAGCTTGAAGGATTTACCCCTCCCCATTGTGTACATTATAGTGCTGCTCGTTCTTTTCTATTAGTAGCAGTTTGCCCGTCGATAGTCTGATGTGGCATTTTATTTACCTGAGAAATTGAAAGTAAATTAGAAATAGGTATAGCAAAATAAAGAGCTTTCACAGCACCACATTCTCATCCAGATAAAAAAAAAAAGAAGTTTACCTTTCCTTGGTGTTGTGCGTTTACCACAAAGAAATAATATAAGAACACGGCAGCTCCATCCTAGCAATTTCCCCTCACCTGACTTCTATGCTTATTGGAACTCACCGTTCGGGTGGTTAAAAGTCAGATTGGATCGCCTTGAAGGGAGTTTGTTTATCCACGAGGGGCGTTTGTTTGTAGCCGTGTCCAATTGTGCCCGCTTTAACTGTGCATATTGCTTTTAGGAGGTGTTCATTGGCATCTCTTTACATCTTCAGTAGTGCTGCCTATGTGCTGCTAAAGCTCCTCTATATGGGTGACCAGAATAAAGGCCTTGCATCTTCAAAGTCAACATCTGCTGAATTTCCATTTTTTTCTCCCGTCCTTCCCCCTGCCATTTTAATTTGCGGCTCCCCCTCCTTCATCTCCTCCCTTGACATCCCCCCTCTCCAAATCATCTTCTTCCACCATGCCGTCCACCAAACCCCTTTATATTCCCCCTGGCCCTTCAAGCTCCTCGCAGGCACAAATACAAAGTGACAACTCTTCCTGTTCTCCTCAAAATCCACGATTAATGTTTCATTAATCATGGATTTTTTTCCCAGAAAAAAAACATGCTGCTCCCCTGGGCTTGCCTTACCATGCTGGAATGAAATAATAAATGAGCGGAGGAGTGCCTCGGCAGTTATGAGAGACATTGCTTTTTTCCGTGCCAGCTTTCCTTACCCCTCAGATAATGGTCATTGTTTATGGCACCCGGCTGTACTTCAGAGAGAGGGAGGGAGGGTGGGAGGCGGGCGCGCTCAGCTGAAGACTATAAGGCTGGCCAGGCCGGGCTATATTCGTACTGCTCTGTGAAGGTTTTCTGAATGTTGCATCCTTCTCTCTTTTTTTGGATTTTTGGGGGTATGTGTAGCTAAAAGCTCCTCAAATGGTGGTCCGTGGCTCAAATGCTGAACAAATAGTGGGCCCTAGTATCAAAAAGGTTGAAAAAGATGTTCTAAAAGACAAAAGGGGCATCACGTCGTGGTGGAGCCACGTCGTGACTATACTTGAATGAAGTATAGTCGCCACGTTACAGTGTTTGCCGTCACCTCGTCTCAACTCACAAGAGTAGTACGAACAGAACCGGAAGAAGGTCTGTTTGGTTTCATTTGAGTACAAATAACAGCAGGGTTTTCCATGTACGTGAGTATGATATAGTGTATAGCTAAAAACGAGAGAGAGGGAGAAAGGAAAAAATAACATTGCATTTTATCAAATAAAGACTTCGATCTAGGTATACATATCTGACATTGGGGCGTAAAGAATGAAGGAGGAGGCAGAACGGCATGCATTTGAAACTCCGTATCTCATCTCCAGGCCTGACTCCTGGGCTACGTTCCATCAATATATCACACTGGGGCCCATTGTGCTGCGAGAAATGACTTTCAACACTCTGCAAGGAATAACATTTATAACTGATGGCCCGCCTTGAAGTGGAGGAAGTGAGCGCTGCGGCGCTGCCTCAGTCACGTCTTATTCTTGGTAAAATAAACCCGTCTGACCTTTAAGCTTAGATTCAACATGCAGTATGAATGCGGGAGAAAAAAACAACAACGTTCACATCCTACACTATTTTTGTACTACATTGTCCATTGTGTAGTATAACTTTATATTTCACTTATAAACCCACACTCACACTGTAAAGACTCCAGCTAACTGTGCACACGTAAACTTTTACTTTTTTTGTTTGAATTGTAATTAGTCGTGGGCAATATACCGGTATTACCGTTTATCGCGATATTGGAAATCTATCTAGTAATATCGTTGGGTCTATAAAAAATATCGAATACCGAATATCATCAAATACCGACATTATGCTGTATTCTATTGAAATATGGGCAATGAGACTATTAAATGTAACTATACAAACAATTTTCATGTTATACACAATGCCCTTATTTGGGCTAGGCAACTCCAGTTTTCCCTATTTAGGCTGCTTGAACAGCAAAGCGCTCCGTTTCTGACTCCTCAATGTCGCAATTCTGAGAACAAGGTGACTGGTAGAACGTGCCCGACTCTGATGCACGCCATTGCCATTTAGTGGTCAATTTAGGATAAATAACTGGCAAAATATTGGTCAAAATAGCAATTCCTCTACATTTTCTAAATGTGTCTTGAAAAATAGATAATTCAGATCACGATCTCAAGAGTTACAGATCTATAAGGGTCCATTTGGTTACCAATTGTCCTTTCTCGGAAGGAAGGAGGACTCTACCGTAGGAGGAAAAAATGGTGAAAAACAAGGGTTTTATCTCTGGCAGCCTGCCAACCAATTTCGCCCCAACTCATCAGCAAAAAAGCACGAGATTTTCCGCCAGGAGTTTTTCACTAATTTTGGCGCAAGGGCGGCCGTCTGAAAAAAAGCTAAATATAGTGACAAATGTCAGTGTTACCAAGTTGGCAACACTGCCCGCACCCCCACCCCTACCCCCCCACACAACCCATTTCATATTCCCTGCCACAATTCGCCCCGCGGGCTGCGGGGTACAAAGGCGTGCCGAGGCCACGAGAGTCAAGTAATTTCCTACCCAATCCAGCCCCTTTGGCATGAGCATGCACCTGACACCGATACCACATCTGTCAGAGGCTAGAAAAAGCTCCCCCCGGATCCAGATAGCAATACATCCCCCACCTCCCAATCACATCTATTCCTGTCTCTGTCTGTCTGGAGTGCTGGACCACCCTGATAGGGCCATATGCATGGCTATGGGAACATTAGTGCAGCAAGTCAGAGCAATCAGCCCTATTAAAATGACTAGATTGCAATCCAGAGACCAATTAAAGCAGCCACTGGTGTTACGCGTGTGTATTAGATGTGAACGCAGCGTGGCATCACAGATTTTTTTAGAATTGTAAACAACAAACCCGAGCAGATCCCCGGGAAGAAGAGGGAGAAAGCCCAATGTCTTTCATTCATAAAAAATGGCAACTGACTGTCTGCCTCTGCGTATCAAAGGGCCTTTTCCTTGTGTTTTATTAACTGCACTCACACAGTGAGATCTAGCCTTGTAGTCGCTCCCACTCTCTTTCTCCCACCCACCAGTCCCCCCTCCTCCCCTTCCCTCCCCTCCCCTCCACCCCCATTGTGTTGCTCGATTTATCAAAAGCCCCAAATAATGTGGCAGGGATTTATTATCTTACTCGGAAGCCAGGCTTCATTTACACAACAGAGCTCCGCAATACTCGATCTGTCATTGATTTCTTTTGATTTATCAGCTACGGACAGGGTAGTGTTGGGAACGCATGTTCATTGAGCACGGCGTGTGTCGTACGTCTAGCACCCCTTTGTTACTGGCCCTGTAATAAAACATGGAGGCCGATAAGTGTCGGATATTCCCCCCCCCCCCCGTAGATGGTCATTTAAAGATTTGTCTACCTCGATGGCATCAAGTATATCTCTGCCATCTGTTTTGTCCATTTAACTGGTCCCCGGCTCAAATGATGGACAGTTGGTAACCAAATGGACCCTTACAGATCTGTAACTCTTGAGAGCGTTAAAATGAAACCAAATGGATCCTAATGGGTCAATTTGGTCTTATTTTACTCTCTCAAGAGTTAAATTATATTAACATCTGAAATACCTAATTTTCAAGAATCTACAGTTTACACAATTCTACACAATTAGAAAATTTAGAATAATTATTATTTTACGTTGTATATTTTACGTTTTTTTCACCTAAATTGTGACAGATTGGGTCTGAGTGATTAACTCAACATCAAACTATGGTCCGTGGCTAAAAAGCTGAATAAGTGGTGGGCCCTGGTATGAAAAAGGTTGAAAACCACTGTACTAGAGGATTTTAAAACAATTCTGTATTCTATGTTATGCTAAGTTCAGTCAACTAGAACATTTTACCAAGAAAAGTTCAATCATACTCTTCAACGCCAGTCAGTCTTTTCTTACATGAACGCCTTCTAGCAATTACGAAACAGCAGATCTATACGCTGTGAGCTTGTACGTCTGCTGTTTACAAAAATTGCGAAAATGTGGCGATTTTATTGATTGATTTTTTGTCCACCTGTAGTTTCTAACCTACTTGAGAAAGTTCTGCTTCCTATAGCTCAGGATTTCGGTGTCAGCGAGGGGGTTCAAATTGAACAATCACATTTGTCTTGTCTTGTTCTATTTCAAACTAGTTCGTCATTGTGTCATTGCGTGGGCGATGTGTCGGTGCATCTCCTCCTGTTATGTGTTGGGTAATCAGAATGATAGGACCCATACATACTACTTTTTGCCTGGCAGGTTAACTTTCTACCCAAGTTGTCTCCAACCTACTCTCTTTCCCCTCTGTATAACTCTCTGTACCTCCCAGTATAACGCCTTGTTGCGCCCGCTCTTGGCAGATCACAACTAATCTTTAAGCTGCATCTATAATTTGAACTGCCGCTTATTCATCACAGCAGACATGGCTTGTCGGTGCGTTGGTGTTGCTGTGATGTGAAGCCCTTATGCAGATTTTATTGGCATATACAATGTGTAGGTCTGCAATATAAAACGCATGCATCACATCACATCACAGAGGTGTATATGCTGCGGTGAGTGTACATCTGCAGGGAAAGATCTTGGAAGTGACAGTGAGTGTATAAATAGTTGAATAAATACCACTGAACCTCTTATTGATCGGTGCAGACACTGTTAGAGCCAAGCTCCGGAGAACCTCTGTGTCTTAAATGGGATGCTGTTCTGTTATTCCCACCGACTATATGGGGGTGGGGGTGCACATAGGTTAGTATTACTCGAATGACATGCAAAGGGCTCCATTTTCGTCTCATTGCCCTTTTATACGCATTTAGAGCATCTAGCATTGGGGAAGAGGCGTTCCCACCCTAAAATTGCTATTTTCGTTACCATCCTATTTCCCTTAAACACCTCCTATACCCGTTACATTATGCATAGGTGTGGTTTGGGCATTTTTAGCTTTCATCCAGTCCGTGTTGGTCTTGCCATTGCCTTTAATTCGTCCCATATCTATTTCCATTATGTCGTGCAAGTCTACGAAACGTTATGAAGGAAATTGCAAAAAAAAAAAAAAAAAATCAGGAAATTCTCATCAAAAACACTTGTCTTTTTGATAAATCGTATCTCGGTTAATTCTGGACCATCCATTACATCCATTACAAAATGCAATGTGATCGTGAAACATCAATCTCTCATATGCTGGGAATCGATGCGAATTCCCTAGATCGATTCGATTTCGATTCACAAGGTCACGATCCGATTCGGTCCACGATTCGATCCGATTCGATTCGATATCGATCCATTTACAGACATAATGGAAATAAATACTGTCCAATAGACAAGACGGCCCCATGTGTTGGTGATTGTATCTGTGTATGTGTAAGAGGGACACAGAGAGAGAAGAGTCAAGTATCAAGTAGGCCCTACTGTAATTTCCGGATTATAAAGCGCACCTGAATATAGGCCGCATCGGCCAAATTTAGCGAAAAAAATCAATTGTGTACATATACAAGCCGCACTGGACTGTTAATTAATTACCATAAGTAAGGTAATTACCATATGTAAGGGTTCTTGCACAGATGAGATTGTCGGCAACGAAATGCTGTTTGAGAAGCATCCTTTTTATTATTTAAACGACTTCAAGAAAAAAAAATGCATTTGTAGGCTATAACTCATTCAAGTGTTTTAATTTGTAGTGCACAGAGCGTGTACTGTGCCGTGAACTGTATTGTTTCAGTCATACACGTGTAACATTTAACTGCACATGCTGTATGTAATTAACCGCTACAGCCATAGACCAGGGACGGATCTAGGCTTAGACATGGGGGGGCAATGCCCTCTAAACGCCCTGACTGCCCCACCAAACATGACGGAATGCAAACACCGAAAACTTCAAAGATATTTCAAATCAAAAGATTATAGCGGTAGTTAAACATTGATTAACTACAATTGTGGCACCATTAAACCAACTGCCATTTTCGGCTGCCCCCCCGATTGAGAAATATTACATCCAGGCCTGGCCATAGAGCGTAGCCAGAGATAGCAAACTCCGTTCACTTCAAGAAACCAAATGAGCGCTTGCGGGTCCATTTGGTTTCATGAAGTGAACGGAGTTTCACTTTTACACTCTCAAAAAGTTACCGTACATCTGGTTAACCAACTGTCTATCATTTAGCTGGCGACCACCAGGAATCCTCTCAATGCGCTCGACGAGGCGACATCAATGTAATGTGACTTTTTTAGGTCTTTTTTTTCGCCGCGTCCTCCTCCTGATCGCGCTGCAGCCCAGCCTTTCGAAACCCGTTCGTGATCGTGGATGTTTTCTGACACTTTTCCACGCAGTCAGGACCCACTGCCAGACTTGAGAAAAAGTTGCTTTCCGCATGCGACCAGTTTTGGTGAAAGATTTCTCGCCGCTATCCAAGCCTCCCACTTTGAAAAAACGGTTCACACTGATGTCCAGGGGCTGCAGGTGCTTCGTTGTGCCCCCAGGAATCACGGCAGGAATGGAGCACGATTTCACAGAATCTGTTATATGGGCCCTCATGCTGTCCAAAACGAGCTTTTTTTGGCATGTGTTTTTTTTTTGGCAGCAGCGGCGACGCATTTAGTAGTGTCTGTCTTTTCTATAGTGCGCCTCCACGTAAAAGAAAATGGTGCCAGTCGCCTGGAGAAGATCGATCCACACATTTTTGAATCGATATTGTGTTTTTGAGCGTGAATCGATATTGGATCGCTGGATCGATTTTTTGAACACAGCCCTAATCTCTCATATGCTGTATAGAATATATGGGTAGGTCTTCTCTACAAAACGGGATCAAGCAAAATGTGTCTATCGAGAATTCTATGAACTGAATCAGCAGCAGCAATGTGTCACAAGTTAATTAATGTCTTTAACTACATTATATACCTTACCTAAACACAAGGAAGTGTTTATAGGACAATCAATAAATAAGGAGATGAAGTGAACTAATGCAGCAGCTGTTCCATTTGGACATCTCCAAGGAGCACAGATGCACGTGGCTTTGCCTTCTCGTATAGCTCAGCGGGTGCTTTTAAATCCCGTTATCTATTTCCCAAATATATTTGACGAAATTAGCAACTTAAGGGACTGTGTGACAAACACGCCTATGACCACACCTCCAGTCGCACGGTGTCGGAATAAGGAATAGTGGCTAAGGGAAGAGGAAAGGTGGCGAAAATAGCAATAAAGTAATTAATTAGTTGTCAGCTGCGGCCTGCATCACAGGCAGCACATGTTATGAAAATCAGGTTCAAAGTCTCACGTTTTCAAGTTCCACTACATGTGTTCCGCTAAAATATGCTTAAACGAGAAGTTGTTACCCTCTCCTCCTCCCCGCTTTGCAGTGAGCTAAATGAAGTGTGATACAATACAATCAAATAAAAAAATACATCTCTGCAACACTCGGTTAATTAATTAACCAGCTGTCAAGTGCGCCTCGCTGTCGTAAAAATCTTTTCTTGTTGAAAAATGCAGCAAGCCAGACAAACCTATAATTGCTCCCAGGTGGAAACGCTATGAGACTTATTATTTTTATAATTTGTTTTTATTTTTTCAACTTAATTAGTTTTTTTCTTATGGAAAATAAATAAATAAATAAAATTATAAATAATAATGATAATAATAGCTAATGATATTGTTTAGCTCACCAGCTGGGCGTCAGCGGACTTGTCAAACTCAGTACAGTTGCTCTTGCGTAGTTTCCTGTCATTTTCACCACATAACGGTCAAAGGACAACCACAAATTAGGATAGTGTGGGTGCTTGGAGCCCTGACGATACTACGGCAAACTGAACAGCAGGGTTTTTATGATGTAATGGCCTAATTGGCAATTATCTTGGCTTTAGGAGTGTTTTTCTGTTTTGCGCTGACATTTATTTTAATTATTTTCATTGTTTTTTTTTTTTTTTAATTTCCCCCTTTGCCTAATATTGTTCTTATGGTACTTGTTGGCAATCTAGGAGCCCCATCATGGTTTCACTCCCCTAAATAAACAGGACTTGATTTTCTATTAGTCTTCTGATATAATGGTGCATTTACATATAGCTCTATTTACGTATATTTTTTATACAACCATTTAATTCATATGCTCTTGCACTTGAGACCAGCATCCCTATACGGCAGCGCTTTTCAACCAGTGGTCTGGGGACCACCAGTGGTCCCTGATAGGATTCCAGGTGGTCCCCAGCTAAACGATGGACAGTTGGTAACCAAGTGGACGACCTTATAAATCCGTAACTCTTGAGAGCATTAATGAAACCAAATGGACCCTCCCGGGTCCATTTGGTTTTATTTTACACTCTCAAGAGTTTAATTATATTTAAACATCTGAATTACTTAATTTTCAAGAATCTACACATTTAGAAAACAATAAAATAATTGGCATTTTGACCAACGTTTTGCCAGTTTATCTCTCCTAAATTGTGGAGAAAAAAAAAGAAAATCCTTAGTATTGGGTCCGAGGTACTACACTCAACATCAGATGGTGGTCCGTGTCTAAAATTCAGGATAAATGGTGGGCCCTGGTATGAAAACGGTTGAAAACCACTGCTATATAGGAATAACATTGTTGATTCAATATCTTTCAGAATGAATCTGCATGGGATATCTTCCTTGATCTAGAAGTAGCGCAAAGTCAGAAAAACAAGTTTTAACCCGAAATTATGGCTACTTTGAACACACACAGCCTATAACGGATGTTCTGTCTGACCTCTCTGAATTCTGAATTATACCCAGTTGGAAATGCTTTTTAAGTCTGGGGGTCATTGAAGAGTTTAAGTCTGGGGTCATTGAAATCTAACAGTTTAATACAGCATCATCCTGTACATTTCTCTGCAGGAAAAGTCTGCTGCTTTGCTCTCTACTGTCTGGCTTTTGGCCACACACAGCATGTGTTCAGCCTCAAGGTTTTGCACTTTCTCATCTTCACACACCAACGTTTTGTCAATCCCGGTGTGATCGCGGCTGACCCTGTCAAACCAAACAAACATCGACGGCTTAAAAATGTTTTGAGACCAAAATACTTTGCTCATAATGTCTCGGGTCTTTGCACAGACCTGGCTAAACAAGTACAATTGTTACATCAATTATATGGCGTCTGCTGTGTTAGGTTCACTCTAGTGAGAATATAGTTCAAGTCCACACTACAAAGTGTTACCGCAGTGTGGACTTGATGCGTGTTGTCATGTCGTTGACATTGCTTTGTCACTGTGTCGAGTCTTTTATGCAATGTTACAAAAGTTGTGCAATGAATTGAAACGGGACGCGGACATACCGACTACTACTAATGAACTGAAGTATTGCTCTCTGACTATCAACCAATCAGAACATGTCGGCATTGCTGAGATACAACTGAGCTAGCCAACCATATCGCCGGTACAAAGCTCATCCCATGGCCGTCTTAGCCATAGACGGAATTATTTCACTTCCATGGAAAGATGTAATGGCGGCTGTTTGCGCCTCCCTCATGGAAACCAATGCATGTCCAGTTCAGTACTCTCTCAAATTGTCGCACAAGCTGTAGACGATTTCCATCTCTCAATCTCTGCATCTCTGTATTTCTGAATCCTAGAGTATCGAATTCCAAGTGCCAATAAATATCCTGCTGCACATGACATATGTGGAGGGGATCTGTAGAGTTTGTGTGTGTGCGTGCGTCTGTGCGTGTGTGTGTAGTGCTGTATGTAGGCCTGTTGGGGTTCGAGCTTCGCCAGAAATTTGCAAGCGAGCCTCGCGAACCTTAAAATGCGAATATTAAAAAAAATCATCGCTCGGTTGGTGGTGGTAGTGGTGCTGCTGCCTGCTGCTGGCCAGCTAACCTAATGAGTCAGTGCGCAGCTCTATAGAGTACAGAAGGAGTTACGCAAACTCTGTTCACTTCCTAGAGCTAGTCTAATGGCGGATCGCCCAGTGTTGTTTGTTTGAGAATATTTTGACTTAGTCTTAGTCTTAGTCTTTTGAGTAACACACATTTAGTCTTTTAGTCCCATTTAGTCTTCTGAAATTCATTTTTTTAGTCTTAGTCTAGTCGACGAAATATCAACATTGATTTAGTCTTAGTCTCAGTCTTAGTCTTTATTTAGTCTTAGTCTTTTTTTAGTCTTAGTCTTTCAGTCTTAGTCTTGGTAGTTTAGTCTTACATACACATGCATTGTAGGTTTATATATGTTATACAGATTTATAGTTTTTAGTATGAAAGATGTCTCGTTTTATTTCTTTGTATAAAATTACTGCATTAGTAATAAGTCCCTTTCCTGAAAACGTATGCAATCTATACTGCAGATATGTTCACATACTTAAAAAGAACGAAAAAAATAAGTTAAAAATGTTTCCTATTTCCATTAGTCTTAGGTTATGATTTAGTCTTCGTCTTAGTCTTAGTCTTTTGAAAATGCACATCTTTTAGTCCCAATTAGTCTTTTGAAATTAATTTTTGTTAGTCTAGACTAAATATCAAAAACCTTAGTCGACTTAGTCTTTAGTCTTAGTCTTAGTCGACAAAAACAACACTGGGATCGCCTACATACAGTAGACTTCTATTGAGAATGGGACACCTTCATTGAAAACAATGAATTTCCAACTCGCTAAGGTAGCGTGGCGAGTCTGGCGACCTTAGCGAGTGAGTGGTTCGAATCCCGAGCTTCAGTATACAGCCTTAGTGTGTAGGGGGGTGATAAGGTGTTTTTCATTCCATGACCGAGGCTGCACAGCTTCTGTCAAGGAATATTGGCGATCAGAACCCATCAAGGGCCGTTTTTATGGATGGCATGCTGCCATTGATTGAGCAATGGCCAATTAGTTGAGGAGGTCTTGACAATTCATCTGTAATGGATTTTCCTCAGGCATTAGCGTATAGGGTTGAGAGTTGCCCCTGCATTATCATGTCACAAATCTATGCATGCACTCGCGCACCATTATCGACGTGCTATCGGAGATGTGCACTCATTATGCTAACATATCACCGGACAAACTTGAGACCGAATCGTGTAAATTGATTTCATGTTGTTAATGAATGTGTTAGTGCTTTTTTTTTTAGCTCTCCAAAAAGCAATCTAGGTTTTGATGCATAGTTGTGCGTCACACTCCCCGGAAATGGCATTTTCATTTTGATTTATGGAAAGCTATTTCCAGCGGGAGTGGTTTAAATGGAATTCAAACCATTTTCAAGATTTTCTTTTTTTTTCTGAGAGCGTAATTTGGGTCCATTTGGTTCCAATTGTAAAAAGAAAAAAAAAAACATTAACACGGTGAAATGCAACCTGATGACGTCATCCAGTTATGTTGTGCTGAAACACAGAATGGGGGAACTTTATCATCATGTCTCAACATCTCTAAGGTATATTAATGACATGGTAAAGTGTTGAAAATGGGTGAAATTCCCCTTTAACCAGGCTATAGTGTCATGCCTCATCCACCACCAAACCTGTGCATCTTGTGTTAATCCTGGTGGTAAATACAGTTTCAGCTCCAACTGAGAGTCAGGTATTGACAGGGGCGGATCTAGGCATGGGCATGGGCGGGCAATGCCCCCCTAAATGCCCTGACTGCCCCACCAAACATGATGCAGGGCTTGACACTAACACTTGCCCGCTTGCCCGGGGCAAGTAAGAAAAATGGTGGGGCAAGTGAAGACTGCTACCTGGTTGCCCGATCAGGCAAGTGTGCAACTTAGTGCGCTATAACATAACACAAGATAAATTTGTCTTGAAGGCAGTCATTGCACTCTGCCTCTGTGTCTCTCCCTGCTTTCTAGCTATCCACAATTCCAGGCTGGATTTGGGAAACAAAACAGGCAAATTAACAAAAACATACACATCAAAATGACCATTAATCTTCTACATTCTCTAGTTGTGTACACCTGGGCTAATTAAGATGATGAATTTTAACTCTTGAGAGTGTAAAAATGAAACCAAATGGACCCGCAAGGGTCCATTTGGTTTCATTTTTACGTTCTCAAGAGTTACATCTGCAAAATTTACAATATATTTTTGGGGGGCAAGTGACCATGAGCTGAGGGCAAGTAGAACCTGACTTGCACTTGCCCGATGGGCAAGTGCCTCCGAGACCTTAGTGTCAACCCCTGATGATGGCATGAAAAACAATCCAAGTTTCAAAGATATTTCAAATTAAAGTGCCTATATTTAAAATGATTTGAACCAATACCAATTAGACATGTAAAAAAAAAACGATTTTGCATCGATGTATCGATCCAACAGCCGACAATACGATGCATCGACACGTCCGCAAGAGAATCGATTCATGTTTAAAAATAAATGAATAAAAATATCTGGTCTATTTTATCCATTTGCTCCTGGACGTAATTCAGACTCCCGTGCTGCGGGTGGCGCTAAACCTATTTTGTCCTCCTACCTCGCATCCTTTACCCTCTTTCCGCATGCACACACACACACTCAAACAGTAGGCGAAACAGTCATGGCTGACATAGCAGAGGAAAAAGAGGTAGGCAAAACAGACGTGGCGAGTATCGAAAAAAAATCAAATCGTTGGGTCAGGAAATCGATACTGAATCAAATCGCCATGATGGGTGTGATTTACACCCCTACTACCAATGCTACTAACTAACTACAGTTGTGTCACCACTAAACCAACAGCATTTCATCATTGAAAACAGAAAACTCTCTGAGTCAGACCTTTAGCTTTATGCATTCTGTGTGTTTGTTGCAACTTCATCAATTGATATTATTGATGCTTTAATTGACTAATAAAAGTCCTGTAACTGAAAATGGTATGGGTGCGGCTTCATTGCCCGTGGTACGAAGCGACACAGGCGAGGAAGCCGCCCCCTTACCATTTTCTCCTGCCCCCCAATTTGGGAAATGTTACATCCGCCCCTGGGTATTGACCTGATGATAAGCGCTCACAGGGGACAACAGGACATCAGCTATGGTTTAAGTGTATTGGTTTTGCATGCATTGATAATATGGATAAACATGGACAGGGTGGGAGGCTAGCCTGTGACCTTCCTGATTAGTCTGATTACCAGATGGCAATCCAAGGACAACGTATAGTGCTGACATCCTAACTCCTCAAATGGCACCATAGTTGTTCTCGTCAACGAAAACTAAAACGAAATGTGTTCGTCAACGACCATTTTTCGTCCTCCTCCTCCTCTTTCTGGTGCTCCGCACTGAGCGCAGCAGCAGCAGCAAGAAGGCTCTGCAACTAACAAAACTATAAGACACGCGACAGAGATTTTACTCATACTTTATGGTCGAATCCTTTCACACAAAACAGCACGCTTTGCACGGGATTGGGACAAAGAGAAGAGAAGATTTATGGAAATATTTTCGCTAAATCGATGTGGACAGGGACAATACTGAATGCTTGTTCACAACTAGCGCCGTTGTGCGACGTCTCATCTTCGCTGAAAATGCCGTATACAGCAGTGGTACGGGGACCACCATGCAGTAGTCCTTGAGAGGGTTCCAGGTGGTCCCCGGCTAACTGGTGGAGACTTGATGTAACTCTTTGAGAGCGTAAAAATGAAACCAAATGGACCCGCATGCTCACACTTGTTGTTGTTGTTGTTGTTGTTAAGCAACTTGTTGTTTAACTCCATCATTTTACAGTGATGGGGCTACAGCATTTCCAGTGAAGATGAGAGCTAGATTACAAACCTGAAGAGACACCTCAGGATTTAGCACAAAGCAATCAGCAGAGTATGCTGCTGGTTGTAGAATGTAACGTTACATCAACGTTGTGTTGTTGAGTGACAGTGTTAGCTTAATGTTAGCAACGCAAAGCGGAATAGATTATAGACCGATTTACGCAAACTCCGTTCACTTCATGGGGTCAGTCCAATGGAGGCTCATACATAGACTTCTATTGAGAAGAGACAACAAAAAGGGACAACCGAAAGTTACGGAATGCATTGGAGTCTATGGGCTCGTGCGAGTACATGAACCACGTGACCAGGCTGTTTTCTGCCCCATCAATGTCGCAACTCTTCTAATAGATAGATCAGACCTGCCCACAACTTAGTTTGGCACACAACTTGAGATCGTGTTTTGACATTGAATGAATTGAACACACATTATATTACACATTGCTGGTGGGGAAACTATGGTTTCAAAATTCAGTTGGAATGCTAGTTTAGCCTATTTAAAGGGGAGTGCCATTATTATACCTTAGAGATGTTGTGTGGACATGATAACCCCCCCATTCTGTGTTCCCTAGAAATGGAGGTCTGAAAAAAATTAACATGGTGAAACACAATTTGATGACATCAAGTTGTGTTTCACAATGTTTCTCCAGTGATTTTTCTTTTGGGACCTTTTTGTGAAACAAATGAATACTAGCGGGTCCATTTGGTTCCACTTGTACACACTCTGGATCCCAGGGGTCCTTCAGGAAATTCCAGGAGATCCCCAGTTAAATGATATATTGGAACCAATTGGAGACTAAATTGTCAGACTAAAACTAGACTAAAATGACAATAGTTTTTGTTGACTAAAACTAAACTAATAAAATCATGGTTTCATGGACTAAAATAAAAACTAAAATGATTTACTTTTCGTCGACTAAAACTAGACTAAATAAAAAAAGGACGAGTTAGACTAAATAGGATAAAAACTAAAACCGGTGATTAAAAGTGGACTAAAACTGAAACTAAAATTAAAAATCGCAGACTAGAACAACACTGATCCAAACTCCTCAAATGGAACCAAATGGACCCTTGTGGTTCCATTTGGTTGAGTGTAAACCCTTGCGGGTTGAGCGTAAACATGGGGTTGAGCGTAAAACGCTCTCAAAGAGTTACATCTGGTTAACCAACTTTCCATCATTTACCCCGAGGACCACCTGGAACGCTCTCACGGACCACTGGTGGTCCCCGGATCACCTGTTGAAAACCTTTTTTCGTCAAGATAGCCTAATTATTAATTTCCCATCCCAATCATGGAATACGGACATTGCCGTCCAGAGCTACCAGATCGCACAGGGAAAACCACGCCGTTACTGGGCCCCTTATTCCCTGCAATTATTCATCCATCATCTATAATTAAACATCACTGATAATAATAATCATTAATATTCAAATAACTCCCATTGATTATGATTCATAGCGTACTTGACATTACTGCCAAAGCATATATCATGGTTTGTTTGATATGCATAGCGGAATTTCATATTGATATGGAAATAACACTTGCATGAGCTAAGTGATCGGTGTGTGTGGTCGGTGTTTGTTGGTCGGCGGTTGGTCGGCCCTAGGAGGACTCTCGTTGCCCGGTATAGATGATGTCGTACAGTAAGGGCCCTGATACACTTAGCAATGTTTTGATCAATATCAACAAGCAATGTCAATTATCAACGTTGACTTTTCACCTTTCTATACAAAATTATCAACTCCTGGTTGTTCAGAAAAGTCAGACCATTAGCGCCCTCTAGTGGTCAACAGTCGGGTGGCGGTTGGGTGAAAATTATTCAATGCAAACTAAGGCTTCTTTTTTTCTGAGTGTACAAATGGAACCAAATGGACCCGCAAATGGAACCAAATGGACCCGCTAGGGTCCATTTGGTTCCATTTGTACACTCTCAGGAAAAAAATGAAAATGGGCGGAATTCCCCTTTTTAATGAAAGGTGTTGCCTGTTGCCATGTGTCTCATCACGTTGCCTATTGATGTTGACGTTGCTAGTTGATATTGATCAAAATATTGCTAGTGTATCAGGGCCTTAATGGTGACGTGAGTAAGAGACCTTTATAGCTGATGTCATGAATATTAACTTCCCTCCGCTCACACACGGGTAGCGAGTCGCGACATGGCCTTCTTTTGCGCCACTTGTAAGTTTGGACTTTAGCGAGTGCTGGTCTATAGTTTTGAATTTTAATGTCATTGTACAGTAGCCTAAATCTTAACACAGTATCCCTTTTGACAATTTAAGCACCTGGAGGGATTAGAGCTGGGATGACAGTGGAACATCTTAATAATTGACAACACAAAAAAACCCACTGATCTCTGGAAAAGAAAACATTGTGTTTTTAATCAGTGAGAAATATTGTGTGAAAAGAGTACAATATGTAGCATCAGTACATCTTATCATGAAACAACAATATGCCTCAATAAACAAAAAAAAAAACAAAACACAGCATGGCGACGATGAGGGGCTCATTATCAGCACCTATAGAGCTCCACTAGCATTACAAGCTACTGGAGGAAAAAGCAGACATTGTTTGATCTTCAGTCAACTTTCTGAAGTCTGAAGGTAACTTAAGGGACATACTGTACTCCTGTCTGCAGCAAACTCCTCCCCAGTAACTTTGATGATGTTTGTTTTTGCCAGGTGAAAATCTGGCATCCGACCAGTGGTGATACTGGCTTGAAATATATACGCATACTGTATATACTGTATGGGAAGGGAGTGTATTGCAACTTGGAATACACTCGAGGGATTTAATAACATTTTCAATATTTTACTATGTCATTGATGTACCTTCAAGGTGTTGTGTGGACTTGATAAAAAAGTTCACCCATTCTGTGTTCCCAAGACATGGTGAAACATCTTGATGACATCATCAAGATATATTTTCACCATGTTAATGGATTTCTTTAGACGCTTTCTGAGAGTGTACAAATAGAACCAAATGAACCCGTTAGGGTTCATTTGGTTGCATTTGTACACTCTCAAAAAAAAAGAAAAAAGAAAATGGGTGGTCTTCCCCTTTAAACAGACGTACCTTTGTCAACCTAGATCAGTGGTTTTCCACCTTTTTCATGTCAGGGCCCACCATTTATTCAGCATTTTAGCCACGGACCACCATTTGATGTTGAGTTTAGTCTCTTGGACAAAGATTTTGTCTACAATTTAGGATAGATATATTTTGGTCAAAATAACAGTTCTACAATTTCCTAATTGTGTGGATCCTTGAAAATTAAGTAATTCAGGTGTTTGTGATTTAACTCTTTAGTGTAAAATGAAACCAAATGGACCCGTGACCTGTGAGGTTCCATTTGTTTTCATTTTAACGCTCTCAAGAGTTACAGATCTATAAGGGCCCTTTTGGCTAACAACTGTCCCATCATTTAGCTGGGGGCCACCTGGAATCCTCTCAGGGACCACTGGTGGTCCCCGGACCACCTGTTGAAAAACCCTGACCTAGATGATTCATGCTGTGTTTTGCTATCATTATAGCACCCTCTCGATCGATTCACCTATCGCCCAGGTGCTCGATCGATATATTTCTATATATTGATTGACATCATTCATGATTAAGTGAAACAAAAAAAAAAAAATTAATTTAGTTAATGGGTTAAAGCAACAATTGCTCTTCCACGGTTGAAAAAAGTAGTAAGAAAATTAAAATCAGACAAATAAAAAAATAATAATTTAACTAATTAACTTGTTATTTTCAACAGCCTCAAAGAAAATGTAGCTGGTTACTATCACCGCCTGCCGTTCAGTCGGTGGGAATACGCTTCCCGGAATAGTCGAGGGACCACCGCCGAATTTGAGGACTGGCAGTTTAAATGAGAAATGAGTGGCCGCTTAGAGTGTTCCTGACATTGGAAAAAATCTGTTTTCCTTTTCGCAATTACAGCCCCGGGTGGCTTTTATTCCAACTTTGGCAGTGAAAGGTTCTGTCAGCAAACCCAAGTGAAATCCGAAAGGGCCTGCAGTGGGTTTTGAGGATGTTTTAATGACCCGCCGCGTCCCCCTACGCAGCTCACAATCTGATTATTAGCTATGTGGAGGACGAAGAGGCTAATTGATGTGTCAGTCAGTTTCTTTCCCCCCTCTTTTCTAACCGAGAGAGAAGGGAATCTTCTCTTTGAATAAAGAAAAAAGCCGTCAGCACTTGAACTGCGGAAATGGCCAACTGATTATTTTACAGAGGAAAGCGCCATGATCGCGCAAACATGAAGAAAAACATAACAGTTTATGGAACGACAAGCTTGTAAATACTTATTATGTTAGCAGAACATCCGACCAACAGTTGATGCATTTCATGAATTATATCCCTCGAAGACATGTTTTTTTTTCTTTCTCTTTCAAATTATAAAGTCCCTCTGGTTCAGGGTTTTCAAATTGCTTGTATCCGACTGACAGTACACTTCAGACCACGAGGTCAAAGAAGTAATGATTTCCATTAAAAGGGGAATCTTCGCCGGGTTTCCGAGGGCAACTGCAGTTCTCACTCGGGGAACATCGCTCACTCAGCCACGAATGCAAAGATTTAATTTATAATGCTGCCATCTTGATTTCCTCAGTGCTTATCCCCACGCCACATTCTCTTGGTCAGTAGTGCTCTAGCGCAGGGCTTTTCAACTAGTGGTCTGGGGACCACCAGTGGTCCCTGAGAGGGTTCCAAGTGGTCCCCAGCTAAGTTGCTTAACCAGATGTAACTCTTGAAAATGTAAAAATGAAACCAAATAGACCCTTGCCTGTCCATTTGGTTTCATTTTTACGCTCTCAAGAGTTAGAATATCCCTCATGTGAATTAGTCCAAGTCTGCACAACTAGAAGATTAATGGTCATGGACAGAAGCAAAATAAATCTTTAGTTTTGGGGTCTCTGGAGCTAAAATGTCCTCAAATGGTGGTCTGTGGCTCAAATGCTGAATAAATGGTGGGCCCTGGGATCAAAAAGGTTGAAAACCCTTGCTCTAGCGGCATGAGAAAAAGGCACTTTGCTACTTTACAAAGGAGAGACGACGAAATCTTCCTGTGACTAGACGTGGTCGCAGCCGGTTCTGTACTGGTTGCGACTATTTTACTGGTTGCGGGTCGCGTCTATAGGTGCTTGTGGTTACAAGTAGTGAGCAACTATACTTGCAACATGGTTGTGACTACTTGCTTATGCTCGCGGCTAGTTTGTAGGTCTTGGGAGAGACTGAGGCATGACACTAACACTTGCCTGCTTGCCTGGGGCAAGTAAAAAAATGGTCAGGCAAGTGAAGACTGCTACCTGGTTGCCCGATCGGGCAAGTGTGTGACTTAGTGGGCTATAACACAACACAAGATAGGCCTATATTTGTCGTGAAGGTGGTCATTGCGTTCTGCCTCTGTGTTTTCCCTGGCTTTCTAGCTATCTCGCCTATCTTTCTCCCAAGTCCATTTTGCTGTGGTCACATACCCCTGAGTCTGTGATCACTATGGGAACCACTGATTTACACTGATTTAAGTTGACTATTTGCTGTAGTTGATTGTAACCTAAACAAAACAGTCTTCGACTGTGAAAGGAGCACCCAAGAGGGGGCAAGTGACCATGACCTGAGGGCAAGTAGAACCTGACTTGGACTTGCCCGATGGGCAAGTACCTTGGGCAAGTCCAAGTCACCCCTGGAGACTATGCCTTAACATAACCCTATCTCTAACGCAAGACAAACTCATCTCTAAAGGGCTGTTCATACTCTCTCCAAACTCTTTTCTATGTTCCAAAAAGAACCCTCTGATCACTGTCAACTGTTGATGGTGTACAACTAATCTTTAGAATTTAAATTAATCTTGATTTTCACCTGTTTGATTCCCATAATTGGCATATTGAGTACAGAATTTTAACTTTCAGTATCTAATTCATGATGATATCCAGCATATTGCTCATTATATTAAACATAATCAGATTGCTAAAATACGTATCTGAAAACACTATACGATTTATAAATATTTATAAGCCCGATGGTTGCAAAGCTGCTTCACCAGTCTCTCTCTCTCTTGTAAACAAATGGTAGCACTGCTACACACGGGTTCAGTGATTGGATTGGGTTGAGATTCTAACATTCCATAGACTGAATGGACGTGGTTGGTTCATAAACATACAGGCTCGCGTTTATCAGATTAGACCAGTGCTATTTGATACATTTTCTGTGCTAATACAACCTAATACACTGAAGTAACACTGAAGCCTTTATGCACTTTTTTCTTAACATATTATTATAAATGCGAGGAAAAAAACGACATGCACACTGCAGTTTCTATGAGATTGGATTCTCCATCTGGGAGGTACTATAGATGTCTGAACTGTTCACAGCCCTCAAAAACAACCAGGTGCTCACCGGAGACGTACAAGTCAATAATGTTAAAATAGTAAACAAAAAATGTGCTCCTGGGTCGAGAGATGGTGAAATCAATTCCCGACTGCGGCAGGCATAAATCCATTGCAGCAGTCGTGGCAGTTTCACTAAAGGTTATAAAGAAATCTGACGTGGCAGGTTTTGATACCTGCCGCGACAGATTTATACCTGCCGCGACGCCTGCCGCAGTCAGGAATTGAGACATTCACTAAGTCCCTCCCCAATTCGGCCTTCGTCCAATAGGTAAGGCCGGATTGTCCAATAGGCACGTTAGGAGAGCTAGCCCAGGAACGCTTGACCTAGATAGCAACAGTTGCTAAAATATGTGGATTGGCATTTAATTGGACAGTAAGCCAATGATAAAACAAAACAAAACAAATGTTTTGTTTTCATGATTTGTTGACAACAATAACAAAGTTCTGGACCGTCTGCAGGGCGAAGCAAGTGTCTGTCTGCGGGGAAACGGCTGCAGCATCAAAGTAGAAGGGGCTAAAAAGTTGCCTCTATTACCTTTAATGTTGCTTCATGCAATGATATCAGACTCTTCTATTTGGATGAATGGGTCTGCGAAGGCCAGAGTATTGCCGTTCCACTCAGTAGGCCTTCCTGGCTTCCCGTACAGAGTATGAGGATGATGTCATGTGCATTCCCCTCTATTGGCCATAAGACGACCGTAAAAATAAGGGCTGAAGTGGTTAATGGAAGGTCTGGTTCTTCTGCAAAGGCCAGCTTTATGCATTTATCATCACCATGACTGGGGGCCGGGGAGAGAGGGGAAAAAAAAAAAAAAACGTTTTAAACAGATAATACTGAGAAGGAGATAAGCATAGGTGGGGCGCGGTAGAAAAAAACACATTGGCTGGATTTCGATCCCTGGCTAGCCAAGGCACATGAGGTCAGTGACAGTGCATTTAATCATTCCCCCTCTAAACCATGAATTATTAACAGTTCCTGATCAATCATACAGACCAATAACATTGATTCATTTTCCTTGTGTTGTTGTTGTTGTTGCTGTATAGTGGCCCTGGCTCAGGGACAGAGTGGGCTGCTAAAGTAGCCGGTTGGTTGGGAACCGTAAGGTTGCTCCAATGTGCAGTATGGTGGCTTGCAGTGGCGTTTCTTTGCAATTTGGAGCCCCAGGCAAGATTTATGTGTTCTAAATGTTCAATTCTAGATAGAGGTATAATGTATCTATCCATAAGAGGCTTATT
Source organism: Benthosema pterotum (assembly GCA_039105355.1). Lineage (NCBI taxonomy): Eukaryota > Metazoa > Chordata > Actinopteri > Myctophiformes > Myctophidae > Benthosema > Benthosema pterotum. Next base: position 39,657,584 of record CM076977.1, read on the forward strand.
AGCCTGGGATCCTTTTAAAGCTGTTTGGTGGTCGCCCCAGTCCAAATTCGAACGGCACCCCGCCCCCCAGGCCAAAATCATTTCAGGTTAGGCCAGGCTATCGCTATATAAACCCTTCCTGAAATAGTAAGCAACCCATAATAAATCACACATCCTACCCACAAACTGGCACGTCAGACAGCTATACAAAATCTATTCGGTTTGCGCCATCCTGCCAAAGGTCGACATAGCTGTTCTGACTCTTTTGCACTCTGATTGACTCCACAAGTCTCCTCAGTCAGGAAGTCTACCATGTTTAGTATCCAACTGTAGACTACGTTTGGTCTACGTGTTTTCTATTATATACACCAGGGGTTTTCCCAGGTGGTCCGGGGACCACCTGTGGTCCTTGAGAAGGTTCCAGGTGGTCCCCAGCTAAGTTGTTTAACCAAATGTAACTCTTGAGATTAATGACTGACTTGTCTATAAAGGAGTGAATGTCTAAATGAGGACAAAACATTGTTTAGTTGAGCCTGCAAACACTAAGTGTAAATGGAATGAAGCAGTGTGGGATGTGGCACACATTAACCTTTGATTGAAGATCCTTAATAGTCAGCCATATACGGTACAAAATACCATTTCAGAACAGCATTACGTACAATCTATGCAGTGGTAATGTGTTAAAACCAAGAAAGCCTGTATGGGTCATGTGAGAGCTGGTTTCAGCAAGCAAAATGAGGATAATCTCCATGCGTGTTCTTACATTGAGTGATTTTTAAAACCACATTCAATACGCTATTCAGATTAATTTAGAACATGGCTTGCTCCTTCTGAATGAAAGCTCTTTAGAAAATCTAGCAATAATGAATAGCAATGGCACCTTTTATGCATCAATTAAAACCCAATGAATGTGAACACAACATTCTATCATGAATCGGATGGCATGCTGGCAATGGGAAGTGTTTGCCTCGGTATCTTGTCAGGTGGGTGGGCTGGGTGCGTTTTTATAGCTCTTTTCCCCCCTTTTTAAAAAAAGTTCATGTGCTGCAAGTGTGCCCATGGCCTCAAGCACTGTTGTAACTTGAGCCGACAGCCAGCAGCTTCACCACGCAGCACTGACAAGGGAAAGAGAAATTGAGGGTCCTTCAAATCCGTACTTGTTATTAAGAAATGTTCCATTCACATGCTGCACAGGGTATTTTGTATTTTCTATTTGCCTTAAAAAATAATGAGTCACAAATAGCAATATACTTTTTTTTCCTTCTGTAAATATTGAAAAGGAAGAAGACAGGGCTACTGGGATGTGTCTAAATAGGGAGAGCTGAAATGTTTTTAAGTAAAAAGCAATGAAGCTAAGCCGATGGATATTGTATTTTTATGAAAATTCTGGCAGTATGAACTTTAAATATGAGATGTAATCACGTTTGTACATAATTGTTCTGATGAGCATGGCTTATGTTTGACTATTTTGTTTCCTAAATCCATGCTGGAATAGTGTACACAAGCAAAATAAATCTTTTGGGTCTGTGGGGCTAAAATTTCATCAAACGTTGGTCCATGGCTCAAATTCTGAATAAATAGTGGGCCCTGGTATTGGAAAGGTTGAAAACTCCTGCTCTACTCTGATCTATCTGAATGCATATTGCATAAAAAAGGTTCAAATCAGACCGTCATCTTGCATTACATGTCTCTACTCTGATATATCTGAACTTATAACGCATAAAAAGCACCACATGAATCTTAAAAAAAAAGAAAAATAAGTAAGCCACGTATTTTGACCTACAGTATAGGTCTTGTTTCTCTTGATCTTTGGGAGACATTCTATGTCAAAAGGTTTCACGCCTGGTCCTATTAATTCTCACATTTATTAACTGAAATTAACTAAACACAGAGATGTGTTTCTTGTGTTTGATATTTTACATATTGAAGGGCCTCTCGGTCCCTTGGGGAAACATCCCCACGGAGGATGCATTGCACTATTTTAGTATAGCATATAATAACACTACTGTAGAAAGGGAACGAAGGAGCTGAAGGGGAGGAAAATAAAGAGGGGAAAATGCTGATGTTTGTGCTGAAAGACTTCAAAGACAAACACAGTGGAGGGAAAAAGGCTGATTCAGCTAGTTATTACCCTACATTAATATTCAATTAATTTAAGCACTTTGCCACTGGGCCCTAATTGAAAATGCAAAATGAGTAGCCAACACCGGTGCATTTCTACACCACTGAAGCCCCTCGTGCGCACACACCCCTAAACAGCCCCTAACCATCACAAATTACTGCTGTGAAACTCACCCTCTCTCTCTCCTCGCACACACATGCACACACATACACACACATACAGTACACACACACCCGCGCACACGATAAGTGCAGGAAGGATGCTTTAAATTGGAGTTTATTTTAAATTGCAGCTAAAGTCGGGCGGCGGAGAGTCATTTGGATGTTTGTCTGAAAGGCTCAAAGCCAAGTCTTTGACGTTGGTAAACAGCTCTCTGTGCATCGTGGGGAGAGAAGCCTCGCTGCTGTGAGAACATTGCATTGGTTCTACATCATCCTCGAAAAAATACTCCAAACTGAATTATCTACATCAAAAATAAAATATGGAAATCAGACTGCGAGTTCCATCGGGTTTATTATCGTGGAAAAGTGCATTTTCAATACATGCAATTAGTTTATGTTTGTTTAAAACTAAGTTACTGTATATATGCTGAATGTCGGGGGCAAAAGGGGTTTTGGCAAATGTTTCAAAGCGTAATCAGGTCAGATCCTCTACATCAGGGGTTTTTCCAACCGTTATCATCTCAGGGACCACCATTTATTCAGCATTTGAGCCAGGACCACCAATTAAGGATATTTTTAGACCCACACACCCCAAAACGAAAGATTTCTTTTGCTTCGGTCCATGACCATTAATCTTCCAGTTGTGTAGATTTGGAGTAATTCGCATGATGCATATTTTACATCTGGTTAACCGTTGAAAACCACAGCTCTACATTAAATGGTAAATGTTGCATTTATATCGCGCCTTTATCCAAGGCGCTTTACATAGCTTCACATTCACCCATTCACACACACACATTTATATACTGATGGCGGTGGAGACCTTAAAAGGTACCTACTAGCACATCAGGAGCAATTCGGGGTTCAGTGTCTTGCTCAAGGACACTTCTCTGCGGGAGCCTGGGATCGAACCGGCAACCTTGCGGTTACCATCCAGTGTTATTGTACCGCCACATTGACGGTACAATAACTTCTACGTAAACCCGGCATCCAGCCCTGAATGCCCTCTCTCTGTAAGAGGCACCTTGACTTTCAGTACGACCTCCTCCTCGTCCACGCTAATCCTCTTCTCTCACAAATTATCAATATGTTATTGACCTGCAGTCTGCACTCTGCATTACTATAGGTGACACAGCGATGGTGCGGTGCAACAAACGCCAAGGCACCAACCTGCTCTTTGGGTGCACTTAGAGGGTTCATTTAAAGCCAGGAGGAGACGGTGATCTAACAAGGGACCATCGGTTAAGAGGAGCACTGCTCTACCTTCTGAACCACTTTGCTGCTGGGGCTAACTGATGTTTTTATTGCTGCACCCAGGTGGCCAGCAGCACTGTACTGTACTGTAACTACAGCCCCATACAGTGGAGAGGTGGAGGAAGGTTGCCAGGATGAAGTAGACTTATTGAAAACTTCCAACATAAACCATTGATTGTTCTGCAGCAATACGGGGGCCAAGAAATTATTCATGCTATAGAAAATGCAATATGCAATATGCACAATAAGCCACAGCAACAGAATAGACTGAACTTGAGAGAAGGCAAACCCAATGCAATTAACAAATGAGCATTCTCAACAGCTGAGCGGATGGGAGGGCTGTGGAATTGTACATAGCAGAGATTCAAATGGCATTATTATGTTGTTTATAATGGCAGATTTCACACTCTTGCTACTTGCGTGAGCAGAGCAAGTACAAGTACTGTGATCGGTTTGCGGCTGTCCGTCAGTGGAAATGAATTGAAGATTTGTGCCACATTGTCACCATTTAATGGTTTTCTTGAGATATATGAAACCAAATGGACCCAGTAACTAGTTACTGCCCAACACTGCTTCTGCGTGTGTGTCCAATCAAAGGTGGCCGCATCTGTGGCTTCTATAGCTGCAAATAGCTCTCATGAATGTGATTTCTCATGTTAGTCGGTGGAAGGAGAAGCTTACTCTGATCAACGGCACTACAGAGGGACGCTGTGATTGCCCTCAGCATTTTATTGTCAACTATAACGAAATGCACCAAGGACGGCAGTGTTGCCAACTGCCAAAATCCGCAATGCACTAGTGGCACTTCCAGAATGCGCTAGAGCAGTGTTTTTCAACCATTTTCATACATGTCTCACTATTTATTCTGCATTTTAGCGACGGAAGACCAGTTGACTTTAGTTTCTCTGACTAATTTAGAAGATATAACTGGCAAAATGTTGGTCAAAATAGCAATTATTCTACATGTGTAGAAAATTAGATAATTCAGAATTAATTAAATATAATTTAACTCTTGAGAGCGCAAAATTAAACCAAATCGACCCGTAGGAGTGTATGAGTTTTTCACTAATTTTGGCGCTAGGGGTGTCTGGAAAAAGCTAAATATAGCGGCAAATGCACCAAGTTGGCAACACTGGGTGACGGTGATTCGACCTTGCCCCAATAGAATGGGTCAGCTAGGCTCGGGCAGAACAATCGCACGTACAGTAGACTAAAGAACTCGATGGGGGCGTTCTGCCGGCCACAACGGAGACCCTGCGACCTGTATTCCACGGCCTGTTTCCCATCTTGTCCGTAGCCCCCCCGCTGCCTCGTTCCCAACCATCTGGCTGGGCTCGTACGCATGCAGGACCTCTACCCCGGCTCTCACCTCCTTCTTCTGGCCCAGGCCTTGCGCCTTCTCTCCTTTCCCTTTGCCTTTATGTGCGTGTGCATGGTTGACGATTGGATTCCTGCCCAGTCCTACTTGGCCAACAGCCACAGATCCCACCAGCGATCTGTGCATGGCGTGGCCGAGATTCCACCTGGTCCACCGCCCACATGTGTCCTCTACTACATCCTTCTTCTCCTATACCTCCACACCTGCTTAGGAAGTCTTTTGGATCCCTGGACTCCCTGTAGTATTGCAACCACCTCCTCCACCTTCCTCTGGTAACCTTCATCACGAAGGCGGTTGAAGGGGGGGTATCCAAGTTATAGTATAGTCATAGTGCAGTGGTTTTCAACCTGATCGTAAAATTATACGCTCTCAAGAGCGTATAAATACGAGCGCGGCAAGCCGCAGCTCACCACTTCTTGGAGCTCACCGCTCCAAGTGATGGGTCAAAAGCTGAGAACCAAGTTCGCTGCGGTAACGTAGTGACAAATAATGCGACTTTGACTTTGACTTTTGAGTTGAATCATATTTAAACAACTGAACTAAATTAAATCAAGAATCTACACAATTAGAAATTGTAGAAGAATTGTTGTTTTGACCCGCGTTTTGCCAGCTTATCTCCTAAATTGTGGACAAAAACTTGAGAATCCTTGGTTTTGGGTCCAAGAAACTCAGTATCAAATAGTAGTCTGTGGCGAAAATGCTGAAGAAATGGTGGGCCCTGGTGTCAAAAAGGTTGAAAACCACTGTCATAGTGGCCTTGGCTAGCTTCTTGGCAATCCTAGCTGAAAAAACAACAACAACAAAAACCCCAAAAACAGTCTATCCTGTTCTTCCCCTTGGCTGTAGACCATGGGTGTCAAACAAATTTGGCCCTTGAGACATTATCAAATTAAAGGGGAAAACCACCCATTTTCAACATTTTATTATGCCATTAATATACCTTAGAGATGTTGTGTGAACATGATAAAAAAGTTCCCCCAATTCTGTATTTCCTAAAAATGATGAAAAAATCATTAACATGGTGAAATACATCTGATGAAATCACCAAGATGTAATGATTTTTCTTTCAGACCCATTTTTCCTGAGAGGGTACAAATGGAACCAAATGGACCCGCTAGGGTCCATTTGGTTCACATTTGTACCCTCTCAGGAAAAAATTGAAAATGGGTGGAATTCCCCTTTAAAAGGTTAGTTTGTTCAAACTTGGTCCGTGGCTTTGTCCAGTTTTACATTTTGGCCCACTCTGTATCTGAGTTTTACACCCCTGCTGTAGATGGTAGGAATTGTTATACTAGCAGTGGGCCAGGGACGGGTCCCTGGCTTTTTTCAGTTACTGAGCAGAGCTGCTTAATAACCTTCAGTACTAAGAGAGGGAAGTGCTAAGTACCAACACCTGTGACATCTTCACAACCTCGAATACTGCAGCTAGCCTTTCTATTGTTAGGCCAATTCATTGCAAAAATAATGTGACACGCTCAGTCTGTCACAGGGCTGGTCCAGTTGTTGCCTTCAAGCCATTGCTATCCAAGATGGGTGAGGTCTCTCCGTTCATCCGTGTCTCTGTCCTTGTGCAGCTAATCTCCGGCACTGTTGGCTCGGGCGCTTGGTCGATGCCAGAACATTTAACACAAACTCGCTGGATACCAATTCCGAGCCTATGTCTCAAATATTCCAAGATGGCCTGAGCGCCACCATGAGGCGGATTTTTGCAAAGCATAGAACTTTATGGTCTTGAAAATAAGAGTACTTTCGGAAAGAATTGCGGCAACCCGAGAACAAGGGTGAAACAAATCTGAATAAAGGACCACTTCACCACTTTTAAAAACAAATTCATATACTGTAATTGCTCTTAACTAATGTTCATGATAACAGAGCAGAGGACCAAAGTGTCCTCTGCTCTGCCTCTCCGTTCTGAGCCTCTGGACATGTGCCCCCCCAGCGTAATGAGCGCAAATTGCACACGATCTTTCTTAATTGAAAGGCTTAACACAGCCATGCACAGTGCGTCCAGACAGAATTGTAGCATCTTTTCTAACTCGAAGCTCACAATACATTGCGTCGAGCTAAACACACCCAAATGAGTGAAGTGAAAGATGTCATGTGAAGTAGACTCAAGTCAAAGAATTTATTACGACGTCTCTCTCTCCCTCTCTCTCTCTCTCTCTCTCTCTCTCTCTCTCTCTCTCTCTCTCAATTATGCAATGATTATTCCAACTGCTCATTTTACATTGATAGCCAGCTGATTTGGGCTGCAAGGGAGACTGCAGTTTGGGTACTTTTTTGTCTTTAAAATTCGACATTCCTCGTGTCATTGCGTACTTTTTGCTTTTGTGGGCTATGGGGTGGACCATCGATTAAAAAAAATAAATAAAAAAGCAGGGACGGGTTGCTGCTGTGGGCTGGCACCGTAGCGGGTTATGAAAAAAAAGTCAGCCCTCGCATCCCTAATCCACATCACTAAGAAACCCACCTGGGATAAGCACTTCTTCACCGATTCAGTGAGCAAGGCACGGTGACACGCTTCTTTTATCTCAAGTGGCTGAAGATGTTCAGCAGGGGGTCCCCTTCGAGCTTTCCTTTTGTTTGCCCCGTTGCGGCAACAAGCCAAACGAAAGGAAGCGGGAGTGGATCACTGCATGTATCAGCTAGAGTTTAGCTGTGTTGCATGCAGTGCTCCCTTCCACTTTTAGCCTGAGGGTAAGGTCCACAGTTCACAATTCACTGTGCTTTTGTTTACCACATGGTTGTGGCGGCAGGGTGGAGGAGGTATAAAACATGCATTGAGGATGTCAATAGTCCAGCTCTCAGATGTAAAACACCATGTACACCATTTCCCTCTCAAAGAAGAAGCCAGTCGGCCTTGACTTATGCAAACGTCCACTGACCCGCGACCAGCCTCTCCTTGACACGCCTCAGACTGCTGACCATACATTGCTACAACTCCATTGACCTAAACTCCTGGATGGATATGCAAGGAAAACAAATCCATAAGCATGATTTTTGCATAGTATGTAAAACAAAAAGGAAATGCCCGCATCTCCACGGTGCAATGAAGACGAAATTCAAATGGTAGAGTCAAATGAGCCGGCCTAGCCCTGTAAGTAGTGAAATTTGATGGACGAGGATAAGGCCCAGAGAGTGTCTGCCCAGGCCCTAGCATTGACTTTGTGTCTTAGAATCAGTGTTGATCTATATTAGGAAACTTCTTTACTTTACTTGTTACCCCTTAGACAAAGTAAAATCATTACTTTACTTATTACTGGAATCGAAGAGTAATATATTACATTATTACTTTCCCAAGTTCTCAACTCCCAGCTTTGAAAAAATAGAGATGTACAACATAATCTGTTTAGCGAGCTCTTTTTGAAACGGAATCCAATTTATTGGAATAATAGTCTCCAATCCCACAAACTGCACCTGAAAACAAAGCCAACAAAATCCGATATTGTAAATGTCTTTCATAGATAGAAAAAATACAAATAAAAGGAGCAGAGAGAAGCAATGGGAACATTTTAACCTTGAATCACAAAACAGACCTGCAACTAACAAAACCAGATTTCGAAATGTGTCTCTTTGACTTTTTAAACTTTTTCACAATTGTTTTCAAAGACAATTGAGGTCTTGTATTTGAAAATAAAATACAAAATAAAGCAGCAAGCAATTTGTAGTGTACATAACGCTACATAATGTGCGCAGGATGCCGCGTGTGGACTGGATCTACAATCTAGTGCACATCTCTGTTGTTACAGTACCTGTCGATAGCTTGTAAATCTGTTCTATTTTTGCATGCAACAACAAGCTCATTTTAAACAAGTAACTTGGCGTTACTTGCAAAGTAATGCACTACTTATTACGCATTTTTGCAGAGTAATCTTGTTACTTTACTTTTTGGAGCAAAAGTAATAATATTACAGTAATATGTAATCTAAAATTGTTACTGTCAACACTGCTTAGAATACAGTACAATGCAGTGTGTGTAATAATACCTACTATAAGCCCCAAACTGTCAAACCGACTGTCCTTACAGCACACAGGTATGGAGAACCAACTTGAAATGCACAACATCAACAACAACAAAATCACATACTTTCTTTTGCCTGCATTATTTTGCATTCATTTTTTTTCTTCGGTTTGTTTTTCCGTCCTCATTTTTGTTTTGCACTCGATGACCTTCACCAGTCTTTTTTGTTTTTTCGATGCATCTCTTCTTGCTTTGCAACCGGTGTTCTGCGCCGGGGAATCATCTGACGTTCCTTCGTTGACAACTTTACTGATTTACCAAGTGCTTGTATATACAAACCAAAGGCACACTTGTAACACACACGCGCACACACACACACACACACACACACACACACACACACACACACACACACACACACACACACACACACACACACACACACACACACACACACACACACACTCAAGGCACCAGTGTTTCATGACAATGGTGGATATATGCAGCCCAAGAGAAAAAAACAACAACAATACATTTGTCACTTTCTTTTTTTAGCTATAATCCTTACATGTCACTTTGGGGATATTGAAATTAGTCCTTGAGCACTTCACTCTTTAGTGGGAAAGGAGAGAACAAAATGACAGGATGGGCAAGATCAATCTACGATGTGTGGCTACAACGGTCGCGACTGGTGGCACAACTGTCGTGGGTCAAGGTTAGGTTTAGGCAATAGGTTTTACTGGGGTTATGTTTGAAGCAGTGGTTTCATACCAGGGCCCACTATTTATTCGGAATTTGATCCACAGACCACCATTTGATGACATTTTAGCCCACACAGACCCCAAAACTAAAGATTTATTTTGCTTTTGTCCACAATTCCAGGCTGGATTTTGGAGAAAACAAAGCGGATCCTTGCGAGTCCATTTCGTTTCATGTTTGCGCGCTCAAAGATTTATACCTGGTTAACCAACTTTCCATCATTTAGCCTGGGGACCACCTGGAATCCTCTCAGGGACCACAGGTGCTCGTTGACTCGCCGGGCCACCTGTTGAAAACCCCTGGTTTAAAGGGTTAACGATAGGGTTAGTAGCGATCGGTGGCAAGAGGTCGCGACCAGTAGTAAAGCGGTCGACCGTTTTCACCGGCTAATTCATAACTAACGGTCACGACATTTGCCGCGGTCGCAAATTGACTTCGCCGCCTCTCCAAAATGAGCTTCCAGCTACCACTGAGTACAGCAGTCTCTCGCTGAGCAAAAGCAGGCAATATTCAGCACCTCTCTTCTTTTTTGTTGTATTTTTTCCAGTCCGTTGGCTTTCATGCAGAGGTGGTGAATGGATTTACTGATGTAAAGTCATTTTTGATCCGGTGATGCTTTAGGTTAGAGGAGCTGAATCATACCGTACTGCTACTCAAGTGGTCTTTTTTTTTTCTTTTTCCCTCACAACTCACCGTGGATTTAGTGTTCTATCTACTAGGCTGCACGCCTTGACATTCAGTGCCGTAAAGCATTTCTCATCTGCTCCAAATTAGACCTTTATTCCCCTCCCCAGCTTTTTAATTTTGGACGGATGCTCAATCCTGTGGCAGGTGATTTTTAAAGCCTTCAAGTTTTAAAGGTCACTTTGGAACTTCATTAATTAATAAAATTCAGCGGGAAAGCGGCGCTGCTTGGATGGAGTGTGCCGTGGGATGTGTTGCTGTGCTGCGCCTCTAGCTGAAGGCATGGAGGAAGAAGTACTGCATGCTTTGATTTATTGCCTTTTCCCAGACTGAGAAATGAATTCTTCTTGCTGGCTGGCTGGCTGGCCCACATAAAAGGTGTGAGTCCTGAAAGATGGATACAATTAAGATAATTTTCCCTGGACATTTTTAGCATTATTATTGTTAATGGACACAAGTTTTTTACGCTTGACAGCGACATTCGTATGTAAAATTGTGGCTTTCTTGAGTCACTATAAAGCATGAGTAGGCGTGTAATACTGAAAGGTACAACGGAAATTTGCTCTGTAGAATCTACGCCCAGTGGCGTTTCTAAGCAATTTGGAGCTTTTCCCACGAGCTCCAGGGAAAATCTCCTGTGACATCATACCTATGACGGGCACAGTAAAAAATCTGAACTATTTTAAACTAAAGAACATATTATATGCGTTTTAAATGTCCCATTCTAGTTATAGAGGACATGTATAATGTATTTATCCATATGATGCCTATAAGCCTGGGATACTTTTAATGCTTGTCTGGTGGTCGCCCCGGTGCGTGTGTGAGTCCGCCCTGAGACAGGTCGGCGTTCGATTCGCGCATGGGTCATATTACCAAAGACTAAAAAATGGGACCCAATGCCTCTCTGCTTGGCGCTCGCGCATCAAGAGTTGGATTGGGGGTAAGTCCCCGCGACATACTGGCGTCATCCAGGGGGTGTGCTTGTACATCAAGCTGCCTCACACTACAGAAATGGGGGATAGCTAGGGGGCACGGTGGCACAGTGGTTAGTGCTGTCGCCTCACAGCTAGAAGGTCCTGGGTTCGATTCCCGCTAAGGGTGCTGCTGTGGGTGCTGGCGGTGTGTCTGCTCCTCCGCGACATCAGTGCCCATACCCGTCCCGAGGCGGGTTGGCGAAAGGGCCTTTCTGTGTGGAGTTTGCATGTTCTCCATGTGTCCCCTAGGGTAGATACCCTCACAAAAACATGCAGTAATCCTGGGCTCTAGACTGCCTCCCCCTGGTCAGCCGGGCCGCCTGATGGAGGGGACTGGAACTGGTTGGAATAACGTGTTCCTTCCACGCTCTACGTCCAACCAGGGAAACTCCCCCCTGTCAGGTGAAAAGAAGGCAGCTTGCACTCCTCATGCATTAAAGGAAGCCTCATGCATGAGGCCAGTCCGCTGCCTCCCCAGATTGGTGGAGGATGTGTAGAGCCCAGGATCACATTAGGAATTGGCACTGGGTGAAAAAATGGGTTATAAAATCGTGGGATAAAAAATATTTTAAAAAAGAAATAGGCGATAGGATCCTCATGGCGAGGCTTACTTACTTCTATATGCTCAATTGCGCTACTACTGTATACTGTAAACATGGTACAGAAGAAGAGACGTTCATATGATGTAGCTCAGGGCTTTTCAACCTTTTTCATACCAGGGCCCACTATCCATTCAGAATTTCAGCCACAGACCAGCATTTGATGACATTTTAGCCCCACAGACCCCAAAACTAAAGATTTATTTTGCTTTTTTCCCACAATACCTGGATGGATTTCGAAGAAAACAAAACATACAGATCAAAATTTCCATTGATCTTCTACATTCTCTAGTTGTGTAGACTTGGGCTAGTTCAGATGCTGAATATTTTAACTCTTGAGAGCGTAAACATGAAACCAAATGGACCCTTGCTGGGTCCATTTGGTTTCATGTTTACGCTCTCAAAGAGTTACACCTGGTTAACCAACTTTCCATCATGTAGCCTGGGGACCACCTGGAATCCTCTCAGGGACCACTGGTGGTTCCAGTACCACCTGTTGAAAACCCCTGATGTAGCTGATGAAGATAAGATGTGTTTTGCGATTTAGCATGCTTTCTGCCACCACTATAGGTGACGCTATAGGCTACAGTGCATTAATTAATTTCACTCACCCAATTGGGGCAACAGCATAAGATCCACTGGATGGTGATGATAGGGCAGTGTTGAGAGACAGGACATTGAGCCAGAGAGGGAGAGAAGGAGAATGACTAGCCGTGGTCCAGCACGTTAGCAAGTTCTCACTTAACACCCTGCCAGGAAATCCTCTGCTGCTCACTGCCTTGTGAGGGATCCAACTTTACCCCAAAAAATATACAAAATTACTCTTCTAATCACCGAAACAAAGTCTGAGTTGCTGAAAGTCTGTCTATTCTGCAGGCTGGGAAGCCTCTCAAAGTCACCACAGCTTCTATATAGAATTTTATTTTTATTTTTTTGGACAGGAAATAAACATTTTTAAAGCATCCCCTGACTGGTCAATGGGTAATTTATGTTGACCAGATCTGTGGAGGCCACTTTAAAGGAAATATTTTTTGTTTTATTTCATGCCTGAGTAATAGACTTTCACCAACAGCAAAATATAAATGTGATCCGAACATTTTCAGCTATTTTTGTGCAGTTTCTGACCCAAACTAGTGTCAAGATGTGCTTGAATCTTTATGTTGCCACTTTTTTGTATTCCTCGGGTCCAATTTGTATGGAAAAATGTGTTCATTTGTCCCTGTAGGTTGTTTATGTCAATAGTTATGCTGTTTTCTCTTGCCTTCTCATTTGCATATTTAGGTAGGGTATGTGTAAGAAAAGGTTAAAAATTGGAACATTTTTTTTCTCGGTACCTGGAAGAATCTCAAAGTAGACCCTTCAAGGATTAAGAAAAAACAGGTTTCGAAAAAACCCACTATATGTGCGCAGTTGCGCACGGACCCCCCTTTCCATCTAGACTATAGCCTGAGTAATAGACTTTCACCAACACAACACAGGCATGTTATTGATAATGATTGCATACCCATGGCCTGCTGAAATAATATGATGAAGGGGAAATAATAATAATAATAATAATAAAAAAAAAACATTTTCATGGAATTTCATGAATACATATATAAAGCATACATAAATAAAAAGTGCAATAACAATTATCGCTTCAATTTGAAATGATGACCTTGCATTAACTTTTATGGCAAAGTCAGTGCCGTTGGAATGACCTGTAGTTAAAAAAGATAGGTGATATATGGTCAGGCTCTGACATTCATTCAACTGTCCTGAAAGTACTGCATGTCCTTTTCCACCGTGGCTTATGGTCATGGCCGGTTTAAAGATAATAACAATAAAAAAGAGGAACCCAATCTCTTAAACCCTTGTAGGAACAGTCCACTGTCTCCTGAACCAGTTAAGGTCATATCCCCTGTAGCAGTGCTGTAGGTGTAAAGCTATATAAAAATGGGGCCTTTCACAGGCACACTTTCTCTATTCTGTTGTGACTGGAATGCTATTTGATGCTGCCATTCTCTACTGCTTCCATAAATAATAATCACAAGCATCCAACACACTCGTGTCAGCTGAAACAATATAGTCAGTTGTAGCTGTTGACATCCCGGTGACATAATTATACCGTATCAGGTGCTGTATAACCGAAATATCGCTCAAGCCTGTTGTAACGGATCCGCTTTTATTTTGAAAAGCTACACAGGGAGTGGCAAGCTCACAGGATGTGCTCACTCATAATGGCTGCACTGACACAAAAAGTCAGTCAATCAGCTGCAAAATGTTTGCTCCTCACTATGCTGTCAAAGATTAAAAGCCCATAAACCACAGGAACGAAATCAAGTGGACAACCAAAGTGAGTGCAAAATATAGGCAAATTAAATGAGAAATAAAACGGTGTTTTTAAGATTTTAATACCTGATTATTTTGATAGTGACTTTCTTGGAGACTGATAACATGCCCAGAGGAACCTCATGCCATGGGGAAACCTGGTTAGCATCTAGCTGGAGAGGGAACAAGGTGAAATTTATTATTGGCTTTGTAATATTTTGAGTGGAATTTATTTTGTGGTTTTGCTGATGTAGTATCTGTTTGGTATTCCCTTTTTTGTTATTTGGATATGTGTTTGTGTATGAATGCCTGAAATTGAATAGTTGTTTTGTGCCTTATTTTCAGTTTTCACGTTGATTAAAGGACTTCTGAATCAGTTGAACTTCACCTTACAGTATTAGCCAGCTGCGGTCTGCTACACCTATCGTGGCTATGACAAAAACTCCCTGCTATATCGTGTGCATAGGTTTGTCTGGTCTCTCTTGAGATGGTGAAGGACTCGAGTGCTTAATGCACTTCACAATTATAAAAGCCTACTTTCACCGTATGAATACAGTATAATACATCCCTGACTTATGTCTCAGCCGTCTTTAGTCAAACTTGTCCTTGTCCTAGCTTTAATGATTTAAGTGAAGCACATTGAGCCTTTAGTCAAACTTGTCCATGCATTATTCATCTTCAGTAGACTTCTTTTGACTGAATTAAAACGTCCTAGCTTTAATGATTTACAGTAAAGTAAAGCACATCAAATTGCCTCACTGATAACGTTTACTAAATAAACTTTCCATGCCCACAACTCATGCAGGTCTTGTGCCCGAGTGGCTCAGACAGATTCTATTTGCCTCGACATCCCGATTGATCCAAGATTCCTTGACACCGCTTCAACTCTTTTCTCCTCTCCTGATTTATGGCGTCCAAATATAGCCTCGTCTGTCATCCAAAATCTGGATCCACGATAACATAACAAGATGGCAGTAGCTCCACTTAGCGCCTCACCTTCATGTGAACTGCAAGCCGGAACGCAAACTGTTTCTGTGGGGTAGAAACATTGCATGAGGAAAAAAGTGTTTAAAAATAATCTATTTTTCCAGCACATCCAGTTAAGAGTGTGAACACATTTGATGCTCAGAATGGATGCCCTTGTCCAAATAAATTGAAGTATAGTTGTCTTGGGGTTAGGGTTTGTATCGATATAAGAATGCCTTGATATTTTTCTATTTTTGGAAGCATTCTGATTAGGGATGGCCAAATGGAAAGATTTTCTTACCGATCGTCGTCAGACCTCTGCCGGTTATTAACCGTTAACCGATAAGGAAAATGCCCTATTTTAATCCATTAAGAAAGGCCAATTATACGCGGCTACGACCGCCTTTTTCCGAGTCCCTTTTCCACCTCAAGCACTAAGCAATAACAATGGCTGCATTAGTTCTATGGACATCGCATCTGAGTTGTATATGGACACATTCTGTTACTGTATCAGAAACAAATCAAATTTCGGGGACGGAAATGAGCAACCAATTATCAAATGCGTGCGTGCGTTACAGCACAAACACTTTGTGTTCGCTGCTCGACGAGATCACTTGTAACTAGGGCTGTATACCGAAGCTCGGGATTCGAACCATTCGCTCGCTAAGGTCGCCACGCGAACGAATATTAATGATCCCGAACCATTCGCATTTATTTATTTATTTAACTTTCCCCCCCATCTAGTAAATGTGCGACATCGAGGGGTCAGAAACTCGCTGTGAAACGCGCTGTTACTGCAGTTGGAAATGCATTGTTTTCACTGAAGGTGTCCCATTCTCAATAGAGGTTTATGTAGGCGATCCGCCATTAGACTGGCTCTAGGAAGTCAACGGAGTTTGCGCAACTCCGTCTGTACTCTATAGAGCTGCACGCTGACTGGTTGGTTTTATGGTTATGGTATGGTATTTACCTAGCCAGCAGCAGGCTAGCCAGCAGCAGCAGGCACTTAAGACTATATATACAATAGACACGTAGTCGTTCATAGCAAACAAATAATTAAACAAGCCTTTGGAAATGTTGGTTTTATGGTTAGCTGTCCAGCAGAAGCAGGCAGTTTAGACTATATATATATACAATAGACACGTAGTCGTTCACAGCAAACAAATAATTAAACGAGCCGATGGACGGCATGTATTGGCAATCAAAACAGCGTGTTACCCGTGGCTGTGTCGGATCGGTCTCATCAGAAAGGAGAGAAAAGGAGAGCGGTGTCATGACTGGTGTATTCACAGATGTCAATCACATCTCAGGGCAGTAGAAAACTTATCTACCGATGGCAACATCCACGATTTTAAGAGTTAGTAGACGCGCGCCGCGGGGGGTCGCAGCATTTTTTTTTTTTTTTTTTTAGCGAAGGTTCGAAGCTCGGCCTGAAATTGCTGTCCGAGGCTCGAATGGCAATTTTCAGGCGACTATACAGCTATACTTGTAACGCAGCGAGCGCTCTGTGCATGTGTTCTGAGAGAAGCGATGTTAGATTAGGCTACTGTTACTGTGTACCTTTTGCAGTATTATCAATTACTAGGGCCTTACCCGTTGTGAATATATGAACACCAAATGATGTACTCACTGTGTGGGTAATGTGAATCCTTCATCACATTATGTGATGAAGGATTTGATGAAGGATTGCTTTAATGCACACGCACAGACACTGCAATGGCCAGTCATAAAGTCGTGTGTGTGTGTGTGTGTGTGTGTGTGTGTGTGTGTGTGTGTGTGTGTGTGTGTGTGTGTGTGTGTGTGTGTGTGTGTGTGTGTGTGTGTGTGTGTGTGTGTGTGTGTGTGTGTGTGTGTGTGTGTGTGTGTGTGTGTGTGTGTGTGTGTGTGTGCGCGCGCGTGTGTGTGTGTGTTTTGGTATTTGCATTGCCCCCTGTGGCCGAAAAGGGAATTGGCAATGTTAAGCGAATGGGGAAATTTAATTCACCAATAAATTCATTATTAATCAACAATTTGTTAATTTGAAAAAAGGGCTTCCTCAGTCTCTTCCTAATGTTATGGTCAATGACTGTGTGAAAAATCATAGTGATCGGTGCAGCCAGTGATGAGTTATGCTCGCTTCAGACATTCAGACATTCAGACATTCAGACAGACAACTCCTTAATTATAGTATTGATATCCATCACGCGCAGCGATGGTCGAGGGAGAGGAAAGAGTGTCCGTGATCGCCTTCTTTCTTGCTTTCTTTTCTTTGTTTGCAGGGCCGGCTATAAAGCTGTGCACAGGGGCCGGGGGGGAATGCCCCCCTAAACGCCCTTAATATAATGACTCTATAATGACGCTGCCTCATAAAGCCCCCCCAATTGTGAAATGTTAAATCCGGGCAAAAACATCTTCAAGTTTGAACGCACACTCCGCTCCAAAGACTCTTACTTTCGCATTACTTTCACATTAGAACGGTCAGTCCCAGTGCAAGATTTACGCACACGCAGGCGCAGCCGTGCGTGCACGGACACAATTCAATTCATTCAGTCGCGGTCTCTCACCGAATGAGTTTTCAACCGACACACGACGTTCTCCAAACATATAACACAGACGTGGGGCCGTCTTGCTGCGGAACAAATCCATAGTCAGAGACAGGAATATTTGTGCCTTTTTAGCCATGTTTATAATGTTCTCTCACACGGAGCTAAGTCACAGCAACAACCTGTGTAGTCCCACACTCGTCATCATGCGTATACTGTATGATGCAATGTTAACAGCTGTGCGCTGCGCGATAAATGTACAATCTACAAGCTCACAGAGCATTATAAGTGAGCTGCAGCACCTAGTTCTAAAACTAGGTGAATTATACTGCGCGAATACTGCAGTGTAATATAGTCTTGGGCGGTATTGATTTTTTAATATCGGTATTGATAATGTCTTAATTAGCTCGATATTCGATATTACCGGTATTGACGGCAATCAGAGTTGGAACGCTCCACCAGTCACCTAGTTCTCAGAATTTGCGACTTTGAGGGGTCAGAAACTGAGCGCTCTGCTGTTAAAGCAGCCTAAATAGGGAAAAACTGGAGTTGGAAATACATCGTTTCCAAAAAGCCTAGCCCAAATAAGGGCTAGTTTAGGCATGTGTGTAACATGAAAATTGTTTGTATAGTTACAATTAAGTCTCATTGCTCATATTTTAATAGAATACAGTATAATGTCGGTATTTGACGATATTCGGTATTCGATATTTTTCACAGACCCAACGATATTACTCTGTATTGATTTCCAATATCGCGATAAACGGTAATACCGGTATATTGCCCAAGACTAGTGTAATATTTATTTTACAACGTACACATCTAAATGAGCAAATAGCTTTGTGGTGAGTCATTATTGAACGAGCCACGTGCGTAATCTCCATATAGCCATGCATATGCGCAGCGTGTGCCGTGATGCAGAAGGACAGATAGAGCAATGACCTTACTGACATCCATAAAATAAAACTATAGGCTTAAATACATACAAAGATAGTTATTACCAAAGTTTAGTGAAAGCTCAGTGGCTGCTGGCTGCAGCGCACACACTCTGCTCCCCTGGCTATTGGGTAATAACGTGGATGAAATTGGAATAGTCCAGCGTGCCCCGACAGCCACGGGCGCTTTTATTTTTTATTTTATCAGTTAATCATTAGCCGTTAATGTTGTCGATAACCGGAATTCTTAACGATTAACGGTTAATGGTTAACTGTTGGACATCCCTAATTCTGATTTAGATGATAGGGTATTTAAAGCAGGGAGTTTCAACCTCTGTTTACCCAGGGACCACCAATCTGAATAAGAGGAACTGGAGACCGCCACTACTGTGTCCAGTCTAACCAGGCCTGTCACACGCCTTGTGTGACTGTTCCAAAATAGCACTACTGTCCCGCAGGCCTCACATCAAGAATTTGATAAGAATTGAGGGCTACAGGGCTTTTGTTCAAGCTGCTGTAGGCTACAGTATATTTCTTTGGTTGTATTCAGGATTTGATTTGATTCATAAATAAACTACTTCAACAACTGAACAATAATGATTTAAAACAAAAATGGACCATCAGTTGATTTAAAGAATTCATCGGATTATTAGCATTTATGGTAATCATTCAGAATATATACATACAATAAGAACCCTAACAGAATATAAATGGCATATTTATGTAGCTTTATCTAAGGCATTTGTAGTGAATGCGTACTTCTAGCTTCCCTGTGTTGACTAACCAGCGTGTGTTTGAAGGGTCCAATAAGATTTGCAGGATTTGGAGGTGCCCTCATCATGGCTGCTTTGAAGACCAAGCGACATTGTAATTTTGTACTCAATACTCTGCATTCTCCACTCTAGGAGGGGGGAAAAAGCATTTTGCGGCCTCCATCTAAGCCTATGCTTTTACAATTGGTCGGGGGTTTGGGTTAGGTTTTGGCATAGGTTTAGTTGCAAATGATGAAAAAAGGTTGCGACGTTTTCCCAAACAGCTGCGATGGTTTGCCAACCTTCGCAACGATTTGAGAGGGAAAATGGAGGATTGTTTGTAAAACGGTCGCCGGATTTCCTGACCTATAATCATTGGTCGCGACTGTTGGACACGACCTATGTCGAGGTCGCAACATGATTTTGCTGTCCCTGCTCCACTCCCTCCATTGGTGGGGAGTAGGGACATTTGGCCATGCTAAAGAATAAGCAAGCTTCTGAATCGCTTTTTGATACCAGGGCCCACTGTTTATTCAGCATTTGACCCACGCACCACCATTTGAGGACATTTTTAGCCCCACACCAAAACTAAAGAGTTCTTTTGCCTTTGTCCACAATACTAGATTTGGGAAACAAAACATGCACACATACAGATCAAAATGACCATTAATCTTCTGGTTGTGTAGACTTGGGCTAATTCAGATGATGAATATTAACTCTTGAGAGTGTAAACATGAAACCAAATGGACCCACAATGGTCCATTTGGTTTCATGTTTACACTCTCAAGAGTTACATCTGGTTAAGCAACTTTTCATGTCATTAACCAACTTAGCTTGGGACCACCTGGAACCCTCTCAAGGACCACTGGTGTTCCCCGGGCCACTGTTGAAAACCACTAGCTTACACGATGAATTATTGCTGAGCTGCTGATTATTGGCTGCTATTCAAACAAAAGACAAATCTGGGGTCCTTTATACAATCTTAATCAAATCAAACTGACAAAAAATAAAATATTTAATGCAAATGACTCAATCAAAAACACTACAACTTTTTGAGGTGCTGATTAGATTAGACTGCTATTCAAATAACAGCCAATTCAGACTGCACATCTTTGATTAAAGAATAGCTCGTTTGTCAGTCTAAAAGGTAACCATGCTCTTTTAAACTCTTATTCAAGCCATTTTTTGTTCTTTTAAATCCAACAATCCTGCACTCATACAGTACCTCAGGTAATCATTTTTCTTTGTTGTGAATGTGAATCCACATTGTTAAAGATGGAGTGCCATGGATTTTTTTCTACCCTAAAACATGATCATTAAGTATTAATGTTACATGAAAAGTACGTTTTTTTTTTTGGTTTTTTTTTGCCAAAATGTGTACAGTGTTAAACTGTCATTTTTATGATTCCACCCTACCAGTTCAAGTATGCCTGGTTTGCCTGGTGGGTGGTGATGGGTGGAGATCCACCTGAACTGAAGCCACACCCACAACTTTAGTTGCATGATAAAGGGGGAGGAGTTAGGGGAGGGGCTGAGCATGTGATGTCACTATATTGTTTTTTTTTTTTTTTTTCTATTGGCACATTTGGCCCCCAGGAAGAAACCCTAAATACAAAGGGAAGACATCATTGCACATAAAAAACACACCAAGGGGTCTATTTACATACTGTCACCTCTTAAACATGTACAAAATTGGAAAAAAAATACAAAAATCACGGCATCTCCTCTTTAATGTGTCGTCTCTGCTTTTTTATGTTTCGCAGTTTCTCCTGTACAGCAGACTGTAAGGGAAGAGAGATACCGGTCCCCTTCGCCTAGTTACGTCGCAACGCTGGAAAAACAACTATGGGTAAGTGGAAAAGCACACAAACATTGATGGAAAAAAAGGATAAGAGGGCTGTTGTTTTTGATCCCCTTGATGTAAAAGACCTCCTGTCATGCTCTGCTATGGCCTTTGATTATAGGATGAGGTCATATATTAGAGCATAGATTGCATTTCAGAGAAGTATCTGCTTCTACTCTGAGCTAGTCAACCTAGTGGTTTACTGTGAAAGGCTACAACATTGTCCATATGTTGGGATTAATAATAATCCCCCCACGCCTTCTCTCTCTCACTCGCTCACACACTCACGCTCTCTGTCTATCTCTCGCTCGCTCACACACTCTCGCTCGCTGTCTCTCTTGCTCGCTCGCTCACACACTCTCGCTCGCTCCCTCTCTTGCTCGCTCGCTCTCTCGCTTGCTCGCTCACTCCCTCACTCTCTCGCTCGCTCACACACTCCCTCACTCTCTCGCTCGCTCACACACTCTCTCTCTCACCCTCTGCACTCTTTCTCTCTTTCTCTCTCTCTCTCTCTTTCTCTCTTTCTCTCTCTGTCTCTGTCTCACACACTCTCTCTCTCTTTCTCACTCACTCACTCTCTCTCTCTCTCTCTCTCTCTGTCTCTAAGTTAACATGTGGCAAGGTTATTTTTTTCAGGCAAAATATTGTTGTCAATATTGTGCATTTACTGTGTGTGTGTGTGTGTGTGTGTGTGTGTGTGTGTGTGTGTGTGTGTGTGTGTGTGTGTGTGTGTGTGTGTGTCGCGTGCGCACACATTTTGTGCTTGTTCCTGCATCAGTCTATAATATTTTCCCACAAATCTGCATTTGTGCGTGCATGTGCGCACGCATTTATTTGCATACCATCCACCCAGTTGCCTCCCCACCGGGGGTGTGTGTGTGTGTATTGCTGACATCCCGAGGGGTTGCAGTTTTTGAGTGTGAAGTTGGTCAGATCAGCGGTTCTTCTCCAGAACCAACACGGGACGTGATTACAGTAAAGCTAATGCAAAGACGACGTGATGTGAATGAATGACGCAATGCAATCGACGCGGGATGTAACCCTTTAGTTAGATATTAACCAATGGGTCTTGAAACAGCATGAGTTTGGCTGACGAATGTGAAAAATATATATTCTCTATATTTGCATAATACTGTATAAAAGGGGTTTTCAACAGTTGTTCCGGGGACCACCAGTGGTCCCTGAGAGAATTCCAGGTGGTCCCCCAGGCTAAATGATGGACAGTTGATAACCAAGTTGACCCTTATAGATCCGTAACTCTTGAGTCTCTTAAGATTTAAATTCTATTTAAATGTATGAATTACTTAAATGTCAAGAATATACACAATTAGAAAATGTAGCAGAGTTGTTATTTTGACCAACGTTTTGCCAGTTTATCTACTAAATTGTGGACAAAAACTTGAAAATCCTTGGTTTTGGGGAGAATAAGAGATTAAACTCTATGTCCATAGCTAAAAAGCAGAATAAATAGTGGACCTTGTAGTATGAAAAAGGTTGAAAACCACTGCTGTATAATAATTGTGAATGACTTATAATATTATTATAATATTATACATTATAATACGTTACATTATAATACTCTTGCATACAACAGTCAGATTTACTGTACACACCGTACAAAGTCAAACAGATGTACTGTTGGGACCTTGCCTGGCTCTAGCCCTAAATTGTAAATTCACCGAAAAAAAATACAATAAAAATACTACCTTATTTTTCTCTCCTGCGATTCAAACTTTCAGACTGAATAATGAAGTGAAACGAAATGATAATTCAGTCTGAATGTCAGGCTGAATGTTGGGACCTTGTCTGCCTTTTGTATCTTTCGTGGTACATTTTTTGGAGAGGCCTTGACTGCATTTGTGCTCGTATTTGTAGTGCAGGCTTGCAGGGACAGGCTTCGGGAGAGAGAGCTTATGTATAACAGGTGGTCCGGGGACCACCAGTGGTCCCTGAGAGGATTCCAGGTGGTCCGCAGGCTAAATGATGGAAAAGTTGGTTAACCCGATGTAACTCTTTGAGAGCGTAAACATGGAACCAAATGGACCCTTGCGGGTCCATTTGGTTTCATGTTTACGCTCTCAAGAGTTAAAATATTCATCATGTGAATTAGCCCCAAGTCTACACAACTAGAGAATGTAGAAGATTAATGGTCATTTTTTGATCTGTATGTTTGACTGTTTTGTTTCCCAAATCCAGCCTGGTATTGTGGATGTTGTAAATGTTCAATTCTAGTTATAGTGGGCAAGTATAATGTAGTATTTATCCATACTCCATACATCCGTCTCATTAGCCAAGTATCCTAGAACACCCAAAGCAGTATTTGACATGTATAGTTCCATCACCCGGTGACATAGTTGGTGTATTTGTTTAATCCCCAATGATCGTGACATTATTTATGATTATCATGTTTTGAGCATGATCGGCTAATGTCAGGTCCCACTCACCTATAAATGACCAAAAATTGTCACACGCGTCACACACAAATACACACATACACATGCACTCACACATTTTAATAATTCATGTCCACATAGGAGATACAATACAAGGACACAAATATTTACAAGGTGCAGTACAGGATACAGTTAACAGAACCCAGACAAGTACCTATACATATTACACACCCCCACTTAACGGTGTCGTCGCCATACTTGACGGCTACCGATAGTAGAAGAGACTGCACAGAATTTTGCAAGCTGTTTGGCTGCTTTTGTTGACATTCCAAGTTGTTGGAAGCCTCTTACAACCAACCTATGTACACCAAAGTCAAAAAGTCCTATAGGATTCCAAGAGAAAAGTCCTATCAGATTTGGAACAATCCTATTAGATTTCCACTAGGAGTCAAATTGGATTCCAAATGAATTCTACAGGTGCTGGTCAACGAATTAGAATAATTTGAACAGTGCAATCGTTAAATTCTTTGAATGCATTTCTTGTGCAGAAAACAAATCAGGTGTTCACCGCACCTGTCCTACTGGTTATAGTAATCACAGAACTCGTTACCTGTAAAAAAAAATTGCTCAGCTGAGCTTTCCAAAAGGCCCATTTAGGCCATTTAACTGTGACACTGTTGTTTCATTGAATTAGAATAATGGAGAAACCGTTTCATTGAATTAGAATATTTTTTATTATAATTAGAATCATCACTTTCTCAGTATTTTGTGGCTGCCCCCTTGGCTTGTATGACTGCCTGAAGTCTCCTTGCAGGGGTTGACACTAAGGTCTCCGAGGTACTTGCCCATCGGGCAAGTGCAAATCAGGTTCTACTTGCCCTCAGCCAAATGGACCCTTGCGGATCAATTTGGTTTCATTTTTACACTCTCAAGAGTTAAAATTCATCATCTTAATCAGCCCATAGTGGTCACAGACCCAGTGGTCCCTGACCCCAGCAAAATGATAGTTTGGAACCAAGTAGACCTGGGAGAGAGATAGGTAGAGATAGCTAGTTCTTCAAATCGATGCCACGGACAGGGCTTGACAGTAACACTTGCTCGCTTGCCCGGGGCAAGTAAAAAAATGGTGGGGCAAGTGAAGACTGCTACCTGGTTGCCCGATCAGGCAAGTGTGCAACTTCGTGCACTATAACACTACACAAGATAAATTTGTCTTGAAGGCGGTCATTGCACTCTGCCTCTGTGTCTTTCACTGCTTTCTAGCTATCTACCTCTCTCTCTCCCAGGTTCATTTGGTTCCAAACTATCATTTTGCTGGGGTCAGGGACCACTCGGTCTGTGACCACTATGTGCTAATTAAGATGATGAATTTTTAACTCTTGAGAGCGTAAAAATGAAACCAAATGGACCCTTGCGGGTCCATTTGGTTTCATTTTTACGCTCTCAAGAGTTACATCTGGTTAACCAACTTAGCTGGGGACCACCTGGAACCCTCTCCGGGACCACTGGTGGTCCCTGGACCACCTGTTGAAAGCACCCAAGTAGGAAGTAAACTTAAAAGCAAAATTTACAATATATTTTTGGGGGGGCAAGTGACCATGACCTGAGGGCAAGTAGAACCTGATTGCACTTGCCCGATGGGCAAGTACCTCGTAGACCTTAGTGTCAACCCCTGCACAGAGACTTCAGGCAGTCATACAAGCCAAGGGGGCAGCCACAAAATACTGAGAAAGTGATGATTCTAATTATAATAAAAAATATTCTAATTCAATGAAACGGTTTCTCCATTATTCTAATTCAATGAAACAACAGTGTCACAGTTAAATGGCCTAAATGGGCCTTTTGGAAAGCTCAGCTGAGCAAATTTTTTACAGGTAACGAGTACTGTGATTACTCTAACCAGTAGGACAGGTGCGGTGAACACCTGATTTGTTTTCTGCACAAGAAATGCATTCAAAGAATTTAACGATTGCACTGTTCAAATTATTCTAATTCGTTGACCAGCACCTGTATATGATTTCCCCCCAAAATCCTATAGGAATCCTATTGGATTTTCTTATAGATCCTATAAGATCCTATAGGATTCCTATAGGAATCCAATAGGACTGTTATTGTTAATCCAAAATCCTTCCCAAATCTTTTCTATTGGACTTTTCAAAAATCCTATAGGATTTTGACTAGTGTCCTAGACTGCCACTCGCAGTCATCCCAGCATGCAGCACGCATGGATGCATGCACGCACGCACGCACACACACACACACACACACACACACACACACACACACACACACACACACACACACACACACACACACACACACACACACACACACACATGCGTGTGCAATGCCATTCATATGCCTGTGTAAATTTGATTCCAAAAGGCAGCCATGTTATTATTGCTGAATAATTTAAGACAAAGAATGTTTCCTTGATCTGCTGTAGTTACTGTATATACAGTATATACAGTGTCCCTATCCCTGTAGGGTGCTGTCATTGTGCTGCATGCAGGGTGCTT
This sequence comes from Benthosema pterotum, assembly GCA_039105355.1. Lineage (NCBI taxonomy): Eukaryota > Metazoa > Chordata > Actinopteri > Myctophiformes > Myctophidae > Benthosema > Benthosema pterotum. The sequence goes on from CM076977.1 coordinate 39,683,695, forward strand.
GTAGAAATGTGGAATGGGGGGGTGTAGTTGAAGGTTGTTTTAGCCATGCTGTGTAAAACATTTAGTAGGCTCAAACCTAGCAAACTTGTTATTAGTAAGCAGCAGTGCAGTGCATTAGGGCACTTTTATGACCCCTCGTGTCCGGGGCTCAGCCTGGCCTGGTGTAGCACCGACTGAGTGCAAACCTAATTCACAACCCTGGATAGTGATGGAGTCTAATGAATATTACAGCGTGTTGCTCTCCACTTCTAATGTGGTCTTTATCTGTCATCAGCTCAAGGATGTGTGTGGAAGAGGGAAAGTACAGTCATTGCCATTGATTCCAATATGCAAAATGAAAAAAGTACAAAAAGGCACAGAACCAATTAAAAGGGAATTCCACCCATTTTCAACATTTTACCATGTCATTAATATACATTTACCCTAGAGTTATTGTGTGGACTCCCTCCATTCTCCCTCCATTCTTATTGTCCTAGAAATGGGGGTTCTGAAAAAAAAAATGTTAACATTGTTAACAAAACATCAAGTTGTGTTTCACCATGGCAATGATTTTTCTTTTAGGACCTTTTTTCCTGAGTGTGTACAAATGGAACCAAATGGTTCCATTCGTACACCCTCAGGAAAATGTTGAAAATGGGTCGGTGGGAATCCCTTTTAAGGTGGTGGAGCTCCCCCCCTTCTCTCTCTCCTCCAACAAACCTCTGTGTTTTATTTGAGGGTTGTCAGAATCTTCAATTTCTATGGACCAAGTTCACTTCTTGATGAAAGAATACATGCATCAATGATCATTCTTTGGGGTGGTTGTGTTCCACCTGCTATCCTTCTCCCTTGTGTCATATATAGCAGCTCACAAATCTGGCTGCTGTGTTCTGCACTTTGTTGTATGTCAATCCCAACAGGTTATGGGCAGTCTCTCTTTCTCTTTCTTTCTCTCTCTCTCTTTCTCTCTCTCTCTTATTTGTAGCCCATGTGTATACACACAGACCATGCAAGACGCGCCTCTCTCTCTCTCCTTCTCATTCTAATTGGAGCTGCACATACAGCCCTCTCAGTCTTCCCATCGTGGCAGCTCTCTGGGTTCCCAGAGCGTGTATATGGACCCGCAGCATCCACACACACAGCCCCTCGCACCACAGGATCAGCCACCCAGACTGAGAGAGAGAGAGGGAGAGAGAGACGGGGGAGAGGAGCGGGGGGGTGGAATCTGGGGAGGAGTCTGGAGCAACCTCCTTGCCTCTCTGTTGGCTGAGTCTGAATGGTAGAGCAAACGAGAGAGGGAGAGAGATAGTGAGTGAGCGCGCGCGTGAGAGAGAGCGAAGGAGGGGGCGTGTGGAGAGCGGAGACGCTGAGAACGGGAATGGAAGGGCAGTGAGAGAGCGAGCGAGTATTCAGTTCAGAGCTGAAGAGACAGAGAGCGTGAGCCTGTGGATGCTCACACATACAGCTGACAGACCGACACAGCGACAACCCCACAGTCTCCATCTAGAGAGTGCGTATACAGTACTGGAGCTCACCCTCTTTGGTGAGACGCGGCACCACCACCGCTGCCACTGCTCACTCTTATCAACCGACGGCAAAACTCTGAGAGAAGAAGAACAGCGGCGGTCAAGTGGAGAGCAGGTGGCTGAGAGCGAGAGGAAGAGGAGGAGGAGAAGAGGCATAAAAGGACAAGAAGAAGAAGAAGAAGAAATAAGGACGCTACTGTCTGTGGGACTCCAAACGTCGGTCCCCTGACTGCAGAAGAATCGTGTTTTCTTGTGTGTCTTCTTGATATATCTATTCGAGCACTCGACCCATCTATCCATTCACCATCAGAAGTCTTTGCTGTGTGCGTAGTGCCTGTCTGCCTGCCTGCCAACTTCGACTTCACACTTGCCCCAGATTTCTTCAGATCTTTTTTTTTTGTTTTGTGTTTTGCGCTCTCCGCTGCTCCCCGACAGTCCAGTCATGATCCCTTGGGTTCTGCTGCTCTTGTTATGGTTCTCCGGACGCGGTAAGTAAGTCTAATCTATAGCCGGTGTCCTGCTGTCTACCTCTCTCTTTCTCTGATTGCTAAGTGCGTGTTTGTGTCGGTCCGGCGGACATGTCTGCGTTCTGTCTCTCCTCGCTGCGAGACCTCTAAGCTTCGCCCCATGTCTTTTTTTGTGTGTGTGACTATACACTCTTGTGTGCCGTGTTAAATGCGAGGCGCGCAAAGGAGGAGAGAGTAATTAGATCAGGGTCCGTGTGGCGGTGGTCCTATAAGGGGGGCTTGTCTGCCTGTCTGGGGCTGTCAGTGGCCGTGGTACACCCCCCCACCCGGCACTTTTCTGATTCACTAGTTCATTACGGCTTTTATTCGGCGTGTCAGCCTTGTTAAATACCTTCCATTCAGCCTGGATGTTCGCACGCACGCACACACGCACACACGCACACACGCGCACACACACACACACACACACACACACACACACACACACACACACACACACACACACACACACACACACACACACACACACACACACACACACACACACACACACACACTCTCTCGCAGTCTGAAAGGCTCTTTACCCCACAGTCCCACTTACATTGTTTTGAAACTGTGAGAATGTCCCCCTTCAATTCAGTGACTGGGGGCAGTTAAAGAGGGGAGGGTATTGCGGGCGGTATTCAGGAGTTCTTACCCCCAAAAACCCACACAGACTATCCAGAAAGGGCACTGCCACCACCACCATCATTTCCTCTGTCAATGTGTGTTGTTGTTGTTGTTTGTATTCCTATAAGACAGTAGTGGCAGTGCATGATGTCTGTGTGGACAGAATGAGGACAGGCGACTTGTTTTCCCCCAAAGCTTGTCACCAGGTGGTTGTCTTTTGGAAAACAATAGTAGTAGTAGTAGAAGAAGAAGAAGGTGTAAAAAGTGGCAAAGATCAGTATAAAGCAGTGCTTTTCAACCAGTGGTCCAGGGACTACCAGTGGTCCTTGAGATGGTTCCCCAGCTAAATTGGTTAACCAGATGAAAAGTTGGTTAACCAGATGTAACTCTTTAAGAGTGTAAACATGTCTCTCTCAAGAGTTAAAAATATTCAGCATCTGAAGCCTCTACTACACTATTAGAGATTATAAGATTACGCTATTATAAGATTATGGTCATTATTTTTTATCTGTATGTTTGCCTGTTTTTAGCAAAAAGAAATCTTGAGATTTGGGGGTTTGTGGGTGCTAAAATGTCAAACGGTGGTCCTCCTTGACTCAAAATGCTGAATAAATAGTGGGCCCTGGTATCAAAAAAGGTTGAAAACGACTGGTATAAAGTATAGCGGAACTACTCTCCACAGGGGGCTGTCTGAGAAGGATGGACTTGCTGAGTGAGACACAGTGGTTGCAGGGGCGGATTTAACATGTCCCATCTGGGGGGGCAAGAGAACATGTTGAAGGGGCAAGAGAAAATGGTGTGGGGGCGGCTTCATGATGAAGTCGCACCCATACCATTTTCGGTTACAAGCCTTTTATTAGTCAAGTAAAGCATCAATAATAACATCGGTTGTTGTTGAAGTTGCAACAGACACGCAGCATGCATAAAGCTAAAGGTCTGACTCAGAGTTTTCTGTTTTCAATGATGAAATGCTATTGGTTTAGTGGTGACAAAGCTGTAGTTAGTTAGTAGCAGTAGTAGTGTTTCACATAATTTTAAACATAAGCACTTTAATTTGAAATATCTTGGGTTGTTTTGCATGGCATCATGTTTGGGGGGGCAAACTGGGTATCATTGCCCCCCCCCCCCCCCCATGCCTAGATCCGCCCCTGAGTGGTTGTATGCTTCCGTCTGCCCCCTTGCACCCCCCCCCCCCACACACACACACACCCAGCGTGTCCTTTGGAAGGTCAGGGTCAGCATCTCTGCCACTGCCTCCTTTCAGAATGTGACCCCATCACGGCAGGGGGTGTTGCTATAGCAGGACTGTGAAAGAATGCTCTGTCTCTGTCTCTGTGTGTGTGTGTGTGTGTGTGTGTGTGTGTGTGTGTGTGTGTGTGTGTGTGTGTGTGTGTGTGTGTGTGTGTGTGTGTGTGCGTGTGTGTGTGTGTGTGTGTGTGCGTGTGCGTGTGCGTGTGTGTGCGCGTGTGTGTGTGTGCGCGCGTGTGTGTGTGTGCATGACGTGCGTGTGTGCGTGACTTGCTTTTGTGCCGGTCTCCCCAGAGGGTGTTGTAACCTTTTGTTCATCTTGACGTAGAGCGACGGAGGGGAAAAGAGGACGAAACGAATCCATTTCAATCTGGGTCCCGTCAATGATGAAATTGATAGCTGTGCGGTTGCAACACATCCTACACAACCACAAACAGACACAAGACGAGAAGAAGAAGAAGCCGGTAAACAACAACGTTGTTGTTTCTCTCTCTTCTCTCTCGCTGCTCTCTGTGCCATTCCCACATGTTGATCTCGTGTCAACAGCCAGGGGAGAGATGTTTAAAAATGCATCAATCATTACACCAACCCGATGCTCACAACACGACCCCGGCTCCTTTTTTTTAAAATGTGTCTTCGCGTTCTTTTATTAATTTGCACAATTTATTTTCCTGCATGCGTTTCTGTAAAAACAGTACATCAACCGCAATTGTTTATGCTGCGCCGAGAGCACGCAATCATAGCTGGACGCACACATGGGCCACGCGAGCCACTAATTTGAATGTGTCTGCGGGGTGATGAAGCTCCTAATATGGCTCTCAGCGGCACACGCTTTAGGGCCATGCTTTAGGGGCGCATAGATCACACCGAGAGAGAGAGCCTGTCAGCTTTTTTTTCCCCCTTCCATTTTAGTGTCTAGTGCAGGATTCTGTATTTTTATGACCGTAGGATTGGAAGTGGGTGTCCTGGGAGTGTTGACACAAACAGTTGTGTAAGTGGACTGCCGCGGGTGGATGGCAGCTAGGGGAGTGGTAGGGACCGTTCCAACTGGCTGGTTGCGATCGGCGTTTTGGGGGCAATTTTTTTCTAAGACGCGGACAAAATAGGGCCGTCGTGCCTTACGGCACAGTATATACCTCCACGTCTATTTCATTTGTGACCAGTTCTAACTGCGGTTGAGTCATTGGGGAGAGAGTAATGGTTCAGGAGAGGAGAAAAACTGATTTTGTTTCATGTTTATGCAAAATGAGTTAAATTTCACCCTGACATTGTATATTGTACAAAAAAAAACTTTGCTCTGAAAGAACATACTGAAAGATATCAGATATCAGAGCTGAATCTGACTAGAAATATGAAATAAATGCTTAAAACATGTAGCTAGGTGTAACATTAGAGGCCACAGAAGTGAACCTTTCAAGCCTGTTTTCTCAAGACATTACTCTACTGTATAAGCCATATCTCAAAGACTGGTGGGCCAAACTGAACATTAAATCTATCAAATTGTTGCTACTGTATCCTGCTTTCACATGCCATGATAAAACAAAAAAAGAAAAAACAAACAAACAAAAAAAAAACGACAATGATTCAACTTCGGCTGTGTTGGGTCACATTTGGTCGTGTTGGGTCACATTTGGTCGTGTTGTCTGCACACACTGTGCTACAACGAGGGCGTGTGTATATACCGGCAATAAACAGCTCCTCCACACTATCTTAAAGCATCTATAAACTTCATAGCATCTGCACTGCCAGTCAGCCCTTTGCTTGTTTATTTACCTCACTGGGTTGTGGTAAAAAAAAATGTCATTCCATTTCCCCTGCTTCCGGAGATTGGTACAGTATAACCGCACAAAATAAAATAAATAAAATAAATTCAAAAGCCTACACTTTTAACATCCAATATCCATGTACATAGTCATGCATAGAGTATGAGCAATCTTCCCTATAAGCACTGTCACGGTTAGAGTTATGTGCGGACGGACAAAATCTATATATCCAACAACAAGTTAACAACCAAACAACCAAAACCTGCAGATAGGGACCAGTGGGGTAAGGAGGGAGATTGCTACGCATTTCTTTTTCCTGCAAGAGTTGAGCCATTACCATAATATAAAATATTGCAGAGATCCTCCTCTGCCAGGTAAACAGGAGATAACAACCCCCCTCCCAAGCCTTTAGCTTTTTTTTGCCTGCTCCGACTGGAAGGGAACAAGTGGTCTCCCGTAGCTAAGTGTTGTCGTACAAATTACGCCTCTGTTTATAGTGCACCGTGTCCGGTGTGTTAGCAGAAAGAAAGCCAGCCACAGAGAGGAAAACAATATTGTTTTTCCTTTTTATGAACCGCTGGGATATTATGGCAGAGAACTACGGCCACGGTATAGCTATATCCCTGTCTGTTGTGAGCAGGGGCGGATCTAGGCATGGGCATGGGGGGGTGGGGGGTGCCCAGACTGCCCCACCAAATTAAAGTGCTTATGTTTAAAATGATTTGAAACACTACTACTACTGCTACTCACTAACTACAGTTGTGTCACCACTAAACCAACAGCATTTCATCATTGAAAACAGAAAACTCTCTGAGTCAGACCTTTAGCTTTATGCATGCTGCGTGTCTGTTGCAACTGCAACAACAACTGATGTTATTATTGATGCTTTACTTGCCTAATAAACGTCCTGTAACTGAAAATGGTATGGGTGCGATTTTCTCCTGTCCCCCCAATGGGGAAATGCTACATCCACCCCTGGTTGTGAGACAAAGATAGGGCACTGTATCTGGTACTGGATTGTATGTGTTATGTTTCATTTTCTTCACCGGCAGTTGAGAACAAAATAAAAAGAGGCAGGCAGCAGAGAGAGAGAGAGAGAGAGAGAGGTGAAAAATGAGGGGGGAAAAGGAGAGCGAATCCTTCTCCATCCTGGCCGTGGCTGTTGCCTGGTATCTAGGGCACCTTTTCTCTCCCGGTCAGTCACCCGTTTGTGCCGCTGACAGATGTTCGCCAGGATTCCCAGTCAAAAAGTCCCCAAACATCACTGCACAGAGAGTCACCTCGGGCCAGAGCAGTGCACAACCTCGACTGTCGTCTCTCTCTCTCTCTCTCTCTCTCTCTCTCTCTCTCTCTCTCTCTCTCTCTCTCTCTCTCTCTCTCTCTCTCTCTCTCTCTCCCTCCCCATCTCTCTCTCCCTCCCTCTCCCCCTCATGCACTCACTCTTGTCCTCCCAGCTTTCTTCATCTCCGTTTCTCCCTGTCCTCTCCTCTCCTCCTCCATACACTGCACGAGTTCCTGAGTGCAACCGTTTAACGAGTGCGAGGGGCCGGAAATGTCTGTGTACTCTCAATGTCGCTCTGCATCTCTCTCTTCCCTCTCTCTGCCCCCATCCGTGCCCCCTCTCTTTTTGTCTCACCCCCCACCTCCCCCCATCCCCTCTTTTTACAAGATGCTGCGTGATTGAGCACCCTATAGCTGCTGTCAGGGAAATGGTGTTGGAATATCTGAGAGAGTGTGCTGTCCCAGTGGAGATGGGGGGTTGGGGGGCTGTTTTAAGAATAGAGTCTTGTACTGGATGTGCTATGGTCTCGTGCAGGCGGAGTGTTGGACAAAAAAGAAAAAAAAAAGAGCCACACATTGCTGCTAGTGCAGCCTCATGGAGTGACTCTCTCTCTCTCTCTGTCTCTCCCTTTCTCTCGTCTGCTCTCACTGTGTCACCGCTATCCCCTGACACCTTGTAATAATTGAAATGCAAGCTGCCCAGCAGCGCATTTCTCTCTCTTCGTCATATTCAACGATATGAAAAAAAGAGGGATTGAGCGAGAGGCGAAAATGGAATGTCATCGTTGTGTTTCTTCTTGTTGGTACTCGGGCTTGTTCACTAGGGGCAGTGCAGTGCTGCAGCAAGGGAAGGAATTCGTTCTCCATATCCCCATTCTACACCTCAATCTCTGGCTCACTCAAACTAGTTTTATTTCAATTAAGCAGTGGTGTTTCTACAGTATAGGCAATTTGGAGCCCCCGGCAAGATTTTTACCCTGGAGCTCTCCCTTACCAATGACATTAATTGTCCGTCTATTTGGACTGTCTGTCTGTCTGTCTGTCTGTCTGTCTGTCTGTCTGTCTCATCAATGAATTTCATTGGTAAAGGGGGCTCAATGAATTTCATTGGTTCCATCATACCCAGCATTGTAACATAAAACATTGATTTGTATATACTGCTCTGTTTGTATAGAAAATGATGAAAACCACTGGTTGAAGGACTATAAAATGAATAGGGTGAACTTACTAGTGTGACAAAATATATCCCCCCCAAGGGATACAAATATGGACCATTTTTTAAACTAAAGAACATATTATATGTGTGTTAAATGTTTAATTCTAGTTATATATAACGTATAACGTATTTATCCATATGAAGCTTATTAGCCTGGGATCCTTTTAAAGCATGTCTGGTGGTCGCCCATGGCGCCCCAGGCAACTGCCTAGTCTGCCTAATGGCAAAACACCCCTGCCATTAAGGACCCCCCGGTTTAATGAAAGGTCTCTGGGAATCCCGGTTGACACTGCAAAGTCCTCTGTGTTCATTCAACACAGTCGTTGTACAAAAAGGCACCAAATCTGGACTATTTGTTTTGTAATTTAGCAACTCCTCATGGAGTGAACTGTTAGTGATCTGCTGTGTTTTTGCTACCAATTTCTGTGGTTACATTTGTTTTTTTTTCTACTACCAGTTAACTGCCTGACAACTTCAAATGCACTTTTCTATGGAATTAGGCACGCTTTGATCCTGGAAAAGAAAGAAAAAAGGAAAACATAATTAAAATGTCATGTTTAGATGAGTTGATGTTTCACCAACGGAAAATTAATTACTATGACACAACCAACCAATAGTTCCCCCTTTTATGTTTACATGAGCTCCATTTCACTCACAAATTGCACCCAATTACTGTACCTGCAGCTGCATTAGCCTACAGCAGGGGAGCCCAACCAGTAGATCGGGATCTACCGGTAGATCTCGGCCTGATCTCAAGTAGATCTCGGGAGATGTGGGGGGGAAAGAAAAAAAAGGCGGTGGATAAGAAAATGCAATGGCAGTGTTTGTCCATGTCTGTTGTACTTATGTTGTACTGTTGTAGGCCTATTTATGACAAGTCTGTTGTACTTTATGCTTATATGGACATAAAGTAAAGTGGTAAAACAAAGTAGTGTTGTGTTGTTGTGAAGTTACTGCAGGCTGGCAACGATGCGTGTGGTTTGAAATGCTGATATTGGACTGGTAGATCCCGGAGGGGTTGGCTGTTGAAAAGTAGATCTTGGGTCAAAAAAGGTTGGGCACCCCTGGCCTACAGTGTGGGTTAGAGGGTGTTTTTCACTATAAGCAAAGGTATTTTCAGCCAGGAAACCCAGTACAGAATCTTTGTAGATCAAATGTTTGTTTAAAGAACAGCCAATCTTGTAGGGTTGTGCCAAGGATGAATAGAACAGTACCCCAGCTTGAAGACATGCTTAAGCAGTGAGGGCAAAATGTGACACAAATGGCCTCCAAGTGGATGACGCTCGCACACGTTCAACTAGATCTTATAGGAGAATTCCACACCAAAACACATTGGGCCTCAATCTCCCTTGATTCCCGTGACATGATTCATAATGTCCTTGATTTATGTCACAGATGTCACATTTTCTATATTTCACCCTTGAGGTCCCTGTCCCAACCTCGCCATTCCAACAGTTAACGTGGCCGCAGGTTGTCTTTATTCTACTGCAGTTATTTCTGTAACTCCAAACTTATATTTCTTTTCACACATAGAATAGTCCAGTAGTGTGGCACTACTTTTCCACACTCACTCCAGAAAGCCACATAGGCATAGTTCTGTCTTAGCAAAAAATAGTCTAGCCTTAATCTATAAGCTCAAAACACAATGCTCTGTGATGTGTTCTGTGCTTGTATAATTAGATACTTTCTCTTTGCAATTTGCTTTGAATCTAAATCCTGATTTTCTTTTTATATTTCTGATCAAAATGCATTTAGTTATAGTTAAGTTAGGTATAGTTATATGACATGAACTTAATACAATTATGCTGGACATGAAAAAATATTAATACTTAATACAGACAGAAGTAATTAAAGCGAGTCATGTTTGCATGTCTGGAATTGGAACAGCTGAACTTAATAATAATACTAATAATAATGACCTGCTTCCGGTCGCCTGATCCTCATTGTGACATTGTGTTACACCAACAGACTTAACGTGAATAGATAGATAACGGTCCCAGGATGATGATGTCACTCTGTTGCATGTTGTGTGAGTGACAGCCATATGGTTTGTCGCTTCCCGCTGCTGTTTGTTTGCATCGCGGCTGTTCCATCATCCCTGCGGCTTAAGTCACCTCGAATGATTTGAACCCTGCTCATTTTTGCCGGCATGTGCTAGATGAAACCCCCCATGCCGTTAATCTCTTCCAAAGCCCAGGTCCCCGGTTGGATATTTATGGTAATAACACATGAATAAATATTACCAGATACCAGATTTGTTGACGGCGGGATGCAGGGAGTTTATTTTGGTTTTATCCATAGCAACGTTATTAAAAAGTGCGACATGATGTTTGACGGCATGGTATCTACGATTCCATGTCAAATCAATCGATAAATCATAGTAAACGGATGGATAAATCTTTCAAAAGTGGATAGGCCTACTTGAAATATTCAGAGAGAGAAAGAGAGCTATTAAACCATTCTGAAATGTACTTTTGATGTTTTAACTTGTATTGGAAAATAGCGGGTGTTCACGCCACAGAGTGGCGCGCTATTGGGCATCTACAACTGCTACTTGGGGGCGGGGGGATTGTGAAAACGCAGAACAAATCTTTCAATACAGTATGTTCTTTCAGAGCGACTGTTTTGTAGCATCTAAAATGACAGCTCAAAATGGGTTAAAATTAAGTATCTCTTATTATTATTATTATTCATGTCAAATCATGAGTGTTTGGTCTCTCGCTTTCTTCTATCAAATCCTGCCTCATTTTTAACTCGGTAGGTGATGAGATGCAGTGCCAATCTCGAAGAAGGGACGGAACATTGAAGGAAGTGAAGGGAAAACCTGTCAGGAAACAGATGAGATTCAGATGAGATTCCCATCATGTTGAGTGTTTTGTTTTACTGACAGTTTTCCCCTCCATGGGACGCATCTCTTCCGTCACTTCCGTCAGTCGTGTCCGCAGTGTTAATAGAAAAAAAAATCTATATATAAGTATATATCAGTATGGCTTATTCTGGGGAAAAGCAGGCAACAACATCCTGTTTGTTCACCCCAGGCTTCGTTAAAGCGATCGGCCCCCATGCAGCCCTGCGTTCCATTTACAACAACGCCCCCACTGATAAACACACCCTCCCCACCTCCACCCCCACAGACATTGCTGTTGAATCTCATTCCTCGGGGATAAATTTATCCAGATTGGAGCAGCACTCACTTTGCAGGGGGAAAAAAAGGCATTATCCCAGATTACATGTCTACCGCGGCAGCGGCGGCAAACGTTAAGTAATTCAACCAGATGCTGTTGTGATGTGCTGGGTCACCTGAGGAGGACCCCCCTCCCTCCCCTCCTGTGTTTATCAGACCACCATCGCCCTCCCTCTGACACACCACCCTTGGGAGAAAGGATGACTGTGAGTGACTAGGTTCTAGCTGATGTGGATGAGGGGATTACTACCTTTTTCTCTCAGCCTGGGAGTCAATTGTGGCTGCCGAGGTGCTTGTTGTGGTTTTTGTGAGGTTAGGTTTAGGCATAGTTTTTAGTGAGGTTAGTGTTGACAATAACAAGTCAATGGCATTGGTTAGTGATGCTGTGAGTGATGCTTAACATAAGGCAGTGATGCGTTAACATATTTTATGCCAAGGACCACCAGAATTATCTATATTTGGCTGCGGACCCCCCATCTGAAAACATGTCGTTGTAGGGATCCCCCAGAAGCAACAATTTTAGTTCAAAATATTTGCTTCCGAAAGAATATACAGTATATTCAAAGATTTGCATCACATTTTCAGTTTTTCAAAAATATCAGAGCTACAAGCTCACAGCACGCCACTCGGTGGTGCGCTGTGAGCTTGTAGGCCTGATATTTTTCAATAGCTTAAGTGTAACATAATGCCTTTGAACACCAAACTTAATTGATTTAATCTGATTGAAAATGTGAACTCGTGCGCACTGACTCAACCGACTCAGCATTTTCTCATTGAAAGAATCAGTAGAGCATGGCTATGCACTTGATGCATTTTGGAAGTAGTTTGAATGGTGATTATTAATCATGATTAAATTAACTTTGGAGCTTTGATTAATCTGATTAAAGTTTTTAATCATTCTACGGCCAGGCACCATAAAAAGGCACCTTAAATTGACATCCTTTTTCCAATGTATTAACCTGCCCTGAAGTGTCAATTTCTCTTCTGAAAAGGTACAAGTGCAGTTCAAAGCAAAGCTGCTAGACTTGTCTGTATGAAGTACATATTAAAAACAACCCTCTAAGCACCCACTTACTGAAGCAGTAGTGACAGAAGTCGTGATGGAGAAACACCACCAACACTGGTATTTACTTTGATTATTGGTATTTTTCCCCGAAGCCCAGCTGTGCCACCGTGTCTCTCTGAGGAGGATAAACTGCGTGATGCATCTAGCTACTACTGTATTTAAAAACACCCCCACAACGAAACATGCACATGCAAACGCTTTGCCACACCACCTACATGTCTCAGGCGCTGCTGGGCAGCCATGTGAGGCTGTTGTTTCTCCCCGCTCTTCAGCAGCAATTTTTGAGGCCATTTATTATTTACGAATCCCTCCCTATAATCTGTCCAATGTCCCCCGTCATTCAATCCTAGTGACTAGAGCGTGGGAATTCTTAGTTTGCAGTATCTGACACTTGTATTACGGTGGCTGCTGTGTGCTAGTTGCGACCAGATACAGATGGCGGTTCAGAACTGATCAGAAACTCTTATTATTGGTAGTGTCTCAGCCCTGTGGTGGCTTCTCGTCTAATACCTTTCTACAGTATGTCGCCAAAATGTTGTGACAACACTGTGGAAAAATGACTACCTTTTATCAAGACCTTAGCATAAACATTGTGCTTTTGAGGTTATATTCTGTAACAACATTGTATCATCAGATTCCCGTTTAATATAGGAACGGCTGTCAAATAACTGGCTTGTTGTTGTGGACATTGTTATCTCTCGCATGCAAGCAGCAATCCATCAGCGTAAACCTGCTAGACTCTGCTTTCTGCATGGGTATAGCCATCGCTCTTCTTTTCATGTGATAACTTTGACAGCTGACAGCTGGTTGCTGGACAACAAGGTGTTTGAATGATTGTGTATCTATAGACATGTATGGATTATAGAACAGGAGTGTAATCTAAACTGTTTACAGACTTAATTCCTCTGAGCACATCTCATCATTGATGATACCCCATTGATTATTATACACCTATCTAAATGGTGCATTTATATAGTGCCTTTATCCAAGGCGCTATATTGTGCAGCACATATTATGATGCACAGATATTGTGCATCACATTCACACACTTATGGCGGTTGAAACCATGCAAGGCACAACCAGCACATCAGGAGCAATGTGGGGTTAAAGGGGAATTCCACCCATTTCATTTCAACATTTTCCTGAGAGTACAAATGGAACCATATGGACCCTCTAGGGTCCATTTGGTTAAAAAAGAAAAAAATCCTTAACATGGTGACACACAACTCGATGACGTCATCAGGTTGCGTTTTATCGCGTTTTTTTTCAGACCTCCATTTCTAGGAAACAGATCATGTCCACAAAACATCTCTAAGACACATTGACATTAACTCTGTGCTGCGGTAGCTTGGGTTTGAACCGGGTACCATAAGACACCGCCGCCCCATAGTGTCCAGACTTATTGGCAGTAGACACATGAGACCAGATTCTAACAAAAAAAGTGAAAAAAACAAACAAACAACAAAAAGATTGGTGGTGCACTGGTGCTCAAACTTCCCATATCTTATCCAAAACACATACGAATCAGTGGCATTTCTTTTCTGTCTAAGGGCTGAAACTTTCTCAGATCATTTGTCTCCTTCCTCCTCCGGTAGCCGGTAGTTATCTGTTCAGATCTGCAGTTTTTAACCTTGGGTAAATCACATGCCAGCCTTGTCACGGCCAAGACGCCGCTGATAGAATGTTGTGTAGCAATCCTCTGTGTGTCTTAACAGTTAGTCGCTAAACTATTGAGCCAACTGAAGATAAACACATGCCAGTAGTAGTATGGAAGACTTTGTTTTGTTTGTTTGGACGGGGCAGAGGATATTAGCCCTTTTCTGAACAGAAAGATTGCATTTTTCCAAAATGTCAGATCTAGAAGCTCAAAGCGAGCCACCAAGTGGCGTGCTCACCAAGTGGCGTGCTTTGAGCTTCTAGATCTGACATTTTTCAATAGCCAATGATGCTAAGTAATGATAAGTGATGCTAATGCAAATCATTGTTGATAATGCTAATAATGGTAAGTAATGCTAATAATGTTAATTAATGCTAATAATGCTAGTAAGTAATGCTAATTATGCTAAGTAACCTAATGCTAAGTAAGTAACACTAATAAAGGAGAGTAAATAATGGCAATTATGCTAAGTAGCCTAAGGCTATTAATGCTAAATGATGTTAATAAAGCGAAGTATTGTTAATAATGCTGATACTTGTTAGTTAGTAATGCTAATAATGCTAAATACTGTTAATAATGCTAAGTAATGCTAATGGTGCTAAGTAATGCTAATCATGCTAATAACACTTAAAACACCAACACACGTTACAGCCAAAAATGGTTTAATATCAGCAAATAAAGGATACATTAAGAAAAGATTAAAACTCGTCCAGAGAAGGCCGTTCTAAACAGGTGTGCATGCCATTTGTTTCATAAATGCTGGTGGAGTCAACCTCTCTTGATTTTCCAGAAGAAAATGTGTTATAATTTTGGTGCACACAAAAAGAGAACCTGACCTCCCTTATTTTCTTTTGTGTCAAGTAAAACCATGCTGCGGAGGAGTTCTTTACTAATTATAAGTAGCACCTTGAATTCTATTTCTCTGTGAGACCGCGGGCCTTTCTTCTATATTTTTTTCTCCTTGTTTGTTTTTTGTTTTCCAGCCATAATTATTTCAAAGTAACTTCAAAAATGCGTATCGCAATGCGACCATGCGACTATAGGGAGTACCAGGAGCTCTCCCGATGGGCCGCGACCACAGAGGGCCACTAGGGGGCACTAAAAATTAATGCAGGGCCAAATTTGTGCAAAAATGGGCAGGTGTGGGCCAAATTCACACAATAAATGACTGGGCCGAATTTTTGTCCCAGTCCAGCTCTGCAATGCATGGTTGGCATAGGAGGAATTTAGATCTGATTATCGCTGCCTTCCCAGTCGTTTGTGTGTGTGTGTGTGTGCGTGTGTGCGTGTATGTGTGCGTGCGGATTGGGAGCGGGGTTGCTCGGGGTGTGCCACACCAATTACGGCTGTGTGAGCCCTGCGGTGGCAATATAAATGCAAATCAGCCTTTTAACTCGTGCAAGGGAAGGGAAGAGGACATGGTGATAGAGACGCTCCTCACCTGTGGACCAGCATGTATGTACCTTGTGCCTGAGCTACCTGACATTACCACTGCACTATACTGTGCATGTCATGTGGAGAGGATTGTAAAACAACAGGGGGCAGATAGGGCCAGGGCCACTGCATGTCAGCTTGTACTAGCCATCATTTTCACCCACTTTAGCCATATATTAGATATAGAGCAGTAGGTTTTCAAACAGTGGTCCGGGGATGACCAGTAGTAGTGGTCCTTGAGAGGATTCCCAGGTGGTCCCCAGCTAAATGATAGGATGATAGGACAGTTGGTAACCAAACAGATCCTTATAGATCTGTAACTCATGAGAGTGTAAATGATGGGATGACAGACCCTTATACTATAGATCTGTAACTCCTGAGAGTGTAAAATGGACCCTTACGGGTCCATTTGGGATCCATTTTACACTCAAGAGTTAAATTAAATTTAAACATCTGGATGACTTATTTTCAAGAATTTAGACGTTTAGTAGAGTAGAGTATGTAGAGTAATTGTTATTCCTAAATGCCCTAAATGAGGTTGAGGGTCGGGATTTAGGCTTAGGGTTACGCTTGGAGGGGGCTAGGGTTTTTCTACAAACATTGCTACACCCTTCTCTAAACCTACCCCTAAACCTAACCGCAAGCTAAGATGGTGCACTTGATAACGGTAGAGCGGGTGGGACATGGCAACAACAGGGGCCTGTGGGTTGATGTGACGTCATCACATCATCTGTGAGGCACGTCCACTCCTGGGCTAGATCTGCAGCTGGAGCCTTTTGGAAACAAGTGGTGTGAGGGATGGAAGGTGAACCGTTCCCTATAGCTGTTTTGTGAACCCAGACAGACTTTTGCCACGATATAAGAGCCATGGCTTTCTCTCTTGAAGTGCCATTTGATCTGGCTGTTACAAAAAAAAAAAAAAAAAAAAAAAAACATGTTTTATTCAGCAAAGCGTATCAGACAGACCAGCTATGGCAAACTTTCTTTTGATCCCCCCCAAAAAAGAAAAAAAGTTTTCTTTTTCTGTTTTCCCATTCAGTGAAGCTTTGGAAACGAGAAAAAAGAAAAAGCGACACGTTATTGACGTTGCTTCCCACGGCTGGCCTTGTGTTGGCGCCATTTCTTTTCCTTTTCTTTTTACACCAGTCACCAGTTGTAGAGGCTTCCAGCCACCTGCTTGTCCCTGCGAAGACAATTAGGCATTTGAGAAGTGGGGAGGGAGGGGGGCAATCAGTAGTCAGAATCACAATGTTAGCTCTCCGCATCCTGCACATTGGGGGGGAATGCGGAGGAGGGTTTTGTGTGGGTTGGGATCGGGGGGGGGGGGGCGAGGGGACGCACCCCACACAAAAAGCTCATTCCAGCTCTGCTGACATTGGCACCGTGCCACCCTATTCCACCCCATCTCTAATTAGTGCACGTTTGTTTTGGGCGAAAACCAAGGAGTGGTTGACACTGGGCCTGGGAAACCTGTCAGATGGAGGAGTGTTAACAACAATGGTCCCCCAAACACTTTAGTTTAGTTGGGAGGGGCGGAAATCATTTCGCTGCTGCGACCACTTGCTGTGGTGTGCCCAACGGTCCCGACAGCCGACCGTTAAGGTTTTGTACATTCTATAGTGTCTGGATGGCAGGCTTTGATGACCTATATAACATTCTATAAATGTAGTTTGCTATTGATCCTCATACATATAACACAGCAGGACGCTGCTTGTGACATATCTTCAAACTTGTACTCTTGATAGTTAGACTCCAAAACTAAACATTTCTCTTGCTTTTGTCCACAATAGCAGGCTGGATGTCGGGGGATACAAAACAGTCCAACATACAGATCAAAATGACCATTAATCTTCTACATTCTCTAGGTGTGTTGACTTGGGCAAATTCACATGATGAATATTTGAACTCTTGAGATTGTAAACATGAAACATGGTTTCATTTTTACGCAATCAAAGAGTTACATCTGACCACCCGGAATCCTCTCAAGGAACACTGGTGGTCCCCAGACAACTGGTTGAAAACCACTGCTCTAGGTAATCCCTCAGATATGTCACCCAACCCAGTAGCTGTCAAAAGAACCAACTAAGAAATCTACACCTGTTCATCTCAGAGATGGTTGCCTAGGCAGGGATCGACACAGAAAAATAAATTCACACAGCAACGGTTTGCAACATGATGCCGTTTCATTATTCGACATCGCGGTCAAAAGACCATCTTCAGTCTTTCCTCAAAGGCTACTAAAAATAAAAAGTAATAAATATAGCGAATCAATGAATTAATGTGCCATTTATTTTCACCAGCCACTCCAATTGGATCCTTTTCATCACTCAACTCTCAACACTGTTGCACATTTATTTCCACATTTATTTTTTTTGCCCAGTCGCTGAGTGGAAAAAAAAGAAGAAAAAAAGAAAATAAGATCATTATTCGCGCATTTGTGGGGAGGGCGTTTGGGTGGAGGAGGTTAATGATTTGCCATGCTTACGGGGCTCCCGTTGGCACATGGCTCTTCCAATCTGGCTGCCCTCCCGGCAGAACTGACACTAGTCATTGCTCAGTCCCCCAGGGGACGTTGGCACAAATCACAGAGGGGGGTACAGGGGAGTCAGCGCGGTTCACCACGCTCCACCTGGCCACCGGCCAATGAGACGAGCTGACTTTACAAAGCCCCACCCCCTGCACCACCCCTGTGGTGAGGTGGACGGCACGGCGCTGTGCACTACCTTATTTTTTTTTTACTGTATACCCTTTTTTTTTTTACCTTGATTTAACTTAAGTCAGTGGTTTTCAACCTTTTTGATACCAGGGGCCACTATTTATTCAGCATTTGAGCCACAGACCGCCATTTAATGTCATTTTAGCCTCTACAGACCCCAAAACTAAAGATTTCTTTTGTTTTTGTCCACAATACCAAGCTGGATTTGGGGAAACAAAATAGTCAAACATAAAGATCAAAGTGACCATTAATCTTTTACATTCTCTAGTTGTGTAGACTTGAGCTAATTCAGATGGCGAATATTTTAGGTTTTGAGAGTGTAAACATGAAACCACATGGACCCGCAAGGGGTCCATTGATTGAAGTAATAAGTAAAGTAGTATTATGACTTTTTCTAGAGGGTAATAAGTAAAGTAAAGATACTACTCCCCTAATAATATTGCCCAACACTGCTCATGAATCATGTTTTTATGTCAGTGTATCTCAAACTCTTTCATGTCAGGAACCCCCCAAAATATATGTAATTGCCCACCGACCCCCATTTGAAAATATGTCATTCCAGGAAGCCCCCTGGCCAGAAGCCATATTTGAGTTGAAAGTGTTTATTTACAACCAACATTTTCACATTTTTTTTCGTCTACAAACTCATAGTGATGTGTTCGCCTACCATTCCAAAGCCCCATGTGGATCGGAACCACCCTGTGCGAAGGAACGGCCGCATGCGGCAAATCGTGAACGGGGCTAAAAGCGCGTGCGGGGACAAATGGCTGCGGCACGTGTGGGCCTCCGCTACGATGATGAACAGACCTCATGTCAGAGATTGGATTAGTGTTGAGGGGAAGAGTCCTTAAAAGCCACGCACTGTGCATCGAAGGCCTTATCTGAAGTGATAATGTTACTAGAGGTCTGCCTATAATGACAGATGAGAGGAGCGATCGCTTTAAAAGCCTGATAGCCAGTCTATTTCAGGGTTTTTTCAACCCTTCTATTATTATGTTTTTTCCCAACTGCACTACTAGTGCACTACTAGTGCTCTGCTCTTAAAGCTGGATTCATGACGTAATTGTGTTCTGGTGGTGTCGCAACCTAGAAATAGCAGAAATCTCAATGCTTCCAAAACAGTCACCATTTGGGTTTTGTACTGGGCAGGGGTTGACACTAAGGTCTCCAAGGCACTTGTCCCTCGGGCAAGTGCCCTCAGGTCATGGTCACTTGCCCCCCAAAATGTATCGTAATTTTTGCATTACGTTTACTTTCTACTTGGTGTTTTAAACATTTCCTCTCGCATTCGAAGACTGCTTTGTCATAGAGTCACAATCAGCTAAATATTCAACTTGTAAATCAGTGTAAATAGGTGGTTCCCACAGTGGTCACAGACTCGGGTCTGTGACACCAGCAAAATGATAGTTTGGAACCAAATGGACCTGGGAGAGATAGGAGAAATAGCTAGAAAGCAGGGAAAGACGCAATGACCACCTTCAAGACAAATATATATCATGGCGCACACTTGCCCGATCGGGCAACCAGGTAGCAGTCTTCACTTGCCCGACCATTTTTTTTACTTGCCCCGGGCAAGTGGGCAAGTGTTAGTGTCAAGCCCTGCTGGGACATTTATTTCTACCTTGCAAACCTAGTACGACATTCACTTACAGTCCAGTGGTTCTAAAACGACCAAGGGGGGACCACTGGAGCCCTCTCAAAGACCACAGATGGTCCCCGGACCACCAGTTGAAAACCACTGCTATATCACAATACTGTATCTGTAACTGAGCTTGTAAAATGCACCACAAGGGAACCTGTAACTGTGTATTTAGTATTCCAAGATTTTTGCTTTCACAAATTTCACACAATTTGCAACTATCGCGATATTGGCAGGACATCACAATATATATATTTGGCGGGAAAAAGAATTGCGATAAATCACATTCTCGATATTTTGGCACATCAGCCGCAGTTTTTGTCCCTCACTTTACACTGGCCCGGAATGCATGCGCGCAAACGCACACGCACACGCACACACACACACACACACACACACACACACACACACACACACACACACACACACACACACACACACACACACACGCACACGGACACACACACACACATGCACACACACACACACGCACACACACAGTACAATCCCTCGACATGTGTCCATAATAGAGATGCACAGTTGGGGACCACTTTGACGGTCTTGGGGTTGATCCCACAGTGGTTGGTCAATCCATCTTCTTAAAAAAAAGCAGGAATGGAGCAATACTCAACACTCAACCCCCATTCCCTTCCGCCAAGTGGCATCCTCACAGGTGGATCTCTATCTCCCTTTAGAGCCATCCATGCTTTCAGCTCACTGCAATTTAGAGGCCTCTGACCAAGGTTTGTGAGCTATACTTTCTGCAGAAAGAAAGCGCCACTGAGTGATATCCCAGACGGTTCAGGGTCTGTGATGGCCGCGGTGCTCTTGTGACAAAAACAACCATTATGTTATTATGTGTGTGTGTGTCTAAGAAGGCCACTCTGTGGCAGCTGGCGAAGCGCACAGAACGAAAACCAGAAGGACGTGAAAGGAAGTCAAGTAAAAGGATAAGCTTGATACAATGCAGTATGTTAGTTCACTGACAAACTGCACAGTAATATATAGATAATTCTTATTCTGCCCATATACAGCATTGATACACCCATGCATTCTGTGCATTTTTAAAAAGCTATACACCTTATTTTTAATATTATGGGCTGATATTCTCAAGCGCTATGGTGCAGCCAGGTGTAAGTCTTCTCATTGGCTGCATGGCAGCAAATCAGTTCTGGGGCCTTTTTGCGGGCCAATAGCCCAATCCTGGGCCTGGGCTTACCAAATTAAATTAAACAAGTTACTGTACTCCCCTGCTTTGTTCATCATGAGTTGAAGCTCATGATGGCTGGTTTTATTTATTATGGGTAATTATTTGGTTAGCCCAGGCCCACGTCTGGTGGTACATGCTTTTGGCCCATATACACACAAGGCCCCAGACCTGATTTGCTGCCATGCAGCCAATGAGAAGACTTACTACACTTTTGACTTGAGAGCTACTTTCAAGAATGACTGGCTCAACAAAGATCTACACATCAAAAAATAAAATAAAAAATCGATTTCAAGGCCTCCAAGAAAGTTTGACTTTGAAATAGCACTGATGGTGTTACTTACTGTTATAGTGTTTAAGAATAATGCACTTATAATGAAAAATACAGGGGGTGAATTGTTTGAAAACAGTATTTGGGGTTTGAGTTGACAATTTGTGATGTTGAATTTAGTCTCTTGAAACCCAAAGCTAATAACTTTCATGTTTTTGTCCACAGTTGGGAACGAGAACTGGCAAAACATTGGTCAAAATAACAACTATTCTCCATTTTCTAATTGTGTGGATTCTTAAAATTACGTAATTCAGATGTTTAGAATAATTTAACTCTTGAGAGCGGTAAAATGAAACCAAATGGACCCGTAAGGGTCCATTTGTCATGTGATCTACCTGCATGACTTGTGTGATCTACTGGTAGATCACCATCTACCTTTTGGGCAGCCCTGTACTACACCATACATGGCTACACCATAGCGTTCGAGGATACCAGCCATTATTAGTTCCAACAGCTGAGAATGCAGTCAAAGTTGTTTTGTTTCTTGGATCCTTTAGCCTTTCCCTATGCAGGTGTGTCCAAACCTCAAAGTCACCCTACTTTGTATAATTCCTTCTCCTCTTCAGTCTTCAGTTCCAAATTTGCATCTCCACTTTGTTTACAATGTCCACCATTGATTTTTCTAAGCTGGCATGGAATGGAAACGAGCGTGGTTCAGGGGCGGATCTGGGCATGGGTATTGGGGGCAAAGCCCCCTAAATGCCCTGAGTGCCCCACCAAACATGACCCAAGATACCCATGAAATTAAAGTGCTTATATTTAAAATGATTTGAAACACTACTACTGCTACTAACTAACTACAGTTGTGTCACCACTAAACCAACAGTATTTCATCATTGAAAACAGAAAACTCTCTGAGTCAGACCTTTAGCTTTATGCATTTTGCGTGTCTGTTGCAACTTCAACAACAGCTGATGTTATTATTAATGCTTTACTTGCCTAATAAAAGTCCTGTAAAAATGGTATGGGTGCGGCTTCATGAAGCTGCCCCCATACCATTTTCTCTCCCCCCCCCCCCCCCCCCCCCCCCCCCAAATGGGACATGTTACATATCTGCCCCTGGCATGGTTCCATTTAACATATTATAATCACACAAAGACCCAAAGACGAAACAATCTGCATCTCGGCGCCCCCTCACACCACCACAATACATTAGTGGTATTGCAGCTAAAACTGCTTTCAAAGTTCAGAAAGAAATGAAAGACTGGTTGTGTCAGAGTAGTGACTGAGGATCAAGCCAGTAGACATACTTTTGAGCGACATAGAAAATAGGATATTAAATATTTAAAAAAGCATTTTTAAAATGCATGTTATTTCTGCTTTCTGCTTTAAAATGCAGTAGGCCACAATATATCAGAGCTCGGCAGCACTAATCCTCACTACAAGTTTAGAGTGTGTGTGTGTGTGTGTGTGTGTGTGTGTGTGTGTGTGTGTGTGTGTGTGTGTGTGTGTGTGTGTGTGTGTGTGTGTGTGTGTGTGTGCGTGCGCGTGCGCGTGCGTGCGTGCGTGCATGCGCATGCGCATGCATGCATGCTTGTATTTTGCGCAAGCGAGTGTAAATGTGATTATTCCCTGCTTTCACTGTATGCAAATTGTATTACTTTGCATTGTTTGACTATCTGACTCTTAACAGCTTGACTTGCATGGTTTAAAATGCTTCTCTCATTGGTTTTCCATTGACATTGGACTCAATCCGGTTCGCATTCAGCGGGATAATAAGTGTGTTTTCCCTCCCTTTAACCCTTTGTGTACATTATGTTACACTTAAGCATTATGTCACAGCTATTGAAAAATATCAGAGCTACAAGCTCACAGAGTGGCACGCTGTGAGCTTGTAGCTCTGATATTTTTGAAAAATTGTGAAAATGTGATGCAAATCTTTGAATATTTATTCTTTCTGAAGCAAATCTTTTGAACTAAAATTGTTGCTTCTGGGGGATCCCTACAATCAAAAACTAGAAACTAATCACAAACTAGAATCTAGTGTCAGAAACTACAATCGGGTGTCAAATAGAATATATCCTTAGATTTGCACATCATTTTCACATTTATTTTCTTAAATATCAATATTGCGCCACTCGGTATCGCAATATGAGCTTGTAGTTCTGATATTTTTCAATAGCTAAAGTGTAACATAATGCATTGAACACCGAAATGTGTTCAGTACACAAAAGGGTTAATGCCCTTATGTGTGACTTTTTAGCGTGCGCTCGGCTGCACCCCTGCAACATCTCAATGGTGCATGGGGAAACGGTGCATGCCACCGTGCAGCCCAATGCTCCGCCATGACACTGTCATGGCAGGACATTAAAAATGGAGAAGGGCATCTAAAGGTTGGCCACGGCAGCCCACGGTGGGACATCCAGAGGTGTCACACCAAAACCACCCTCTAACTCTGTGTGCAAAAATCTGATGGAGTGCCCTTCAACAACCCCCCCCCCCCCCATGTCTTTGGGGGAAGGGGAGCGTGAATTATTAACAATCCTTTTGTTTAAAACGATGTTCCCTTTCCAAGGCTCCAAGGCCCCAAGAAGCGATCTGCCAGTCTTAGCTCCATTTCGCCAGTCAGCCTTTAGGTATCGCCCATTGCTTGTCGAAAGATATCCCACAGTCCCGATCAACAACGATCAAGCCAAGTTTTCTTCTTTTTTTCTTTTCTTTTTTTTTCATGTGAACCAAATGCCTGATGTAGCACAGCATTCACTGAAAACTCACCTATGTCTTATAGCAGGGCTTGACACTAACACTTGCCCGCTTGCCCATTGCAAGTAAAAAAAAAATGGTGGGGCAAGTGAAGACTGCTACCTGGTTGCCCGATCGGGCAAGTGTGCAACGTAGTGCACTATAACACACCCCTAGATCGCCCTTTCTAAGCCCAAGTCGTCCCACGTAGCAAACCTAGGCTTGCACAGCTGGTGTATAGGTTCAAGAAACCTATAGACTCAATGTTGCCTGACGGGCTACAAGAAATGACCTTTTCTGCTCTTGTGTCACTGCACTTCTCTCTCTACCCATCCTGGCAACCGTACTGTCCTATCAATAATGGCTTGAAAGCTCAAAAATGAATCGAAAGAAGAGCAATTAGACAATCTATACAAGCTCACAATGGGCTGACATATAGGGCTAAAGTGCTTAATCTATGTTGTGTGAGAAATTAAAGGGATGGTTATTTTTTTTCTCCCACCACGCGACTATGACAATCAATTAATACAGATTTTTGTAACTTACAATCCAAAAATCTGAACTATATAAGTAAAGCAGCAGAAGTAGCATTAGATGTTAAAAATTGTAGTTACATACAGTTCCAGGGTAAATGTACTTGTTTACTTCATCTACCACTTGTAGCAGGAGGAGGAAATTGGATTGGAGTGGAGATAGGCCTGCTGTCAGTCCTCATCATTCTGCCGCCTCATCGGTAATTGTTGCCATGCTTGACATTTCTCCATCCCAGTGTTGATTAAACTGTACCTTCCCGTTCACAATTCAAATTGAACATGTACGATCCAAGCGACAAATCGAGACAGGCTTGAATTGTTTGTTTGGAAGATGTTTCTGCTTCTGTATTCCTTTTCATCCGTTTTGCTCCGTCCTACGGTAGAGTTTTGTTTTCCACCAACGGTATTGATGGGTATACCCTCCTCCTTTGGCATTAGATGAAGGACAAGGAACATAAAATAGAGTCTTATGTGAGGGTCTTGGCATTGCTATTGTTGTTGCAGCCCCCCTCCCCATCCTTTAGCTTCTCCCTCGCCTCTGATCCTTTTGATCATCACCTCCATATTGGCTCTGAAGTAGAGAGAAAAAGCCCAACTACTGTAGCAGCACAAGTGGCTGTATACCGAGAGTTTTGTGGCTTCCTTTTGAAGGCTGCCAAGCAAGTGTCTTTCATCTCAGAAAGGGGACTTCTTCTTCAGTGGGCAGCCATGCAGGCAAGCTGTCGTTGTGTGCCAAAATAAACACACACGTAATACACGGGGAGGGTAGAAAGGCGGTATAATATGATGCTAAAAAAAAAAAAAAAAAATGAATTAAAAAAAACAATGGAAGAAAAATGGAATTTCATTCTAGTGTTCTCTCTAAGGTGCCCTTAAATTTAGATTGCTTGCGTTTCGTGTTTCGGTTTGATAGTTGCTGTTTTTGATTGGTTCTCTCGCTCACTCACCTCCAGCTCAAGCGCGCATGCACACACACACACACACACACACACACGTGCACGTGCGCGCACAGAGTGTTTATGTGGCCATGCGCACGTTTTTGCAAGTGGTTTTAAGTGAGATTTAATTTACTTTGAACCTAGCGTGTTTGTCGGTGCCAAACTTCCCGGCTAGTATTTCAGAAACTGCTGATCTGCTGGCATTACCGAGGACGGTCAGAAAAAAATAAAGAAAAAAATAAAATATCCAGCGAGCAGCAGTTCTGTGGGCGAAAACGCCATATCGATTCGATGCCAGGGGGTCAGAGGTGGCTGAAACCAACAGAACTGCAACTCAAATGTGCAGCTTGTTACAACCAGGCAGTTATGTCGAGGATAAGAGCATCTCCGAATGCGTTTTAGTTGAACGGTGAACCTCGGCAGGAACTTACTGCACTTAACAATGTACCCTAGGCAGGCTCACCACAAATTGAAGATTGGGAAATTAAAAGATACGGGATTGGGAAAACAAAACATCGCTCGGTCTGATGATAGATGATAGATGGGGTCAGCATTCAGCATCGACAACACTGGCCTTGTATAAACAGTTTACTGCCTTGCTGCTGCTAGCATTGTAACGGATCTAGGCATGGGCATGGGGGGGGCAATTCCCCCCCTAAATGCCCAGACTGCCCCACCAAACACCAAGCATGCAAAACAACCCAAGATATTTCACATTAAAGTGCTTATATTTAAAATCATTTGAAACACTACTACTGCTACTAACTAACTACAGCTGTGGCACCACTAAACCAACAGCATTTCATCATTGGAAACGGAAAACTCTCTGTGTCAGACCTTTAGCTTTATGCATGCTGCGTGTCTGTTGCAACTTCAACAACTGATGTCATTATTGATGCGTTACTTGCCTAATCAAAACCCTGTAACCGAAAATGGTATGGGTGCACCTTCATCGGCCGTGGCGCGAAGCCGCCCCCTTACCATTTTCTCCTGCCCCCCCAATTGGGAAATGTTACATCTGTGTGTGTGTGTGTGTGTGTGTGTGTGTGTGTGTGTGTGTGTGTGTGTGTGTGTGTGTGTGTGTGTGTGTGTGTGTGTGTGTGTGTGTGTGTGTGTGTGTGTGTGTGTGTGTGTGTTCTTGGCACAGTGGCACACATTTGGTCCCTTAGTACCCAATTGAGCGTTGTGTTGAATCTATGCCACAAAGGATTAAGGCAAAACAGAGTACTAGTAGGAAGGAATAGTATACAAACCAGGGGTTTTCAGCAGTTGTTGCGGGGACCACCAGTGGTCCTTGAGAGGGTTCTAGGTGGTGGTTCTCTGTGGTACACTAGAGAATGTAGAAGATTAATGGTCATTTTTGATCTCTAGGTTTGGCTGTTTTGTTTCCCATAAAAATCCAGCCTGGAATTGTGGACAAAAGCAAAATAAATATTTTGTTTTTGTGGGGTCTGTGAGGCTAAAATGTCATCAAACGGTGGTCCTTCGTGGCCCCGATTGCTGAACAAATAGTGGGCCCTGGTGTCAAAACGGCTGAAAACTGACATACACGGTACATGGTGCACACTTTCACTTGTGTCTATATATACTGTATGTACACTTAATGAGACTGGATGATGAACACATTCTGATGCAGGGGACTTCTATCAGCCAGAGGCGTTAGTATCAGAGGCGAGGCTGGCAGTATAGAAGAAGCGCCAGGCTAGTAATTTGATCCATGGCTCTCCGGAGCCAGGGGCCATTCACTAAACCCTACAACCATGTCATTAGCCTAATGGATAACGCTTCCTTTTATAACATTACCATGATACGTCTTTGAATGGCGGCGGGCGGGCAGGCAGGCGGGCTTGATGGGCTATACGCATTGCAACCGGTTTGATGAGGGGGAATACGTTATACGGTATAGGGGCGGGCCTGGGGTAGTTATGTGAAATAAAGAACGGCAACGACAGCGGTGTGTGGGAGAAAGTAGTCGGAGCAGTAGTTTGAAGAAGTGTCATGTCGCCGCCCAGCAGGGGCAGATCTAGGCATGGACATCGGGGGGGCAATTCCCCCCTAAATGCCCTGACTGCCCCACCAAACATGATGGCATGCAACCCAAGACAACCCAAGATATTTCAGTGCTTAAAATCATTTGAAACACTACCACTACTACTAACTACAGCTGTGGCACCACTAAACCAACAGAATTTCATCATTGAAAACAGAAAACTCTCTGAGTCAGACCTTTAGCTTTATGCATGCTGCGTGTCTGTTGCAACTTCAACAACAACTGATGTTATCATCGATGCTTTACTTGACTAATAAAAGTCCTGTAACTGAAAATGGTATGGGCGCGCCTATACCATTTCCTTCTGCCCCCCCAAATGGTAAATGTTAGATCCGCCCCTGCCGCCCAGGGTAGTAATACCTTTGTGAGTAGCCCACAGTGACGATGTGATTGGCTGAGCACAGAATGCGAGTGCGAAAAGTAAGGACGACAAAAATGATGGGGTTTCGGCAAGTGACAATGTATTCATGTTGACGAGAACGTTCCTCACTTCACAGTTCACATGAGTGTGACTCATTTAATGATTTAAGACAGTGGTTTTTAACCAGGTGGTCCGGGGACGACCAGTGGCCCCTGAGAGGATTCAAGAATCTACATAATTAGAAAATGTAGAAGAATTGTTATTTTGACAAACATTTGGTCAGGTAATGATTCTTAAATGTAGTATAATCCTAGTGTTTTCCCACCCTTTGGCAGTCTGAAAACGCTCAAATTCCAGTCCGCAGGCTTCACCCGTGCCACATCTTTTTTTCACCTTTGTCACCTTTTTCACCCTTGCCCAGTTTACACGTCGAAATACAGTATCTCAAAATATGAGTACACCCTGCCCATTTCTCCAAATATTTCATTATATCTCTTCACTGGAAGTAGTCACTGTCCAGCTTGGATGAAAAAAAGGTAAATTTCATTTAGTTATTTTGAGGGGAAAATGAAATGAGATACTGTATATAGGGACTGACCCCTGCAAAAAAGGAGGGACTCCATGTCCATGAGTCCATGTTTGTATACTTTAGTGGCTTTAAACCAACTGACTGCATGTGACAGCGACTATATGCCGCGGAGCGCAGGCAGGCCCCACAGCGGCGAGAGGACCAGAAGGAGGCACGACTCGCTTCTAAGATCTGTTATCCCTGAATTAATGATGGACCACGGAGCCGCTGGTGTTTCCCCCGCCGAGACGTGAACCAGATTTCAACCCAGAGCTCCCCAGAGTTGAGGGGGGGCGGCGGGGGCGAGGGGCGCTGCATTTCTCCGACAGGACATCTGGTCCCTGAGCACAGCCACAAGAGGACTGGTGGTGTCACCACCTTAATTGTAATGGCTCTCTCTCTTCTTAAAAAAAAATAGAAAGAATAGAAAACTAGGGCAGCTTTCCTTGGAAGGAGGGGGGGGTTGTTAGTGGTGGATGAGTGAGCGAGGGGGGGCAATGTTTGCCGGGCCGTGTCGGCACGCCACATCAGTTATTAGGCCGACAACAGCCCCCCCCTAATAAATTACAGCCACGGATCGCTTTGAACAAACAGTCTAATGGAAATAAAGTGGAAATTAGCCGCCCCGAAACGAGTGTTGGTCGTTGCTGTAACGGGAAAAAAGAGAACGAAGTGGATTCTGCAAAAGGGAAAAGAGATGAAATGATGGCAGAGCCCCCACAACAGAACAAAAGACGAAAGCCATTTAATGGAGTCAAATTGTCACTTTGGGGAGAAGAGAAGAGAGTTATGTGCCTTCTGTGTTTGTCCCTCATCAAATTTCTTTGGCACACGGCACGCATGCATGCCGCATGGGCCCACACACACACACACACACACACGCACACACTCCTCCTTCCCTTCCATAAACCAAAGACATGGTTCATTCTCTGCGGGAGACTGGGCTCCATCAATATAGCGCTGGGTGGCGAAGGCCCTGTGAGCCCCCGTGTCATTAAAATGCTTAGACATGTGGAAGAAGAGGAAGGCGAAAGCCTGGAGGGTTAAAGGGGAACATCGGGGGCTTTTGATGTTGCCTGATAGCTGCCCGTGGAGATGGCTCTGAGTGCCGTAGTCCGGGTAAGAGGGGCTCCCAAATTGGGCTCTCCAAGTGTTGCCTCTCTCGACCGACATAGAAAAATAAAGAGAGAAATAGAGGAAAGGACACTAGAGGAAGGTATAGACGGTAGAGTTTGACCACATATAGTGAAGAAAGATGCATTGGATTCCCAGCCAGGCCATTGGAAAATGCATTGGAGCCGTGCAGTCGTGTCTGCTTTGAAAGGAAGCACTACTCTGGGCCAAGCAGGAAGAAAGGAGATGTATATAAACAGGGCAACTGGTTGTCACACTCAGCAGAAACTCTAGTTAATCCCATTGAGGAATATAGACTTAAACCATGTAAGTTACCCCCCATGTATAGCATCAACAATTGATTTTGCCACTTCCCCTCTGATCATAATTTCTCCCAGAATTGTCTATACCACTGACATTAGATATTTATCACTCGGGTTTATCCAAATTTAAATGTACATTGCTAAAGTCAAAGTCGCATTATTTGTCAGTACGTTACCGCAGCGAAATTGGTTCTCCGCTTTTGACCCATCACTTGGAGTGGTGAGCTCCAAGGAGCGGTGAGCTCGAGAATAATTAGCTGATTTTGACCCCCAATCCATCCCTTTGATGCTGAGTGCCAAGCAGGGAGGCATTGAGTCCCATTTTTAGAGTCTTTGGTATTACCCGACCGGGAATCGACCCCCGGCCTCCCAGTTCCCGGGCGGACACAGGGCGGACACTCTAACCACAAGGCCACTGTTCTTGCTGTTTGTGATGCACCGATATATCACTCCACATATCGGTTTTGCCCGATATTTGCTGTTATCGGTCAATAATATCAATGTGGGCAAATAAAACTGGCATTAAGCGATGGCAGTAGCCGATGCTTCTCTGTTGTTGACAAGCGTGCTGTACATTTTGCACTGGCTACGTTGGTCATCTGTAGTGTTCAAGCTGTAGATTCTCAACATTTCCGAGTATTTATTGTATTGAATATGTTTCCCTGGCACAAAAGGAGGGACTACTAATTAATTAAAGCAACTCTTTAGGCTTATTCTGGCTACATACATTTGATTGAAGAATATATATACAGTACTCTACTGAGCTCAAATAGTTAATTAAAAATATTCAGGCCTTGTGTTTTGTTTGTGATACTATCATTATTATGTTATATTTTGCTTTGCTGTTGCTAATGTGCATGTGCAACTATCATCAAATTATAAGTTCTAGTTACACCAAACACTGGATAAAAAAACTGTGGTTAAGTGGAAAACACCCACGATAAATTACAAAAACTACAGTGATTAGTTGATGATCCGGATTAATCGATGCCTAAATTAGCTACTAATAGAATTATTGATTTGTTTACGATTCATCAATTAATCACTGCAGCCCTAGTATCGGCCAATAATTTCCATATCGGAGCATCGATAATTTCTGTAGTGAATGTGTTAAGAAAGAGTCAGTCTATTGTAGCCAAGCCTTCAAGATTTCACATCTGTTGTCTAGGCCAGACTGAAGCAATAAAGATTATAGGCTACTGGCTCTTCAGGAAAGGGACGGCCCAGTAGGATAAAGGTGATTTTTCATGGGAGAAGTGCTCCTTTCTTTTTTTCTTTCTTTTTTCTTTTTGCCCACATTAAGTAGAGTGGTTGAGGTTGCCGCAGGGGTGCTGTTGTGTTGCTGAATTAAATAGTGGAGCATCTCAACCCTGCGGGGAGGTTCGAACAGCGGGCGGACTCTTTTTTTATATATATTTATTTTGTCTGGTCTCACCACCAGCCCACTTTGTTTGCCAGACAGTACTGGGCTGTAGCCAAGGTTAGGCAGTAGCACGGTCCCAGAATCCCCCAGGCTTTATAATGAGCTCTGAAGAAGTAAACCGGAGAGGTCGGATAACACCAGAGTCCAATGAAAAAAAAAACTAATTGAGTGTGTCACCCGATAACTGTAAACCTGTGGGCAAAACTGCTTCTTCCGCGTGTGTTGTATTTTGGGAATTTTAGCAGATGTTTGACCAATCAGGGACCTAAATCGCTACGGATACATTTCTTCACCAGTTTCATGCTGCATCTAGCATGTGATATGTCTAACTAGGGGGGGTTTCAATGTGTTTTCAATGTGGGACTTTTGGGTTAGGGTTTAGGGCATGCTATGGTTTAGGGTATGCTATGGCCATTTTCAACCTAAATATTGTGCTTTTTTTGCAAAACGAATGATTGGAAGGGATACAGAATCATGAACCCCCCCTAAACCCCGTAGACATAACACATTCTACATAAACAATGATGAAATGCTTTGCATGCTTTGCCTTCTATAGCTTAGTGACTTTGATCTGTTTTTTTTTTTTTCTTTTTTTTTTTAGTTTCCCACAGGTTTTAGTACTTATTATTAGACACCATTAGAAACACATTGGTGAAAAAAAAACAACAATGTTCCCTAACTATTATTGTTAGGGAACGTTATGGAAATCGGGGATATCGGATAATTATTGCTCTTAAAAAATGTGACGAGGAACGTGTGACGAATGACGTTGCACATTTTCAGAATTAGTCACACTCACAAATTAGGGCGTCTATAATAGCTTTGGGTTTTATATGCGATTGTTGAATGTAATGTAGTTATCTACAGATGTATCATGCATCTGTAGATAAGGTGTAAACACACATAGGATGTGTATGTTGTACACCCGTCTGTTGGCATAGGTGTTTGCGTCAATATTTCCTTGTGGCGTGCATGCTTGTAGGGTAGGGGGGGAGGGGGTCCAGAGAGAGCCCCTCTGAGAAAGAGCGCTGGCTGCATTGCGAAAGGTGCCAGAGTGGGTTTGTCACGGCGAGCGTAAACTTGAAGAGAAAGGGTGGGGGGGGGGGGGGGGGGGGGGGGGGGGGGGGGGGGGGGGGGGGGGGGTAGACGCAGAACAGAGACTTTCCTCAAGGCAGCCCAGAGTCTGTCAGAGCGATTAAGTCACGCGATCAGAGCGAGAGAGAGGGGGGGGGGGGCAAATCAGAGCATGCGAGGAGAGTGCGGCACGTCACCGAGGAAATAAATAAAATAAAACACAATGATGTTAGTATTAACACAGCTGCATGTCAGCTATGCATTTACACCCAACCCCCGGAGATTCCTGCAAACAGGGGGGTGGTGGGTGGCGGAGTGCACTAGCAACGCTTTCTGTCACTGACATGGCCGCCTGGCCGGGCCCCCGGGGTGACTGGAAGCAGGTCAGGCCCGTCTTAAAGTTCACCAAACGCAACATGACAGGACAACTCCGACATATGCTGGGGTGACGGTGGAACTGAGGCGATGACTGATGGCAGAGGGCCGTGTCCCGAGGTGTGTGTCACAAGGAGAGAGAACACACAAGTCCTAATCCCATCCCCCCTTTGCCCCTCTCTCTCTCGTCTTCTCCTGGCACGAGAGGTTGATGAAAATGAAGTGGTGTTCTAAACCAGAGGTTTTCAACCTTTTTGACACCAGGGACCACCGTTTATTCAGCATTTGAGCCACGGACCACCATTTTGAGGACATTTTTGCCCCACAGACCCCAAAACTAAAAATTTATTTTGCTTTTGTCCACAATACCTGCAGGCTGGGTTTGGGAAACAAAACAGGCAACTATTAATCTTCTACATTCTCTATTTGTGTAGACTTGGGGCTAATTCACATGATGAATATTTTAACTCTTGAGAAAGTGAAAATGAAACCAAATGGACCCTGGCGGGTCCATTTGGTTTCATTTTTACAATCTCAAGAGTTAGATCTGGTTAAACAACTTAGCTGGGGACCACCTGGAACCCTCTCAAGGCCACCGGTGGTCCCCGGACCACCTGTTGAAAACCACTGTTCTAAACCATTAGATATTTTAGCAAATGATGTATAAATTACTAAAGAAGTGGCCTTGAGTAAAAAAGAAAAAAGATAAATTGGAGGATAAAATTTCAGGTAGGCCTACTTTATTTAGAAAAGTTAAAAGGGAGAATAACATGAGATTTGACCGTCATATCATATAGGAGCTTTAATGTGTTTTTTTTTTTTCTTTCTCGGGAACAGCTCATTTGATTTTGGCTTCATAATGATGTCATCAATGCAACCTGCTTTGTATAATTCCCCATCTCCTTCAGTCTTCAGTCTCAAATTTGCATTTCCACTTTGTGTGGACGTGGAATTTAAACAAGCCTGGTTTCATCTAGCATCAGTATTACAGTATAATGACTATAAAATATCCTGCATATCAGCGCCCCCACCACCTCAGGACATTGTGGTACTGCAGCTAAACTCTCCATAAAGAAATGACTGAAAGGCTGGTTATATCAGTGGTGATTGAGGCCTTTTCTTTAGCACTCCAATCCCGCTGGTCTTCTTTACTCTTAAACTTGCATCTCCGTGGAGCGCCTGCTTGATTTCCTTTCCTGTTAAATGTCATCTTTTGGTCGAGTCACTCTGGGAACACAGACGTAGCTGTAATACCCTCTCACACCGCTTGACAGCTTGTAATCACTGGGTATGACGTAGATGACAAAAGGCCTTTCGAAACCCTCGGAGGAGGGAACAGCCGACTAGAGTGCCATGTGGTCTCAAAATCCACAGATGAAGAGATTGAATTGACTTCCTTTGGTCAGGGTACCTCGTGTGCTCCTCTAGTCTCGGTGTATAATTCCCCCTTTCTCTCTCTCTCTCTCTGTCTCTACTCCCCCCGCCCCCCCATCTCCCAACACATTTTGGAGCACAGCACAGCTTGTTTGTGTACAATACAACAGGGGCATCATTAGGCAGCACAAGAGCTAACCACCTGAGGGAAGGCTCTGAGAGAAAAGAGAGAGAAAAGAGAGCGAAAAAAAATCCATCCACTGACTTGTGTTTTTCAGCCGATATACAGGTATAACACAATTGCTCTGTGGATGGAAAATACTCTAAAGAGAGAAGGCCGCTGACCTCAGCATCTATTCCTTCCTACGGTTGGCTGCCCCTCCGCACTACAATTAACATCTCTTCGTCCCCTTTTATACTCCGTTCCCGTGGAGTCCCACCCCGTGCCTTAAGCGCCAGCCACAATCTATAGCACCTCCAGCGGCACTAAATGCTAAATGTCTCGCAGTTCTACCGAGAGAAAAGGGC
This sequence comes from Benthosema pterotum, assembly GCA_039105355.1. NCBI lineage: Eukaryota > Metazoa > Chordata > Actinopteri > Myctophiformes > Myctophidae > Benthosema > Benthosema pterotum. The sequence continues at coordinate 39,718,420 of CM076977.1, forward strand.
ACTCTGAATTAAGAGTCATTTAGCGAAAGATTGAGTTCAGCACCGCAGCACAATGCCTGGGAGCTAATCCTCTCGCCGTCCTGGAATCAGTTTTTTTTAGAGGCGGTTTATGCTGCAGAGTCACTGGGGGTGGCGCGGTGTCCCCTGCCCCTCCGCCACAGAGACTGTGGTGATAATTCCACTGTGTTGAATCCAGCTTTGTCGCCATGTCCTCACTGGCAGATGAGTCAGTGGGATTGTGGCAGCAGAGGCAAACAAAGTGTGTACTGTAGGACAGTGATTTTCAACCCTTTTCATACCAGGGCCCACTATTTATTCAGGACATTTTATCCCCCACGGACCACAAAACTATGTCTTGCTTTTGCCTACAATTCCAGCCTGCATTTCAGGAAACGTACAAGTCAAACATACAGATCAAATTGACCATTAATCTTCTACTCATGTAGATTTGGGCTGATGATGAATATTTTAACTCTTGAGAGTGTAAACGTGAGACCAAATGGACCTGCAAGGGTGCATTTGGTTTCATTTTTTACGCAAAGAGTTACATCTGGCTAACCAACTTTTCATCTGTTTAACCAGCTTATAGGTGGGGACCACCTGGAACCCTCTCAAGGACCACTGGTTAAAAACCACTGGTGTAGGAGAATTAATTGTCTGTGTACACAAACACACTCACGCACGCACCTACAGAGCATTTGACTTCACACATCATGCAAGACAGTAAATTGTTCGAACACTGTCGGTGAGAAAGGAGAGCACGTGCAAAGGTGTTATATATATTCTTTTTTTGTTGTAATTTTAGAATTGTGTTTTTGTCGAGGAGGGATGCGCACCTGTTCAAGTAACAAAAGACAAGTCTTGGCAAGAACCTTGGGAAAAAACGAGCTATTTCCGGAACAAGTGCAGGAGAAGTACATTGTATTGTGCTACAGTGTATCTGTACATATTAGCGTTGATACAATGCAAAACAAGAAGATCCTTGTTTGTAATTATCACTAATCAAAACAGTGATAATAGGTTCAGACATTGCGTCCTTACAACAAAGCAACTTTTGATTAGAAAAGGTGTATGGTGATTGCATTTGTTCATTATGCAAATGACAGTACACTCCAAATCAGCATGTGCCTAAATCCTTGGTTTGTGCTTCTTTGTTTGTACTTTGTTTTTAAATGTGTCAGACAAAATGCTTTTTAAGCTGTAGCTCTCTTTCAAGACTTCACCTCCTCAGCGATGGGAGTGAGTAGACAATACCATCTCCTCCAAAAAAAAAAAGAAACACTTAAAGTGGTGAAATATTAATTTCATCCCGGCTTTTCTCTCACAAAGGAAGTAATTCATCGCAGATTCACACATATGTTGTGCAGTTAGTCGACATGTGCGGTGTGTGAGCTATGAATGGAATCTGACAGGCAGACCATTGACCATTGAGCTTAGCAGCATTGTAGTGTTTCTTGACACGCTACTACTACTCTGTCCTTTTGTATGTACGCTGGTGCACACATTTTCTGAGTGCAATCCACTAACATCTCTTCTTTTACCTACGACTGCACGACTGGTGTCACACAGCAGGCATGCACAAAGGGAAATATGTGCAGTGTAGATTAGTCTAAGCATCTAAAATCTTTTTTGCTTTTGTCCACAATACCATGGGCTGGATTTGGGAAACAAAACAGCCAAACACATCATCATGTCACCATCATTTAGGGGGGCAATGCCCCCTAAATGCCCAGTCTGCCCCACCAAACACGGTGGCTTGCAAAACAACCCAAGATATTTCAAATTAATGTGCTTATATTTAAAATGATGTCAAACACTACTACTGCTACTAACTAACTACAGCTGTGTCACCACTAAACCAACAGCATTTCATCATTGAAAGCAGAAAACTCTGAGTCAGACCTTTAGCTTTATGCATGCTGCGTGTCTGTTGCAACTTCAACAACAACTGATGTTATTGTTGATGCTTTACTTGAATAATAAGTCCTGTAACTGAAAATGGTATGGGGCGGCGATGAGGCCGCCCCCATACCATTTTCTCCTGCCCCCCAATTGGGAAATGTGACATCTACCCCTGATTGAACATCCGTTGCAACTGAACACTCAGAAGTCTTGGCTCCTCTCGATATCTCGATCCCTGAACCCGCTGTGCAGACGCTACAACAATGTACCTAGAAAAAAACAAAGAAAACAACCTTGGATAGGTGAAAAAACGGCTTGAATGAAGAAATCAATGGGGTCTTGCAGGGCAGATTGTTTCTCTTTTAATATGTTCAATGTCGCTGTCATTTGGCCAAGACAATACTATGCTGAAGTGAAAAGAATCTGGCTGCCCCACTGAGCTACAGTATAAAGAAAAGTCAGGCGGCCCTAACCCTATGCATGCACCCCCCCCCCCCCCCCCCCCCCCCCCACACACACACACACACACACACACACACACACACACACACACACGTACTCTGAACCTGGAGCTAAATTGAAATTTCCGTGTGTGTGTGTGTGTGCGCATGTGTATGGATACACACCTGAACCGGCCAAGCACTGCATTCTCAGAGCTACTCAATTAGCTCCCAAAGCGGAAGCCAAACTGTTTCCCGGCATAAAAAATGTATTCTTCACAACGGCAAGCTCTAGTTAGCATAACAACTATTTGCACAGTGAGGCGTGATGGTTCCTTAGCGAGGTTTGAAAGTCACACCCAGGGTGATTTGGAGTGATGTGCGTCATACATACTCAAACAGCCAGGCCCCGCCCCCCTCGATCCTGAATGGAGGAATCTCCTCTCTATACTTATTGGATGAAGGCTTTGCTACCCAAAGTCTAAACTGAAACTATTTGTTTTACCCCTGTGGCTGCGGTTCATTTAACACAACGACTGCCCCCCTTGCCTGTGTGACGGTGCGTACTGTCATTAATCCAATTATGCACTGCCATTGACGGGCTGCACTGCCGTCCACCTCCATTCTAACGGCAAACTACCAAGGCCCAACTTTTATTTTATTTGAGGACATTTTAGCTCCAAAGACCCCAAAACCAATTATCTCTTTTGCTTTTGTCCACAATGCCATGGGCTGGATTTGGAAAACAAAACAGGCAAACACGTCATCAAAATGACCATTAATCTTCTACATGTTCTCTCTAGTTGTTTCTCTAGTTGTGTAGACTAGTTGTGTAGGGCTAATTCAGATGATGAATATTTTAACTCTTGAGAGTGTAAACACCATTTGTACACTCAAGAGTTAGATCTGGTTAACCAACTTTCCATCAACACCCCTCAAAACTATTAACCCAGAGGGTAGAGCGCTTAAGGAAATATTGGTTAATAAACTGTGAAGTTGACTAGCCAATTCCAAGTCAATAAGAAAACAGACATCGGTATATATGAACCCTGCTGCTGTGACAGCGACAGCAGAGCAGGCCAAGTGGGAAGCGACCGCTTGCTCGGTCGTTTCCACTGAACAGGAGGAGGAGGGATGGAGTGTAGTGGACGCAGCGGAGGGAAGCTGGGCTGCATATGGCCAATGCAGACAAGCTGTCAAACAGCCCTGTCCCACGGGAGACTGACAGGGAAAATAATAAAACCAAGCAGAAGCTGCAATCTGCATCTTGTCACAGATCTGTGCATTTGCCACAAAGAGGAAAAAAAGAGGTAGTGAATTGCGCAGCCAATGACAATGAGAAAAAAACACTCTTATATGAGAAACTTTCTCTTGTGTACAAGATGTAACGCTAACGCGCAGCCTTGAAGCTTGACCCCTAGAAACCTTAAGAAGGTCAACCCCCGCTGAATGACACTTCTCGACAATGCAGAATAAAGTGCCGCTTTCAGTCACGATGCAACAAAAGGAAAGGAAAGTGTCTTGTGATTGCAGAGAACAATAATGAATCGTAGCGGGGCGTTAAGATGAAGGGTAATTGCTCCTTTTCCTTTTTCTACTACCGGTAATATGCAATGCACTGGTGGTAAGCCACTGACCTCTCTTTTCAGTCACGCCGATCACAAACAGGTGATAATAGGCAGCACGGTTGGTTTGGAGATTTGCAGTAGATTGGATTCCTCGGGTAAAAGTCAAGGTGCATTCCGTTTGTCGAGGTCGCTCCTCCCATCAAACTCAACAGGAAGACAATTGCTATTTCAGCTTACCGAGATTGCCCTAAACTTCAAGGCTAGGGTATTTTTCTGTTGTTGTTTTGGTCCTGCAAGTTTCAGAATCAATTTCAAAATAGTAGTTCCAATGGATTAGTTTTGGCTCCCAGCAACATAATATAAGACCTTCGGGAAGGTAATAGTACAGTGGATTTTAACCGGGAGTCACCAGTGGTCCTTGAGTTCAGTTATTGTTAAATATCTGCATTACTTAACTTAAAAGAAGTCAACATACACAATTAGAGTGTAGAATAACTTTTGATCGTCTGCCAGTTATCCCTCCAGTTGTACGAAGTAGGGCTGCAAACGAATATTCCATATTCGAAAGAATATTTGAATATTAAAATGTGAAGAATATTCAAATGACAATTTAAGATTCAAATTTAAAATAAATAGTAATAAAAATACTGTGCGAGTTCCCCCAAGACGCTGGCCCACATAAACTAATGCTAGGCTATTAAGATGATTATCAATCATTAATTTGATCTCGCAAGACTCAAGAGACCGTGGACAATACAGGACTGGAGCACATAGAGGAACAAAGATTTTTTTTTTATACTTTATATTTTTATTTTATGTGAAGACACCAGTGCATACAGATATACAAACAACATCAAATAATGACAATCACACAATTGACAAAGGGAAGAAAAGAAAAAGAAGAAAAAAAAAAGGCTATATAACAAACCAAGAGGAAACAGAGCGACTACAATGGAGCGGCTTAAAAAAAGAAAGAGAGGGAAAAACAAAACAAAAAAAAAAAAAAAACAACAACAACAAATAAAACACTCCAACCTAAGATGCAGTGTGGGCGATGGGGCCCGGCTAAGGTCTCATTTCCGCTGTAACTATTGATTATTTCTAATATATATGTATTTTTGCCCTGCCTGTAGTCATGTGCGTACGCACAGACGCCCACACACACACACACACTCACACGCCCCCACACCGCACACAGTGCTAAAACCCTATTTGGTTGTTGACTTCACAAATTGAATTGTTTTATTTATTAGTTATTTATTGTGTATTTATTTGTTCATTGTTTACTTAATTAATTATTATGGTAAAACTTTGGCTTTGGTAAGGCTGGGGTATTGTAGAGTTATAAGCTATGGGCCTGCCCCTTCCTCTCTCCCACCTTCCAGGTATCTAGCACATTTATGAGGAACAAAGATGATGTTTTACAGCATGTTAGGCTGCGGTATTTCATATTGATATTATATCCATTCGATATTCGAATGATTCGATATTCATTCGAATCCACATGGTGTTTTAAAAGGAAAAATTCAAAAGTAATTCTTGGCCAGTTCCTGCCGCACTAGTACGGACCTAAATACAGAATTGTGGGCACAATCCTATCCAACAACCAAAAAACATTCTAAGTTGTGGCTCTGAGAGGCTAAATGTTGGTCCGTGGCTCAAACGCAGAATAAGTAATGGGCCCTGAGGCCTTTGACACGAAAACGTTTAAAAAACACTGAACTAGTAGGTTAATACAGTCCTCTTACACATGTGTGCAATTAATATTCTTTGCAGATCTCTTCCTAAAATGTTTTCTGAAACTGAATGTTTTTCCTGCAGGTTAATGATTCACGCCTTGATAAACTACATTGCTGGTTTAACTTAAGTCAAGATGTGAACCCCTTGAATGCCAGTATAGTTATCCCTAATTGCTTCATTGTGCTAGCTCTAGTCATGATTTTAAATCATCATTTGAATGCTAATTGAAAAAGGTTCGACATAGACATCTCTTTAATTGTACAAGCCTGTAGTATCCAGTCCTGATAGTGACGGTACCTTCACTGTACATAACATACCATTTTCACAATTTAGCCGTCTTCCGAAGCATCACTTCCGACGGCTTACCTGATCTAAACTTCTATTAGCTTTTGACACTCTGTGACACAGTGATCGGTCCCTGTGCGATCCAATCATCATCACTGTAATATCTAAGCCAAAGCTCAAGCTCTAATCAAGCCCCAAATATCACATTTTGAGCACCTATGGGACAAAAAAAAACTGGGTGAGAATTTCGGCTATTTCTAGGTGGACAACCGTTATCCACACGGGCTAAAAAAACACGCTTATCAAAGAAAATAAATGCCCCGATTATAGGGAATATCTCCAATCTCCATATCTTGGGCGTGCTTTAATCTCATCATCTCGGTGGCGGTTCTTGAAGGGTTAAATACATTGCTAGCTGGGGGTGTTCAGAGCAGCCTTTCATCAGGGGCCGACATGATTGCACCTTATGCATAGGCATGTTGTTAAATCTCAGGGGAAAAAGACGCCTCGGATAGGAGACGCCGCAGCAGTTCAAACGTGGAGTAAAAAAGCCCATGCAGGAATTCATTTCTATGAACCGTACATCACACCGCACTGGTCTCCAGGAATGTCGACGAATGGATGGATGATGGTGGTGGGGGTCTCGAGGGGGCTGGTGGGTGGTGGTACGTGGTGATGGTGGTGGTGGTGGGGGGTTATAGGTGGATTAAGACTGGTTCTAAGCTGAGTGCTGCAGATTGTAAGGATTTAGGGGGATTTGGCGGGGAAGGATTGATGGCGGTGGCGTGTGGATCGGTAGCAGAGATTGAGAGCAGATGGCTGTGATTTGGGTGGCGGTTATCTAGGCGGTATTGTTACTGATCTCCGTCATCCCTGTTTCATTTTCCCAGGAAGTACAGCTCATCCTGGATGGTGATTCCAACCCCCCACCACCACCCCCCAACCCCCCCTACCCCAAATCCCTGCCAAAGGACTCTGTAAATGGGGGAGGATTTTTTCGGTTGATACCCTGTTTTTGGTGTCTCTCCAAAAGTAGACTCTGGAATGCCGATTTGTCAACTTTTAAAGAGTGTCACTGTCAACATATCGGGCTCCATTTTCGTCACCACTAAACCCCTTATCCCTTAACTTCTTGGCTTTTTAAACTATTAAAAAAATAACATTTTTCAATAGTTTAAATGGTGAGTCTACAAGCTCACAATGTGTCAATAGATTGGCACGTTGAACTATTCCAAAAAAGTTTTTCAAAATAGTAAAAAATCATAAGTGGTTTAGGATAAGGGGTTTAGATGGTAACGAAAATGGAGCCCATCTTGTTTTGTGAGAGACATGACAAAACATTTTACAGCCAAATATTCTGTAGCGTCTCTGACTCCCACCCATCCATAATAAAGCCTTGTGAACATCTGGCATTGAATGGTGGGATGGGAGGAGGATGAGAGGTTTTGACTACCGTCAACCTGACAGGTGAGACCTAATCCCAGCTTTGCGTCAGAGATATTAAACTCCCTAGACCCCAAGGAGTTACATGGGTCCGAGGGACTTAATGGCTAAAGCAAAAGGATATACCCGAGCAAATCCATACAAAAGCAATAATGTGCGGCTGGACAAACAATATTAATCTCACACATGAGCATATGTCTTAGATAGGACTGCTGGCCGCCCTGAAGTCCATTTATGGGCAGTTTCCATCAAGCCCAGCGATAGCCCTGTCCCGAGCCTATATGCCACGCCGAGGTCAACCAATCTTTCTCTACACAGCAGCCTTTAGAACAAGGTTAATCCTAGCGCTGCCTGCCTGGGCTGTTATGGAGAGAGAGAGAGGGCTGCACAAATCTAGAGCGTTCCATTTTAAAAAGCTCAGGGAAGGTTAATTCAAAAAGCTTTACAGCAGAACACAAATGCACCACTTTGGAAAGTGCACCCATGGGGCTGTAGCGGAATTGAGTGCCCAAAGTCCATGCACAAGTTACTCATACAGTACAGTATGTGTGCACATGCTATAATAACACATACAATAAATGCATATGAAATTCTAACGTGTTGGTACGACTTCTCGGGTTACAATAACCGTCCTCAACCACAACCACGCCTTACCCTGATGAAAAAACCTTCATCTAAACCAGTGGTTTTCAACCAGTGGTCCGGGGACCACCAGTGGTCCTTGAGAGGGTTCCAGGTGGTCCTCATGCTAAATGATGGAAAGTGTAAGGTGTAACTCTTTGAGAGCGTAAAAATGAAACGGTTTTCATTTTTTACAGTCGTTTCATGTTTACACTCTCCAGAGTGGTATTCATCATCTGAATTAGCCCCAAGTCTATACCACTAGAGAATGTAGAAAATGAATCTGTTTATTGATCTGTGTGTTTTTGTTTCCCAAATCCAGCCTGGAATTGTGGACAACAAAGCAAAAGAAATCTTTAGTTTTGGGGGTCTGTGGGGCTAAAACGTCACCGCTAAACCCCTTATCCATTAACTTCTTTGCCTTTTTAAACTATTTAAATCATTTTTCAATAGTTCAAATGGCCAGTCTACATGCTCACAACGTGCCAATAGATTGGCACATTCCCAAAAGCCTAAAAATAGTAAAAAAAAAAAAAAAAAAAAAAAAAAAAAAGTGTGTGTGTGTGTGTTTCTTTGTTTTTTGTATGTATGTTGTATACAAATGATATGTTTCCTCCATGGGGACCACACACAAAATAGCCAGAGAAAAACCCGAGATTGCGGAGAGGAGAAGGGAGGAGGGTTGGTGGGTTTGTTTTTGTTTTGTGTTTTTTTGTTTCCTCAGGAAGGCCTCAGCCTCTCCTACATTCATTTGCATTCTTAAATATTCCAGCCTGCAAATTCTAACAAAAAGAAGACAAGAAAACAAGAGAAAATCAATTAAACAAGTCGATTGTCACAACGTGTGCACCTGCCAATCACATTAGATACGGTCAGCCGGCCGCTCTATGCAAATGACAAGTAAAGAAACAGATGTTCTTTCTTCCTCTATAGCCGTCGGCCAAACTCGTTAATAGGGTCCCCTCTCTAAAACGCAACAACAATGTGACAATCTGTAAACGGAAGATAACATTCAATTGGGAAAAAATGTAGAATAATAAAAAAAATAAATAAAAACGGACACATGCCATTCATCGCGTCATCTGTTGCCCTCCCTCCCTTTGTATTTGGCTTCTCTCCCAACCTCTGTGAGGCTGTTCTGGGCAGAACGATACAACGTATGGTGAGTTAAAGCACGGTGCATAGGGGAGGTGATTGATCTCTGCCCAAACATCCTGACAGGGACGCCCTGTAAGAAATGCTAGCCTGCTGGATTTACACCAGCATGGCCTATATATCGCTCCATCCACCCCCCCTCCCACCGCCATGCAACCACACCTCTCCACCCACCCTCCCTCCCCTCCAACGACAACCTCCCCACCACCCCCCTACAGGGCCGGATTTAGCCAGCCCCTACTAGGGTGGGCTGGAAGAATGGCAGGGTGGGCAACTCCAAAGTTTTTTTTTTTTTCATATGAAGCACAGGTTTTTGACCTTTTTGATGCCAGGGCCCACTGTTTATTCAGAATTTGAGCCACGGAGGACCACCATTTGAGGATTTTTTTTATCCCCAAAGACCCCAAAACTAAAGATTTCTTTTGCTTTTGTTCACAATACCAGGCTAGGAAACAAAACAGTAAAAAATACAGATCAAACCATTTATCATCTATGGTATGTTCTCTAGTCGTGTAGACTTGGGCTAATTCAGATGACAAATATTTTAACTCTTGAGAGTGTAAACATCAAACCAAATGGACCCGCAAGGGTACATTTGGTTTGATGTTTATGCTCTCAAAGAGTTACGTCTGGTTAACCAACTTTCCACCATGTAGCCTGGGTACCACCTGGAACCCTCTCAAGGACCACTGGTGGCCCCTGGACCACTGGTTGAAAACCACTGATGCTACCTTTCATTGGGTGGGCAGGATGCACGTTTGGGTGGGCTGTGCCCACCCCTGCCCGCCTCTAGATCCTGCCCTGCCCCCCTATAGGAGGTGAAGGCCTTGCCTGTGTGATGGGAGCTGTCATAGTGTGTGTGTGTCTAGGAGGTGATATACTGAACCCAGGGCAGGTATCGGAGCTGCACATGGAACAGCTCTAAATTTGGAGCCTGCTGGCACTGTGGTAATGGGAACAGGGCAGGGCGCGGCGGGTGCAAGGGGTAAAAGGGGTGTGTGGACGGAAACAGGTCCTTGTTGTGTCTGTAGATGCTGTTGCCGCAGACTGTGGAAGTGCTGGTATACTTCCTAGCTGCTTTAGCTTCCAAGGTTTACTTTTTCATCACTATTTTTAACGGTGTCTCTGCCTGTCTTTCTTTGCGTGATGGTCGAGGCTGCTTATTCATCATTTGAATTAGCCCAGCCCAAGTCTATACACGACTAGAGAATTTAGAAGATTAATGATATTTTTTCATCTGTGTTTGCCTTTTTTCCCCCAAAATCCAGCCTCAAATTGTGGACAAAAGCAAAATAAATCTTTATGTTTGGGGTCTGTGGGGCTGAAATGTCTTCAAATGGTGGTCTGTGGGTCAAAATCTGAATAAATAGTGTGCCCTGGTATCAAAAAGTTTGAAAACCACTGCTCTAAAGCAATTAGCTCTTCACTAAGCCCCTCCCCAATCCGGCCTTCTCCAATAGGCACATTGGAAGTGGAAAGCTTGACCAGGAAAGCTTGACCTGGATAGGAACAGTTGCTAAAGTATTTGGATTGGCCTTGGACAGTGAACAAACCCCACCCCAAAGGGTGGGGCTTAGAGAAGAGCTCATTCTGGAGTCTTATCGGGATGCCAATCACCGGCGTAAGACGAGACCCAGTCAGGCGGCGTTGTTCTGTACATGACGGCATATTGAGGAAGCGACTCGGTACAAGTGGTACTTTACTGTCACTTCCAAGTCCTTGACGATCCCTCAGGACAGAGCCTTCTGTTGTTGTCAGAGGCGGACGTTCCAATGGGATGTTATAGGTGAATAACTTCAGCTTTCTTTATCTCATTCAGGCCAACCGAAGGCCAGCCTTGGCACACACAATGACCCGTGGCTGTTGAGGAGCTTGTTGTACTTGTGCTAACGTGGATGCTGAGGGCATGGGCCGACGCTGTCCAAAATGACCTTCAGTAAACAAGGATTCACTTCAGCACTTTATTATGAAATGGGTTCGTGTCTGAAGCAGTGTGTGAAAAGCTTGTTCTTGTTCTTACAAAATAATTAAAGGACCTGCACACAGGTGATCAAAAACATAGACCTTTCAGGCTTGGTTAAATTCCATGTCAACTTGGAAAATCAACAATGGTGAACATTACAAAGTGGAAATGCAAATGTGGTACTGAAGACTGAAAGAGAGGAGGAATTATACAAAGCAGGGTGCATTGATGACATCATTATGGGGCCAAAATCAAACAAACTGTTCCTGAGAGCCATTTCCATTAAATCTCCTATATGATACGAAAGACTGATTCTTCAAACTAGATAATTTGTGGGTTACAGAAAACACTCTGGGATACAGAAATGTTGAATTTCATGTTATATCCCCCCTTTAAGCTACAATTATGTTGGCTAGTTGGTGCGAGAGCCACAAGCACGATTAATATCCATCTCCCTAAGCATAATACACTTTTCTTTTTTAGTCTCTGAATTCCAACCACACACACACACACGCGGCAATAAAAAAGCCTTCTTTTTCCCCACATAATACAAAGATAAGCATGCTATCTCGCACCAGTATCTGTCAAGTGCCATTAGTTTCCCAAGCTATTTCATTTCCCTGTGAGGATCCAATGCTCGCCGCCTGGTAATGATAAAGTCACTTAAATGGATGGCTCGTGTGCCGGAGCTAGATATCTTCACCAGGAACAGTCGTTGGGTGTCCCGCGCACTTCCTCCATTGTTCACCTTGCCTTTGGTTACTACGCCATCGGGTTGGAGAAATGAACGCCAACGTCAATTTATTACAACAAGCTTGTGTTTTTTTTTTCTTTTAGTATGCCAAGCTGCTGCTTGTGAGTATGTGCGTATGTAACAAATGGCGCTCTAGCGTGCAGAGAAGTCCACAAGAATACTTGGACGCTTTCTGTTTTATTTAGAAGAAAATCTGATCGTATGTTGCAGTGGTTTTCAACCTTTTTTGATACCAGGGCACACTATCTATTCAGCATTTGAGCCACGGACCACTATTTGATGACATTTTAGCCCCTAGGGACCATCAAAACTAAAGATTTCTTTAGCTTTTGGCCACAATACCAGGCTGGATTTCGGGGGGCAAAAGGCAACCATAGATCAAACGTGACCATTAATCTTCCATATTCTCTAGTTGTGTAGACTTGGGCTAATTCACATGATGAATATTTTAACTTTTGAGAGCGTAAACATGAAACCAAATTGACCTGTAAGGGTCCATTTGGTTTCATTTTTACGCTGGTTTTGGTTTCATTTTTACACTGGTTGCATTTTTGCGCTGGCTTCATTTTTACACTGGTAGTTCCCGGACCACTAGTTTGAAAACCCCTGATATATTGCATTTATGACTTTGTTATAGAATTATGCCATTATTTTGTTTGTTGTTTTGTACTGTATTTCGCTGTGTATATAGACGCGGACAAAAAGGCATTCATGAACAAACGTATACATCATTGTCTAACAACAATGCGAGTGGTGCGATCAGCACGCCTCGACGCCTTGTGGCCCGCCTGCTATAATCTCAAACCCTCCGGGGCGTACATATTTATCATTATAGTGGATAAGAATGTGAATGTCGCGGAACAAATTAGAATGGAGAGGCAGGGCTGGGGCTGCATGCCTTCTATTATTATTATTATTATTTTCCATGTATATTAATCTTTTTCCCCAATGGGGGTTTCGCCGATGGAGGATCGGATCTGACTTGAGCTGGAGATGTTTGTAACCGTAAACTGAAATCTAACACCGTCAGCCCCTTTTCTTTCTGTGCGTGTGTATACTGTACCATAACATAGTCCCCTGAGCGTTACGCTGCAATGGGCTGAGCTGTGTGCGTGCGCATGTGTGGTGCCCACCAGGGGCAGATCTAGGCATGGGCATGGGGGGGCATGGGCATGGGGGGCCCCCCCAAACACAATGCAAAACAACCCAAGATATTTCAAATTAAAATACTTATAATTTAAAATGATTTGAAACACTACTACTGCTACTAACTAACTACAGCTGTGTCACCACTAAACCAACAGCATTTCATCATTGAAAACGGAAAACTCAGAGTCAGACCTTTAGCTTTATGCATGCTGCGTGTCTGTTGCAACTTCAACAACAACTGATGTTATTATTGATGCTTTACTTGACTAATGAAAGTCCTGTAACTGAAACTGGGGGGGGGGCGGCTTCATCGCCCGTGGCGCGAAGCCGCCCCCATATCATTTTCTCTTGCCACTCAAACATGTTCTCTTTGGCCCCCCCAAACGGGACATGTTACATCCGCCCCTGGCGCCCACCCATCCATCCACCATGCATGCAATATGCAAGCATGGAGGCACCAGGCGTCGAGATATTATCTTTGCATCTGCAAAAAGCCAGTGAAGCACAGCAGCAGATCTTAGCCATCCATATTACGCCATGCAGGCAGCGGCTGGTCGAGAAAAAGTACTCACATGTTTTAAGTAAAAGTAGCAATATTGCAATACATAGAACTATACACTGCTACAAGTAAAACAATCTAAAGCAGTGTTTTTTCAACCAGTGGTCCGGGGACCACCGGTGGTTCTTGAGAGGGTCACTGGTGCTCCCCAGCTGAATTGGTTAACCAGATGAAAAGTTGGTTAACCAGATGTAACTCTTGAGAGTTAAAATATTCATCTAAATTAGCACTGCTTAATTAAGAAGTCTACACAACTCGAGAATGTAGAAGAAATTTTAACCTTTCTGCTGTGCTGAATTCTATAGTATCCGTTTTGAGTTACCATATGACGCCGTATCGTATTGGTGAAAATGTCTCCCATATGAAGGTTCCCCTGATGTATTTTACATTCTGGCAACATAAAATTGTGGTATAACAGAGATCAATATGCAAGAACTGCCATGTCAGCAAGTTGATAGGAATTTGTCTCTGTTCCAAGAAGACAACAAGAAATTAATACTTCATAATCGTATTGATGCAATGTCTTTGCGCGATCCTCACCGGGTTTTATTCCAGTTAAATCTTATGCGGTATCGGTTGTAGATCTGTCATTGATTATCATACCATTCACACAATTCTGTATCCCTCTAGTGCAAGGGTTTTCAACAGGTGGTCCGGGGACCACTAGTGGTCCCTGAGTGGGTTCCAGGTGCTCCCCAGCTAAGTTGGTTAACCAGATGTAACTCTTGACAATATTCATCATGTGAATTAACTCAAAGTCTACACAACTAGAAGATTAATGGTCATTTTGATCTTTATATTTCCCTGTTTTGTCTCCCAAATCCAGCCTGGTATTGTGGACAAAAGCAAAATACATCTTTAGTTTTGGGAAATACATCTTTAGTTTTGGGATCGGGGGGAAAATATCATCAAATGGTGTCCCGTGGCTCAAATGTTGAATAAACTGTGGGCTCTGGTACCAAAAAGGTTGAAAACCCCTGCTGTAGCGAATTCTCCCCAGCATTGTCTTTGTCTGCATATTTCCATAGTGACTTCCACCAGCATGTACCCCCAACTCGACGGATGAGTCCATGGTCTTCATGCCACAACTAAAGTCTATACTTCTTATATCCATTATCATTTTGTTTTGCTATATGACAAGCAGTAACCATGTCTGTATGATTGTGAAAACAGCTCTGGAGAGAGAGAGATCTCGGTCTCTCGCTTTGCTCTTTCAGATTCCATCTCTCTCTCTCCCTCTCTCTAGCTCTCACTGCAACTGCTGTGTGCTTTATGCAAATGGCGGTGGACTGCATAAGCCCTCAAGCAGCTTAACAATATAACTGAATCCATCCATAACTACATTAATACTTCCATTAGAACACAGGCCAGATCTGCTACTTGTTTTTCAAGGGAAAACAAACAACTAAGTAGATTGAGACTCTCTCTCTCTCTCTCTCTCTCTCTCTCTCTCTCTCTCTCTCTCTCTCTCTCTCTCTCTCTCTCTCTCTCTCTCTCTCTCTCTCTCTCTCTCTCTCTCTCTCTCTCTCTCTCTCTCTCAAACAAATGACTAAGTAGATGAAATACTCTCTCTCAGTCCCCCTCAGGTGACATGGTGACATGTGCCTAAATGCCCTGACTGCCCCCACCAAATATGATGCATGCAAAACAACCCAAAATTATATTATATTTAAAAAGATTTGAAACACTACTACTGCTACAGTACCAACTAACTACAGTTGTGGCACCACTAAACCAACAGCATTTCATCATTGAAAACAGAAAACTCTGAGTCAGACCTTTAGCTTTATGCATGCTGTGTCATAAGCTTTATGCATGCTGCGTTAACAACAACAATGTTATTATTGGCGTGAAACTTGCCCCACCAACAAGGCTATAAATGTACAACACAAATAATACAAACATATTATGTATTACCCAATTTTGCCGAGTAATATCATTACACACTACTTTTCCTGGAAAAGGTGACAGTATTACAGTAATATGTAATCCGGATAGAAGACACAGTTAGCAGCCTAGAGACCATCAGGAGGCACTTTAGACGGGCCTTTTCTGCTTGTGCGCAGCTGCCAAAGCAGAGAGAGAGAGAGACGACGCAGACCATTTGGCATCAGACATGTGTTTAATATTGATTTATGAAGAAATGGGAAGGATTAAGCTGAATATTGCCTGGATAATGAATGTCTTCAGCGATGGCAGCTTTCTCTCCTCCTCGCCTCCTTGGAGAACGAACGGAGGAAGGGAGGTGACTTGCATAAACAAAATGTGGCTGCCTTGATTCATCATCGGTCTAATCCTACTTAAGTTCAATGTTCTGGAGCCACTTTTCGTCGGAAAAGCCTTAATGAAAACAGTGCCGTTTGACAATCCGTGCCGTACGTACGCCGCACACATCTGAAGCAGAACAACATAAGCCTCCCACCGCCTCTGAGACGCATCCGGATTTTTTATTTAGCAAGGACAAGAACACTTACTATTTTTGGGGGATTCATTTAAAGCCAATGTGGTAATTCGCTGATTTGAATTTCGCATGAGGACAAAAAAGACATTCGTTTTCATGTTTATATCTCGACTGAAATGTTACAGACTACAGAGGGACATCCAAAAGCTAGTGAATCAGGATTTTTTGGGGTGGCTTTGACTACAATTAACGTGTTAAACCAGTGGTTTTCAACCAGTGGTCCTTGAGGTGGTCCTCAGCTAAATGATGGAAAGTTGGTTAACCATATGTAACTCTTTGAGAGTGTAAACATGAAACCAAATGGACCCGGAAGGGTCCATTTGGGTTAAAAAATATCCTCATCAAGAGTTAAATATCATCATCTGAGTCCAAGTCTAAGTCCAAGTCTAGTTTTACCTAGCATCAGTATTATAATAATAATCAGTATTATAATACATCGTGGTACTGCAGCTAAACTGTCAAGAAAGAAATGACAAGGGGTGGCTATATCAGCGGTGGTTGAGGCTGAAACCATTAGAAATAAGCTTGAGGGACATATACGGTACAAAGGTACAGTGCAAAACACACCACACACATAACAGCACAACAGTTTGATCCAGCAGGGGCGGAACCATTTTGCGGTGAAAACTCACCCCAACCGTAAAGTGGAAAAGGTCGAGTTAGTTAGGTTAGCTGCGCCCGATAAAAAAGTCATGGTTTCAGACCTCTGGAACTGCCACGACTCTTTTAAAACGGTGGCAGCCTCTTTAAAAAGGGTCGCGGATGCAACATGGTCTTGTTGTCTTTCGTTAAATCATACTTGATGTATGCTCTGCAAAACAAGAATGTAAAAAAAAACTATTTAGATCTACAATTCTAGATATTATGCAAAGGATCTCTAAAATCAAAACATTCAAGAATACAAACATGCACCAGGCTGTTTGCAGACAAGAGCGCTTTAACACACAGCCCAATTATTGACCATGAAACAAACAAACAAACAGTGGTGTTGTCTCCGGTGAACGTACACAACACCGGTGCCTCCCAGGGCGCTGATGTACGCCTTATTAATTCCCTTGTCTGGAGCCCAGATGATTCATTTGGTTTGTGTCGGAAGCTGAAGCGACGTCCATTAGAGGAGAGGGAAGCCCCAGCAGGGTGACGATGGTGATGGTTGGGTACCTTCTTGACGGCAGTGTTGTAGTGAGACTTTTAGAAGTGGGGGTAAATGGTAAATGGTGCATTAATATACCGCCTTCATCCAACATGCTTTACATAGCTTGTGCATCACATTCACCCATTCATACACACATTTATCCACTGATGACGGTGGAAACTATACAAGGTACCTCGAACCAGTAACGGGTCCATTTGCTTCCCTTTGTACACTCTCGGGGGGAAAAAAGGAAACTCATTAACTCTTTGAGAGCTAACCATTCTGGGAAAACAGGTGGAAGTACTGTGCTAAGCATTTTGAGTGATGTCACTAGGGATGTCACTAATTTAAAACAAGGCCAATAAAAAACAAAGTCCTATAGCGACATTTACATGCCATATACCGTCTGAAAGAGCACACTCGCTGCTTTCACAAGAAAAAAAAAAATCATTTATACCACCTATCGTTCAGGACTTATTGCCATTTGAATGCTATAGAGACATGAGCAGTCTTGTAAAAATACATTGTATAGAGACATTGACAGACAAATATATATATGAACCAAATAAAGATATTGTACATGCTATACACCGATTGACAGCCCTATTTGTCCATTTTTAGGGGAAAAAAAAATTACATTCCTCCCATCTTCCGTTCGTCTGTAATTGTCATTTGAATTCAACTTGCGTTGTGGGCCAACACCATATCATTTATGGAATAATATTTTTCAGGTCTATATAATATAATTATGTTGACAGTAATATATAAAAAACCATATACCATATGAAAGGGCACACCCTCTGCTCCAATAAGAAAAAAGAAAAAAAAATATGCCATCTATAGTTCACCAATTATTGGGGATTTTATGTCAGAATCCCTGCAATAGTCAGAGAAATGCCTCAGATCTGTTGCGTGTGCGCACGTGTGTGTGCGCACGTGTGTGTGTGTGCGCGCGCGTGTGTGTGTGTGTGTGTGTGTGTGTGTGTGTGTGTGTGTGGGGAGGGGGGGGGCTGTTGTGCTTTCTTTGCAAAGACGTTTAGCGTAGCATAACTTGAAGACCACACACACGCACACGCGCACACACACACACACACACACACACACACACACACACACACACACACACCCAACACACACGCGCGAACGACCCAGATTTTCCTAACGATCATTAGCGAGCTGCAGGTGCCTGCCTGACTGCTCTTCCATAACGCCCCTCTGCCTCCGACAGAGAGAGAGAGAGAGAGAGAGAAATAGAGAAAGAAAGAATGCAATCCCCATGCGAGTGCAGTCACACTGTGTCCAGATGACTAAAGTAAAATAGCCTCTTGCATTTGATGAAAAAAAAAACAAGCGATCGCTTCACAATGCTGTTTTGCTAAGAGCAGAGAGAGAGAGAGAGAGTGCAGGGGACTGACGAGTGCTAAGGCTCTGCTACGTCCAGCTGTCTCTCCTTGTGTTTACTTCCTCAAAGCAGGGAAAAAAATGGGTAGGGGGGCGGAGTATTGGTTGTGACGTCGTCAGGGCCTTAAAGCAACAGTATACTACAGCCCCATTAGGGATTTAATGCATACAGCTTGGGTTTTAATTGAAAAAAATATGATTGAATGATAAATGTCTGAACGACGTATATGTATGAGCTTAGCCTCCAGGTGGCGCTGTTCTACAACGACGTATATATACCCACTCAGCTCTTAAAGAGTTAAGAAGGTGAAACACATCTTGATGATGTCGTCAAGATGTATTTCACCATACTAATGTTTTTTTTTTTTTTTCAGACCTACCTTTCTAGGAAACACAGAATGGGGGCAACTTTTTTGCCATGTCCACACAACATCTTTAAGGTATTATTAATGACATAGTAAAATATTGACAATGACTGGAATTCCCCATTTAAGACACGTGCATGCACACTTGCATTTGCATGTGCATTTGCGTGCACCTGCGCAATACACACAGACACGCTATTTAAACAAGTATAGCATATTGAGAAAGATTTGTCTACAGTGCCTAATTCTATCCATAAATGTATATGACAAGACAAAAAACATACGGTAGGCCTACTTTTGCCCCAAAAATATGTTAGATTTGAGAAGTGGGGGGACGCCGTCCCCCTGCGTCCCCCCCTCCACTACACCCCTGCTTGACAGTGTTGCCCCCCCTTTCCCCACAGACACACTCAGACACACGCCACCGAGACCAGGCAACCCGGTGATCACTGATTACAAATGGTTATTATTCAATTACGCGCGTGCGGCGCGCAAAATCAATCATCGGCATATCTCGACGCGGCGAGCATTAGCCGTCTAAATAAATCAACACGCAGCATGAACCCCCCCCCCCCCAGTACAAGAGTACATGTACCGATGCACTGTAACTACTGTGTCTGTCACACGACTAAATGCACTGCGTGGTGAAAATGTATCGCAAAACGTTACAGTTAGCAGGGGCGGATGTGAACATGTGCCCATTGGGGGGGGGGGGGGGGGGGGGGGGGGGGGGGGCAAGAGAACATGTTGGAGGGGCAAGAGAAAATGGTATGGATGGTAGGATGAAGTCGCACCCATACCATTTTCGGTTACAGGACTTTCATTAGTCAAGTAAAGCATCAATAATAACATCAGTTGTTGTTGAAGTTGAACAGACACGCAGCATGCATAAAGCTAAACGACTGACTCAGAGTTTTTAGTTTTCAATGATGAAATGCTGTTGGTTTAGTGGTGACACAGCTGTAGTTAGTTAGTAGCAGTAGTAGTGTTTCAATTCATTTTAAATATAAGCACTTTAATTTGAAATTAAAGTGCTCATGCATGGCATGGCATCGTGTTTGGGGGATAGACTGGTTATTTAGGGGGGCATTGCCCCCCCATGCCCATGCCTAGATCCGCCCCTGTTTACAGTTAGGGCAGTGTGACAGGAGTGAGCTGAGCTGCTATGGCTCCAATAGATTGATGGATTGATATTGGCTTATATTTTATTATTATTATTATTTCCAGACTTGAGCAAACAGCATATGGAGATCGTATTACCTCCGCTTCGCCGTTGGCTGTTTACAAAACTCTAAGTGATAAGAGAGAGAAGAAATGACTTGGTAAATAAATAAAATAAGATGTTCCTCTGAGCTGTTTCACTCGGGGGGGGGGGGGGGGGGGGTGTGCGCACGTGTGTGTGTGTGCGCAACAGCGATATCCTCATACTAAACGGCATGCATGCAATTAACTAGGCGATTGTTTTCCCTAGATCGGGTCCACTGATTAGTCTGAGAGTGGTGACATCTACTATATTACACTCAAGTATTTCTAAATGGAGTGTGTGTGTGTGTGTGTGTGTGTGTGTGTGTGTTGCGGACATGCCTCTGAACAAGGTCACACAGAAGGGGAATCTGATTTCACTCCCCACCATGAGATCAGGGGCGGATCTAGGCATGGGGGGAAATGCCCCCTTAAATGCCCAGTCTGCCCCACCAAACACAATGGCATGCAAAACAACCCAAGATATTTAAAATTAAAGTGCCTATATTTAAAATGATTTGAAACACTACTACTGCTACTAACTAACTACAGCTGTGTCACCACTAAACCAACAGCATTTCATCATTGAAAACAGAAAACTCTCTGAGTCAGACCTTAAGCTTTATGCATGCTGCGTGTCTGTTGCAACTTCAACAACAACTGATGTTATTATTGATGCTTAATTGCCTAATAAAAGTCCTGTAACCGAAAATGCTATAGGTGTGGTGTGAAGCCGCCCCCATACCATTTCCTCCTGCCCTCCCAATCGGGAAATGTTACATCCGCCCCTGCATGAGATGTTTAACAGTTACTCTCTCTCTCCCCGGCGCTGCAAACACAGCGACTAATACTGTAATTGGGGGTGAAACACGCTTGTTTAGATTGAATAAAAACACTGTTTACCGAGGGTATTTTGCTGATTTCATGCGAAAACCAACCTCTTTTACTCTTTTAGCTGAATACGTGAGAAAAGCGTTGCCATTTAGATGTGGTAGCAAGATATAATTCACTATACGGTACACGGAGCCCCGTATGAAATGAAATAATGTTCACAAGCTGTTGTGGTGCACGCCGCGTAATCGAATCTCTACCATCCCCTGAATCCACATTGTAATACAGTCAGTAAATACAGTAAGTCTTCATTTTCGAGCCTAACTGTTTCTGCCTCTGCATTGTAAAAATACAGTACACAGGGTAATTTTTTCAAATTAAACTAAACGGCCTCATCTCGCGCTCGTGCGAGTTTATTAAGGCTTATTAGCACTGGTAATTTTTACTGTGCATGCGCGCTAGTATGCGTGCGGCACACTGTGGATGTCAATAGGGTGTCAGTGTGAGTGCTTTTATTTCTCTTCAGTAAGTGGCATTTGTACATTACTGGTCTCTCTTATACGGTACTCTACGCAGAGCTCTGTATCTCCCTGCCTTCAGGGCTTGGCAACAAGTTGGCAAGGTTAACAGCTTTGTTTATCCCTGCAAGTAGATTGTTTCTGAATAAATATATAACTATATATGTGTGTGTACTGTATGTATACTGACCACGTAAACCAGTGTTTTTCAACCGATAGTCCGGGGACCGCCAGTGGTCTTTGAGAGGGTTCCAGGCGGTCCACAGCCTAAATGATGGAGAGTTGGTTAAAGGGCAATTCCACCCATTTTCAACATTTTTTTCTGAGAGTGTACGCTCTCAGAAAAAAAAGAAGTGTCTAAAGAAATCCATTAACATGGTGAAAATACATCTTGATGATGTCATCACGATGTATTTGTTAGTGGTTAGTGGTTAGTGGTTTTCATCAGACCTCCATTTCTTGGGAACACAGAATGGGGGAACTTTTTCATCATGTCCACCCAGCACCTCTAGGGTATACTAATGACATATTAGAATGTTGAAAATGGGTGGACTTCCCCTTTAACCAGATGTAATGACAGTTACACCACGGTCGTAAATGGATTTTGCCGTCTCTCGCCCAGCACTGTCTGTCGCTGACTTGAGTGTACTCTCTGAATGTTTGTCTAATCTGAATCTCTTTGTGTTTCTTCTTTTCCATGCTACTCCCTCCTGTCTGTCTCTGCTGTGGTCTCTGCTCTGCCCATTCCTTCCTTCCTGGGTGCACAACAGGTAAGTTACCATTTAGTATATCCTTCGTCATCATGTTCTGTGTGCATGACTCACTAGCCTCGATCTCCAGGCTCTCCTCCGCGCTGCGAGATGAGAGCCTGGAATCACGGTGCCCCAAAACGACTGACGGAAGTCGCGACTTCCGGTTAGTTCCGGTTAGACTTCCGCCGGAAGTTGCCATTAGTCACGATGCGGTGCTCCCGAAAATGAATACCCCACGGAAACATTTTATTTCTCCCTTTGTGCTCGCAAAGCTGTTGTAAATGTTTAAAAGATGAAATCGTGTGCACTTGGCACACTTATACAACTGCTTTGTTCGTTGGAATCATTTTTTTTCTGAAACTGAACAGGGTTGTTTCTCTGGGGACTGTAAATACAGTCACTTCCGCAATTAACGTTCTCAGTCTCAAAAGCGCACCAGTTTCCCAAGGTGATGACGCACATGCAGGTGCATGTCTGTATGTATGTTGGTATACCCTTAGAGGTGTTGCTATAGTCCAGGGGGTTTCAACAGGTGATCCGGGGACCACCAGTGGTCCCTGAGAGGGTTCATGGGTGTGTAAAGTGAATAAATAGATCATAACAGTCTGGGTAACGTGAATTAATTAAGTATCTGCTTGATTTAATGTAATTGTGAGTATACTTGATCATGGGGGAATGGGAAAACAATTGTGGCAAAGTAAGGCTGCATAGGAAGTATCTGTTTCTGTGGGATCAGATGAGAATCCTTTGGCCTAAAAATCCTTACATCATCTGCAAAGTGATCATCGCTCTGTGCATCGCTCTGTGCAATTCATGTTTGCCCCTGTAGGAGAGTGGCTCAGAGCCTAACACCGTAGGGCCATCCCTTTGGCCTAGTGGTTAAGATATCGAACTTTCATGCGTGTGAGCTATGTTTGAATCTAAGACGACGCACACGAGTCGCCAACACATTTGACATCACATCCCCAAGTGCGAGCATGAGCATGACTCTCACAGAAAGAAGGAAAGAAGGAAGGAAGGAGAGAAAGAAAGGGAAAAGAATAACTCACCCAGCCTCCCGTCGTTCCACAGATTAATCTGGGGCACTCGGCATGAAATTAAGAATCGATTATTGCAAGGCGTTTCTGCTTGGTTAACCCCCGTTCAGACTCTCTCCCACCCAGCGGCAGCCTGACACGCCGTCCTCTCTCCCTCCGGCCCGCGACATTAATTCTCTTAAATCTGTGCAGGTGACACCTCTGTTTAAAGATTTACACTCAGTGAGCTCTCCTTGCCTTAATGCCCCCTGTGTCCTTGCTTTGCTGCTGAAAGACTGCAGCTGGACAAATAATTGGCAAAAACACTAAGATCCTAATGGTAATATACTAGGGATGCAGCGGAAGGTGAAATTCTTGGACCGAATATCCCAACATGATTGATATTATGTATCTTGCCTTAAAAA
The DNA here is from genome assembly GCA_039105355.1 of Benthosema pterotum. Taxonomy (NCBI): domain Eukaryota; kingdom Metazoa; phylum Chordata; class Actinopteri; order Myctophiformes; family Myctophidae; genus Benthosema; species Benthosema pterotum. The sequence continues at coordinate 39,742,145 of CM076977.1, forward strand.
AGCTGCCTGATTATGGGTCCCTAACACATTTATTCAGCACTTTTGAATGCACTATTTGGTGATATATTTTCTGCCAATTTGGGGCAGAATGTGAATGGGTCGAAATTGCATATATTAAGCAATTTTCCGGCGAATATTTTCTGCAGCCGAATATTCGGTGCATCGATAGTTGAGCTTGTAGGACTAGATGTTTCAATTCCATCTGAACCGAGGTGAAATATCATGGGAAATGACAATCGTTTGCTTTCTTACCAAGCCTTTTAATTGCCTTAAATTGCCTTTGGTTTGACAGCTACATGTTACTGATTATGGCGGGATTTTAGATGATTTAACTCCACTAAAATTTTGCTGCACTACAGGGCGATTAGAATGAAAGAGCAAATCATGCACAAGGCGCCATATGGCACAAATCAAATTTTGCTTCTTTGACTACTAGACAATTAAACACAATGTGCACAAGTAATTGGCACTCTGCAATCTCAGAGATGTGTGGAAAATTAAGACATAAGACTGTGAAGTTTCTGCAATAAGTGCATAGAGACATTCATCAACACGCCTACAGCCACACAGACACAAATAATGGTGTCGGCATGATGTATATTAGGTATATTAGCCACACAATACCTTTTAGGCATAGTGCAAGCCAGTGTTGTTTTTTACGAATATTTTGATTTAGTCTTTTCAACAACACATATTTAGTCTTTTAGTCCCATTTAGTCTTCTGAAATGTATTTCTTTAGTCTAGGCTAGTCTCGGTAGTTTAGTCTTACATACATACAAATACATTGTAGGTTTATGTAAGTCATAGTTTTTAGTATGAAACATGCAATGTATACTGCAGATACTGTATGTTCACATATACTTAAAAAAGAAGATAAAAATGTTTCTTATTTCCATTAGTCTTAGGTTATGATTTAGTCTTTGTCTTAGTCTTTTGAAAATCATTTTTGTTAGTCTAGTCTTATAGACTAAATATCAAAAACCTTAGTCGACTTAGTCTTTAGTGTTAGTCTTAGTCGACAAAAACAACACTGGTGGAAGCTCCTAGATGTGTATTTCACAGATACATTGTTAATGCTTGTAGGTAAGTCTTGGCATGCGTTGTAGAGCCCCTGAGGTATTCTATACTTGGAGCTCCACTAGCTCCATTTATCCAAGCCAGGACACGATCGGTTGATTTGATTAAATGAATGATTGATCGATTGATTCTTCATTAAAATAAACAAAATGCGATGTTGCCCATTGAAGTAAATTCAGGCTGCTCCACCAATCCGACCACAGGGGAATTCCACCCATTTTCAACATTTTTTCTGAGAGCGTACAAATGCAACCAAATGAACCCTAACGGGTTCATTTGGTTCCATTTGTACGCTCTCAGAAAAAAAGAAGCATCTAAAGAAATGCATTAACATGGTGAAAATACATCTTGATGATGTCATCAAGATGTTTCACTGTGTTAGTGGTTTTCTTCAGACCTCCATTTCTTGGGAACACAGAATGGGGGGATTTTTTTATCATGTTCACCCAACACCTCGAAGGTACATCAATGACATAGTAAAATGTTGAAAATGAGTGGAGTTCCCCTTTAAGGCGGCAGCAGCCCGGAACAAGGCAACGTGGTCATCAGAGAGAACACTTTGGCTGGAAACACTTTAAAGAAGTATTGAAAGAACCACTGAAAACAGCAGTCAGAATCATCCATGTAATAGAGCAGCTCCTCCTCATCATAACTATATTTTTTCGCGTAGAATGATGGCTGCGCTCCTTAAAGTGAAGCCCTTATACATATCGTGACCATCGTAATTTGATTATGTGGCTCAGCTGGAGGTGTCAGGAGGAACGTCTTTGAGATGTGAGACCAGGTAAAGAATGACGGACAACAAACCTCTCCTCTGAAACGCTGCTGTGCAGAGTGATGGCGGTACTCCGTGGCTAAAGAGGCGGACAGCTTGTCTCCGGTGGCACCGCTGAGAGAGCCTCTCGCATCTCGACTTTAAACACATTTGACTTCAAGTGGACAGCAAGCATTCACTTCAAAGCTGCGTAAGCGCTGGAGAAAATAAAAATGTTGTGCCTCGAGAGTGACGGGTTGTGCACGTTGAAATTACTGTAGAATATTCCGTGTTACATAAGAATGGCGCACGCCAACTGACAGGGCTTTAGCTGGAGTGTTTACACCGTGAATCTCCAGTGTCAATTTAAATCTAAATGACTACAAACTTTAAGACAGGTTCACGCTGGGTCTGTTGGATTCAAACTGTTCCCCGGATACAGTTGCCTGGTGGTGGTCGCCGCTAGGCCATGATTGGGCCTTGCTTTCTTCCGCAAGTACACTTCATTCAACTGAATTCACTGCTTTCTTGTTGCATTGATCTGCAATCAGTCCTGATTTGGTCCCAGGAACTAATACATCTGCCAAGTGTCCCCTGAGTGGGTATCCGTGATCATCAGAGGTAATGAACACTGATGAGAGTGCCACATGTTTGGTAAAGACGGATCGTTTTGGGTGACCTTGTTTTCCTCCTTAGTGTGACCCTGTTTTGGGTTAGGTTCTATAGGACAGGGGTTTTCAATCAGTGGTCCAAGGACCAACAGTGGTCCTTCAGAGAGTTCCAGGTGGTCCCCTGTTAAATGAGGGAAAGTTGGTTAACCAGATGCAACTCTTTGAGAGCGTGTGGAATTAGCCCAAGTCTACATAGAAATATAGTATATAGAATGTAGATTCATTCAAATCCAGCCTGATATTGTGGACACCTTTGGGGGTCTTTGGGGTTAAAATCTCCCCAAACTGTGGCCTGTGGATAAAGTGCTGAATAAATAGTGGTCCCTGGGATCAAACAGGTTGAAAACGACTGCTATAGGAACAAAGGTGAGATGGCGATATGCTACTTTCTTTGTCCCCAGGTTGTAAATTCAGGCAGTTAGCAAAACACTCTTAATTTTGAGTGGCAAATATACAAAAGACTATAGTTATCATGAATATAAGTAAGCTGGGTTGCACATGGCTTGCTGAACTCCCTTTGGTACTGTACATTGCGGGTGTGGACTTCGTTGGCATTATGGAAGTATTTAGCCACGTATAACATGGGTACAGCTCTGAATGTGTCGCTCTTTGCCTAGCCTGACATTCAGGCTGGCTGGCTGCGTCTCTATCTGCATCTGTCTGTTTCAAGCTGATTATACCAAGCACCACCGTGTTTAATCCTGAGGAGTTTAAGATCCCAAAAGGGGGTAGCGTGCGTTGAATTAAGTCTTTGGGTACAGACTGGTTGTGTTTTGAACCTGTACAGTGCCGGCATCTGTCTCCATATCCCATCAAGTCCCCTCCTTAAGTAGCCACCGTCGAGCTAATCTGGAGTAAATCAGTCCTGGGGAGACGGCAATCAGATTCTATACCCTTCAATAAGGCAGAGCAGATAAAGGCATCCAAGCTCTCAGCTGATTATCAGTGTTTACTCTACTTTATTTTAGTAGCGGTATAATCACCCCGCAGATGTTGTTGAAATGCCATCGCGGGCGTTCTTTTCTCCTTATCAGTGCGATAACACATTTGCATATAGACACATCATGTCACAACGCTGCCCAAACAGAAGTAGAATCGTCTATAGACTCTAACTCTCCAGCCAGCTCATGAATGGTCGACGCGCTTGTCTATTGATGTGCCCCTCATTCCCTCTTTTATTGCTCCCTATAGTACTCAACAAAGTCAAACAAAGTCCAATACCGAATAAACAAAAAAACGGGGTTATCCCGGGTCCTGAGAAGGATCCAACCCACGATTCAACCCCTTTCGTTGTTGGTTGATTCGTTCCTTTTTTTCTTCTTCTTTCTTTTCTGACTTCCAGAGAAGAAGGGCTGGGTAATCAATAGGTGGGAAGACCATTGCTGTCTGCTTTTTTCTTCCCTCTCCTTTTTTCCCTGGATGTTCTGCGATGTCTACCCTCTCCCACCGCTGCTGTTTTTAGCTTGGCGAGGCTGTAACCCTCGTGGGGCTCTGAGGAGGTCAATTCAGTTCAAACCAAGCTGTGGTCCCCAGCCAGAACTTTCCTGAAGGCAGATTGTTAAAGGGGTATTCCACTTTCAAAAAAAAAAAAAAAAAAAAAAAAACCTTTTGGTCATTTTATGGTCTACTCAGTCTCTTGTGAACACACCAGACAGTTTATAAGTTACTCCTTTCACTATTTAGATATTTGATGTTCATTCTAGCGCCTCCAGCTCTTTCCTATACAAACCCATTATAACTTTAAAACTCCATTTTAACCATGACAGATTTGTCCTCCTAATATGTGAGAAGGCCATGGAATTTAATTTACTGTTTTCATTTATTTTTAAAATATTGATTTGGAAAATGTAGCCGCCTCCAGATTTGCGCATGCCCACCCAAATTGATTAAAAACATATTTTAAAAATATATATATTTTTTTGCCCTGGAAACAGTTCCTATGAAGCCCCCCTGCCTTTTGGGACGTCCCAAATCTCCTTTACTTTTTCTTCTGAACGGATTCCGATCATTAGGATCTTGGGGTCCATTAAAGTGTGTGTCAAAAAGAATGTGTTTTTAAAGCATCCCAGCCGTGGAGTTTGGCAGCGTTGTGACCTGCTCAGAAGAGAGTGCAGTGCAGTGAGGACAGCGGTGGCGGGTGTTGGCAGGCTTGCACGTTTCATGTTGTTGTATTGGATGTACAGTAGAGAGTGCACTCTGTGACCACTGGCAGTACTTTGAGACTCGTAGTTGACTCGCTCTGCGTCTGTTCTTTTCTCTTGCCTTGTTTGCACCCTGACCCCGACCCCACTGTGCCTCTCCTCTCTCTTTCCCATGCTCCCTCTTCACCCAGCATCATTGCCTTGGCATGCAGTCCACCACCTTGCTGCCTACAGTACTGTATACTGCATATCTTTTTTACCAGCTCTCACTTTCTCCCATGCAGGGGCGGATCTAGGCATGGGTATGGGGGGGAAACCAAACACGATGGCATGCAAAATAACCCAAGATATTTCAAGTGCTTATATTTAAAATGATTTGAAACTGCTGTTACTTCCTAACTACAATTGTGGCACCACTAAACCAACAGCATTTCATCATTGAAAACAGAAAACTCTCTGAGTTAGACCTTTAGCTTTATGCATGCTGCGTGTCTGTTGCAACTTCAACAACAACTGATGTTATTATTGATGCTTGTTTAATGAAAGTACTGTAACTGAAAATGGTATGCGGGTGACTTCATCGCAAGTGGTGCAAAGCCGCCCCCATACCCCCACCCCCCCTCTTCCATTAGTATATACCTGTGGTTTTCAACCTTTTCATACCAGGGCCCACTGTTCATTTAGCATTGAGCCACGGACCACCATTTGAGGACATTTGAGCCCCACAGACCCCAAAACCCAAAGATTTATTCTGTTTTATGTACAATTCCAGGCTGGATTTCAGAGACACATAACAGGCAAACAATAGTTTGTGGATTTGGGATAATTCAGATGATGAATATTTTAACTATTGAGAGTGTAAACAATTTTTATGCTATTATGCTGTTACGCTTATTTTCCAATACCAATATGAGCTGATACTGATACCCTACTTATAATAGACATCTTGGCAGCATGTGGGGTACACGGGGGCCATTTTGACAGATATCTTAGCAGCACTTCCAAACTCCAACACGATCGCCTGCAAGGACAGAACAGTTTTTTCTGCAGCTGGACGGCAGTTGGACGTGGTTTAATACGATCAGTATAGGAATTTTCTGTTTGGATGAATGGCCTGTCAGTGTCAAATTGCACCTTGTTTAAAAATCAATTTCAACATTTTCAACATTTTTACTATGTCATTAATATAGAGTGTGGACACAATACACAGCAACTACTAATTAACATGGTGAATCACACAATCATCACTTGCTGTCATCAAGACATGATTCACCATGTTTTTTGTTTTTCTCCCCAAACCTCCACATGCACAACAACTCAGACGTCTTAGTCAGACTTAAGGCTGGTACACACTGCACGATTTTTGGGACTTTCACAACATCGTGCATGACGTGCCCTGTCACACTATGCGATTAAAATTGCATAATTCGTTGACGATCATTCGTCTTGGGAGTGTTCACACTGCAAGTCCCCGGGGGAGGTGCTCATGAAAATATTACCTCCGACGTAAAGTCGGGAAGGGTGGGGTGGGGTGGGGGGTCTCTGTATATTATCTGAGTGTGACAGCAATGTTATGTCTTTATGCTACGTTTATGCTAAATCCTCATTCAAAATGAATAAAAATGAGACAAATAAGCGTTTTTTTTTTATTGTCGATTTTGCATGCGTGGGAATGATGCGGGTCCACTCGCGGGTCCATTTGGTCGGGCCAATCTTTTTGAGCTGTCACACTACAAGACGAAAAGACGGGGGTCAAATTGTCGGGAGTTGAAAAATCGTGCCTGACACAGAAATTTTGTTGGGAGTCCAAAATCGGGGCTAAATCAGACTAAAAATTGTGCAGTGTGTACCAGCCTTTAGTAAAATGTTGAAAATGGCTGTAATTCTCAATTACAACCATGCATTTAACTTGTAGGACAAGATGGCTGTGGATATATGGTCCAAAAAACTCCCCCAACCCATACGTCCTATTCTGTGTGCTGTCTGTTCTGTCTGTCCGTTTTATCTCTCTGTCTGCCTGCCTGCCTGCCTGCCTGTCTGTCATTCAGTGTGACAGACAGCGTCACATGCTTATTTGCCTGTTCTATTTTGAGTTTTTGATTGACGGGCGAACAGGCTTGACATTCTTGCAAGCGTCGCAGAGCCTGTTATTATGCATACATTAACATTCAGATAAACACATGGCCGGCCGCTGGATACACACGCTACTGTAATTGCATGCCATCACACTGCGGTTTGTGTGTATGCAGTGCGTTTGTTGTGAAATGGGCTTTGTGTACATGTTTACGCTGTGTGTGTGTGTGTGTGTGTGTGTGTGTGTGTGTGTGTGTGTGTGTGTGTGTGTGTGTGTGTGTGTGTGTGTGTGTGTGTGTGTGTGTGTGTGTGTGTGTGTGTGTGTGTGTGTGTGTGCAATTTCCAATTGATGCATTTAGCATCTCTCAGGGACCACCAGTGGTCCTTGAGAGGGTTCCAGGTGGTCCCCATGCAGCTAAAAGATGCACAGTTGGTTAACCGGGTGTAACTAAAATATCCATCATCTGAATTGGCCTGAGTCTACACAACTACAGAATGTAGAAGATTAATAGTCATTTTCATCTGTATGTTTGACCGCTTTGTTTCCCAAATCCATATTGCGGACAAAAGCAAAATAAGTCTTTAGTTTTGGGGCTAAAAAGTCCTGAAATGGTTGTCCGTTGCTCAAATGCTGAATATAGTGGTCCCTGGTATCAAAAAGGTTAAAAACCCCTGTTTTAGCAGACAGTGTTAATCCAGGGCGATTTGGTAACACGTCACATCAAATACATGAAAAAAATAGTCACCATGTGAGCTCAGAACCTTTCAACAGCAATAACATTAATTCTACTACAGGTCTCAAAGCTTTCAAGTGGACAAGCAAGAAACAATCAGGAGAAAGAATTCATGTGACCAGCTAGGCGTCCAGTCTTCCAACAAATGTCTTTTAACCCTTCGTGTATTGTTATCGCATTTTGGTGTTTTAAGCATTATGTTATGTGTTATCTATTGAAAAATAGCAGATCTACAAACTCATAGCGCGCCACCGAGTGGCGCACTATGAGTTGCTATTTTTGAAAAAATCGTGAAAATGTGGCACAAATCTTTGAATATATTATAAAAAGCAAACGTTTTTAACTCAAATCTTTGCTTCTGGGGGATGTTTTCAGATGGGGGTCCGCAGCCCAATATAGAAAATTCTGGGGGTCCTTGGCATGAAATATGTTGAGCATCACTGACACAGGAACATAGATTTTTTTCAGAAAAACTAGAATCTGTCAGAAACTAGCATCAGAAACAGAAACTAGTCAGAAACTAGAATCTAGTGGCAGACACTACAATCAGGTGTCAAATAGAATATACAGTATTCTTGGATTTGCACATCATTTTCACTTTTTTTAATAAATATCAGATCTACGAGCACATATCGCGCCACTCGGTGTCGCGATATGAGCTCATGGATCTGATATTTCTCAATAGCTAAAGTGTAACATAATGTGCTGAACACAAACGCGTTGACGACAGACAGAGCACAGAGACGTCTCTTTGTTCATGGACAAACGGACAAACTGCGAAACATTCTATCTCTGCATGCATCGGCATTCATCACATTCTGTTCTCCTGATGGGCACAGTCACTAGGTGTGCTAAAAACAAGAAAATTTACATAAGAAACACACAACAAATCTGTAGCCATTCATGCGATGAACTCAGCAAGGAGTCGGACCACGGTCTATCATAAACCACTGTAAAGACCATATTATGACGGGAGATCTCAGATGAAAAGCAATACGATAAAATGAAAGCGTTTTACTGCATCGCACAGAAAAGCCAGTGTGGGGCTCATATTTGATTTTGTAGCTGTATTGCATGCGTTGTGCATACATTTGTAAGTTCGTGTCGCCGATTTCCGTTGAAAAATGACTTGTTGCCCGCAGTTTCCACTGTTGCCAGCAATCTGAATGCACACTCTCTGTGAAAAGTACTCATGCTCATCATCGCATACTGCCTACTGTCAGAATCACCCCCGCAGAGCGTTGATATAGTTTTTCATGCAGGAGTAGTTTTTCATGCAGGAGTAAACATACTTCCAATATACGGTAAATGTGGGAGCAAACTAACACCTGACTCTGTCAGAACTGCCCCCCGCAGAGCCTTGATATAATTTACATACAGAAGTAAAACATATTCATAATATACACTAGATTTGTGGAGAGCAAACTAACACCATTTCATACTGTAATAATAAGCTTGCCAGTGAGTGACACTTCCTCTAACAATTGCTCATTATCTCGCCCCCCCCTCCCATCTCTTTTCCTCAAGCAATCATTTAATCCAGAACAGAGCACAGTATGTTGCGAGAGCGACAGTAACGATGTATGCATTGAGGTTTATGAATGAATTGTTCTGAGGAATAACAATGGCACTAGCTGCATCTTAGCGAACGCAATGTCTTATCTCAAGGACTTTCTTCTGCCTTTTGGACAACGCTGCGAAACGGCCCTCTTAATAATAACTCAGTGCTGTCACAACAGATGATAAAAAAATAAATATGTGGCATTCCGGGCGGTTTTCAATAAACTGTAAAATGTCCATGATGCCTTCAGGGGTTTTTCCACCGCCTTTGTTATGTCTGTTTGTACAGACATACTGTACTGTAGCAACGGCTGTATAGTAACACATGGGGTTGCCACATGTGTCTGACAAAAATCCTGGACATTTTGACCATCCAATCGGCGGCCTATTATCGGTGGGGATTATCGGCCTTTTGGTCGGAAGCAACGCACCTCTTTAAACATCTAACCCAGAAATATATCACACTTTTATACTGAAATGTTACTGCTCTCATTATTTTATTACTCTTCTACATATCAGATTATTAATTAGGCTACTTAACCATTAATTTCCGGCTCTTTCTGGAGCAGTCCAGTTTTCATTTTTCTCATCTCAGTTATCTTTAGATAAACAGATTTAGATTCAGGAGTTTTTCCACTAATTTTGGCGGTAGGGTGGTCTGGAAAAGAGGTAAATTTAGCGACAAATATGCCAAGTTGGCAACACTGGTACGTACAGGCACGCTACAATGTCATACTGATCTGCGACTGTGAGTGACTCAAGTCAGGTTAGTTGTGATCTCTAGTTTTGGCCATGTAAAAGAAAGAAGAAAAAAAATGACCATGTATTAAAATCTGGGACATTCAAGTGTCCAGGATTTATTTTTTTTTTTCCTGACCATGAAAATTCGGGACAATGAAAACGTGTGGCAACACTAGTAGCACATGCACATTATACGTTTCGGGTTTCTCTCATTGTTCTGCATGGCTAATGGGACGTCACCTCGTGTCAAACAAAAGCCTTCACCTCACACTTGACATCCTCATGAAACCTGACAACTGTGTTACCTTGCCCCGATGCAAATGACCCCGTTCGGGCTAATTATAGTTTGGCAAGCAACATATTGACTCCCTCGGCCCGTCGGCGCTCACTCACTCACCACCTAAATCGAATTCTGTTCACACTCCGGTGACACATAGTATCAATCAGGCACTCTGTCTGCATCCCCCCTGTCACCCCGCATCCCACTGATTGATGCTTCCTGGCAGTCTTGTGATTGTCAGTGACGTGACGTTGTCCCGCCTAATCACCACAAATCCGAAAATCAACTCCACTATATGAGTATATAAAATTGAACACTTTTAAACAACAGGGGGAGAGTACAGCAGCATGCTGTGTTAGTTGGCGCAGTGCATCTGTATCCATGATGCATACCGTACAGTTGGCATTACAATTCCTACACCTTATGGCTTTGTCTGCAGCCCAGCTGACAATGCCTGCATGGAATGGAATATGATGTGTCAGCAGCACAGTGCACTGTAAGGTAACGAACGGGCTCTCAAAAAGCAGCGCTAATATAAAACCTGCGCCGGTGCAAATGCATCTAAAAAGCTGTCTGTTTGGCAGTTCCGACGGAAAGGTGTCAGTGATCCTGGCTAATTCAGGGAGTCCATATAGCCTAGAAAGTGATACCAGCACTCACTCTCCATTTAGAATTCAGTGTTTTATAACACTTGAACCACGGTCTATTATGTGTTCTTTCATATCCGTGCACGCCTGCACATCCGAGAGTGTTTACACAGCATCTATGCGCCACATGTTTGTTTAAAGGCGTGCTGCGGCCGTGTGTTTGCCAATCGATACATATATGTAGCTGCGTTGCGTGAAGGAGGAAGGCTGGTGGTCGAAGGACCTTTGGCCTGCTCATTTGTATTCCACTGAAAACCTCCGCGGTGGACAAGAATTCTCACCTTTCATCCACACACACCTCCGCTATGTAAAGAAACAGCCCTCCTGAGGCCCACCGCGGGTGGGGAAGGAGGGAAGGAATAGCTCCTCGGGTATAAGAGCACGGAAGGACGGCAACGTTGGAAGAAGTGCATCAAGCTGACAAGTTGCCTCCCTCCGGCAAGTCCCACAAGGGAGTCTTGATGGTTGCACTATGTCGTCCAGCTAAGCAGAGTGTTCAGCGCAGTTTGACTTCCCCCCCACAGCCCCCTATATGTTATCTATCTACAGGGGTCTCATCAGTGAATCAAATAGGACTGCAAATACCAAACCCTGACCTTCTTTTTTCTATTTCTTTTTTACCTTGAATGGAGCTAAGGGGCCGTTCCTAGGGGAGACTACGGGAGGTCTATATCTATATATGTGAAAGTAGAGGTAATGTCTCAGTACTGGTGGCTGGTGGTTGTTGCACAGGGGCGGATGTAACATTTCCCAATTGGGGGGGCAGGAGAAAATGGCATGGAAGCGGCTTCATCGACTGTGTCGCTTCACGCCACGGGCAATGAAGCCACACCCATACCATTTTTGGTTACAGGACTTTTATTAGTCAAGTAAAGCATCAATGATAACATCAGTTGTTGTTGAAGTTGCAACAGACACGCAGCATGCATAAAGCTAAAGGTCTGACTCAGAGAGTTTTCTGTTTTCAATGATGAAATGCTGTTGGTTTAGTGGTCTGACACAGCTATAGTTAGTAGCAGGAGTAGTGTTTGAAATACTTTTAAATATACGGTAAGCACTGACATATCTTGGGTTGTTTTGCATGCCATCATGTTTGGTGGGGCAGTCTGGGCATTTAGGGGGGCATTGCTCCTCCCCATGCCCATGCCTAGATCTGCCCCTGTTGTTGCAAAAGCCAGGTGCAGAAGCCCCAACCGAGGGAGGAGGGGGGGTTGAGGAGGCATGTGAAAACGATTGGAAGCGATAGGTAGGCTCGTTTTTTTTAAGACACTCAAGCAGTGTGTGTGTGAGAGAGAGGAAGAGACAGAGAGTGGGGGATTTTCAATTATTAAGCCCTCTTTCCTTGCCCTTGAAGTGTACATTAATCTCGTTTTATTCTCGCCGTGTTTACAAGGGATGTCTGGAGCCGCTGCCGCTGGAAGGATCACTTCATTGCTGTAGTTTTATTTTTTTGTTGCAGAAGTGCTAGGTATAAGGAGGGAAGACAGGGAGAGACGAGGAGAGGATACCCCCTCTCTGTCTCTCTCTCTCTCTCTCTCTCTCTCTCTCTCTCTCTCTCTCTCTCTCTCTCTCTCTTCAGACACCATGCTATAGTACAGGGGTGTCAAACTCTGATACAGAGTGGGCCAAAATGTAAAACTGAACAAAGCCGCGGGCCAAGTTTGAATGAACTAACCTTTTAAAGGGGAATTCCACCCATTTTCAAAATTTTACAAATGGAACCAAATGGACCCGCTAGGGTCCATTATCAGGAAATGGGTCTG
>CM076977.1:39759586-39767086 GCA_039105355.1 Benthosema pterotum
CAAGTGCGCGCAGGCACACACACACACACACACACACACACACACACACACACACACACACACACACACACACACACACACACACACACACACACACACACACACAATCTGGCTTTCTCTCTTACTCACTCTCTGCACACTTAGGGGCCCCCTGTGCTTATTTTCTCCCATAGAGGAACTCATTCCCGCAATGCACCAAAGGTCACACGAGCTCCCTTTTCTTTTCCTTCTCATTTCATTTTTCCATTTCTCGCTCCGTCCCCCCTCCCATCTCACCCCCCTCCCCCCCCACCCCCCGGCGTGCTTACCTTTTCCATCCCAAGGCTTTTCTTTAAGAAGTGCAAACTCCACTTTATCACTTTGATTAATCTCCCCCCACACATGTGCCGCTCAAGGAGGGAGAGGAGAGGCTGCATCATGTCTGCAGCACCTCAACCAACCAACCTCCCAGCTAAAACGGCAGAGAGAGAGAGAGAGAGAGAGACGAATGTCCGCCCCGGTCTCTCCCCCATCACTCCAGAGCGGAGCGGGGTGCCCAGGCCCAGGCAGGCTCTTATGTTTAGGGTGATGCAGCAGTAGAGGGACAGGTTGATTAAAAGCAGGTTAGCAGAGAGGAAGGGATCCACTGGGGGCCGTCGCTCAGAGCTACCTGACGGCTCACTGACAAAGAGGTCAACGCTCAGGGAGGGAGGTAGGGAGGGTTATCCGCCAGGAATGTCCCACCGCACACATGAACAGGCATGGAAACAGGGCGGAATAGTGGCCTTGTGGTTAGAGTGTCCGCCCTGGAACTGGGAGGCCGGGGTTCGATTCCCGGTCGGGTCATACCAAAGCCTGTAAAAATGGGACCCAATGCCTCCCTGCTTGGTACTCAGCATCAACGGGATGGATTGGGGGTCAAAATCAGCTAATGATTCCCGAGCGCGGCTGGAAGCCGCAGCTCACCGCTCCAAGTGATGGGTCAAAAGCGGAGAACCAATTTCGCTGCGGTAACGTAGTGACAAATCATGCGACTTTGACTTTGCATGGGCATGGGGGGGGGGGGGGGGGGGGGGCTAAATGCCAAGCATAAAGTCGCCCACATACCATTAAGTCATGCCCCTCCAATTGGGAAATGTTACATCCACTCCTGCAGCAGGGGCGGGAAAACATACTTTTTTTGTGGATTTCAACCACTGGTCATTGAGGCACAGGCCAGGGCCGGATCTAGGCGTGGGCATGGGGGTTGGGGCAATGCCCCCCTTAATGCCCTGACTGCCCCATCAAACATGATGGCATGCAAAACAGCCCAAAGTAAGACTACTGTAAATTGGAAATACTCAAGAAAGTACAATTATCTCATAATTGTATTTGAGTACAGTACTTCAGCAAATGTGGTCAGTTACTTTGTGTTGTGTGTGCATGTGTGCATTAGAGTGGATAACTTTGCTGACTTCATTTGTTCTACATCTCGCTGCCCGCGCACAAGGAGATCAATTATAATTGGTGCATTTCTCAGCAAAACTTTGATGTCAAGCGACACGTTTGCGTTTACGCTGTCACAAGTGCACTGAATGCATGGCAGATGATTTGTAACATGCTCGACGTACGTGGCTCGCCTGTCTTTGCTCTGGTGCGCGGTGTCTCACCTGCCTTTGCTCTGGTGCGCGGTGGCTCACCTGTCTTTGCTCTGGTGCGCGGTGTCTCACCTGTCTTTGCTCTGGTGCGCGGTGTCTCACCTGTCTTTGCTCTGATGCGCGGTGGCTCACCTGTCTTTGCTCTGGTGCGCGGTGGCTCACCTGTCTTTGCTCTGGTGCGCGGTGGCTCACCTGCCTTTGCTCTGGTGCGCGGTGGCTCACCTATCTATTAGGGGTGTGGAGATTAGTCGATATAAATCGATACATCGGTACCCACGTGCGAGATGCGAGTGCATCGGTTCCGTCACTCTGTAATCGATGCAATTGACGGGTGAAATCTAGATGCGTCGCGATGCATTTGCTTGAATCGGTTAAAAATCGATGTTGAGCGGGGTTTTCCGATTTATTTCGCCCTATTCTATGTTTTCTAATCTGTGTTGAGACGCACCATTATTGGGAAGGAAAAGGGCTCTGCCATTCGGCACCGACAGTACGACAACTCTGCTTACTTCCTGTACAGTCCCAATCGAGACTCTTCTACATAGACATCTATTGCATAGGGACAACGTGACGAGCCCGTCAATGTCGCAGCTCTGTCTAGTAGTCCCCCCCTCCCCTCCTACACTCTGCACACGCGGGGCAGCAGCAGCCACCAGTCAGCTGTAGTAGTCTGGGATCAATACATGTACCGACGTGGAGACTATAAACCCCACGGATTAAACAAGAGAACTAGTGAACGAAGCACACCATATTTAGCTTCATAAAACTCTTGTTGTGTCCGTGGTTGAGCCGTGTCGCTCAGTCCGTTGTTCACTGTAGCCACCGACAGGTAATGATCCACACAGTGTTCTTCTCGTCTGAATCTCGAACGCAGTTGCAAATCTGCGCGATCATTGTGTGTTGTTAAATAAATCTTCTGCACACGTTTTTAGAAGTGGGTTTTCAACCCCTTCGTTTTACAACTTTCCACTGTGCAGCTTTTCCTTGGAGCCTCATTTACTGTATATTCTGCAACACGATGGTGTTGCACACAGAGTCAGCGACAGTAAAAGTGCACATCCACAAGCTCTCAGTGACTCAGTCTCAGCGTGGTGTGGATGCAACGTGTTGTGATCTTGTAGAAGAGTGGTGTTTCAACCTTTTTCATTTCAGGAACCAGCTTTTTGCTCAGCCCACCATTTGATGATATTTTAGCCCCACAGACCCAAAACTAAAGTTTTCTTTTGTTTTTGTCCACAATACCAGATGGATTTCAGAAACAGTCCAACATACAGATCAAAATGACCATTAATATTTTACATTTTCTAGTTGTGTAGACTTTAGGCTAATTCACATGTGAAATTGTGAATTACTCTTGAGAGTGTAAACATGAAACCAAATGGACCCACAAGGGTAATTTTGGTTTCATTTTACACCAATAATTGCATAATGATTGATTATATTTTTATAATTGCAATAATAGGGTCTTTCAGGTTAGCCAAGGACCCCTTAGGCTTAGCTGAGAGTGAGTCAGTGAGAACCAGGGACCCCATATATACAGTATAGTATTATCTATGTGTAGATTAAGATACACATATTGTTTGAGAGTACTCTGTCTGCAGTGATCTGTAAATGCATGTTTTATATTGGTTTATTTTCTATTTGTATGTACATACATACATGATGATGAGTAGGCCTACATGCTTAGTATACGCTAATCCAACAATAAACACAATAACCAGCAGAGAGCAGAGCACAGCAGGCCCTTTATTTGTTGTTGTTTTTTTTTAAGTTGGGAGTTAGAGATACAGTAGGCCTACTAACCTACAGTAAAACAATACATTGTTTTGAATTAAATGTATTGCATTTTGGCTTTTTTTTTTTGGAAAATTAATAAACCATTGATATAAAATCCTTTTTATTTATGTTAAATTGCCACCAGATCGCATCATATCGCATTGTTCAGAATAAAATTCAATGGTATTGTTAAAGTATCGGTTAAGTATCGGTATAAGGGGGTGTATGTATCGTGTCGGGGTGAATCGCATCGCATCGTATCGCCAGGTAATTCCAAATAATCGCTATAGTATCGAATCGCTGGCAGTGCATCGAGATGCGTATCGAATCGCCCTCAGTGCTGAGATTCACATCCCTACTATCTATGGGCTCATCTGCTATTTTGGGGGAAATCGTGAAAACAGCAGCGCAAATCTTTTGAATATTATCCGTTCTTTCAGAGTGAACGTTTTCTAGAATATGTAGTGACAGGTCAAAATGGGTTACACAGACTTTAAATCTGAGTTAGCTGTGGGGGTGTAGAGGCCCGTCTATACATGCTTGCAACGTTGTCCGCCTGTGGATCAGCTATTTTCGGTCTGTGCCGCCCACAGACCCGCATTCATGTTGATTTGTCTTTGTTCTACTGGTTCTCATCTCCACCAGTCCCTCCCCCAGATTGTAAACTATTTTTATACGCTGATGACATTGTCAGTATATTCTTAGGTAAAAATATTTGCGTGTATCTTCCCTTGTCTCAGGTCCAATGGAACCTGCTGAAGGCTCTGAGACTAAAACGCTTTCATATATTTTTTACTATAGCTAAAAGCCGTGGCATCTTAATGTCACATCTTTTACTATTGAATCCTCTAGATTTTTTTATTTAGTTTTCAGGCAAGTCAACATAATTCGTCATAGTTGAGTGGGATGAAATCAACAATGCTATAGCGTGGATGAGGATAAATGGTACATTCATATACCGCTATCCAAATTGCTTTTTATAGATTTTTGCATTGCATTCACCCGTCCCGGCACACACACGCACACACACACACACACACACACACACACACACACACACACACCACACACACACACACACACCACACACACACACACACACACACACACACACACACACACGCACGCACGCACGAGTGTGCACACGTGCATGCGCGCACACATGCACATCCGGAGCAGTGGGCTACAGTACAATACATTTTTGAACTTGATATATTGATCAAGATATAAAACACACACACACACACACACACACACACACACACAGACACACACACACACACACATAGTATAGTGCTATATGTTTTGATTGGTTCGATACATAGTTTGAGCTTCTTCGGTTATGTTTAGGCATAGTTTTACTGAGGTTAGGGTAACGGTTAAGTAATATTTGGTGCATAAAATATTTGTTAGGAATTGACTAGAAATAAATCATAGTAGTGCATGCAATTCATGCATTCGCAAGTGATGAATGTTAATGGACCTGTTACTATTTAAGTAAGTTTTGCATCATCTTGTCTTTTGCCATAATCAGGTAGTGGTGGGGTATATGTAATCATATTTGGCTGTTTGATCATATTCGGCAGACTGGGCATGGGGGGGCATTGCCCCCCCCCCCCCATACCCATGCCTAGTTCCGCCCCTGTGCGGCGAAGCATTTTGTATGCAGGCAGCGAGAGATGAATGCACAATGTTGCAACGCGGTCGAAAGTGACAACGGGAGAGAGAGAATTTGTGGTTCTGAGGCAGAAGTTTTACATGGTGTTTCGGGCGCTGCTGCGTTTGCAGTAGATTACCATTGTTTTCTCAGATGGCCTGTTTGACCTTGAATATAGATGTGGAAAAAGTAGCGTGGCTAGCGTTGTGTGTGTGCGCGCGTGTGTGTGTGCGCGTCGTGTGTGTGTGTGGCGGTGTGTGTGTGCGCCACGCAGAAAGAAATAGAGTAATTCCCTCAGCCCCACTCATCCATATCTAAACTGTCGAGATCCTGACTCTCGCTGCAGAATTATGTATGCGCCTCTCTCTCTCTTGCTCACACACACCAGGGGCGGATGTAACATGTCCCGTTTGGGGGGGGGGGGGGGGGCAAGAGAACATGTTGGAGGGGCAAGAGAAAATGGTACGGGGGCAGCACCCATACCATTTTCAGTTACAGGATTTTTATAAGGCAAGTAAAGCATTGATAATAACATCAGTTGTTGTTGAAGTAAAGCTAAACGTTTTCTGTTTTCAATGATGAAATGATGTTAGTTTAGTGGTGACACAACTGTAGTTAGTTAGTAGCAATAGTAGTGTTTCAAATCATTTTAAATATAACCCCTTTCATTTGAAATATCTTGGGTTGTTCCCCCCCCCCCAAGCCCATGCCTAGATCCGCCCCTGACACACACACACACACACACACACACACACACACACACACACACACACACACACACACACACACACACACACACACACACACACACACAAAGACCATTACCCGCAGGGCATCTCTCTCGGTCTCTCACTGGCATATACAGCGTAGCTCAAACAGGCATACTCTCAAAGCCTGTTAACGTACTTTTGGCGGCAACACCTTGTTGCGTTCTTAGCTTTATTGGCATAATTAGCATTATATAGCATTATTAACAATACTTAGAATTTGCATTTCTTAGCTCTATTAGCCCTTAACCCTTACGTGCATCAAATAGCATTGTTAGTGGTACTTAGCATTATTAGTATTATTAACAAAAGTTAGCATTACCATTACTTACAGTAGCAATTTTTGCATTATTAACAGTAATTAGCATTAGCGTTAATTAACCTTATTAGCATTATTGACAAAATATTGCAAGCATTATCATTATCAACATTATTATCCTTACTTGTTTAGCATTAACAATGCTTAGCATTTGCAGCATTATTTACTTAGCATTATTAGCATTAACTAGCATTATTAGTATTACTTATTTAGCATTAACAATGCTTAGAATTTGCAGCATTGTTTACTTACATTAGCATTACTTAGCATTTACATTAGCATTATTAACGGTACTTAGCATTACTTAGCATTATTAGCATTACTTGGCATCATCAGCATTATTGAAAAAATATCAGACGTACAAGCTCATAGCGCGCCATGGAGTGGCGCGCTATGAGCTTGTACGTCTGATATTTTTGAAAATGGTGAAAAGGTGGCGCAAATCTTGAATTATTTTCCAGCTGAGAATGGTTAAATAAATTGAGCCCAGATCACTTTTTGGTATGAGTGATTAGGCATCAGCTTCCGTAATAGCTCTTATAGACTGGAGCACTGTGGTTTCTCCAACAGACCCCCTCTGTGGGTCACAGACCAATTTTTACCACTTAGTTTTTCCCCACGTGAATGAAATACCCTGCATTTGTGCAGAATGTGAGATATGACTCCGATTATTAAGACGACCCCCATTTTGTCAAGGCTCATTTGTGGATAAAGAGCATTGAATGTCAACTAGTCTAGTCCTCGATTATACTGGTAATACAACCTTGTATTTTAGGTTGTAGGTTCCATTGTAAAAAAAAAAGACACTATACCAATGTAAGTTTAGAGAAATTTTCGCTATGTACCGTAATAGATTGTGAAAATGGCCGATCTTTACCTTCAAGTTAACCTTTCTTTTGGCTGTACATCTACAGTATATTGTACAGTGTAATGTATAGGTCCACATTTCCACATGTGAAACAGATGAACTTGACACTTTGTGTGATGGACAAAGAGAGCTAATCAATAGAGACATTGTTGCTGTTTACTTTGTGTGATCCAAGGCGGAAGCCGACCCCATACCATCTTCGGTTACATGACTTACAGTATATTATAGGCAAATAAGCATCCATAATAGCATCAGTTGTTGTTGACGCAACAGGCATAAAGCTAAAGTTCTGACTCAGAGAGTTTTATGGTTTGAATAATGAAATGCTGTTGGTTTAGTGGTAGCACAATTGTAGTTAGTTAGTAGCATAGTGGCATAGTAGCATATAGTCTTTCAAATCAGTTTAATTATAGGCAATTTAATTTTAACATACAAAACAAACATACAAAAGAAAAAAAATACCTTATATGAAGTTACCAACAGGGAATAACATACTA
>CM076977.1:39769586-40004586 GCA_039105355.1 Benthosema pterotum
ACCCACTCGACTCAGAAATTGGTGTGTGTGTGTGTGTGTGTGTGTGTGTGTGTGTGTGTGTGTGTGTGTGTGTGTGTGTGTGTGTGTGTGTGTGTGTGTGTGTGTGTGTGTGTGTGTGTGTGTGTGTGTGTGTGTGTGTGTGTGTGTGTGTGTGTGTGTGTGTGTGTGTGGTAGCTGTACAGAGGAGTGGGATGTGTCCTCTCCCAGTGGCATCTGAGCCCCATGCTTATCTCTCGCAGCAGATGCACAGAACTCCTGGGACCTCATCAGGCGCCTGTGTGACTCTCTGTGAAGGTATATACCTGCTGGAGCAGAACTGTTGCCTCGTCGTTGCCTATACTAGACCCCCCTTCCTCCCCCACCCCAACCTCTCCCCCCTCCCGCCTTTTCTCCCAAAACTCTGGGGTGAAGGTACACCCAATTATTTAAGAAGCTGGGAGCCAACAAGCTAATGTCATACGCGGTTAGAGTGACAACTCGCCTCGTGTGTGTGTGTGTCCTCCACGGTGATTAACATCAATGGTCCTGAGATGTGTCCGTTTCGTTCAGTAATGCGTCTGAATGCTTTCCTTTGCATAAAACACTTGACGGCACAGGCTAATTGTCCTGCACTGGTGCTCGTAGATTGGCAATTATCTTGTCAAGAGAAGAAGAATGAGGCGAATAAGGTGTAAACCCATAAGACCAGACAGGCAAACAACGAGGCAGGGGGGTCTATACATGAAAGAGAACCCTAGATACCTTGAGTGGTGTGTGTGTGTGTGTGTGTGTGTGTGTGTGTCCTTACATAACTAGATCAGCACTTGTCTGTTGGCCAAACGTGGCATGAGTTATGGCTGTTTAAATGTTTCATTTTCTAAAAAATGCTATAGTGCCCTCACTTGACGAATAGAAGTTGCTGGCCAATAGACCTGCACAGTGACGTCACCGCCAGAATCCACAAGTGGATTTGATTCTGAAAATTATTCATAAAAACATGATTGCACCGTAGACAAAGCCAACTCGGGTCGTGACAAATCATGACATCAAACACAATATTATCATGCAATATCCAATTGGCAATAAATGGAAAACGGCAGCATACAACACTTTTTGTTTCGTTTTTCATCTTAGACATTATTTGAGTGTCCCAAAAGATTGTGTGTGTCATCATACAGTTTGTCACGACCCGAGTTGGCTTTGTCTGTGGCATAATCGTCTTTATATGAATCGTTTTTAAAAAGTCTATGGGAAAAATGAATGGGGAATCTGTTTCTGGAACAGGGACGACATCACGAGGGGGCTATGGTAGATGTCAATGGTAGATGACATCAGGGATCTGATGTTGCCTGATCGACGATGCCTCGTCGGCGAGCTCTTCCCAAATGAAACGCTACACTTTTGACATTCCGTGTTATTATTATTATTCATCCGTCCAAAACGGGGTCTGCAAACACGTCCAATGCAGCGCAACATCTCATGAATCCTGATTGGTCCGACCGGTACACAGAACAGCCCTTTTTTTCTTTTCGCAGAGATGCCAGTCACGTCCGTCTAGCCGCTGTGACCTCTCACGCTTCCAAGGTTTTCCTGTTTACTCGTCTTCTCTTTGCGATGGCGGAGCCATACATATTTTAAAAAGTGCATCAAACGACTCGGGTCTCCAGATTAGGATGACACTCGCATTTTCTGCGCCGGGCTGCTGAGAGATAGCGAGAGAGAGAGAGAGCGGCTCTGCCTCTCTCTCTCTCTCTCCGTCTCTCTCTCTCTCTCTCTCTCTCTCTTGTACTGCTATCACCCAGGAATCCTTCGTGTTCAGTAAATCTCTATGATCTCTCTAGCCTTTATCAGGAAACTGCAGGTATCTAATTCTTATGTCAGTGTGGAGTAAAGTAGTGTCTCTCGGAGTCGCTCAGGGGTGAAAACAATGTGTTTGTTGCAATTATCCTGTGTTTTCTCCAGAAAATGTGTCTTCCTGCCTCCTCCCCGCGGCCCGTGGGCTCTAATAGGCCCCGGCGCCATGCGCTTTGGTTGTTTTGAAGCCAACTAACCTTTTCCGTTGCCCTTAATTGAAGGCCTGACATATCTGACATACAGAAAGGGTTGAATAACGGAAAGCGAAAATGCTTGTGGAAAATCAGAGCCTTCAGCGAGTGTAATTGCAGGTCTAACTCTGATCACTGGTATTATGCCACACAACGCATAGTATTCGTGGGATCGCTGGTTGTCACTCAAACAAATAAGGTTGTGGAAATGCATGTTTGTTGGAGTTAGGCGGGATAGGGGTGCAATTATACTGTAGTAATGGCCTGGCTTCAGGAAACCTTCGGTCAAACAAGACTATAGAGAAACTGCACTGTAGTATATTTTGGGGCTGCAGCGATTGATCGAAATGATTCAATTGTCGTTGTCGACTATTTTAGTAATGGATTAATCGGTTTGTCAACTCATCACTGAAGTTTTTACCCGTTTTCCCACTTAAAACCATAGTTTTTCCGGCTTTAAGTGCAACAAATTTCAGCCATTTTCCACATTTTACTGTCATTAATTCATACACCTTAGAGATGTTCTTTGAACATGATAAAAAGCCCCTCCCCATTCTGTTTCCTAGGAATGAAGGTCTGAAAAAAATCATTAACATGGTGAAACACAACTTGATGATGGCATCAAGTTTTATTTCACCAATCACCATGTTAATGTTTTTCTTTTAGTATCATTTTTTTCTTGAGTATGTACAAATGGAACCAAATAATTTGGTTCCATTTGTACACACTGGAATCCCCCTTTAAGGTTATAGCTAAATTAGAGCCATAAGCATCGCCATAATTCATCGATGAATCGGTCAAATAATTGGCCGATGAAACGATGAAAATAATCGTTTGTTGCAGCCCTCGTATATTAATTTAATTGCAATCTGTGTTCACCCAAGGTAGGCTTGCATTGCAATCTGTGTTCACCCAAGGTAAGCTTGCATTTGCA
Organism: Benthosema pterotum; assembly: GCA_039105355.1. Taxonomy (NCBI): domain Eukaryota; kingdom Metazoa; phylum Chordata; class Actinopteri; order Myctophiformes; family Myctophidae; genus Benthosema; species Benthosema pterotum. The sequence goes on from CM076977.1 coordinate 39,772,545, forward strand.
TGCATCTTTTCCTGCAATGCTCTGTTTCCCAATCCTCCTGTAAGTTATGCATTATGTTAACACGTGGCAGACAGCCAGTGTTTTACAGCCAGCCACAGGGCAGCATCGATGGAGCAGTCGGGGGTTAAGTACCTTAGGGTCAAGGGCAACTCGGTGGCAATTTAGGGAAAAGGGGCGAATGTTATTTTCCACTGCATGCCCTTGGTTTCTCTCTTTTTCTTTTAGTGGGCGCCAGTGCCTCCTATGTCCAGCTTTTAGCATGTTTGGAAAGCACATTCAGCATTCGGTGATTTGGCAACAAGATGTGCACATGCACACACTCTACTGTGGGGGTCGGGGTCTGTGCAACCAGCCTACATATGCCCACGACTCGATCATGTATTGGAGGAAGGCCCCACATCATCCTGATTGGATGAAGGCTTTGTCTCCTAAAGTCCAAACTGAAATTACTTTAATTAATTATCACTGGGGACAGGGAGGAACTCCTGGTTAACCAGATGTAACTCTTTGAGAGAACGTAAACATGAATCCATATGGAACGTTCGCTCTGCAGCTCTCTATACTTCACTGGTCAATTATTCATGGACTGAATCAGAGAATGATTGATAGAATCATTTATTAACAACGGCACATGTAGTGCAGTCAAACAGGTAAAATGCTAAAAAGGATATTGTTGTTCTGTTTTCTATTGTTCTCAATTCATCAGTGTGTACAGTGTGTAACACAAATGTGTTCCCACATGCGCAAGAGTGAAACGGGGGGAAAGAATGTAGGAAAAATGCATTTGTGCATGTGCGTGTGTGTCGGTGCGTGCGCACGCACACATGTGCACACCGGTGGGCTCACGCACGTGCACATGAAGCTGCAGGGATGCCTAACAGTGTGGCGTGTTAAGAACTGGAAGATGAATTGAATGTGAGGGAATGCCAAGGCTGATTTCCAACCTTTTCACGCCTGATTAGAATTGATTCCGGATAGGTCCGAACAGTCAAAGCATCCGCGGCTGGTAATTGTTTCCCTGCGTGTGAGTGTGTGTGCACTCACGCGCACGTAGTACGCGCATGTGTACTACTCCCCAAAGAACACTTTCCATTTACCACAAACAACAATCTTGTGGAAGGGGGTGGGGGGAGGGGAGGGGGGCTAACAGCGCTCTCTTAATTGGTGAAAATGTTTCCGAGGATTGCAAAAGGTCTTTTGTTGAACAAAAAAAGAAAGAAAAAAAAAACTTAAAAGGGCTCCTGTATTCCCTGCAATTATGTGTACACTCTCCTTGTTTAGATATCACCCCCCCATCTGACAGCTACTAATTGAGCCCCCTGTGGTTTTAAGATTTTTGACTCACTCAATGATGATCTCTGTTGTTTAAAAAAACAAAAAAACATGCATCTTTTAATTAAAACTGAACTTCCCTGGCAATCTACATTCATTATGAGCAAAAATGGCAAGTAATTGAGCAAGACAAGAAGATGGAATGCTGATTTACAGAATTTCTTACACCATTTGCAGAGTCGAGACGCACGGCACTGTTAGTGTCAAGTGGATTTTCTCAGGTAGGAGCGAGAAGCAGTAGCATCAGGTCACAACCATGGAGTTGCTCACTAATTGCGATCAGTAAAGTATTTGGGACCAGTAAAAAAAAACTGGACGCAAGCAGTGAGGTTATGTTTAGGTTTGTGGTATAGGACTTCAGTGTTTTGTAGCTTACAACATTATGTATGAGTAAAAAATACAGAGAATGTTTGCATTCGCCATCTTTGGTGAAGAAGAGTCTGTCTATGTCTGAGATAACTAATCTTAATTATCTTTCATAGCGGTTTAAACCCTGTGGAAATGTTGTATTAAGTTTTTAAATACATTGCTTTTTTGTACACTTCCTCTCCCCCTCTGTCCACATTTGGTTGCATTCTAGTCCACATACTTCCATTGCCCGTATTCCATGTCCAATAAAATGCTGTACTATTAGCGACATCTCCTTGGCATTTTTTATGTTATATCTATGCTGGTTAAGTTTGTCTGCTATTGCTGTTAGGCAACACTATATGACACTGTCACTGACATGACTGTACTCTACGTGCTGAATGTTTGTCTAACGACCTGAATGCTTTTGTGTTCTTCTTTTCCATGATACTCCCTCCTGTCCGCCGCTGCTGTGGTCGCTGTTCTGCTGATTCCTTCCTTCCTGTGTGCACAACAGGTAAGTTACCATTTAGTATATCCTTCTGAAATTCACTTGGCACGTCATCGTGTTCGGTGTGCGATGACACACATGCAGGCGCATGTCTGTATGTACGTGGTTTAGAGGTGTCACTGTAGTCGCTAGAGAAGTAAAATTGTCTCATACTCATACGCAGTCATGTGTGACAAAAAGAGAGAAAGCCAGGTGCTCACAGGAGATGCAAAAAAATGTTGCAAAAGGATAAAGATTGTCGCTGGTGCTACGAACATCTAAAGGGACTGGAACAGTGGAGGAAAAAAGCAAGGCAGCGATCCGAGCACTCAAAAGTTATTAGAGGGAGTATAAAAACAAGGCACTTTATTACATGATAAAAAAGCCAACATGTTTTGACCCTCAATGAGTCGCCGCATGGTAATCCAAAGGTTGCCGGTTCGATCCTGGGCTCCCGCAGAGTTAATGTCAAAGTGTCCTTGAGCCTAGACACTGAACCCCTAATTGCTCCTGATGTGCTGGTAGGTACCTTGCATGGCTTCCACTGCCATAAGTGTATGAATGTGTGTGTGAATGATTCAGATTCAGAATGGGTGAATGTAATGCACAATTTATGTAAAGCTCCTTGGATAAAGGCATTATATAAACGCACCATTTACCATTTACCATACTAGCCCTGATGAAGACTCCTAGAGAGTCGAAACATGTTGGATTTTTTTTTATCATTTTGAGCGCTCGGATTTCTGCCTTGCTTTTTTGCAGTCACAAGCGTCTTCCGTGGACCAGTGTGGATGCTCTTGTTTATACCTGCAAACCCTCACTAACGATTTCTAGCCGATGTCTGAGGTAGAATGAATCGGAAGTAGGGTTTGGGAACGTGGTGGAGCCCCTTTCGGGCCTGTGAGCTGTGGCGTGTTGCTGGTATATGGTACAAGGTAAAGCGTAATAGAAGCTGGGGTGGTGGTGGTGGTGGTGGTAGGGGTGTGTGTGTGAAAGCTGTACTTGAGATAGGGGCCATGGAGGAGTTGTCAGCTTTGATTTATTAAGTGCAGCTCCCTCCCTGACTGCTGCTAACTTGTCAGTCCCCACATAATGGATGGGGCTCACAGCTCACTGCACCGTGATTGGCTTTTTTCTTCTCCCCCCCACCAGAAACCTTCCAACTTGGGGCCTTTCTTACTCATCCTTTCCCCCAATATCTGGCTCCCGTTTCCAATTAATTTGTTATATTCATGCCCCCAAAACCGCCGTGTTTGGCCTGGTGCCCATGGGGCCTACTTGTACTGTCCGCGTGTCCATCTGTCCATCCAGTCTTTTCACACATTCTTTCATCCCTCTCCCTCTCTCTCTCTCCCTCTCTCTCTACATCCGTCATGCGGTGCCCTGCGCTCATTTCCAAAACGCCTCCCGGCGGTGTCGGGGTTAACAAACGACCTGTCCCTTCCCTACACCATTCTTCTAACATGGAGGGGACGAGGGGGGGGGGGGGTCTTCAACGGTGCATGTCGATCACTATAACACTCATCGGCATCGCCGCTGTAGTCACCGGAGATGTTCCGAAAGCATTTGTCTCTATCCTTCGCCTTCCGGGATCCAGCCAATTATGTGTGGCCCCAGTGACCTCCACAAAATGACCGGAACTACATTAATATTCACCAAAACCAGAGCAGAACTCCCACCACGGGACTCTGGACATCAATTCATACAGATGACACCACTATATTATTAATGGCAAGCATTTCATACAACAAAAAAAAATCTGAACCACCACTTTAAGCCTGCATTTACTGTGTCGCCGCTTGGCGGTGTCGCACAACAAAACTAGCGGATCTACATACTGACGACGTGTCACGTTCCTCAGCGCAACACACACAAAAAAACACCACGTATAAATCAGTCTTCAGAGCGACCCGTATAGCAATCTGCTATAAACAACCTTGTTTTATGCCATGGACAGGTATGTTAGTCCCCAACGCCGCCGCTTCTCTCTCCCCGCTTCCATCTGCCCGCTAAATGGGCCCAGAGTGAGCCGAATACTTGGCCATTATCCCAAGAGCTCGCTATAATTTCAAACATAGCCGCGAGCAGCGGAATAAATATTGATGCTGAAGTAGGGGAGAGCGACGCGGCGACGGCGGGGAGCAGAAGGGAAAAGAGGGGAAAAGAGAGAGGATGATTGAAATGGGCTTGGGTCTTTTCCAGTTTCGCAGCCTTCTTGCAACTCACCGGGATAGATGCTATAGGAGTCAATGAAGGCTTCGGTTCAACCCCTCCCCATACACACACACGCACACATACACGCACGCACACATACACACACACACATGGTGTGTGAAATGGGAGCTGGCACGAATTATCTCGTCGACGAAAATGAGAGCTGTTAGGCGAATCAAAGACTGAAGGAAAAAGATGAAGCAGTGTTATTTTAGAGTCGTGTTTTAAAACCCCACTGTGATACGCTGAGCAGCACAGGGGCGGATGTAACATTTCCAAATGGGGGGGGGGGGGGGGCAGGAGAAGATGGTATGGGTGCAGCTTCATGCGAAGCGATACAGCCGCTCACATACCATTTTCAGTTACATGACTTGCTGTCTATTAGTCAAGTAAAACATCAGTAGTACCATCAGTTGTGGTTGCAACAGACACTCATTTAGGGGGGGCATTGTCCCCCCACATGCCCATGCCTAGATCCGCCCCTGGAGTGAATGGCTGAGGACGGCTAATGCTGTTTGTCTTCTAAACAGAAAATTGGGGCAGAGAATAATTTATAAAGCAAGCACACACACCCACACACGCATACACACACACACACAGATCTAGGATGTGAGTTAAGCCGCTCTGATGTGTGATTTTTGACCCCTGAGCCCAGCTCATGATCAAAGCTACAACCGCGTGCGCGTGCGCACGCACACACACACACACACACACACACACACACACACACACACACACACACACACACACACACACACACACACACACACACACACACACACACACCATGCCCCTACGTAGGGCCTATGCTGGCCCCGCGGTGGACCCGTCCGCTGTGATCTCTCATGTTGTCTGTCCTGTGGGATTAGCTTTGTCTTCACCCAGATAGGATCCAACGGAGGCCTGAGGATCTGGCACAGTGCTGCTGCTGCTGCTGCTGCTGCTCAGGGGCGGATCTAGGCATGGGTATGGGGTGGTCTGCCCCACTAAACATGATGGCATGCAAAGCAATCCAAGATATTTCAAATTAAAGTTTGAATCGTTAATTTGATCTCGCAAGACTCAAGAGAGCGTATTTCTCAGCACGAACCGTGGATAATACAGGGCCGGAGCAACTAGAGAAACAAAGAGGATGTTTGACAGAATATCAGGAAATAATTTGATATTCGTTCGAACCCACATGGTGTTTTAAAAGGAATATTTGAATGTAATTTCACAGTACTAGCCCTGTCCTCCCCCAGTGTACAACTATGGGTTTGGACACAAGCCGGGGCTCCTTCATTTCAATATAAATATCAGGGACATTGTACACTGAATACTGGTTCATCTTGGGAACCCAACCTTGAAAACATCTTTTTTAAAAAACATGTTTATATCTTAATAATAAATGTAGATGTTTATCACATGCTTAGCTGTGATTGGACCATAGCAGTTTGGGGGAAGGGCTTAGCTAAAGGCCTATTTCCAAGTCAAGTACACTGCGCATGTGTACAACCGGTTCCATTTGTACACTGTAAGCGACAGCTCTCTGAACATCCTCTGAGACGAGAAGCGAGGCTACAACAGTACATGCTGTCGTGGCTTCCCTCTTTTTTTTCCCCAGCCTCGGGGGCTCATCGATTTGAATACCCCGACCCTCCAACCTAATGGGCCACGTCATTCGCCGCTACAACCCTCCCACGTAGCCGCCGCCTCCCCCTGCCCGCAATCCGTCTCCAATCCATCAAGCCGCGGTGCCGGTAGCTCCCACCGCACGCCCATTGTTTGCAGTGATTTATGAAGAATTTCACTGAAAGGGCACTTTGTCATTTGGAGGCATCCGGGAGTTGGCACCTCGATGGCCCCCGCACGCCATCTGAACATGGGGAGAGAGGAGGGAGGGAGAATGGGAGAATGGGGTGATGGTGAGGGAGTTTTATGAAGCGAAAGTTTCAGGAATCAGATGAGGAAGGGAAAATCAATGCGTTTTCACTCTCTTCTCCTCTCTGAGATGAAAGGCAATTTGAAATTGAAAGGCACGACGTAATGATTTTTGACTTTGGTAGCCGCATCTGCTGTTAGTATTCAGTCTTCATAGCACATAGAGAATCTCCCGTTTTTTTTTTTTTTTTTTTTTTTTTTTTTGTGGCTGTGGAAAGCCAGTAGCCTATATGCAAATGCAATATATCTTCACTCATTAACGCACGCGCAGACACACACGGACACACCCACACACACAAACACACACGCGCGCACATACGCAGACTCGCGGGTGCACAGTCGCACTCAGTCAGATGCCCTTTCACGTTGTACCGCTCAGCTGTGGAGAGAGCACATGTGTGGGTGTAGCTCAGAAGTTGGTTAAAGTGGGATGTGACTCACGCTGCTATACTGTTTGCTCCATCCATCACCGGGTGAATCACAATCCTCCACCTTGGCTTCCGATTCTCTTTACACCCCGGAGCTCTTTTGGCACGTGTTTAAACGAACACCTCCGAAAAACATGTCAAGTTGTCAACCTCAATACCGCAATGTCTCTATTCAAAGGGCTTTGGGCTTGGGGAAAAAAATAAATAAAAAAAATAAAAGAAAAAGAAAAACATTGACTGTGATATCGGTGGGGGAGAGCGGGGAGCAAACAGATGTATGTATAATTCAGCAACGCATTGTTTTAAGTCAGGGGTGTCAAACTCAGATACAGAGTGGGCCAAAATTTAAAACTGAACAAAGCCGCGGGTCAACGAACTAACCTTTTAAAGGGGAATTCCACCCGTTTTCATTTTTTTCCTGAGAGGGTACAAATGTGAATCAAACCAAATGGACCCTAGCGGGTCCATTTGGTTTGATATGGGTCAAATTAAATTACACGGCGGACCAATTTTGGCCCGCGGGCCAGAGTTTGACACCCATGTTTTAAGTTAACCCGAAGATCGAGTGCATTTCCACTGTGTTCTAGACATGGGCATTGAGTAGTATTTTCTCAGCAACACCCCATTTTAAAATGTGCGGTAGTAAGCAGACAGGGCTGAAAGCGTATTTAATTACTCTGCTAAACTAAAGTCACTATATATGCAAATTTCACTTTAGTTGAACTAAGTACTCGGACTACTACTAAAAAACAGTGGCCACACTCTGTCGCTGCCTATATGCTGTATATTCAACTGGGCGCCAACAGCCTAAGGATTGATCGCTCTGTGTTGTGCGAGGATTTTTTCCCTTTGAGCCCATAACTAAACCTGAGAGATCAATAAGGACTTATATATTTATTCAGCATGCGGCACACAGTATCTATTGACTGAGCGGGTGCACACTCACTGGTACCAACGCTCTTAACTTGAAGTACATAGTGCTAATCCTATGCCCTGTTGTGTAATATATGATCCGGTGAATGATGTATAATAGATCACATTGATTGGGAAGGTAATTGTTAATGGATGATGGTGTTGGGGAAATTGGGTTGAACTTATGGCCACAAAATTAATGCTATAGATGTTACCCGCTCTGAATGTTGTAACAAACCCGGAGGGTCATTGCAATATGAAGGACCTGTTTGACCTGCAGCACAAGTATGTTGGTACTCACTGGTACTCACAAATGTATTTTCCAATCGCACAGATCAAAAGGCAGGTGCATTATCACTCGAAATGTGCACAGTTTTTAGCTCTGGCTTTTGCAACCTATGAAGATTGGCTAGAGCGTGCTGTATCACTGGGAGGGGGACATCGTGGGTAGAGAGATATGGAGTAGCAGTGATGCACAGGACACTGATCGTTACTTTGTGTTGTGTTGTTTGGGGAGTTGTACGACAAAATGTGGCCAGAGATAAATATGTGTCCTCCCAACATGCATTTGTCGGGAGGGGGCGAAATCAATTTGCGACTGTGCCTTATGTTTCATAACAGTCGAGGGTACTTAAGGTTAGGTTTGTGGTATAGAACTTCAGTGTTTTGTATCTTACAACATTATGTATGGGTACAATACAGAGAATGTTGCCATCTTTGTTGAAGAATAGTCAATCTATGTCTGAGATAACTAATCTTACTTATCTTTCATAGTGGTTTAAGCCCTGTGGAAATGTTGTATTAAGTTTTAAAATCCATTGTTTTTCTGCAAACTTCCTCTCCACCTCTGTCCACGTTTGGTCGCATTCTAGCCCACATACTTCCATTGCCCCAATTCCAGGTCCAATAAAATGCTGTACAGTTATAAAAACTGCCGTGCCAGTTCACCTGACATGACACATTATAACTGTGGCGGCAGGGCAGGTGTCGCGATAGTTTGCCAACAGTTGTGGCGCCTGGACTGGTGCTTGGTGTAATGTAATGGAAATCAGACAATCACTGTTAGGTAACGCAATGTTCTGATTAACACCGACCGGGTTGAGAGGAGCGTTTGTTACTAAATAAAGCAACCAGCACTGCTTCTTTCCTCCTGTCAAATAGCACTATGTGATCATTTCTTTCTTTCTTTTGTTTTTGCTTGGTTCGGTTGACGTTGAAATCTCCCCCCTAAAAAAAAAAAAGATGAATAGTATCAGATCACAAGCAACAGCTGCAGATCGCTGAGCGCATTTACAGGCAGTGAGGAGAAAAAAAAACGAAAAAACATGGTTGACTAATTGCCAAAAGGCTTTTGAGCAGCGTTCGCACACAGGTGGTTATTGAATATGATGCCGTTGAACTCTAAAATGAACACCGGCGTTATTCACTTCCCTTGATCGTTTCAACCGCGCTTCTCCAGTTTTTGCTGGTGGGCCGTAGTATATTTGATTAACGCATCGCCAGCCAAATCATACCTTAGCAAATACCTGCTCTCTCTCTCTCTCTCTCTCTCTCTCTCTCTCTCTCTCTCTCTCTCTCTCTCTCTCTCTCTCTCTCTCTCTCTCCGGTGCCTGGTGAACCAAGTCTTCTTCTGAAGGGGGCTATTATTTGAAGGAGGGGGCAGAGGAGAGGGGGTGGGGGGCACACAGGATTTATTTCCCTGCCTTAAATGGACTGTCCAATGACCACCGATCTGAGACCGTCTCATTCAATGCCCAGCTGGAGAGAACGAACCAACATTCCGGGGGTCTCACGTCAACTCCATTCCCTTTTTTTCCAGTTCCAGAGCTGCTAGAAAAGGGATTTGGAAATGGGACTATAAATACCGGCGCTGTATGCCTGCATATTGTATAGCAGCAGCAGCATCTCGGCACAAAAAACTCCTCGGGGAGACGTTCACATTGTTTTATTTTGAATGTGTCACACACTGTGCTGGAGAGCTGTCTGTGTTTACCTCAGGGAAAGGGGGAAGCCTGGTACAGGCCCTGAGCAGTGGTTTTCAACCTTTTTTGATACCAGGGCCCACCATTTATTCAGCATTTGAGCCACGGCCCACAGACCACCATTTGATGACAGTTTTAGCCCCACAGACCCCCAAAACTAAAGATGTCTTTTGCTTTTGTCCACAGTACCATGCAGGCTGGATTTGGGGAAACAAAACAGGCAAAACATACAGACCAAAATGACCATTAATCTTCTACATTCAGACGATGAATATTTGAACTCTTGAGAGCGTAAAAATGAAACCAAATGGACCCTTGCGGGTGAATTGGTGAATGGGTGAAATAAAGGTGCTATATAAATGCACCATTTAACATTCACAGACCACTGGTACAGCACAATGTAGGCTACAACAAACTGCCAGCAACTCCCACCACCACCCCTCTCCCTCCCCAATAAGACATCAGGGGGTTAATCCTCATGACAGTACACACATCCCACAGGGACCCCCAACTCCCACCTCGCCTCTCTCCCAAGCCCGCATGACCCTGGCGAAACCTTCATTAACATAGCCTCCCCCATCCGATGACATGGTCAGCGCCCAGTACACAACCTTAGCAGAGGACGCGCTGTACTAATTGGGGGGGATACGGTGAAGGGAGGGAGGGAGGGAGGTGGGAGCCAAACATTGCTCACAGTTATCGCATCCTGCATGTGCTTGTTGTCCTTGACAAGCACACGCAGGCGTTCGTATCCCACGCACACACGCTGCTGTAAAGTCCCGAGAGTACATTTTAAACCTGAGAGTTTACAAGTGGAACCCCCAAACGAGCCTTTAACAGCTCCTGCAGAGGACTTTAAACAGTCACCTCCACGTTCGGTTCGCCTATAGCGGCACGGGTTCCTTCCAGCAAGCCTTCCATTCTTTCAACAGTAATCCAACTGCACTTAAAGTAAATAAACTAAAAGTAAATAAATGAATGAATAAATAAATAAATCTTTCCTTTAACAACCAGCGGTCACAACGAGCACCGTGTTGGCGCCGCACTGCGCACAGTATATATTTCTTATAGGGGTTGTGGTGTTTTGTGTTTTTTGCGATAGCACTCTGCAGTGAAGAGAGAGATATATACTGTATATACAGCATAGGGGGCATTTCAGTTACATTACGGTATATGTCAATAGAACCTTGTATATAATTTATAGCAAATAAATGAAAAATGTTGGCCTCTGGAGCGTCCGTTCGGTTTGTTTGGTACCGTTTTACCTGAAGGTCACCTCGGTGAGCACATTGCGGCTGTGACGCACGTTTAACAACTTTGTGACCGCGGCCTTATCTGTACAGAGAGGGCTATAGGCGCACGGGGGTCACAGGCCACTGAGTGGGAGCAAATTGAGTCTATTTGACCGCAGTCGATATACGGAATTGACCGGCGTAATTGAAAGCGTTGCCAGGCTTCTTTCTTTTGTCGCAGACAAGGACATAGCTGTGTGTGTGTGGAGGGGGAAACGCAGCGAGAATCAGGGGACCCGGAGCAATTTTCCCAGGAAAAAAAAAAAAAAAAAAAACGTTTCCATTTCGCTCTCTTCTCATCTCTTTCCATCTCTCTCTCTCGCTCGGTGATTCGCCAGCCCTCGTTTATCTCGACCATCCAATAATTTATACTTAGCCAGACCCAGACCAGACCAGACCGTGGGATTGTGGTATGGCAGCAGGGCGAGCCAAAATATCCCGGTGACGCTGGCTAATTAGCCACAGCTGCCGACACACACACACACACACACACACACACACACACACACACACACACACACACACACACACACACACACACACACTCCTGTGTCGGATGCCAGTGGACTCCCTTGACAAAATTGTTATCAAACGCACAAAAAAGACAAGCCATTTTTCTGCACATTAAGTGGGCAAAATTGGGAGACGGGCCGCGGTGTGGAGGCGAGTTATAAAGGCCCACTTTGGGAAAGTGTGTGCACAAGATGTTTGCTATTAGAGAGAGAGAAAGAGAGGGAGGGAAAAAGGCAGAGAAACACTGTGCATGTGCTGCACGCGCGGCTGCCCGTGCGAGCGCACGCTGCCCGAAGGAATGCCATGCAAGCCTCTTACAGTACATTTGACAGCACAGAGAAGGGACGGGATAGCGACGATATAGAGGTTGTGTGGGGATACAAGGAGGGTGGTGGTGGTGGTGGTGGTGGTGGTGAGGGATCGGTAGATATAGAATGAGTCCTGGAAGAGCGCAGCAGCATATGCAGCCGAGAAAGAAAGAGGACACCAGACAACCTGTGCTGTACTGTACTGTACCAATGCAGGCTGTACAGTACGGTACAGTTATCCTACTGTACAGGCTGCATTTGTATTGAGCAGGTGAGCCCATTTGTTATTAAACGAGGCTACATGGCGGGTCCTCTCTGGAGATCACTTTACAACCTGGTATATATCCCTGCTCTCTGCACCCCCAACTGTCTTACAGAGACACACCAGATGGTGTAAAGCTACTCTATACTGTATGGTAAATGGAGCGTTTATGCTATAGCACTTTTTTTTATATAATCCAAAGCACTTTTTCCCCACACATACTCGAGAGTTGAGAGAGAGACCCTCTCTCTCAACTCTCTCAACACAGCCCGGCCGCTTATATACATGACTAGTAGATCTAGTTGGTTGGGGCGGCAAGAATGGCAAGAACTTTTGCCGTTTTGGTGACTTCTGCAAAAAAAAAAGTAAGACTAGGGACAATCCATTTCATGAAGGGATCATCCTAGATCAGGGGTTTTCAACAGGTGGTCAGGGGACCACCAGTGGTCCCTGAGAGGGTTCCAGTTGGTCCCCAGCTAAGTTGGTTAACCAGATGTAACTCTTGAGAACGTACAAATGAAGTCAAATAGACCTGCAAGGGTCCATTTGGCTTATTTTTTTACACTCAAGTGTTAAAACATCTCTACACAACTAGAAGATTAATGGTCAATTTGGTCTGTATATGTTTTGTCTGTTTTGTTTCCCAAATCCAGCCTGGAATTGTGGACAAAAGCTAAATCAATCTTTAGTTTTGGGGTCTGTGGGGCTAAAATGTCATCAAATGGGGTTCCGTGGCTCAAATGCTGAATAAATGGTGGGCCCTGGTATGAAAAAGGTTGAAAACCCCTGTCCTAGATATATGAATAAAAAAAATAACGCTGTCCCGTTCAGTGGCCATGCGTTTCGCCTGGAACTAAATTCGTATACGGGTGGCATTGAACACAAGAGGCCCAGATGTCACTGCAGCAGGAGCAGAGAGATTTTTCCCCGCCCTCCCTCCCTTTTCTTTTCTGTCTTTGTTATGATTTTTTTTCTCCCTTGTCCTTATTTGCTGGTAGGAAGGTGAGATGCTATAAGGCTTCCAGACGCTCTCCCTGGGCCTGTCCTCTCTCTCTAGTGTCCTGCCCTGACACATCAAAGCCTTGCCCCGCGCATGCCATGGCGGCTATGCTGGAGGAGCCAGTCTCCTGTATATATACACTGTACAAACAGGCTTCCTCATTACAGCCAGGGCCCAGGTGGCTCAGAGGGAAGGGACTATAGCGGTGGCCATCGTCGCGGTTTGTCCTGGTGGACTTCATCACCATCCAGCACACTGGATAGTACAGTCGTATGCTTATATGCAGTAATAACAACCCCAGTGTCTTGCCACAAAGGATTCTACTGTACGTTTTTGTGAACCATGGACTCCCTGTTGAGGCATTGCATTTACATGTTTTTAAAATAGCAGATCTACTCGTTCACATACTACATATGCGGATTGGATGTTCAGAAATGTATGCCAGTTTCTTATCTACATATTGTTTTACAACTTTTTGCCTTTTGCTTTTTAGCCCCGCCAGTCATTCTATAAAATATGTTAAATCAGGGATGATTTATCAGATAGATGGATGCAGTTCTAGATAGATGCACCTCCATGGCCATGATAAGACCAGATCCCTTCATTTCCACCGGGAATCACGTGGTTTGACTCGTCAGAACTTGTCCATCTTGACGAGTCAAAATGTTCATGGTCAGATCATGTGACTCTCATTGGTAATGAATACAGCTGGTCTTATCATGTGGATTTGAGAAATCATGGCTGATTTATCAAATCTAATATTGTGACAGGTGCCTAAGAAGTAGAGCAAGTATTTAACTGTCAGAAGATGACACTTGAGTTGTGCTGGCATCATGTACACACCTACACACAGCATGTACCAAATGGAGGGTCTATCTATCTTTACATACATACATACATACATACATACATACATACATACATACATACATACATACATACATACATACATACATACATACATACATACATACATACATACATACATACATACATACATATACAGTATGTACATACATACCGGTACACATAGATAGCAGAGGTCCGTAAACCACGATATGGCACTCATGCTCGTACACACAAACACACACGCACACAGAAGACAGTGACGGCTCTGCACTTGGCTGCGCAGCGTGCCTACCTACCTACTGAGCCATCTGGATTGACTGTGAGGACGCAGTTTAGTGGAACGGCTAGGCTTGCCCTCCTTATGTATCTTTCTGTCAACATGTTTGTCTTTTGGCTAGACGGAGAGAGAGAGAGAACCGTCAGACAGACAGACATAATGGGACACATGTCCCTGCAGCATGGCAGATAATACTGTATGGAAATGATGGAGAGAAAAGACAAAAAATACAGGGCAAAAAAATGCAGTATGTGCGAGGCACTGCAAAGCACAAACTAGTACTACAGTCTTGGGCAATATACCGGTATTACTGTTTATCGCGATATTGGAAATCAATACCGAGTAATATTGTTGGGTTTATAAAAAAATATCGAATACCGATTATCGTCAAATACCGACATTATACTGTACTCTATTAAAATATGAGCAATGAGACTTTTAATTGTAACTATAGAAACGCCTAAACGCCTATACAAATGCCTAAAATAGCCCTTATTTGGGCTAGGCTTTTTGGAAACTGTATTTACAACCCCATCTGCAACCCCATTTTAAAAGCCCCCAGTGTGTGTTAAAGCATGGGTTTCAACCTTTTTCATACCAGGGCCCAGTAGTTATTCAGAATTTGAGCCACAGACCACCATTTGAGGGCATTTTAGCCCCACAGTCCCCCCAAAAGTACAGATTTTTTGTAGTTTTTGTCCACAATTCCAGGCTGAATTTCGAAAGCAAATGGGCAAAACAAAATGACTAAAATGACCATTGTTCTTCTACAGCCTCTAGTGTGAATATTTTAACTCTTTAGAGTGTAAACATGAAACCAAATGGACCCGCCGGGGACCATTTGGTTTCATGTTTACGCTTTCAAGGGTTACACCTGGTTAACCAACTTTCCATCATTCAGCCTGGGGACCACCTGGAACTCTCTCAAGGACCACTGATTGAAAACCCATGTGTTACAGAACAACATTTCAGCCATTTCATCATCACCATCACACGGGTATACAGTATATTCAATAGGACCTGCCCTACTCTATAGAAACCCCATATTAGAGAAAAAAACAATACATTATGCATTATTTTCACGTGGCTCAAGTTCAGTAGAGATGCCGCCCTCCCCATTGACGGCACCTATACAGTCAACTGCACTACACGGTCAAGTGAAATCAAACCCTGAGAGAACAGGGCTGTGGGCGTGCCGGCGTGCCGGTGTATCAAAGCAGATGGTTCAGAGAAGAATATATATAATAACATACAAAAGAAAAAAATACTTTTATACGAAGTCAACCAACAGTGAATAACGTACTCCTCTCAAATGTGCACTTGGGAAACTCCACCCAACATTTCACTTAACTGCTATGGTGTCAAGTTGTCAACCCTTTACCCCTGTGTCTGATCACTGGTTAGACAGGCATATTTGCCAATATGTGACCCGCTAATGACAAATAAGGGCCAATACTGATACCTTTCCGATACCTATTTGCCGATACCGATATGATAAAAAAGGGACAAAAAGAGCCGATCTGAATCTGATACTTTGGTATCGGTATCGGGACATCCCTATTTGTGTTGCAGAGGATCTCTGTGGTGTTGTTCAGCTGAGTATGGCATGTAAAAGGCAACATTCAGCTTTTACATTCATACGAGGAACCATGGATATTTGTCAACGTTCAGACTTCAGGGCTATGATCTGAACTTTCCGCGCGTGCACTAGTGTGCACATCCCTCTATCGCTAGGCTTTGTTAAGAGGTGTCGTGGGTGTGAATGTCTGGTGTCTCTTATGCATGCATTATGTAGTTAGTAGTTAGTGCTTTGTTTGTATGTGTACTGTATCTGTACATGTGTCTGTTGTCACTGCATGCCATTGTAGCTGTGTTGCCCAGGTGTCTGCCCTAGTGCCCTTTGCCAGCCTGATGTGAGGCCTGGCTGGCCCACAGAGGGGCCAGTGGGGGGTGGGAGGGTGAGGGGGGCATGGGGCGCTGGCCCCCCAGGCCTTAGGGGAGAGGCCAGGGGGCCGGGGCGGCTGGCTGGCTGGCTGGCTGGCTGGCAGCGGTCGGAGAGTGGCAGCAGATGTGAATTGTCAAGCGATGTGTCTGGTTCATTAACTGCTCTTCCATTTGCACCAAACACAGCTGTTGCCTGGCCCCCTCGGAGGAGCAAAAAGGAAGATTGCGTGTGTGTGTGTGTGTGTGTGTGTGTGTGTGTGTGTGTGTGTGTGTGTGTGTGTGTGTGTGTGTGTGTGTGTGTGTGTGTGTGTGTGTGTGTGTGTGTGTGTGTGTGTGTGTGTGTGTGTGTGTGTGTGTGTGTGTGTGTGTGTGTGTGTGTGTGAGGTGGGAGGGGGGTTACGAGTGCAGCACCGAGGAGCTATAGAGAGAGCTGTCATTCCGTTTGCCTTGCCGTATAGAGAGGTCTGTCGATTATACCGAGGGTCTGTCAAACTAAATGTTGCCGGACACATCATCATCATCATTGGCGAGTTCAGTCAACTTTTCCTGCGTATGTGTTGATCTCTGCCCATGCACCACGCTGCCTCGCAACCAGACATCGAAATGTCAAACCGCCGACGAAGTGTCAAAGGATCGTCCGCCTGCCCTGACCCAACTGACTCAGACCTCGATTTTGTGTGTGTGTGTGTGTCACACGCCCGCCCGCCCGCCCGGCCGCGTGGGAGCCGTGATAAACCTTTTCGCTCGATATCGCCGGGCCATCTGCGCGTGGCATTTTGTTCTCTCACTGTCACTCTCCTAAACACCCAGCCATTTGCAATAACTGTGCGTGTAAAAAAAAAAAAAAAGTCCTCAGTGCTGATTTTTAATGTGCGAGCGTGCAAACGGAACAATCCTGCCACCCCACCCCCACCCCCCGGCCTCACATAAAGTACACCCACCCACCCGGCCCAAACCCCGATATCATCCCGCGCCTCATCACAGCGTCAGGCGGACGCGGTGTTAAGACCCCGGCTTCCTCCTTGATTATTCCTCCTTAATATCAGCAGCCACAGCTGTGCGGTTACATCTCTGCTCGCTGAGCACAGACGGTAGCAGATATGACCTTTTATCACTCATTCGGGGGGAGAGAGAGAGAGAAAAGAGCGGTGACGCATTCCCCCCCGTCTCTCGCTCGCTGCAAAGAGAATGGGGTGGGCGTCAAGCTACACGGTAGCGTAGAATGCTGATGTACTGTACAATACATCTATATCATGAGATTCTGTTGCGTTTCATCTTTTTTTTCCTTCTCTCTATTCCGAAGCCATGCACGGTTTCAGAAACAGACATCTGGATGCATGGCGCCGCATATCGGCTCGGCTGAGGAGCCTCGAGGCAACAGGGACGACGTGACTGTGTTTTATTGAAGCTCCTATCTTTTTCTTTTTTTTTTTAGTTTTGTTTATTATAGGGTGTATCGCACAAAGCTGTGTGTGTATTTAGATCGTGACCTCATCGACAACCTCCCAAAGTCGTTCCACTAAGCCAGTTTTTCCTTCTTGTAAAAACCAACAGGATTACTGCACTCTCTGGGCAAAAATCACCCCTATCAAAAATATTGACTCTGAAGCAAAGTACTGCTCTACCATGATGTCGGAGTGCAATGCAGAAGAGAGAGGAGAGAAAATATCTGCGCTCAACAAGCGCTCAACAAACAAGTGGTACTGACTCAGATGCTTGCTAAATTGGCCCTCCAGCTGAGAGTTATTGTATTCTTACTGTCACTCCCACCCAGGGTTAAAATGGTTAACTAAAACTAACCCAAAAAACGAAAACTAGAATAAAAAAAAGTTTAATTCCACCCTTTTGCAACATTTTACTATGCCATTAATATACCTTAGAGATGTTGTGTGGACATGATAAAAAAGTCCCCCCATTCTGTGTTTCCTAGGAATGGAGCTCTGAAAAAAATCATTAACATAGTGATGTCAACTGGATGACGTCATCAAGTTGTGTTTCACCATGATTCTCTTTTAGGACCCTTTTTTCTGAGAGTGCATTTGTGGTCCCTGAGAGGGTTGCAGGTGGTGCCCAGCTAAGTTGGTTAACCAGATGTTTGACTGTTTTGTTTCCCCAAATCCACCTGGAATGGTGGCCAAGAGCAGAAAGAAATCTTTAGTTTTGGGGTCTGTGTTGTGGGGTTAAAAATGTCCTCAAGGGGTGGTCCGTGGCTCAAATAGAGATATCCAGAGGCAGTACTGGCGTCTGGGCTTCCACTCATTGCTTTGACTCCACGTTCTATTATGTTTATTATGTTTGAGCTGTTCTTCCCATGCGCACACTCACCGCACCAGGTTTCACACTTATCCATTACGCTTCCTTACACCCACTGATTAGTTTCCAACACCTCATAGGGATCCTTGCAGTGTTATATTCTCGTTTTTTCAGTTGATCCTGTCATTAGGCCTATAATATAATAAACATATTTTTCTTTCGTTTCTTGTTACTCTGTCTCCTGCCTCCGATGTTGGCAGAGCTTGAACCAGCTACTCTATAGGCCCTGATACACCTAGCAATGTTTTGATCAATATCAACAAACAGCATCAATTATCAATGTTCAAATTTTTTATAGAAAATGATCAACTCCTGGTTGTTCAGAAAAGTCAGACCGTTAGCTAAGATTAGAATGTAAAATCTACCATCTCGGTCGCAGATCGCAATATTCGTCATTCTAGTTATTAATGTCATTGTGTGTTTAAGAAAGACACATAACCCCCTAATTGCTCCCGATGTGCTGGTCAGTACCTTGCATGGTTTCTTCCGCCATTGGTGTGTGAATGGGTACATTCACACAATTTATGTAAAGCGCCTTGGATAAAGGTGCATTATAAACGTACCATTTACCATTGTCCCCTTCATCATCACCATCATGCCCTGTGTCGTTGTTGGTTGCATGAGGTAGGCGGGTCTGGCGAAAGCATGGCTGTGTGTGCGCGTACGTGAGTGCGTGTGCGTGCTGTGCCTGCAGATTACGGAGCACGGCGTTGCATAAATATTTGTTTAGAGTCAGGGTCTGTTGTAATTAACGGGAAGGAGCGGCCGGGGAAATTCTATTATCCCTGTCTCCCCAGAGCCCTGTGTGCCAGCTTTCTGTGGGGGGGCCTGGGGGGTCAGCCGCTCCGAGGAGGCAGACGGTTTGTCCACGTGTGACGTGCGCACGCGTGCCGTGCGTGTGTGTTTAAGGTGTAGGGACCAGGCATAGACCGGCACGGGGGTCGAACAGAAGAGAGCAAGCAAATCAACGGCCAACACAATTGCATTACGATTATACCATACCGCCATGCCGACCCGTGGCAACGTAATACGATTAAATCTTCTTTTAGCTGCGCTGGGTACATAACATGTCACATCGCCAAACAACACAATTGTTTCGCGGCATAATACCAACGGGTTCACGGAGATAAGATGTCATGTACACAGTAAACACAATAAAGTAAAAGCAAACATTTGCATAGCGCTGCTGTACTGTAATGTAATGTAGAGAGGCGAACGAAATAAATAAAATAAATTCATAGATGAAAGCAAATAGTGACACGCGCTGCTCCCGAATATCTTCTGTTCTGTAGCGTTGCTTTGAAATGTTGAAAACAACAAAAAAAAAAATACAAAGACGAGAAATGAAAGAGGAAAGTATAAAGTTGCTTTTAAACGCTCTAGGACACTTGCCTCAGAGGACCTTGCTCTCTCTCTCTAACCGCGACTGAAAAAGCGATTTCATCTCTGAAAACGTTGCAAGAAGCGAGACTACTGGAGCGAGCGAAGTGTCTGACTTGTGGTGGGTGAGAGAGAAATTAATAAATAAGCACATCACACTCTGAGTGACATTTCTAAGTTTTGCTCTGGACGCTTTGAATGCTTGGCAGTGGGAATGTTGCTGACAGATTTTGTGTAACCGAGCATAGCGAGAGAGACAGCGTTGTGGGCGGTGTAGGGGTTTAGTGGTCGGTAGAAAGCCTCACCATTAGTGCCACCTCCATCCCCCTCCCCTCCATCTCCCCCAATTAGTTGACAGAAAGCGCAATATTGTTTACGAAGCATTTTAGGCGCCGCCAATGAGCGGCACTAAATAGCCATCAAGTGTAAAAAAAAAAAAAACAGCGGCAGAGTGGACCGTGTGTGTGAGCTTGTGTGCATGCGTGCGTACACGTGTGTGTGCGTGCGTACACGTGCCAAAAGGGTGACTGAACCTGCCGAGCTTGCATAGATGACATCTTAATAAGCTGCTGAGCGACCAGGGTACATTTATAACGGAGCGTTGCCCTCTCCAGAGGTCTGTGTGTGCCAGTGCCCCACATCTAATTCTTTTCTTTTTTTTCATCCTTTCAATAACAACATAGTGCAACATAATTGTTAGGAGAGAGAGAGAGTGAGATTGTGTTTCTATATTCTCTTGTAGTGTTGCTGTGTACACAGTCCAGCCATGCCTCTCTCCCGTGGTATAATTTCCCCTGTGAGAGAGAGGTTAGTCATAATAAGAGTGCCAAAGCTTTCAATGGTGTTTTCTTTATTTTCTATCTAGTGCGGTGATTACATGTATTAATCAAACTATCTGGGTTGCTTTTGTTGAAGCTGACCCCGCCATCACACCGTGGCTTTCATTATGTGGCTTTGTGCACCGCACACTCTTGTCCAAACAACGCAGAATGCAATTCTTCACTCTGGTGTGATGACTCAAATTAGTCATGCTGGTCGGTCACATAGGCCTTCGTTCTCCCACTGTAGCCTCAGTCCCCAGGCTTACCTCGTTTGCCTGGGAACAACCCAGTAACGTTACGTTTTAACAGTGGTTTCTAAGGTTTCAAACTGGTTTTCGGTTTCATTATTCTCTTCACCTGCTAGCTAATGGGTGTCAAACTCTGGCCCCCGGGCCAAATTTGGCCCGCCGTGTAATTTCATTTGGCCCTTGAGACATTATCAAATTAAAGGGGAAGACCACCCATTTTCAACATTTTAATATGTCATTAATATACCTTAGAGATGTTGTGTGGACATGATAAAAAAAGTTCCCCCAATTCTGTACTTCTTAAAAATAGAGGTCTGAAGAAATCATTAACATGGTGAAATACATCTGATAACATCACCAAGATGTATTTCACCATGTTTTTTTTTCTTTCAGACCCATTTTTCCAGAGAGGGTACAAATGGAACCAAATGGACCCGCTAGGGTCCATTTGTACCCTCTCAGGAAAATTTTGAAAATGGGTGGAATTCCCCTTTAAAAGGGGCTTTGTTCAGTTTTAAATTTTGGCCCACTCTGTATCTGAGTTTGACACCCCTGTTCTAACTCAATGTAAAGAAGAACGGTGAAACTAAAGAAGGTCAGTACTGTACATCACAAAGAAACAGTAATGTTATGTTGTGGGTGGCGGAGGAGGAGGCTGAGGGCCTGTTAATTGAAACTATACTGTATTACCTTCTTCTCACCTCTGTATTGGTGTGTGTCCTACTGCCCTCGCTGTGCAAATGAGCCCGTCCGAGTTCATTAAAAAGCCATTATCTCTCTGAGCGGGGCGTATGGCTGCTGGCCGACATCTGTGACCACACAAAATAAAACAACTATTGCTACCTGCAACGGCACTGTAACCTTCTTGGCTTCATTAGAGGAGAAGGACGGCGGTCCCTTGTAACCAACGGGACGATAGAAAAACAGTTTGATTCTACATTAGCCGCACCGTTCGCTACTTGAACCGTGTTATTCAGCCGTTGTTAGTCAAGAAAACAGAAAACAGACTGAAAAACGTCATAACGTCTTCCTGTCGGTCTCGATTCTGGCCAATCTGCGAATGAAGGATATAATTGGCGCTGCCAGGCACCGCGAGTCACGCCGCCCGGCACTGACGTGCAAAAACACTAGCTGACGCACACGTACAGCGTCCCTCATCGCCTCACGGCACTCGAGGAAAGCAAAAGGAAAGGACAATATATTTTGATTGCGTTTTCTCAAACAACGAGGGATTATTTTTGTGTGACACACACACACACCTGCCCTTTCTGTTTCTGACGATGTGTCATCAGCCAGTCTGCCAGGCGGTTGGTGGTGGTGTGAGCGTACGAAAAGCATCCCAGGGTGACCTCAACGTGTGCAGCGTGCGTGGCGTCGTGCATGTTTCTTTTTATTTTTTCCGACAAATTACTCCCCTTGCTAAGTGGTGGTGTGGGAGTAGTAGGTGCTCTGGAAGCCTGGTGGTTTAGTAGAGAGAGAGAGAGAGAGAGAGAGAGAGAGAGAGAGACTGTGACTCAGTTTGCATGAGCTGCCAGTGAATCCGTTAATTAAGCATGCTAATTTGTGTAATCGTAGCTAGTGGTGAACCCCCAGCTGCTGAGGTAAATGCTAGGTTTTGTCCACTGGTTGTCACAGGGTTCAACTATACCGCTCAGTCTCTCCTCACAAGTGTACATATGCACGCACGCATGCACACAGGCATTTTAACTCAACTTGACCTGACTGATTCCTCTATACAAATGTTTTCTTTATTCTAAATCTTGATGGGTTTCTGGAAAAAAAACTTCATGCCGGTGGCCCTCAACCTTTCATGTCAAGGACCCCTTAAAAACATGTTGTAGGCTATATGGCCACCATCTGACAGCCACCACCACCACCATCTGAAAATACCGGCGTCTCTGGTTTCCATGGTGACGCTCCTACAGCCTAGCTCTCGTCCACATTGTTAACGCAACGCCAAAAGCAGCGTTCTGCCGTCCAAGGAGAGGGTAGGACGGCCGCGAGGATTATATATCGATCACAGAGCGATTCATTACTGGCGTCGTAGGTCGGACGTTCTACCAATCTCCAGGGACCTACTTTAAGGCCTTGAAAATCAGCAAAAAAAAACAGAGCAGCAACAGGCCTGTGTACCTGTGAGGTTTTTTTAGCTTAACTTTTTTCCCACTTTGTGTCAGGATATTTCAGCTGCCTGCAGCTGCTCCCTACAGCCAGACCAGATGCCCAACAGTTGGCTGCACAGTGGCTGTCTCCTCCACCCTGCCCAGGGATTAAAGGAGTGAGGGCTGGGTTAATGTCTGGCTAATGCTGGGTCCTGCTCACGGAGGTGGTGGTTGGCAGGTGCAGCAGCCGCGCAGCAGCCGCAGACCTCCGTAGGAGTGTGGAAGGTTGAGCCTGCATGGGCTCCGGGTTGGAACTTGTCAAATGGTCAATAATTAAAGAAAGAATAAGAAGGAAAAAGTGGAGCTGTGAACGGCATGTCACTTCATGGTTTCTGGGCCGCGGCGTCTGGGCAGCTAGGCTGCCCCGCTAAGCTCCACTGCCACAGGGAAGTTAAGTGGCTGCCAAGCCAAGGACACATGCTACCTTCTTTTTAATGCCAAAAGGGATATGTTTTGATTCAAATATCGACTTTTCGGAGAAGTTTGGAGAGAAGCAATCCCCCTTTCTTGTCGATATATTGCCCCCTTTCTAAAACGGCGTTGGCATTCAGTATTCTGGAGGGTTTTTTTTTACTCTGTATTTTGAGTCTGCTGCGGTATATATCTTATATATTCACCTGACTGTATTTTGAGTCTGCTGCGGTAAATATCGTATATATTCACCTGACTGTATTTTGAGTCTGCTGCGGTAAATATCGTATATATTGACCTGACTGTATTTTGAGTCTGTTGCGGTATATATCTTGTATATTCACCCGATATTTCATTAGCAAGTCACTTGTCTTTCTGCAGAATATTCCTCTTTCATAAAACATTCACAAAGCGTACCAAAGGATCATTTGACAAGGCAGGGAGTGCAATACTGTATTTTTTTATTTAAATATATAAATAATATGTTTCTTAAAAAATGTAGAGCATTTCATTACTCCTTTTCAAGTCTTGAGCGGTTTGGATGAGGGCCTAGGTGAATTCTCTATTCTATTTGAACGCACAAACGTCAGACATTTTTCCTTTTTCTCTAATGGGTTTAAATCCAGAAGGGATAAGCCTCGGGTGTTTGTATAATAACGTAACCCCCCCGTCGTCACGCACATTTCAACTTCTATCCCCCACCACATAATTTGCTTTTCTCTTTCAGAGATGTACGGCACTTTTTCCACCCGCTTTTATTTAATTATCCACACTTTCCTGGAATGAGCACCCCATGGTTTCACATAATGAGTGACTATATATATATATATATATATATATATATATATATATATATATATATATATATATATATATATATATATATATATATATATATATATATATATATATATACAGTTACATATAGGCCTAGAGTTGCAGATCAGAGATGCCTGTCAGAGATGGTCGAAACATTCCTTAACCCATTGTGTCGTGATCAGATTCTAGTTTCTATGCTAGATTCTAGTCCCTCATGCTAGATTCTAGTTTCCGACACTAGATTCTAGTCTCTCATGCTAGATTCTAGTCCCCCACGGTAGATTCTAGTTCTTCTCAGTAGACTGTAGTTTCTGAAGCAAGATTCCAGTTCCTGACACTAGATTCTAGTCCATGACACTAAATTCTAGTTTGTGACACTAAATTCTAGTTTGTGACACTAAATTCTAGCCCCTGGCACAAGGTTCTACAGTAGTTTTTCTGGAAAAATCTCTTTCTGTGTCAGTGATGCTTAACATATTTCATAGGAAGGACCCCCAGAAATATCTATTATTTAGCTGCAGAACCTCATCTAAAAACATGTTCTAGGGATCCCCAGAAGCAAAGATTTGAGTTGAGTTCGCTTCCGAAAGGATGAATTCGAAGATTCGCACCACATTTTCACAATGTTTCAAAAATAGCAGAACTGCAAGCTCGTATCGCGCCACTCGGTGGCGCGATATGAGCTTGTAGATCTGCTATTTTTCAACAGCTAAAACACCAAAACACGTTCAATACACAAAGGGTTAAGACTGGATAAAGGACTGTACATTAGACAGCAGGGTGTCTCTCTGCGTGAAATCACTTGTCTGATCCTCATCTTCGTGTGGACGTGTGATCGTTATTAGCGCGACCGATTGAAGAACACGCTCGATCCAATAATTGCCATCATCAACATTCAAAGTAGCACCAGCCCTGAGATTGCATGCCAAGAGTCAGTCATGGTATTTAACATGGGGTTCGCGACCCACGACTTTACTTTACTTTACTTTATTATGGATCCCCATTAGCACTTGCTCAGGAGTGTGGCTATTCTTCCTGGGGTCCAGTACATAAAACAAACCTCATTCATACAACAATACAATACAATACAGACATACAACTCACATTTTCTTTTTTTGTGTGCACCTGAATGAATAATGGAAACATTTCGTTTTTTTTATTATTATTTTTTCATTATTGTTATTTTTTTTTAATCTTGCTTGATCTTGCTGATGAATTCATGCTGTAGTCTGGTTTGTAGTCATCAAGCCAGGCTTCCAGAGCATCCACAATTGGTCCATCTGACAACAATGCCACAAATCACACACACAGTGACCAATTTCTGTATTATTACACACGCACATTTCCAGTAGGTCCATGACCGACATGCCACTTAATTTTGTTTCAAAACCAGCCTTTGTTGGCGCTATAGCGCCACCATGAGGCCAATACCTGCAAGAAAACAACAAAAATTGTCACACAGATTTCATCCAAATCTTTTACGCTCTCAAGAGTTACAGATCTGTCCATCATTTAGATGGGCCCGACCGATATATCTGTCGTACCGATATATCGGCCGATATCGATACCGATATATCGGCATCGGTATCGGTGATATTCGTACCGATATATCGGTCGATACATCGGCCATTATATCGGTAAAATCTGCCCATATATTGGTAACATCGGCCGATATATCGGCCGATATTTGCCTGGAACAGAAAAAGAAACACAGCAAATGGAATTATTTCACAAAAGTAAATGATGACAATGTCGTATTCTATTGTTTACTTGAAAGAGAGAATAAATTTGACGTTTAGAAGTTTTTCAAATGTATTTTTAATTATTTTAATTAATTATTATACATCGGTCCCAAACATCGGTAACATCGGTGCAGTTTTTTCCAATAATCGGTATCGGCATCGGCCACAAAAATATGGCATCGGTCGGGTTACAGATCTGTCCATCATTTAGCTGGGGACCACCTGGAACCCTCTCAGGGACCACTGGTGGTCCCCAGACCACCTGTTGAAAACCACTGCTGTACAACAGTATGGAAAGCAGGCTAACAGTAACAACCGCCACAGAGTAACAAATATTCTTTTTGTATGTGTTAACCCTGCATTGGCCTGAAGGAGCATAATAAATGTGTCAGAGGAGGCCTAAAGGGAATATTAGCCACTGACATTGTACAACGTAAATAACCGTCCCTGTTGGTTCTGAATCGATAAGTAATTTCACATTATACTCCCCCTTACTGAGCGTAGTGGTGGTCTGGTCACAGAGGAAGAGCAATTGATGCACCAGAGCAAAGGGGGACAAAGGGCTGCCTGCGTTCTCCTTTAAATTCTGTTAATGAGGACACTACAATACGCATGTCCTGTCCTGTAAAGCAGTGGTTTTTCAACCATTTTCATACCAGGGCCACAGTATTTAAAGATGGAGTGCCATGAATTCTTTCTACCCTAAAACATGATCATCAGGTATTAATGTTACATGAAAAGTAAGATTTTTTCCCAAAAAGTGTTTGTTAAACTGACATTTTTATGATTCCACCCCACCAGTTCATTAAGTATGCCTGGTTTGCCTGGTGGGTGGTGATGGGTGGAGATCCACCTGAACTGAAGCCACACCCACAGCTTTAGTTGGATGATGAAGGGGGAGGAGTTAGGGGAGGGGCTGAGCACATGATGTCACTATTTTGAAGTTTTTTTCATTGGCACATTTGACTGTAAAGGTTCAGCCCCCAGGAAGAAACCCTAAATACAAAGGGAAGACATCATTGCACATAAAAAAACACACCAAGGGGTCTATTTACATACTGTCACCTCTTAAACATGTACAAAATTGGAAAAAATACAAAAATCACGGCACCCCCTCTTTAATATTTTCACCCCACAGACCCCACAGTGTTCATTTATGATCTCAAAAGATACAGATACTGCACACACACACACAATGACAAGTGTGCGCAGGTGTGTGGTCGTACCTGTGTGTTCTAATGTACTGTATCTATTTTAAATGTATTTCACCATGTTAATGATTTTTTCAGACCTCCATTTTTAGGAAATACAGAATTGGGGGAACTTTTTTTTTTTTTATTATCATGTCCACATACACAACATCTCTAAGGTATATTAATGAAATATTAAAAATGTTGAAAATGGGTGGAGTTCCCCTTTAACTGGGAGCCATTGAAAGGAGGCCAGGACGTGTGTAATAATATGACAGGATGTGTGTGGTTGTGCCACCAGGCATACAGTACAGTACGTGTGCATAGACGGATTAAGAAACTATGGGCCCCTGGCCACTGCCAGCCAAAGGGCCCCCTTACACCGGACCATTTTTCTTCGCAGCGCGGTGCACCAGCATTTCAGCAGGATTTACAGCATGGGATTGCTTCAAAATGAGCCAAATAAATGCAAAATATTTAAGCACTTGCAGTAATGTACCATATCATGATGGTTTAGGACTTTTGGGATTATTTTATTGACACAAAATGAATAGAACCATTGTTAATAACAGTGACGAGGACTGTGTGCGCCACTGTTATTCTGGCTGCAACTACATTACCAATTGCACAATCACGTGTCTCGGACCGGGGTGTGATGTCACGTCCTCCTTTTTTGAATGGGTTTCTATGGGCACTTCCTGCTACTTCCTGTCTGAATTTCGGACGGTGGGCAGGCAACAGGAAAGACCCGCCCACGGCCGAAATTCAGACAGGAAGTAGCAGGAAGTGCCCATTGAAACCCATTCAAAAAAGGAGGACGTGACATCACACCCCGGTCCGAGACGGGAATGTGCAATCCAATAGTCTGGATGAGCTCTCTCTGTTACCCATTTTTTGAGGGGGGGCTGAGCTTGATCCTCTTAGCCAGGGGTTTTCAACAGGTGGTCCGGGGACCACCAGTGGACCTTGAGAAAGTTCCAGGTGGTCCCCAGGCTACATGATGGAAAGTTGGTTAACCAGATGCAACTCTTGAAAGTGTAAAAATGAAACCAAATGGACCCGCAATTGGTTAAATTCATCATCTGAATTAGCACCACTCAATTAAGAAGTTTACACTGTTTTGTTGGCAAAATACAGCCTGGAATTGTGAACAAAACCAAAAGAATTCTTTAGTTTTAGGTCTTTGGGGCTAAAATGTCATCAAATGGTGGTCCGTGGGCCGTGGCTCAAATGCTGAATAAATGGTGGTCCCTGGAGTCAAAAAGGTTGAAAACTCCTGCTCTTAGCGATCATGTGGACACTCAAGCTCAGGGCCTCCCCAAGCTCAGGGGCCCCGGGCCCTGGCCCAAGTGTGCCTGTTGGATAATCCTTCCCTGTACGCGTGGCACACACTGTAGTGAGGGGCCTGGGCCGCGGCCCACCCCGCTCGGGGGGGCTTAGAGGCAGCAGCGGAAAGGCTGGAGGAAGTCCAGTTATAGGCAACAGTATGAGATCAGAATCTGGCCATCTTTTGGCTTGGCTCGGTGGATAACCAACCGCCTCGCTCGGGTTATTGAGCTTTGGAATTGCTTCCATGTAATCCATTCATTCTCGCAGGCTGAACCTCTGGCACACGATTACTCTGGTAATCTCTTTCAAAGACCTTTTTCTCCTCTTTTTTTTTCTTTCTCCTCGGTCTACAGATCAGTCACACACACACACACACACACACACACACACACACACACACACACACACACACACACACACACACGCAGCCACTTGAAAGTTAGCTTCGGCAAACGCACAACATTAAACTAAAGAGCAACGGGTAATGCTTGGTATTTCTCGAGTCAGGTCACATGTAAAGGTCGGGCTTTGCCGTTATTTGCTCCTGAATGCCAAGAAGGCACACCGAGTTCTGTTCGATGGGGATAATTCAATAATAATTTGTACAAAGCAAATATATTTTTTCTCTCAGACTGGCTGCTCCTAGTATAGCACACATACTGGGGCCCTCCAGTCAAATCTAATTATTTAGATTAGAAGCCTAAGGGAAAGTGTGTCGCGAACAAATTAACTGACTCTGCATTGAAACAGATGTAGTAATAATCGTGGTATTTTGCTAAATGAATTGGGAACTTTAGTCAATCCAATGCAAGGCATACTTTATTGTATTCCCCCTTTTCTCTTTTGTTTTTCCATTTACCACTGGCATTTCGGAGAAAACAACACACGCAAACATACAGAACAAAATGACCATTAATCTTCTACATTCTCTAGATGTGTAGACATTCACATGATGAATATTTTAACTCTTGAGAGTGAAGCCGTACCCATAACATTTTCGGTTACAGGAAGTACTGTAAGCATCAATAACAAAATCAGTTGTGGAAGTTGCAACAGACACGCAGCATGCATAAAGCTAAAGGTCTGACTCAGAGAGTTTTCTGTTTTCACTGATGAAATGCTGTTGGTTTAGTGGTGACACAATTGTTGTTAGTTAGTGACAGTAGTAGTGCCATTTTAATTCAAATCATTTTAATAATAAGCACTTTCATTTGAAATATCTTTGAAATTTGGGTTGTTTTGCATGCCATCATGTTTGGTGGGTCAGTCGGGGCATTTAGGGGGCATTGCCCTCCCCCCATGCCCATGCCTAGATCCGGCCCTGTTGCTGACATGAGCATATTCCTGCTGAATGTTTGTCTAACGGTCTGAATCTCTTTGTGTTTCTTCTTTTCCATGCTTCTCCCTCCTGTCCGTCTCTGCTGTGGTCTCTGCTCTGCCCATTCCTTCCTTCCTGGGTGCACAACAGGTAAGTTACCATTTAGTATATCCTTCGTCATCATGTTCTGTGTGCATGACGCACTTGCAGGAGCATGTCTTTATGTACGCTGTAGTCGCTAGAATAGTAGAATTGTCTCGTACTCATATGCAGTCACGAGTGACTTCCGTGGACCCAATGTGGATGCTTGCATCGATTCCGTCATGAGCTCTTGTTTACACCTGCAAACCCTCCCCAACGATTTCTAGCCGATGTCTGGGTCTGAACTTTAGTCAACATTAGTCAATTCAGTCCAATGCATCCTGTATTGTATGTGCGCTTTCCTCTTTTGTTTTCCATTTACTGCGGTCAACATTGCCGTGGGCATTGCCGTTGCCTTGCCGGCTTAGCTGATGCGTTGGCAGGGCGGGGACCGGCAAGGTGCCGGTCCTTGCACCTGCCGTTGACAGGTTTCAACTTGCACCGTGCTTCTGGTTAAAATATCTGAATGACTTCAATTTCCTAAATGTATACAATTAGAAAATGTAGAATAATTATAGTTATTTTGATCTTGTTTGTAGACAAACAGGATGGAGAGAAAGTGGTCCTCTCCTCTGTGGCTAAAATGCAGAATAAATAGCGGTAACCCTGGTATGAAAAATGGTTGAAAACCACCACTGGCCTAAATGACAAAAAGGTCACACGTATTGTATTATATATGCAATCGCTTGGCCCAGTCTGCAAGGCATATACAAGCCAAAGTATATACTCCTGTGTCCCTTTTGGCACAGCATCCGCCACATCTGGTGCTATGATACCACAGGGCAAATGTCCCATTGTCCTATCCTGTACAGAAACACATGGGGGATGGCAGTAATGACTCAACCCTGCTGGAATGGGAGCTGCCAAGCACTGTCTCTCTCTCTCTCACAGGGGCAGATGTAACATTTCGGGAGGGGAGGGGGGCAGGTGAAAATGGTATGGAGGTGACTTCATCGCACCCATACCATTTTGGTTACAGGACTTTCATTAGGCAAGGAAAGCATCAATAATAACATCAGCAACAGACACACAGCTCAGGTCTGACTCAGACAGTTTTCTTTTTTCAATGATGAAATTCTGTTGGTTTAGTGGTGTGAGAATTGTAGTTAGTTATTTAGCAGTAGTAGTGTTTCAAATCATATTGGGTTGTTTTGCGTGCCATCATGTTTGGTAGGGCAGACTGGGCATTGCCCTGCATGCCCATGCCTGGATCCGCCCCTGTCCCTTCGAGAGAGAGAGAGGGGTGGAGGAGGTCTCTCCATATTCCTTGGTTGTCCCTCTAGCGCCCATCAGCCCTGGCCCTCTGATGCCATTAATCAATTTGTCACCTGGGCTATGCGGCACTCGATGACAAGATGGCCTGCAGGCTGGACAAGCAGGGAGCCGGGATAAAGGCAGAGAGAGGGAGAGAGAGTGAGGGAGCAGGTTACAAATGACCCGCCCTGGGCCATACCACTGGTTCCTGGAGTAGTGGCAGGGAGAGGGAGAGAGAGAGAGGTGGTTCAGCATGGCTCTGTCTTTGTATCAACGGCAAGTGCAGACAGGGGCAGATATAGGCATGGGCATGGGGGGGGGGCAATGCCCCCCCCCAAATGCACAGACTGCCCCACAAAACATAGCATGCAAAATATATTTCAAATTAGTGCCTATATTTAAAATTATTTGAATCACTACTACTGCTACAGTTGTGCCACCACTAAACCAACAGCATTTCATCATTGGAAACAGAAAACGTTCCGAGTCAGACCTTTAGCTTTATCGATGCTGTGTAAAGCAGCTTGCCTAATATAGCCTAAGTCCTGTAACCAAAAAAATGGTATGGGTGCGGCTTCATCGTCCGTGGCGCGAAGCGTCGATGAAGCTGCAACCATTTTCTTCTGCCCCCCCCCCCCCCCCCCCCCAATTGGTAAATGTTATATCCGCCCCTGAGTGAGACACTCCACTGTCCTTAAGTTTTGATGAAGGCAACTCTGTCTGCTGCCTGGTAATGAGAGGACCTTGATCTGAGTGGAGTGGAGAGAGAGAGGTGTCAGAGAATCCTCATAGGGCTGTTAGACAGGTGTTGTGCATAGAATCAATGCTATAGTCATCAGGGGCGGATCTAGGCATGGGCATGTGGGGGCAATGCCCCCCTAAATTCCCTGACTGCCCCACCAAGCATGAAAGATATTGAAAATGAAAGTACTTATATTTGAAATGATTATGAAACACTACTACTGCTACTATCTAACTACAGCTGTGTCACCACTAAAACAGCAGCATTTCATCATTGAAAACAGAAAACTCTCTGAGTCAGACCTTTAGCTTTATGCATGCTGTGTGTCTGTTGCAACTTCAACAACAACTGATGTTATTACTGATGCTTTACTTGCCTAATAAAAGTCCTGTTACTGAAAATGGTATGGGTGCGGCTTCATCACCTGCGGTGCGAAGCTGCCCCCCCTACCATTTTATCTTGCACCCCCCCCAATTGGGAAATATTACATTCGCCCCTGATAGTAATGAGTCGCCTTTTCCACAGCCTGCTGTATAGTTTGTTCTCAGCTTGTTTGCGCCTCTCTGCGGCACTTGTTAAGCTACAGTAATGACATGAATGCATAGGAGTAGGCGTTAGGTACTGTATATGTGTTCCAAAACGGGGAACGGTAATGCATGTGAAGTTGAAGTCGTGTTCTTTTTTCCGACCTGGGCGACTGACTGACTGACTGACTGACTGCTCATCTCACGGACGACGAGACGAGATGAGATCAGAAAGGTGCCGCTGGAGTCGAGCACTTCTTTTTCCCTTTAAAAGATGCGAGAGCGGCGGCCATTATACAGAGCTAGAAATGGTAACACGGCAAGGCTATCTTCTTAACACTGTGTTTACACTTGGCAGGACTGTACGCTCGTTATAGTGCAACTCTTCTTGACAGGGGTGAGCGTACATAATGGAGAGCCGCTCATCATTCGTTCCCTATGCGTATAATGAAGGCCGTTACTTAGCATGGCGTGCCACTGACGCTAACCAGGGTTGAAAGGCAAGTGACCGGTTTGCCACCAGCGTGGGCGACAGTGACGAGATTAACTTGCGATGGCGGGGAGGAGGTATCGCTGTCTGCCTGATGCCTGATGAAGACCTGAACAGGTCGAAACGTCGCTGCTTGTAAACCCTTGTCGCTAAATAAAGCCTGGAGCACTTTAAAGTGAGTTGCGAGCCCTTCTCTCTCTTTTGTCCACGTTTACTGTGCTTTCGCAGTTTTTTTTGGGCTCAGCACCAGATAGGGATGTGCGTTACTTTTTTAAACTTTTGAGGAGGTATCGCTGTATCACCTTTGTGTTCTAGAAAAAGAAATGGATTCTATGGCTGGCAGTTCCTAGTTTTTTTTTTTTTTTTTGTAAAGTGCTTTGGGTATCTAGAAAAGCGCTATATAACTCCAAGCTATTGGCGGTATTATTATTATTAGGACGTCACAGAAAATTTTGCCTGGGGGAAAAATACTCTACTGTAGTTATAGAGAGCAATGTAATGTATTTATCCATATTTTCCTCATTAGCCAGGGTTCCTTTTAACAGGTTCACAACAGGTCAGAAAAAAACACTTTGAAGCACTTTTAACTTTATATACACTTTTAACTTCTATACGGTTGATCTCAATAAAGAACAGAGTGTCAGGAACAGGTTTAATTATTGTAATTATGTATCCATTTTTGAACGCTTTATAGTAGAATTGAGTCATAGTACAACGGGCCTAGTGTCAAGTAGCCAATCTGATTGTAGGAGGGAACAAACTGTACATGTGCTTCGAGTGAGCGTGAGGATGCGTACTTCAAATGTAAAAGGCGCATCCAGCGTCTCATGCTCCTGAAAGTTCTTCTGATTGTAATTCTAGGCTGGGCGTGTGTTTTCAGTATATATCGACAGAGAGCGGAGAGAGTGCAGCACACAAGTGTCATCTACACTGGATCAGACTCGCTCCGGTTGAATATTGATTAAATTAATAAATTAAAGAATTATGAATAATCACGGACATGCCGATGGTTTGAAAAAGGATTGATCGTTCAGCCTTAGTTGTCATTCACGCCGCTACAACACTGTATGTGGCATGAGACGATATGGCATAAGGAAACTTAACTTAAAAGATACATCGCATGGATGCAACTGGAACATATCCTCAGTGATGTATCCCAAGGTAATCAGGGTTTCAGGTCTGGCAACATCATACCCCTCACTTGATCAAGTCCCGTCTTACGTCCCAGTAGCTACCCTCGGTCAGTCCACTAGGGAAAGACCCAAGGCCACACAACCCACTGCTCCAGAAGTACTCTGCTGGTACTGGGAGAACCAAAAATTGGCACACGGAAGGACTAGTCTCGACTCCTGTCCAGACCCCTCCTACATCTCACCAGGTCCGCTCCTGCTCTCACCAGGCACAGGACCTGTGCGTTGCACCAGTCATTTCATTCAGCAGCAGTGAATCATAATGGCCCTCCTAGTGGCCTCACCAAGCGTTGTTGGGCTTCCTCCTCACAGAGGAGACAGGCTGGAACGCTAACCCATACTGTCACCCGAGTGCCGTCTACTATCCGGCTGTCACCCGTCTCTCCGGTGGTCACCAGACTACTGTATAGACCTGCGCAGTGACGTCACCGGCCCTGTTCCAGGAGTGGATTCCCCATTCATTTTTCTCATAGACCTTTCGAAAATAATTTATATGAAGACGATTATGCCGGGGACAAAGCCAACTCGGGTCGTGACGAATCATGATGACACACACAATCTTTTTGCACAATCAAATAATTTCTAAGATGAAGAACGAAACAAAAGTGTTGTATCCTGCCGTCTACTTCTTGCTAATTAGATATCGCATGATCATATTGTGTGTGTTGTCCTGATTTGTCACAACCCCAGTTGGTTTTGTCCGCGGCGCAATCGTGTTTTTATTAAGCAATTCAAAAATGAATGAGGATTCCATGACTGAAACAGGGTCGGTGACTTCACTGCGCAGGTCTATACCCTGTTGGAAACAACCATATACTGTACAGTGCCACATGTACAGTATAGTGGTGTGTCTGAAAGTCCCATCACGCCCTCGGCGATGAAAGCAGGTACGATTAGGGCCAGACAAAAGTGCTCATTTGTAGCGCGTCGTCCGAACACACTGTCGGATTTATGATGGGTCTCGTAGTTGACGTGTCAATTAAGCATTCATTAGCGGCTCCCGTTGTCCCTCTTTTTGAGGGAAAGGTTAGCCTCTGTCTGCCTGTAAGGAACCCGACGGTAATTGTCTCGCACCGTTAGCCTGTCAGATGGTAGTGTGTGTGACAGGTGTTCTAATTCTGCTCGCCGCTCCGCCATTCATTAGCATGGTTCAGACACACACACACACACACATACACACACACACACACACACACACACACACACACACACACGCTGTCGGGGATGACTATATTAATCACTGGACACCGTGATGACCTTTATGAGCAAGTGAACACAGGCTTGTAGACAATCTCTCTCTCTCTCTCTCTCTCTCTCTCCACTCGAATAGAGAGCTAGTTGAGGAAATCTAGTAGTGTTGTAGTTCTCGAGACATTGTCTCGTCTCGAGACCAGTCTCGAGAAATTCTCCTTCCCCCGGTCTTGTTTTTACCTCGTCCTCAACTGTCTTGGTCTTGCCTCGGTCTCGCCGCTCTGCACTTCAGTTGTCTCGTGGTCTTGTCTTGGTATCACCCTTGATTTGTCTTGGTCTTGTCTCAGAGCAAATATCTCGGGTCTCTTTCGCCACTGAGACCACTCGAGATGAGCCACAAGCCCATTCATAAAGACAGCTGTTTAACACAGAGTGCAGTGCTGGATGACGTGCATATCGCGACCAAGACCCCTTGGTCTTGGTCAACCCCTCCCGACCCCTGCTAGTCTCGTCTTGATCTCGTCTTAACCAAGTCCGTGATCGTCTCTGTCTCGTTTTGGTCTCGACCCGCCTAGGTCTTGGTCTTTTTTGGACTCGATTTAGGTAGTCTTGACTACAACACTAAACTCTAGCAGGATACAGTACATGCAGGCCGGTCAAAGCTGCAGGCGACTTCTCTCACCTTTTTAAAGAGACCAAAGTGTGGCCAAAACAGGTCAGAGGACAGCCGGGGAGAGGGAGTCGAGCGAGAAACGGAGGAGGGGGGGTGGGGGGAGGGAGGGGGGTGGTTTTTAATCCCCGTCACTTAATTTAACCCCATTTTCCTTAATTAACCTCAGATTTCTAAGCTAATTAGGTTCAGGTATTAGAACAGATTACTTTATTCCTCCTGGTAGAATGTGTCGTAGCGATGTGTTGTGTGCTCATTGGATGCGATCTGTGTGTGTGTGCGTGTGTGTGTGTGCAAGCAACAGTGGGTGGATGGATGGTGAAATGTGTCTCCTAACACTTTCGTCACGTCAGGAACGTCAGGTTTTGTCAGCCAGCCGACTATACCGAAACCAAGAAACAACGGTAAACAATGAACAAAAGAAGTTGCAGAACAATGCACCAGAACATTGCGTTGTTGAACATCAAGGTTCGGCCGCTTTCATTCATATCTCACTGTTGTGTTGCCACTCAATAATAAAAGCACTGCAAGATTCTGTGTATAATGGAGAGAGAGAGAGAGGGCATTTACGGTGATGTTCTATGCGGCAACTCATATCCTTACCTTAAAGGGATATTCTACTTTCAAAATAGTAATATGGTCTACTCAGTCTCATATGAACACACCAGACAGTTTATAAGATACTCCATTCAGTATTTAGATATCCATTTTAACCATGACAGATTATTTGAAAACAACCCCTTTTTTTGGTGACTGATATGGTCCTCCTAATACGTGAGAGGGCCATGGAATTTCATTTACTGTTTTCATTCATTTTTAAAATATTGTTTTATTCATTTGGGTAGGCATGCCGACATATCGAGGCTGCTATGTTTACCAAAACAAGATTTCAAAAATAAATAAACTGTAAATTAAATTCCATGGACCTCTCACGTATTAGGAGGAAATATCAGTCACCAGAAAAAGTTGGATTGTTTTCGAACAATCTGTCATGGTTAAAATGGAGTTTTAAGTTTTAAATACTGAATGGAGACTAAACTCACCATCAAGTGGTGGTCCATCCGTGGCTAAAATGATGAATAAATAGTGGGTTCTGGTATGAAAAAGGTTGAAAACACCTGCCCTAATCCTATAACCACAAGCACGGCAGCATGACAGGCGCAATCTGCCTTCTTCTCTCTCTTCAGCGTATTGTTTTATTATATATTATTTATATTGTGTTGTTTTATATTCAGCACAAGAAGGTCTTGCCTGCACCAAAAAAAAAAAAAAAAAAAACGTCTCCTGTCAAACATGTCCCTGCACCCCCTGACCCCCGTGTGACGGCTTGTTAGAAGAGGTGCGTTGTGAGTGCTAATCAGCCCAAGTTCAGAGACGTCTGATGTCCACACGCACACACGCAGCTAGCTACCCTCCTGCCCATAACAAGTCCTCTAATGGACACGCGCACAAGACGCAGCGCAGTGTTGCCAACTGCCCAAATCCAAAATGCACTAGAATGCATTTTGGATGCTAGAGCAGTGGGTTTTCAACCATTTTCATAACCAGGGCCCACTATTTATTCTGTGTTTTTATACACGGAGGACCACCGTTTGATGTTGAGTTTAGTCTCTCGGACTAATTGAGGAGAGATAACGGGCAAAATGTTGGTCAAAATGGCAATTCCTTCTACAATTTCTAAATGTGTAGGTTCTTGAAAGTTAGGTCATTTGGAATTAATTAAACATAACTTCATTTTACACTAAAACATAATTAAAAAAAAATGCTATGCACCAAGTTGGCAACACTGGACGCTGTGTGTGTGTGTGTGTGTGTGTGTGTGTGTGTGTGTGTGTGTGTGTGTGTGTGTGTGTGTGTGTGTGTGTGTGTGTGTGTGTGTGTGTGTGTGTGTGTGTGTGTGTGTGTGTGTGTGTGTGTGTGACTGACAGCGAGCATTTCACTTGAAAGGGAACATGCAAGGGTCCAGCACTTATCCCAACACCAGCAGCGAGCAGAGGCTGTCACGACACGCCTCATTAGCTTGACGGGAGATCCGTGCATGCACGGCATGCGACCGCCGCTGCCCCGCCCCCACCCGCCTGCCCGTCCGCCGCCCGCGCCCGACCTCCCAAAAATCAATGCACTCACATTGCGGTGGTGGGAGGGTGGGGGGTTTTGTGGGGTGTATATGTGGAAGCGAGCATCCGTCAGAACTAGATCTCGTCACACGTTGTCGGCGGCGGTGGGGTTAATTGTCACGGGGGCAGCCAGGCCTGGCGAGACACGCAGCCGCTGTGAGCAGAACATTGAAAACACGTATTACACAGCGGCGTCCAAATTACAGGTCCTGGAGGGCCTGGGCTGATTGCAACAATCACTGAACTGTGCGGGTGTGCATCTGTGTGTGCGTGTGAGTGTGCGTGCTAAGGTAAATGAAGTGATTTAAAAGCACGGGCTTGCACATCCTCTATCTCTTCAATAGGGCCACCTACTATATGCCACCTACTATATGACACATACCACATATTAGAGCATTACGTATCGCAGTCCATTTACAAAATGGATCGTATTCTGCTCACACAATTGGAGGGTACGGTTCATTATGCTTGTACTGTACATTGCATGGCATCGCATGATTGACTTACTTGACTTACTTGACTTAAGCCCTTTGCTCCTCTAGGGTGCATAGGCCGTTGACAAATGTCCTCCATTTCACTCTGCATCGCATGATAGCAAATGGTATAATGTGAAAGTTGTTTTATAGTTCTAAATCTGTTCTTGTGAGTTGTGACTGTTTTATGAAGTTAGCTGGTTTGTCCCTAAATTAAGTAAGTACAGTATGGACGGCTGCAATTCAAACTGTCCTTGGTCATTCATTCATTCATTCATGCGAGGACAATGCTGTATGTGAGTGCATGACTAGGTATGAATTCCTTTTTTTTTACTTTGTGTGCGTGCGTGTACACGTGTCTCTACAATACGACACGGTGTGCACGGCGGCCACAGAGGTGGTAGATTGCTGGTAGCGTTGTGTCGCGGTGACACAGGCTGCAGCATGACGGATGTGTTTGGACAGTGGAGTGCCGGGCCCTGCCACAGAGCATTAAGCTCACGCAGTCACCCCAACCCCCGTATGCCCACACAGGGGATTCCAATCATGGACGTAATAATGGTTGTGTCCACAGTAAAGGATCAGATGTCTTCCTTCCGACGTGGCCTGAGAGACTACAGTAAAAAATAATAATATAATAAGTGTTATACAGTCGCTCTTATCTCGTGGAGGGCATTGCCGCCCGACCTCACGCTGACGCTGACTGCTCGGTTCTTGGTTTTGTGTTACTGAGAATAAAGATAGAAACAAGTTTGGGTTGTGCATACAAGTAGCTTTACTGGAGTTAAGTTTAAGTATAGGTAGGGGAAGTGATTTCACTTTTGTCAGATATCACCCAAAAAATATTTTTTTCTGTTAAAATGCTCTATTATAAGGTGTGGAAACCTCATATGGAGTTTCCCCCTCCCCCACGTTAGCAGAGGAGCTAATAAAAGTTCCCCAGGTCACCACAATTCTCCTCCAATCAGGAGCGAGCAGCAGGTTCACATAGTGTAGCTACTGTTGGGGGGCCCCTAGTGCACCAGGCTGGTACTACACCATGAATTTCAAATCACTTCCCCTACCTTTAAGTATAGTCTTAGGTGTAGGACAGGCGTGGTTTTGTACAAAATTATGTTTAATTAATTCTGAATGACCTAACTTTCAAGATTCTACACATTTAGAACATGTAGAAGAATTGCAATTTTGACTAACATTTTGCCAGTTATCTCTTCTCAATTAGTCCGAGAGACTAAACTCAACATCAAACAGTGGTCCTCCAGGGCTAAAACACAGAATAAATAGTGGGCCTGGTGTAGGACAGGCATGGTTTTGTACAAAACAAAACAGTGGAAAAGTAAAGATGTAGTGGAGCAAAAGTAAAAGTACTGTCAATTCAAGTAAAGTTCACAAATACCTCCTTCCTCCACGCTCACCTCACCAGAGGGTTCCAACAGAGAAAGAGGTACAGTATTTGGGGAAAAGAAAGAAGCCTTTTGGATAACCTTGGAAAACTAGGTCTGCGATTAGCATAAAACTAATTGCGACATTTGTTACATAATATGCGAGGCAGACATTTACATGTGAACAGAGGGGAAAACTTCTGCTCCGTACAGTGAATAATGTGAATGTGATTAGTATTATTATTATTCCATCATTACCATACAAGGAACTCAAATTCAAGGGTCAAGGGTCACCTCATGACTGCTGAAAGGCCACACCGGGTCATCTGGACCGTAGTGACGGACAGCACTTTGCAAGTTTTCTTGTTTTGCATTATTCGGCCAAACTGTATTTACCATTTTGAGATTCTTGACTTGAAATATTGAGGATGACTGACACAGAAACCAGATGTTTTTTCTTTTTAGTTTTGTGTTGTTTTTTTCTGTAAAAAGAATGCATTTGTGAGATAGAATTTGAGATGTTACAGTGTTGTAGAGGGGGTGCCAAATTGCAATAAAACCAGTCTAACTGCAATTGTTCAAATGTGGGCGCAATAGCATTTGTTTGTAAATCAAACATTTGAACAGGCATAACTCATGCCTCGTTTGCCCATAGACCATGGAACTTGTTTCTAAATGCTCCTGTCTTATCGCATGGAAGTCTATGTTAAAGTCCATAGACTTCCATGCCATTGTCATTTCGGATTTGTTGAATGAATAAACATCATACCTGTGTGAGTGAGGGGCTTATCACAGTAAGTGGGGCAACACAAACCCTCGTAGCTGGACATAAGAGGGGCTAGCGTCCCTCAAAAACAGTATATGTGTGTGTAAATATTTATTTCCCCACCAAAGAAGCGGCATGCGAATGACCACACATCTCGAAACACAAAAGCCTCTTGGAAGAAACAAAACAAAAAAAACAAAAACAAAAAAAACCTGGAACATCACAAACACTTAAGTTACTACTGGAGTGGACAGATGTTTTGGAGTGGATGTTTTTTTTTGCTTCAAACACACACAAAAACACACACACACACACACACACACACACACACACACACACACACACACACACACACACACACACACACACACACACACACACACACACACACACACACACACACACACACATCCTCTTCTTCCCCCAAAGGTGCACCACTAGTGCACACGGTGCCTGACTGTCTGTCTGTCTGACTGAGATGAAAAGCAACCAGCCAGGGTAACAGTATATAGCGTACATGGTGCATGGCACAGCGTTTACAGACCCCATCGCTGCCAGTCACCAGCCCTGTGTTAGCCAGTGATATGGCAATCTGCTCTGCTCTGTTGTCTCTGGGCTGCCAGGGCTGAGGCTGTGCTGTTACAACACCATGTACTGTACAGTCTGGCCTCTTCTTGGCTGGGGCGGATGTAACATTTTCCAAGTGTGTGTGTGTGTGTGTGTGTGTGTGTGTGTGTGTGTGTGTGTGTGTGGGGGGGGGGGGGGGGGGGGGGGGGGTCATGAGAAATTGGCATGGGGGAAAATGCCATTTTCGATTGCAGGACTAGTCAAGTAAAGCATCTATAACAACATCAGTTGTTGTTGAAGTTGCAACAGACACGCAGCATGCATAAAGCTATTTCAATGATGAAGAAATGATTTTTCATCATCATGATGATTTCAGTAGTTAGAAAGAATATAAGCACTTTAATTTGAAATATCTTGGGTTGTTTTGCATGCCATCATGTTTGGTGGGGCAGTTAGGGCATTTAGGGAGGCATTGCCCTCCCATGCCCATGCCTAGATCCGGCAGGGCAGCAGACACACTGTATCCCATCCCGGAGGGTTGTGTCGCTGGGTAGAGACGGCGGCTCCGCTCCGGTCACGGTAGAGGTCAGAGATGTTATTCGGCTTGCCCCTCGGCTGCGGCATGATCTCTGTGTTTAATTCCCGCATCAGACGGCTAGCTTTTACACCACGACTCGCATGCACAAATTATGCCCCGGATACAAATGCGAATTGACACACACACAACCTATGGACTGGGGAGCACAGACACACAACAACGCACCAGCGCGCCGTCTGCAGAGACGCGCCATTCTCAAAGTAATACCGGCTTCCTCTCTGTGCCAGGCTACACACACGTCAATGCCAAGGCTCGGCTCAGCCGTAAACCTGGTTGTTTAGAGCAAAAACGCTTCTCCTCTGGCACTCTATTAACAGCAGAAATCTCATAAGGAAGGAACAAACTGCTCACTGCTCATTAGCAGAAAGCCACCAAAGCCTGGAGGAAGTCTCTCTCACAGCCTCTCGGCTGACCACTTTCCCCTCCCTCTCTCTCTCTCTCTCTCTCTCTCTCTCTCTCTCTCTCTCTCTCTCTCTCTCTCTCTCTCTCTCTCTCTCTCCTGGACTGAAGTGCACAGTACATCCACAGGCGAACAGTGGCGGACCTGTCACAGGCAATCACAGGCAGGCGGCAGCCCAGCAGTCATAAGTGCCTGCCAATAAGACATCACATGTCACAGAGTCCGCCCACTGATCTCATCCGTGACTCAGGCAGCTGTCGCCATGGCGATGGAGGCGCTTGTGTTTTTTTTATTTTTTTATTCCCACCCCCCGCTATGTCGAAAAGCTGTCCGCCGACGACACGAACGGCGTCAGACGACGGGCGGCACATGCCGACAGCCTGTTCACGCGTATACAGCGAGGTGGTGATGATGATGAGGGGGGGGAGGGTGAGGGTGGTGGTGGGAGATGGGGTTCTGGTGCTGGTGGTGGTGTGACGATGGTGGTGTTAGTGATGAGGGCGGTGAGGTGGGGTGGGGGTTGTCGGGCGGTGGGGTGTGAGGTGAGGCGTCCGCCCACCAAATTTGTCAGCCCTGAGCTCGCTCTCTCTCTCTCTCTCTCTCTCTCTCTCTCTCTCTCTCTCTCTCTCTCTCTCTCGGATCTGTTCCAGTTTTCCCCTCCAATGTGTTCCTCCGATACACTTAAGTTGGGGGGCGGGTGGGATCCTAACAGGAGTGCACAGTTTCCAGTGTGGTGTAGCAGTAGCGTTGAGCGACTCTGACATGGCACCTCAAGCTAAAGCAGGCGCTCTCTGTATTCAACGACACGCTAGGTGAAGTGTGTAAGGGTGCGAACGTTTCCCCCCCTCCTCCCCCCCAGTTAAGGGGATATATTTGCGTATACGCTTCGTGACCTGGTGCCGCCGGGCTTAAAACGTGGGCTAAAAATACCACATTGAGAGGACACTCACAGAGGCATCGTCTCACAGTACCATGTTCTCCTCAGTGGCGTAGACTTTTATTGCTTCCTAATTGGAGGCGCAGGATATTCTCACCTAGTCTGTTAGGTTGTGTGCGTCTCTGCACGTACACTCACACGCACGCACGCACGCACACACACACTCACACAGGGTATGTGAAAAAAATAAAATCCCAGTCTGCCCCACCAAACACGATGGCATGATGCAAAACAACCAAAGATATTGCCTATAAGTGCCTATATTGACAATGATTTGAAACACCACTACTGCTACTAACTAAGTGGTGACACAACTACAGTTGTGTCACCACTAAACCAACAGCATTTCATCATTGAAAAGAGAAAATTCTCTGGGTCAGACCATTAGCTTTATGCATGCTGCGTGTCTGTTGCAACTTCAACAACAACTGATGTTATTATTGATGTTTACTTGCCCAATAAAAGTCCTGTAACCAAAAAGGGTATGGGTGCAACTTTTTCCCTTTTTCATTTTCTCCTGCCCCCCCAAACGGGAAATGTTATATCCGCCCCTGCTTGCTACAACAATGAGTGACATCTGTGTGGGCTTGAGAACGTAAAAACCATTATTTATGGCAAACACGTTTAAGAGGGACTCATTAACACTGTGGACACTTTCTATACGTTCCTGTCAACAACTTTGCGAACTGCCACTTGTAATAAAAATCGTACCGTAAGCCCTGCTTCTCCGTAATGCGATCACAACAGCATGACATATCATGTTACTGTAGCAATCGGCGGCGTCTTACCAAAGTGTGTCACACAAATGTGTTGGAAATGTGGGATATTGGAGAGATATAAATGGACATTTGGCTTGCAGATGGGTGGTATGTGGGTAGTGTTTGAGCCTTGGAGAGGTCGACGGCCTATTTAAATGGTGCAGCCACTGCCAGTTAAAAAGAGGTCATGCTGCGTGGGAGCATATGTACTCCCATCGGGGACTAAACAAATAAAAAAATACTCTCTTAATGGTGGTCAAAATGATGCTTTGGCGAATGTTTTCTATCATTGTTGAGAAAAGCGAAAAGGGAGCCTTGATTTAATATTCTATGTAAATGCAGATGCTGAAGTGGGTTCGCCTCCGTCTCGAAGGCGACTGACCCTCCGGCCATTGTCGGTTTCATCGCTTTCTCTTGGAGCCTGAATTACATTTTTCATTTGCATCTTCTTTCATTCTATGTCGGTCCATGAAGTAAAAAAAGAGTGATAAAACAAAGCAAAAGTCCATCTCATA
The DNA here is from genome assembly GCA_039105355.1 of Benthosema pterotum. Classification (NCBI taxonomy): domain Eukaryota; kingdom Metazoa; phylum Chordata; class Actinopteri; order Myctophiformes; family Myctophidae; genus Benthosema; species Benthosema pterotum. The sequence continues at coordinate 39,817,064 of CM076977.1, forward strand.
GCTTCGGCCCGCGACACACATGGCAGCGTGCACGCCTCTCCCTGGCAATACAAGGTGGTTCACCGCCAGGCCCGGATCTAGAGGGGGCAGGGGTGGGCAGTGCCCACCCAAATGTCCATCGTGCCCACCCAATGAAAGGTAATATCAGTGGTTTTCATCAGCGGTCCAGGGACCACCAGTGGGTGAGAGATGGTCCCCAGCTAAATGTTTGAAAGTTGGTTAACCAGATGTAACTCTTTGAGAGTGTAAAAATGAAACCAACTGGACACTTGCGGATCCATTTGGTTTCATTTTTACGCTCTCAAGAGTTAAAATATTCATCATGTGAATTAGCCCAAGTCTACACAACTAGATAAGGTAGTAGATTAATGCTCATTTTGATCTGTATGTTTGACTGTTTTCCCCAAATCCAACCTGGAATTGTGAACAAAACCAAAAGAAATCTTATATTTTGGGGTCCTTTGGGCTAAAATGTTGTCAAATGGTTGTCCGTGGCTCAAATGCCGAACAAATAGTGGGTCCTGGTGTCAAAAAAGTTGAAAACCACTGCTTCATATGAAAAAAACTTTGGAGGTGCCCACCCTGCCATTCTTCCAGCCCACCCTAGTATGGCTGGCTGAATCCGGCCCTGTTCACCACCACCCTGGCATTACCTTTGCATTACTATGAAAGAGGCTTTTGTATTATTGTCACCTTACACGAGACAGTCCCAAGGCTAAAGGAGAAACCTGCCTGAATGTGTTTGGTCCGTGCCCTCTGGCTGTGTTGGGCCGGGAGGTAGTAGTAGTACGTACGTATGTACAATGTTATGGCTCGGCAGAGAGCAGGAGAATTAAAAAAACAAGGCCTGTCAATTTTCATTATTAGGCATCCTGTACCATGCCATGGTACTGTGCCATGCTCCACCGCACCCCTTTAACACCCCTAATTGACAAGTCCACTCTCCTGGCACTGCCTCACACAGGGCACCCCATGGGGGGGGGGGGGGGGGGGGGGGGGAGGCCAATAATATACATTATTGACACCTCATAAAACCCTTCTGAAATTTCATGGCCTCTCTTGCAGCCGAGGGACTCAAGAAAATTATAAATACCAGCTAGAAAAAGTGCCATTCTGTTCAAAGCTCTCCACCAGGTCAGGTTGTGGCCTCCTGGTGGCGCTATAGGCCAATGCGCTATAACAGGCCTATGTCAGGAGGGTGGGATGTATTTCGCAGGCTAGTTGGAAAGTGCACATTGCATTCATGGATAGAATGGTACTTCGTATCCATCTTCCTATCTATGGACTGTCCCTGCACAGTTCTCTATCGGGGAATTGCTCCTGGAAAATTCGAGGCCGGTGTAATATGGAAATACTACCACGCCGATTAAAGCAGGACAATGCGCGCCGTTACAATGTCCGTGACTTCCTCCTCAAAAGGTGAGCCTCTTAAAGACTTGCGTGTCGCCTGCACTGTGCCTGCGCTAAAGAACCAGAGCGAGTTAAGGAGCCATAAGCTCCGTAACCATCCAGCGCTGCTGCATTCTCCTCTTCCTCCACCTCCTCCTCCTCCTTCACCCTCCTTTTCCCAGTCTTTCTTCCCACCGCCGCCGTACGACGCTAGCCGCTAAAACTGCAGCGAACCGTGCTAATCGACGGGACGAGGCGACTAAAGCTAGTGCTAATCCATTCTGGAATTACCGGAGAGAACAAATTAAGAAACCTCAACTCATTAGTGGGAGTCTTAATTCGCTGCCCCCCTCTAGAAGTAATCCCCAAACTCAGCCTCTCCAGTTAATTATACTGGGGCCCTGCATGAGAGGCCTCTGTTATTGTCTTCTCCTTGCAGTGTTTTTTTTTCTTTCTTTTTGCTCAGTGTGTGTGTGTGTGTGTGTGTGTGTGTGTGTGTGTGTGTGTGTGTGTGTGTGTGCGCGCGCGTGCGTGCGCATGTCGTTGTGTTGCCTGTCAGCATCTATTTTTCTTTCTCATATCAGCCAGGCAAGCAGCAGCAAGCATAGCGCAACACCATGGTAGTGTTAGTATTGAATGACACATGACTACAACTAATAATCTTCAGTTGAGTAAATAGAAAAAAGTTTGGGAGGCGTTTGTGATAATTTATTTGTTCAAGGACTCCGTTTGTATTATTTGTATGCTTCCAAGTCTTAGTTTCCCACCGGCTACAAAAAAGTTTTCCTTGAGAAGATAACCACCGCCTCCCCCTGATCAAAACAAAACAAAAAACATTGATTTCTACTTTCTCTCGTTCACTTTTGATTTGCTGAACGGCTGAGGCACTTGTAAGAAAGTTTTAAACGATACAAAACAAAAAAACATCAGATGAAAAAGTTGCGATGAGAGGAGAGGAGTCATTTGAGTAATGAAAAGTGGAGCTTTTCGAGCGGACGCCACCTGCATTCATGTTGGTGATCCATAAATCATTGTTACTCAAGGCTCTGCATTCCTGTGCATCTCCGAATACTGATCCATAACAACGGTATTAAGAGGAATTATTTGCAGTAGAGACACCTTCTTCGGAGGCGTAGAGGGAATACAACAGATATTGGGGCAGAGCTGTACTATGTTGTTTTTGATTGTTCACACCATCAAATATGCGTGCCGTGTTAATAACCAGCAGCAACCTCTAAAGTATTTTGAATGTAATTTAGTTTGCAGTAGTTTTCAACCTTTTTGATACCAGGGGTCACTATTTATTCAGTATATCAGCCATGGATCACCACTTGAGGACATTTTCACCCCAAAAAGCCACCAAAACTAAAGATCTTTTGGTTTTGAACCAAAAAAATCCAGGCTGGATTTTCACAAACAAAACAGACAACATACGCCTACCGTTCCCTAATGTCTCCAGAACTACAACACTACTTTTGTCATCTCAAAGGTTGTACGTGTTTAGTCTCGTTTTAGTCGACAGAATAATATACAGTTAGTTGCTCTACTGTATATTTTATTCCCAGGCAGAATCAATGCAACTGCTAACACCGAGCCACAACATGTACCGTCATCGTTGTACTAAATGAATTGTAAGTCACTTGGCAAATACATTAAGTCAGAAGACCTTAAACATTTACACTGTGTGCAACGATTGTGTAAATATACTAAAATGTTCCCTTTCTCTCTGTCAAACGCATCTGCAGCACTCACACTGCTTGCAAAGACAGAACATTACATTTTCTTTTTTTGTTAGCATTTAACATTGTGAAACACAACTTGATGATGTCATCGAGTTGTGTTTCACCATGTTGTTATTTTCTTTTTTTCTCAGACCTCCATTTCTAGGAAACAACGAATGGGGAACTTGTGTTTTATCATGTTCACACAACATATCCCCTTTAAAATATTCTGATAAATATTTTGATCTGTATATTTGACTGATTTGTTTCAAAAGCACAAAAGGAACCTTAAGTTTTTGGGGTCTGTGGGGCTAAAATGTCATCTAATGGTGGTCCTCCGTGGCTCAAATTCTGAATAAATACTGAGCCCTGGTATCAAAAAAGGTTGAAAACCACCGTCCTATACCCCTATACGCCGCGCCCCGTCCTCCTCCCGGTTACTATGGAAGTCATTCTCCCGACATGAATTCTCATCCATTTGTAGGTAGTCTTAATCTGACACCTGCCTCATCATTTACAATTAGGCATTATGGGATCTAATTGGCCATCTGCCTCCTCCGCCTTGTGCTCCTGGAGACGGGCCATGTTTATCTCCAGCTGTTCAGACTGAGCCACGGAGGGACCTGTTCCATCCACAAACATTCACACAACCTTCCCTCTCTCTCCATGACCCCTGGATGCTCTTATCCACCTAGTTCTGAGGGCAGGGGCGCTTTTGTATTTTGTATTCAGGGGCGTTTTTGCTATATAATCCTGGCAGACAAGGGAAGTTGGCTGGGGTACCATGAGGGGTGGGGGGGGGGGGGGGGGGGGGGTGACCACCAGACATGCTTTAAAAGGATGCCAGGCTAATAAACCTCATATGGATAAATACATTGTACATTGTAATCTTCCCTCCATATTTCTTAGAAACGCCACTGTCTGAAGGCCTCCTATGCCCAGCTGTGTGTGTGTGTGTGTGTGTGTGTGTGTGTGTGTGTGTGTGTGTGTGTGTGTGTGTGTGTGTGTGTGTGTGTGTGTGTGTGTGTGTGTGTGTGTGTGTGTGTGTGTGTGTGTGTGTGTGTGTGTGTGTGTGTGTACTCATAGCGACGTTTTGATTGGCTGAGCATGGAATGTGAAACATTAGCCTTGAACAGAAATGGTGCCAAAATATGTGGATTTTTTTTAAAAATAATGTTTGATTGGAGACAAAACATTTCAAGTACAAAATAGGGAAGCCAAGTTGGAAGTAGAGAAGTGCTTTTTTCCCCGCCAGGATTTATTGAAAACAAGAATTGACACATTGTCAATTAATTGGCAGCTGCTGTATTATTTTTGCAGAATTGTTCTCCAACTTCTGAGCGATGGGATGTTCTTTCGTACCCTGCAATCTGATTGGCTATCTGGTCTCTCGGCAACGCCACAACTTCTTTGGCGTTCTCCAATCTCCCTGTGACTGTTTATTAGGCCGCCTGCAGCTGCCACGAAAAAGGTGGTTTGATACTGTCAGCCGATTTGTCATTTGAGACCTTATTTTGAAGAGCAAAATTTCCCAGACTAAGTAGCCTTGCCAGGCAATGATGTCAGGAGGCCTGGCTGAGCCATAGAGGCCCATATAGGTCCAGAGCCTATCTCCTGTTTCTGTAGCGTGAGGCAGCTTGATGTACAAGTACAGCTTGATGTACATGTACCCCCCTGGACATGATGCTAGTACTGTATATCGCAGTGACTTACCCCCAATCCAGCCCTTGATGCTGAGTGCCAAGCAGGGAGGCATTGGGCTCCCATTTTTAGAGTCTTTGGTATGACCCGACCGGGAATCGAACCCCGACCTCCCAGTCTCAGGACGGACACTCTAACCACCAGGCCACTGAGCTGGTAAATTTCCCAGACTGGAATTGAGCATTTTTATGTTAGCCTGTTTGTTGGACAATGCTTAGTCATTTCTTGTTGACATGATTGACATGATGGTGCACAGTAGAACTCCATGGTAACTGCTCTGAGCCCATGATCGAATTAGACGCTGTTTTGTCAAAAAAAAAAAAAAAAAAAAAAAAAAAAAAACACCATCTGGGACGAGGAACACAGAGATACAGGAGGTTGACACAACACGACGGCGACAATAATATTACCGCTGTTGTTGTTGTTGTGGTCGTCGTGGTAGGGCCAAGATATTATCTTGTTTTTGGACTGACTGCTGGGTGGGTGGAGAGACAGATGGACAGATGGACGAAGTGACAAGCAGACCTTAGGAGTCGTCCGTCTGCCAGCCAGACTGCCTGGCGGCTAAAAATAAACATAAGAACCATTAAATGAATAAACATTAATTGCTCCAGAAGTGCTTCGATTAACGCCTTTTGCGCTGAAGAATAATTCAAAGATTTGCGCCACATTTTAAATATTTCTCAAAAAAAAAAAAAAAAAAAATCTCATAGCGCACCACCGAGTGGCGCGCTATGAGCTTGTAGACCTGATAACTTTTTTCAATAGATAATGTTTGCTAAGTAATGCTAAATGATGGTAATGAACTTAATGTTAAGCATTGTTGAAAATGATGATAATGATGATAAATGATAAATGATGATAAAGTGATGTTAATAGTGCTAATGCATGCTAATAATGCTGAGCAAGCAATGCCAACATTGCTAAGTAGCGTTAATAATGGTAATTAATGTTAAGCAAGTAATGCTAATAATGCTAAGTAGCCTAATGCTGATAATGATAATTAATGTTAATAATGCTAAGTAGGCATAAGTAATGCTAAGTATTGGTTATAATCCTAACAATGCTAAGTAATGCTAATCATGTTAATAAAGCTTACAACATCAAAAGGTGTTCCCACCAAAAACAAGTTAATCAGCACGCCTGACATAGAAAAAAAGGGTAGAATATCGGTGGTGAGGACGACTAACTGTCAGACTCAAAGGATGAACGCGTGGGAAGACGGTAGGAGAGGAGAGGCTCGAACGGAGAGAGCTATACCATGAGAACGGTTACGTATCACTCAGCCGATTGTCCTCGCCGTCGCTAAAACTCAAACCTCTTGGCAGCTATTGTAATTGCTCCGTCTGTGCCGTCAATCAAAGCTAACTCTCTCAATTTTTAGTTCCACCTGTGCCCCATCATCTAGGGCGATATGGTGACAGGTACCATATTTCTGACGGCGGGCAAGAGGATGTTGAGTGACAGTGGCTTTTTATTCATTCCCTCCCTGTCACTCACTGCCTGCCTGCCTGGCTGGCTGTCTGACTGGCCGGTGGGAGCAACTTGTCCAACTTAGCTTGTTGTCTTTATACGACCGCTTAGCACTGACGCTGAAGAATTTACTACGCTAAAAGCTCTAAAAGTCCTCCTTTAGAAGCACCAAAGGAGGTATAAGGCTAGCAAGGGGAGAAAAGACGGCCTGCCCGCGAGCTATACGGAGCGAGCATTATGCAAAACACCTCATGTATATTTCAACGATGGACAAAAAAAAGAGTCTTTGCCTGGCGGTGTCGAGCGAAAGACCCTGGTGTTCAATGCAGTTTGAACAGCACTGTTGAAATCAGTACGTTTCTTTCTCTTCTTGCTTTTCGTTTCCCCGCACAGAGAGGAATCTCTGTGTGATGGGTTATTAAGTCCACCGTTAACTTAAAGTACCCATGGGACTTCAATGTATTTACCCAGTGGCAACACTATCGTTGTGTTCCTTTACAAACTGCAAGCCTCCTGCTTGTGGCCAAAACAAGCCGCTGCAGTTCTTCGTTTGTGTTTGTTATATGGATCACTCTCTCTTTGTTATTCTTTTTCATCATTCCCAAGTCATTCTGAATGTTTATTGTGTGTTGTTTGACCTCGGCCTGGAAGCTGAAAATGACTTGGTAATAACATTCAGAATGTAGCTACAGTACATCCAGCAACTCTCAGTACTGCAAAAAAAGAACTTGAGAAAACAAAACTTATGTTCACTCGAGCGGGGGTTTAAATACTGATGTGCTTTGTCAGTTCTCACACAACAGAATGAGTTTTTCAAACTGATAGACTACACCGGTATTATATCACGTTCTGTCTTGCAACGCCACAGCACGTGGGTGCTGGTACTTAACAACGGCGTCTCCTCATTTGCCCTGGCATTTTAGATCCATTCCCATCTTCACACGCCACACTGCGTTATAGCCGATTTATACCGGCTGATTTATACCAGAAATATGTTTTGTGCGTGGCACTGCACAGCGTGTACCAACGCAACCCTCGCCTTCCTTCCAAAGCCTCTGATGCAGAGGTGGCACCGCTGTGGAGTGTGGAACTGGCTTCTCACCGTGTCTCAAGAGAGCATTAGGATGCAATACTAATATCACTGCCAGGATATTAGTCTTGTTCCTCGCATTTTTTTTCTTAGCAATGTCCCACTCCATATAGACCAGTGGTTTTCAACCATTGGTCCTTGAGAGAGTTTCAGGTGGTCCCCAGCCTAAATGATGCAAAGTTGGTTAACCAGATGTAACTCTTTAAGAGCATAAACATGAAACAGGAAAGTCCAACCTCTTAACCACTAGACCAAAGGGACATCCCCTTAGTCTGGGGCAGATACTAGACTTTGGAGGCCATCACGACAGAGGCTGTAGACCCGCTACACGGGCCCATTTGGTTTCATGTTTACACTCTCAAGAGTTAAAATATTCAGCATCTGAATTAGCCCAAGTCTACAAACTATTAATTAGATTATTAGATTAATGGTCACTAGATTGTCTGTTTTGTTTCCCAAATCCAGCCTGGTATTGTGCATTGAGCATCAGGAACCAGAACTAGAATGTAGCCTCAAAAACTAGAATCTAGTGTCAGAAACTAAAATCTAGTGTCAGAAACTAGAATCCTGCCAATCCAGTACTGCCTGAAACATGACTCAACACCCTTCCTGTACACAACTGCACTCGATTTCATTACACATAGTAACTTCAAAAAGGATTGCTTTATGTTCCACAAATGATCCACTGGGTTAGGTGTGTATTACAGTTTAAATGTATGCATTTTATTGAAATGTTTATCTTACGGCGACAAGAAACAATAAGTTAGAGAGACAAAGGAGGGAGTCGGTGTAAATGTAAATGGGAAAAACACATTAAGAAAACATATTGTACTGACGCAGTCTAAAGTTAACTTATTCTCACCAATGAATGACAAAAGAAAACATCCGTTATCCTTAGGCTGTTGGGCTGTTAGTGTTTAATATATATTTATGCACTATTGATTCAGTGTTCCACATCCTCTGATGTGCTGCTGATAAACAGATACATGCATTATGTTTATGCATCGCATTGAAAAGCAAAGTTCACACAAGTTTATGGTTTATTTGCGAGAGCAACGATCCACCCCGCGTATGCACCACAGACGAAGTTTTCAATGTGGATCAGGGCCGGATGTAACATGTCCTATCTGGGGGGGCAAGAGAACATGTTGGAGGGGCAACAGAAAATGGTATGGGGGCAGCTTCATCGCCCGTGGCGCGAAGTGGCGATGAAGCCGCACCCGTACCAGGAAGCCGCACCCGTTACAGGACCTTTATTAGGCAAGTAAAGCATCAATAATAACATCAGTTGTTGTTGAAGTTGCAACAGACACGCAGCATGCATAAAGCTAAAGGTCTGACTCAGAGTTTTCTGTTTTCAATGATGAAATGTTGCTGGTTTAGTGGTGCCACAACTGTAGTTAGTCAGTAGCAGTAGTAGGGCTGGGAATCGATCCGAATTCCCTAGATCGATTCGATTTCGATTCACAAGGTCACGATTCGATTCGATCCACGATTCGATCCGATTCGATTCGATATCGATCTATTTACAGACATAATGGAAATAAATACTGTCCAATAGACAAGACGGCCCCATGTGTTGAAACTAAAGATTTCCTTTGCTTCTGTGACCACGACCATTAATCTTCTAGTTGTGTAGATTTGGACTAATTCGCATGTGGATATTTTAACTTTTGAGTGTAAAAATGAAACCAAATGGACCCGCAAGGGTCCATTTGGTTTCATTTTTACGTTCTCAATTTGGTTAAACAACTTAGCTGGGGACCATCTGGAACCCTCTCAGGGACCACTGGTGGTCCCTGGACCACCTGTTGAAAACCCCTGATTAATGAATACACAGTGAGACAGAATTAGTAATAGAGGGAGAGGAATGATGCTGTAACATTTTACACAAGCATTAATACTGCAACATACAGTATATTAGTGCAGTGGTTTTCAACCTTTTTGACACCAGGGACCACCATTTATTCAGCATTTGAGCCACAGACCACCATTTGATTTTCAGCCCCAAAGACCTAAAACTAAAGAATTCTTTTGGTTTTGTTCACAATTCCAGGCTGGATTTTGCAAACTAAACAGTGTAAACTTCTTAATTAAATAGTGCTAATTCAGATGGTGATTATTTTTTTAGAATGTAAAAATGAAACCAAATGGACCCTTGCGGGTCCATCTGGTTTCATTTTCACACTCTCAAGAGTTACATCTAGTGAAATTTCCATCATTTAGCCTGGGGACCACCTGGAACCCTCTCAAGGACCACTGGTGGTCCCGGACCACCTGTTGAAAACCCCTCTACCCCCTCCACCTCTACGTTGTAAAATAAATATTATACTGCCGTATTCGCGCGGCATAATTCACCTAGTTTTCACTCTCACTTATAGGCTAATGCTCTGTGAGCTTGTAGATTGTATAATTATCGCGCAGCGCACAGCTGTTAACATTGCATCATACAGTAGCCTATACGCAGGATGCCGAGAGTGGGACTCACTTAGCTCCGTGTGAGAGAACATTAGAAACATGGCTAAAAAGGCACAAATACTCCTGTCCAGATGGGAGATGACAATGGATTTGTTCCGCAGCAAGACGGCCCCGCGTCTGTGTTATATGTTTGGACTTTAAAGAACGTCGTGTGTCGGATGAAAACTCATTCGGTGAGAGACTGAGACTGAATGAATTGAATTGTGTGTGCGCACGGCTGCGTGTGCGTAAATCTTGCACTGAGACTGACCGTTCTAATGTGAAAGTAATGGGAAAGTAAAAGTCTTTGGAGCGGAGCGTGCGATCAAAGTTTTTTTTTTTGCCCGGATCTAACATTTCACAATTGGGGGGGCTTTATGAGGCAGCGTCATTATAGCGTCCTTATATTAAGAGCGTTTGGGGGGGCATTCCCCCCTGGCCCCAGCTGTATAGCCGGCTCTGCAAACACGAGCCTAAAAGAAAGCAAGATAGAAGGCGATCACGCACTCTTTCCTCTCCCTCGACCATCGCTGCGCGTGATGGATATAGTTGATAAAATACTGCAAAAGGTACACAGTAACAGCCTAATTTAACATGATTCTCTCAGAACACATGCACAGGGCGCTCGCTGCGTTACAAGTGATCTTGTCGAGCAGTGTTTGTGCTGTAACGCACGCACGTAAAAGAAAATAGTGCCAGCCGCCTGGAGAAGGTCGATCCACACATTTTTGAATCGATATCATGTTTTTGAGCGTGTATCGATATCGAATCGCTGGATCGATTTTTTGAACCCAGCCCTAAGCAGTAGTAGTGTTTGGAATAATTTTAAATATAAGCAGTCAGGGCATTTAAGGGGGCATGGGGGGGCAATGCCCCCCTAAATGCCTTGATCCGCCCCTGATGCAAAATTGCGCTCCGGCTGCTAGAGGGGAAAGATCTGCTAGCCCAGGTGGATAGATATAAGCAAGGAATACTATTGCCAGAAGACTCTGTTACTGATTTGTTATTTCTTTATTTATTTGTCTGTTTGTTTTTCCTGTTTCAGATCTAATCAATTTCCACTCGCATCAATACTGGCTGTGTAGCTTCAGGGAAAAAACAGAAAGTAAAGTAACTACGATTGAAAATGAAAGGGGAGGAGAGGGGGAAGGAGGTTTTTGCAGTACTGTTGATTCTGCCGCGTTGTCTTTCATGTAGTTAAGACTGTTGTAAGGTTATTGTGAAGTTCATTTATTATTTGCAACACCAGACGGTATATACAGTATATACAGTATACGCTACAACTACGGTAGAGCGCCCAACTCCTATCAGCATTGCGACAAAACAATATTAATATTTTTGATCTTTGGGAATTGGAACGGCAGGTATAAAGTTGTTGAATCTGTTGTTAGGTTTCCTAACTAATAAGAAATGAAACATATTTATTTTAGAGCTCTAAAGTAAATAGAGCTCTAAAATAGCTCTTGGCTAAAATAACAATGCAATGCAATACTAATATATTAATATATGTTAGAGATGTGGACATGATAAAAAACAAGGCCCCCCATTCTTTGTTTGGTTTTTGTTTTTTTAGGACCTTTTTTCTGAGAGTGTACAAATGGAACTACATTTGGTTCACATTTGTACACTTTCAGGAAAAAAAATCTTAAAGGGGTAGAATTCTCCTTATAAGATGAAAAATCGTGTCTTCTCAGGAAATGTAAGAATGATTGAAAATAGAACCTGGAACCCTCTTAAGGACCACTGGTGGTCCCCGGACCACCGGTTGTAAACCACTGGTATTGACGGAGCCGGAGGCAAATTCATGAAGCGGGACATTTTATCGATGTTATTACGTTACGTTATGGCCAGGATCTTATGAAAGGCATAATGAACGGTGAGGCGAGGCGGTCATTATCGGGGGGGTTGGGGGGGGAGCTGTGATGCGAAGCAGGGCAGAGAGGCGTCTTGAATCACCCCAAGGGGTTTATTTCTCAATAACGTCCGCTTGGCTGTTCATCATTTCTGCTCATTATAATGTGGCCATGCTTAGTAAAGATACATCAGAGATGATTTGATATAAAGTAAACAGACACAATTAAATCATTGATTTAAAAGGGGATTGTGTCGCTTCTGCTAAACAAAGTATTATCCATGAATCATCCATGAGTTGACCCCGGGTGTTGCAAATTAGCTTATTATTGCCAGCAGTTGGTTATCCATTGCCGTGGTCTGTGAGAAATAATGATAGACAACACAATGCAGTCGTGAAGCATTCGGAGTCAGTGGGGAAAAATCACACCCATGTGAAGTGGAGTCGCGAAATCTGCCAATTATCCTTCCTTCTATGTATAGGCGATGTCCCTATTCTGGCCTTGCTATAAATAACAAGAGACCCAAGTATAGCCATAGCATAGGCCTGCAAGTGTAAGTGGATAATTAATTGGAGGAAAATCACCAAAGGTAGTAGTTTCTAACGCATACTAGGGCATTATGCGGCCCAGGGGCCAAATGCGGCTCTTTGGCCGACTCTGACCGGCCCGTGAAAGGGTACCGTGGTTTTCAACCAGTGGTCCGGGGACCACCAGTGGTCCTTGAGAGAGTTCCAGTTAAATATGGAAGGTTGGTTAACCAGATGTAACTCTTTGAGAGCGTGAAACCAAATGGACCCTTGTGGGTCCATTTGGTTTCATTTTTTTGGTTTTCATATTTACGTTCGAGTTAAAATATTCATCATCTGATTTAGCCGAAGTCTACACAACTAGAGAATGTAGAAGATTAATGGTCATTTTGATCTGTATGTTTGACTTTTTTGTTTTTGAAATCCAGCCTGGAATTGTGGACAAAAGCAAAAGAAATCTTTAGTTTTCGGGTTGATCTTACTCTTGCTTTTACCTTGAAAATTAAATTAATACTACGCAGACTTTAGTTCAGCCTTTAGTCTTGGCCCTCCACAATATTTTAGGTATCTCATTTGGCCCCTTGGGAAAAAATAATTGCCCACCTCTGTTCTAACGCAATCCAAAGACCAGACGGAAAGGTAATGTTTGCACAGAGGTGCAGCAAATGTTTGACACTATGATAGGCTCCTCTCAAAAGCACCTTGATAGTGCCCTTGTCTGTCTGTCTGTCTGTCTGTCTGTCTGTCTGCCTGCCTGCCTGCCTGCCTGCCTGTCTGTCTGTCTGTCTGTCTGTCTGTCTGTCTGTCTGTCTGTCTGTCTGTCTGTCTGTCTGTCTGTCTGTCTGTCTGTTCTCAAGGAAACGGCTTCCTTGGTCTTGGCCGCCCTGATCTCTTCCTCCCAGGGCCGGATTTAGCCAGCCCTATTAGGGTGGGCTGGAAGGTTGGCAGGGTGGGCACCTCCAAAGTTTTTCATATGAAGCAAGGGTTTTCCACCTTTTTGACTCCAGATTTTATTTTGCTTTTGTCCACAGTTCCAGGCTGGATTTGGGAAACAAAACACAAAACAAACATACAGATCAAAATGACCATTAATCTTCTACATGGTTGTGTAGACTTGGGTTAATTAAGATGATGAATGTTTTAACTCTTGAGAGTGTAGAAATGAAACTGGTTTCATTTTTACGCTCTCAAAGAGTTACATCTGGTTAACCAACTTTCCATCATTTAGCTTGGGGAACACCTGGAACTCTCTCAAAGACCACTGGTTGAAAACCACTGATATTACCTTGCATTGGGTGGGCAATGTTGGATGTGCATGTTTGGGTGGGCACTGCCCACCCCTGCCCCCCTCTAGATCCGGCCCTGCTTCCTCCTCCCGTCTCTGTGTGTATCTGTATCTCTCTCCTGAGGTTGGAGGTTGCTGTGTCCTCATCCCTCCTCCTGTCCTCTCTCAAACCAGATTATTGCGTTTCCCATCCAGACGTGGCCACCCCCCCGCCCACCCGGTAATTAGAACAAACCTTTTAGTTATTGAGCGGACGTCCTCTACACTCAGACAGGTCAACAACAGGATCAGACTCACCACAAACAGTCATTAAGTTAACATTTGCAACCGTTCCCTCTGCTCCCAGCCTTTCAATCTTTCCCGCTCTTCGGTACCAAAGCAGAAGGAAAAGGAATGGAGGGAAACTAGCTAAATGAACCAACCGAGGGGTCGCCTGGGCAGTGAATATTAAAAATCCATCAGGCGTGAAATCAACAAGGCGTTACAAGGCAAACACTATTATTTTCCTGCGTTGTTACAGACACCCATGAACCCATTGTCGTCGTCCCCATTAACAGCAGCGGGACATTGTGGGAAGACAAGTGATTGGACGCCATTATCATGTCCCCTGTCCCGGTGACCTATTACGGGGGTGAAGATGACCCCACCCGCTGGTCCGGCAATTTGTCACCGCCCCCGTGGCTTTGCGGCACGGCGAGGAAGCCATCTTTTCCGCAAGTTTTTATAGTCGTGTTTTGGGAGTTCTTGGATAGAGGGTTTAGTTTAGGCCAGGGGTTTCCAACTGGTGGTCCTCATCGAGAGGTTTCCAGGTGGTCCCCAGCTAAATGATGGAATGTTGGTTAACCAGGTGTAACTCTTTGAGTGTAAAAATGAACCCTTAAAAATGGAGCCGCTAGGGTCCATTTGGGTTCATGTTGTTACAATCTCAAGAGTTAAAATATTCTGAATTAACCCAGTTCTACCCAGCTAAGAGAATGTAGCTGAATAATGGTCATTTTGATCTTTATGTTTGACTGGTTTGTTTCCCAAATCCAGCCTGGAATTGTGGACAAAAGCAAAAGAAGTCTTTAATTGTTGGGTCTGTTGGGGCTAATGTCATCAAATAGTTGGCCCTGGTATCAATTTAGTTTCATATCAGTATATCAATGTAAAAGAAGCAGGGTTACCCTGCAGTCTTACTGATTGTGCTTTTTTGAGTTTCAGTAGAGATTACAAAAACGTTCCAATGCAGAATGCTACTGCAGTATATGTCAAAGATTGTCAGTGGTCACTTTAGAATATGGATCTGTGCTCCATATGAGAGAGAGAGAGAGAGAGAGAGAGAGAGAGAGAGAGAGAGAGAGAGAGAGAGAGAGAGAGAGAGAGAGAGAGAGAGAGAGAGAGAGAGAGAGAGAGAGAGAGAGAGAGAGAGAGAGAGAGAGAGAGAGAGAGAGAGAGAGAGAGAGAGAGAGAGAGAGAGAGAGAGAGAGAGAGAGAGAAAACTAAAAAGAAAGTTTAGTGCGTCCAAGTTCCAGGTGAAGCTGTTTTGTTCATTTCTTTACCGAGCTACCAGAATCTGCTATAAATGTCCTCCTTGTGTCTCGAGACAAGTACAGGCAACAGGAGTTTTCAGCGCAAGTTAAACAGCATCCATCTGTTGAAGAGACCCAGCTTATGGAGCATCTGTTACAAACAGGCCGACACAGAATGTAATTTAAGCGAGCCAATGTCATGGAGAAATGCTTATAAACACGCAGCGGAATGAAAACCTCTGACCTCCCTACCGTGCAAAAACTCCGGAGCCATCTCTTGATATTATCTCATATAGAGCGGAGATCCCTGAGGGCAGACATTTGATCACAGCAACCGCAAACATGCCCATGTGCTCTCCCTTATATCACCCTCCTGCAACCCACAACCTCCTCCTGCTCTCACCAATGATAACTGTATCGCGGTTTTAAAAACAAATACACATGACATTTGCTGCCTTAGCTAGTTTCCGCTGCTTCCCTTTCCGCAGGCCTCATCTTCTCTAATGCAATGCTCTCTTACAGTAGGCCTATTCCCTTCGCATGGGCACAGTTGTTGATTCTGTCTCGGTGCCTCCATCGTCTCTAGTTTGCACGCTAGATTGGCTCTCTTTCTGGTGTTGGTGTCTCCCCGGATGACGTGGTTCAACGCGGGGTCAGAGTCACCCCCCTGGCTGGCCGAGGGGGGGTCCCAGTGCAACCCTGGCGATAGAAGAGAAAGAACCCTTGGTTGTCCGTGTGGTTTGCGCCGCTTCATCCAGTACGTCTGCTCGGCGACTCAAGGGAAAAAAAAGAATGTTAATGTCGTCCAAATACCCGGGGCGAACAGCTGAATGACCAAGGCCATCTTTAAAAGCATCTGAGTGTGCTCAAAGGACAAGGAGGCCAGTGCGTGCTCAGGGAAAGGGCAAGCTTTTATGCGGACAACCTTCTGGCTATCTGTCTGAGCAATCAAACATTTTCATATGAGGCTCTTGACTCGATGGTGCCCTCGGATTCAGCTCCCCAGCGGTGGGCGGCCACGGAGGAGTGAGTTGATCTCATCTCTGCCTCCCTCATTCACCTTCTATCTGTGTCCTGTGTGTAACGCAGAGCAGGTGATCTTCTGCAGGGTTGAGTATGTGGTAATTCAGAGGTCTGCGCTGTGACTGGCCATTGACAGGCTATATGTCTAAACCAGTGGTTTTCAACCACCCACTATTTATTCAGCATTTGAGCCGCTGCACCAACATTTGAGGACATTTTAGCCCCACAGACCCCAAAACTAAAGATTTCTTTTGCCACAATTCCAGGCTGGATTTGGGAAACAAAACAGTCAAACATACAGATCAAGATGACCATTAATCTTGCATATTCTCTTAGCTGTGTAGACTAATCCAGAATATTTTAACTCTTGAGAGTGCTTTGGGAAACAAAACAGGCAAATTAACAGAGATCAAAATGACCATTAATCTTCTAGTTGTGTAGCCTTGGGCTACTTAAAATGATGGATATTTTAACTCTTGAGAGCTGATGAAACCAAATGGACCCTTGCAGGTCCACTTGGTTTCATTTTTACGCTCTCAAGAGTTGCATCTGGTTAACCAACTTGGCTGGGGACCACCTGGAACCCTCTCAGGGACCACTGGTAGAACCCCTGCTATAACCTAACCCTGTGCAATGAGTCTTAAACGGTCGGTCACCACACACGCATGTGTTGGACTAGCGTCTGGTGTCCATTGTCCACTGTGTATGGTTTTGGACGTGGAGTTGTAGAAACAGTCTCCCGTAATGCTCCATGAGGCCAGCTTGACTGCTCCAGATTGACTTATATGACTGACTGGCATCATGGAGGCAAAGTTCTGCCAATGGAGCAAATGGCGGTTGTCTCTTGTCTCGCATGTTGGCGCCTTGGGGAATCTCTGCATCCATCACAGACCACATGCGCTCCTGTGTGTGTGTGTGTGTGTGTGTGTGTGTGTGTGTGTGTGTGTGTGTGTGTGTGTGTGTGTGTGTGTGTGTGTGTGTGTGTGTGTGTGTGTGTGCTCGCACATGATGAGACAAAGACAAACGACTGCCAACATTAGCGATCCCTCCTCCTTTTTTGCCTTCCAGTTTATTAATCCATCATCTCTCCTGATAGCCAAACCCATTTACACACATGACAGGCATCTATTATGAGCGAATGCAACAGCCAACAGAATAATGTGGAGAGGGGGAAAAATAATAATAATATTTCTGATCCGCTCATGAGAGATGCATTTAGTGTTGAAAAATAAATTGGATTTGAGATTTCTTTTTTTCATATATTTATTTTTTAAGTACTTGTTTCAGGGATTTTTTTTGCCATTGCTTATGCAATTAATTGAACAGAGTCGTGGGCCTCTGATCTGCTGTGTCTGCCCCAGGGCATGCATTAGCGTCCTAGTCTCTCTCTCTCTCTCTCTCTCTCTCTCTCTCTCTCTCTCTCTCTCTCTCCAGTTGGGGCACATTATAAAAGACACATCAATAACCGCCAATGTCTCACTGTTCTCCATTATTAATATTATTATTATTGTCTCCACTGTTAGGTGGTGACTATAATTCGTACCCTGTCCGTCTCTCCGTCCGCACACGTCTGTCCGTCCGCACATGTGCCACCATGCTGTAACAGCATGGTGGTGACCTGTCTTTCCATTCACACATCTGACTGAGCATACGTCTGTCCGTCCACACCACCGTTACTGTAAACTGTAAACGCAATCCCCACCATGCAAATACATAATCACCACCATAATCACCACCATGCTGTTACGTCACCCTGAGGGTGACGTAACAGCATGGTGGGGATTATGTTTACAGGCACCCGCACATGTCTGTCCGTCATGGTGGTGATTACGGTTACAGAGTGGGAAGTGCACATGTTCAAACATGTTATTATTGGTATTCATTCATTATTGGTATTCATTCATTCATTGTTATTATTGGTATTCATTGCCAGTGGATGGTTGCCTGGCCTGCCTTCCTGCCTGCCTGCCTTTTTGCTTATCTGTTAGAGTTGCATTAGCATACAAAACCCTGTCGTATTAGTAGGGGGTGGTTAGATAGCAGCACAGCCGGTGGTCTCCGCCACTGTAAGTCCTCCCCTGCTCTCCCCTCTCCCTTTGCGGGTGCATATTTCCAGCCACCAGGGGCTGGAGGAAACACTATAGATGATGGCTTTTTACGTTCGAGGAGGTTCTGTCACAACATGGCTACCAGCTGCTTACTGTAAGTTAAGTTAGATCTGCCCTGCGCTCCTCCAATCCCCACCGCAGAGAGCTCCCCGATATCCACACGGCTCACTGAGTGAGTCTTACTTTTATTTTGGAAAGCATGGAAGGCATGGCGAGGGAAAGACAAACAGCATCTGGAACGTAGAGAGGGAAGTGTACGATGAAAGGTAAAAAAAAAAAGTCACTTAGGCACCTGTGCTTACTCAGCTGTGTGGCATTTTGAGTGTGTGTGTGTGTGTGGGTGTGTATATTAATATGTGTGTGGGTGTGCATGTGTTTGCGCACATCCCTGTACACGCATAAGGGGTGGAGAGAGATCCAGCACACAAAGCTCTGCATGCTTAGATGAGCAGTTTTTATTTTCGGGAAGTCGTTCTTGTGCATTCCGTGATGGGACTTACGAAGAACATTTCTTTCTTTTCTATTCCATCCAGGGACTGAGACGTGCTCTTTTTTTGTGATTATTATTATTATTTTTAATGCCACGCCTGTCATGTGTTTTGTTTTGTGGGCCACGGTCTAAAAAAGCGCCCTGCCAAGGCAGTGCGGTGCGGCGCCCTGGAATAAAAACGCTGGCTGCTCTTTCTCTGTGGGGATTCGAGCACGCGGTGGCTTGCCTTCAGCAGCACATTGTAGTCACGCAACTCCCTAGTTGTCCCAAAGTATCCCCAATGGCATCTTTTCCCTTCCAGCTTTCTGTTAGCATGTGAAACATCTGCCTTGCTGGGAGGCTCGGTGCTGCGGAGCTCGTTCTGTTGCAGGCCCGGATGTAGCATTTCCCAATTGTGTGTGTGTGTGTGTGTGTGTGTGTGTGGGGGGGGGGGGGGTTAAGCTAAAGGTCTGACTCAGAGAGTTTTCTGTTTTTAATGATGATTTTGCATATTCCTGCTGAATGTTTGTCTAACGGTCTGAATCTCTCTGTGTTTCTTCTTTTCCATGCTACTCCCTCCTGTCCGTCTCTGCTGTGGTCTCTGCTCTGCCCATTCCTTCCTTCCTGTGTGCACAACAGGTAAGTTACCATTTAGTACAGGGCTGTTGCCTCCTCTTGCTAATGTTGAAATGCTTCTGTCATACAGGCTCCAGAACGATTCTGTAGTGCTGATTATGAATAAGGGATATTAGAGGAAGTGGAGACTGCCCCACAGTTTACGGCTGTCGTGCAGAATTCATCCATATATAGCTAACACGCTGCCTCATCCCCCCCCTCCCCCCTCAAATTAGCACATTGACTTGGCGGCGACAACAAAGTTGTGGACGGTCTGTAGGACGAAGCACGTGTCTGTCTGCAGGGAAAAAGCTGCAGCAACAAAGTAGAAGCGACGTGGAGGGGAAAAATATAGCTGTATAATATATCTATAATATATTTTCAGTTTTGGCTAAAAGGTTGCCTCTATTACCTTTAAGCCCCCCTCAGTCAGTCAGTCAGTCAGTCAGCCAGTCAGTCAGTCAGTCAGTCAGTCAGTCAGTCAGCCAGTCAGCCAGTCAGCCAGTCAGCCAGTCAGTCAGCCAGCCAGCCAGCCAGCCAGTCAGCCAGTCAGTCAGCCAGCCAGCCAGCCAGTCAGCCAGTCAGCCAGTCAGCCAGCCAGCCAGCCAGCCAGCCAGCCAGCCAGCCAGCCAGCCAGCCAGCCAGTCAGCCAGTCAGCCAGTCAGTCAGTCAGTCAGTCAGTCAGTCAGTCAGTCAGTCAGTCAGTCAACAACCTGTTCGGCCATGATAACCGTGACAAGCTTTTTGGCACTAACACACAAACAAGAAAGCACTACACTAACATAAACTCACATACACACCCATGTTACATACTCACATGCACACTCACACCCGCACGCATGCAAATATGAACCCTATACTGCATATACTGTAGTACTGCATATACACTGCACTGTAAGGCCCACGCAGAAAGATCTACACACACACACACACACACACACACACACACACACACACACACACACACACACACACACACACACACACACACACACACACACACACACACACACACACACACACACACACACACACACACACACACACTGTGCCCAAGCTATGCATTATGATAACCTGATGTGTCAGCAAAAACGGAGAGGGGGTAAAAAGAGAGAAAGGAAAATAAAAAGTGGGCAAATATTTTTGCAGTGCAGATCGGAGCCTTTTCAAAGTTTACGGAAATGCAATATTTTTTCCCCCATGAATATTATCGTTCGCGAAGGAGTGGGACTCCCATTCACTGTCACCTCACTCGCTCTGTGTACCCGTAGTGACATCATAAGCACTAGATCAGACCACTGTGCCAGTAAGTAAGTCTATGTTGTAAGTTAAACTATGCGTTGAGGCTGTAAGTCTAACCATACATTGACACATTATGTATTAGCCCGCAGAGCACCGCCATTTAAAAAGCTATATGCCAGGGAGGGACACAGATAAGAGAAGGTTTTTACAACTCTAGCACAGTGACTCAACTTTTTTAAAAACTTTTTTTATTCACTGACTTCCAGTTTGACATACATTAGGCTACGGACTCCTAATTTAATGGCATTTCTAGCACTGTCGACCCCTGAATTATATTGTAGAACAGGGGTTTTCAACCATTGGTCCGGGGACCACCAGTGGTCCTTGAGAGTTCCAGGTGGTCCCCAGGCGAAATGATGGAAAGTTGGTTAACCACGTATAACTCTTTGAGAGTGTAAAAATGTGGGTCCATTTGGTTTCATGTTTACACTCTCAAGAGTTGGAATATCCACCATGTGAATTAGCCCCAAGTCTACACAACTAGAGAGATGTAGAAGATTAATGGTCATTTTGATCTGTATGTTTGACTGTTTTTCCCCTAAATCCAGCCTGGAATTGTGGACAAAAGCAGAAGAAATCTTTAGTTTTGGGCTCTGTGTGGGGGGTAACATGTGCTCAAATGGTGGCCCGTGGCTCGGATTTTGAATAATTAGTGGGCCCTGGTATGAAAAAGGTTGAAAACCACTGTTGTAGAAAGTCTTTGTTGTAACATACAGTAGATGGTGTAACTCTGAGAGTTGAATTGAAACGAACCAAAATGGAAGCCAATTGTACTACTGTAGTCTCTCCCAGTCACAGACACACATGGGGTCCATTTGGTTCCCATAACTACCGTATCACTTGAGCGCACTATAGTGGTGCATTCTCCTCAACACGGTAACACGTTTCTGCATCACACACCCGCAAGGCTCTAATTGGCCTGTAAATAGCACCTGCTACAGTATGGTAAAGCCTTTGCGTATGTAATGACACTTTCCGCCAGGTGTAGAGATATGAAAAGAGGTGGTGGGGGTGGTGGCTATGCAGGGGCGGATCTAGGCATGGGAATGGGGGGGGCAATGCCCCCCTAAATACCCAATCTGCCCCCCCAGACACAATGCCATGCAAAACAACCCAAGATATTTCAAATTAAAGTGCTTATATTTAAAATGATTTGAAACACTACTACTGCTACTAACTACAATTTTGGCACCACTAAACCAACAGCATTTCAACATCGAAAACAAAAAAACTCTCTGAGAGCTTTAGCTGTAACCGAAAATGGTATGCGTGCGAAGCGACACGGGTGATGAAGCCGCACCCATACCATTTTCTCTTGCCCCTCCAACATGTTATCTTGCCCCCCCAAATGGGACATGTTACATCCGCCCCTGGGCTACGCGCCTGTGCTGCTGGTCCATGGGGGGTGGTTTGCTGGAGGTATAAACGTCTTGCAGTGGGGGAATAAAAGAGACCTTCATTATAACGTGTTAGCCAGCTCACAGGAAACTATATGACGTTTTTAATGACATTTTAGCACCAACCTGGAACATACTGGCAGCATCTAATTACTAAAGGGAAACTCACTGGGGAGGGAGTGTTTGGACCGCTTTAAATAGCGCTGGCAAACACAGCCAGGGGTCCGCAAAGACCCCCTACCAGGCGGTATAGCGGCAGGTAGGCATTTCGGTGTGCCGCCGGTGTTGATTTTCACTTTTTTTCCTTTTTTACCTGTCCCTGATTATAGGCCAGCGTTTGAATGTCTGAGTACCCTCTTTTTATGCACTCTGCCCCGCACAATCAACACAACTATAGAAAGTAGAATCATCTGTGTGTTTGCCTGTTTTGTTTCCCAAATCCAGCCTGTGGAATTGTGGACAAAAACACTTTAGTTTTGTGGGGTCTGTGGGGGCTAAGATGCCATCAAATGGTGGTCCGTGGCTCAAAATTCAAAACGGTTGAAAACCACTCCTGTAGAGAGATGGTTTGACTGAGGGAAGTGTTTTTGTTGTGCTGAGAGACGGCTGTACTTTCCAATGCAATTAAAGGGTTTCCATTTCATTTCATTTCATTTCATTTCATTTCATTTCATTTCATTTCATTTCATTTCATTTCATTTGCCAGTCAGCTCCTCAACACTGGCCGCCTCTGGTATAAAATCGCCAAAGTCCTAATTGAAAAGGATCATGAAGATCCTGCTCTGTTATCTATCTCAATAGTGTGACTTAAGAAAAAAAGATGCCACTTAGGCCAAATCCCAAGTAATCCTCTTTTAACTGACAGACAGTGCATCGTTTTCAGTTACATTTTATAAACATTTTGGATGAATTGATTAATGACTATCATGTAGTTTTGAGTTTTGTTTTGTTTTGCTTTGTTTTTTTCTGAAAAAAAACAAACATTTTTGACAACATTTTTTCCCAGAAAAAAAAAATAAGTGTCTAAAGAAATCCATTAACATGGTGAAAATACATCTTGATGATGTCATCAAGATGTTTCACCATGTTAGTGGTTTTCTTCAGACCTCCATTTCTAGAAAACACCGAATGGGGGAACTTTTTTTTTATCATGTTCTCAAAGGTACATCAATGACATAGTAAAATGTTGAAAATGGGTGGACTTCCCCTTTAAAGAAGGAGTACTGTAGGAACTGTGCTGCATGTTGGAACTGGCCGTGGTGCTGAAGCGGCTTTATATAACAACTGCCATGCTCTGTGAGATATATCTCCGTTAACACAATACTGTGCTTTTAACACTTTGAACTTCCACCATTTTCAACATTTTTTAAGGGGTGCTAGCCCCTCCTATATCCAGCTTTGAGTGTCAACCACGGTTGTAATCATTACTATTACCATTTTAATATTTTGACACTTGCTTAGGCAATGTAAACATATGTTTTTTCTCCATGCCAATAATGGTCTTTTGAATTGAGTTTTTCCACATTTTCGTATATACGGTAGCCAATCTACAGGCTTTTTCTTTGAAAACGTTCTGCCTATAATCACATGCCCAGACTGCAGGGCTGCCAGCCAGGTTGAAAAGTGTCCATACAGGCAGTACAGAGCGGTAGAAGCAGTTCTCTCTCAGACAGCCATCCAGGGCAACACATGCATGTGCAGCACTACTGGATCATATTCAAGGGGAGCTTATCGCTCCCATGCAAATGTACCTTTCTGTTGCCTCCACAGGCTTAGGGTTTACGGAGGTATATTATATATATATATATATATATATATATATATATATATATATATATATATATATATATATTATATATATATTATATATATATATATATATATATATATATATATATATATATAGTACATACGGTGGGTTGCTGATGAGGCACAATTATGACGGTTAATATGACTCTTTCTTTACGAATGACATGAGGAAATCACACCTGTGTGATGTGAGTGGTGCTCGTATAGTCGTTAATGGGAATATAATGTACTTTGTGTAGCTGTTGTGGCTGCTGTTTGGTATGCCGTGCGTGTGTGCGTGCGTGTGCGTGTGTGTGCTATATACCGTGCCTGCGGTTTAGCGTGGGGGGCTTCGGTTTGGGTGGTTGCATAATTAGGCCAATCTGTTGACAGCACTGCAAAGTGCTGCCCCCACCCCCACCCCCCACCCTTTCAAAATAAATGAATAAATAAATAAGATAAAAACAACTGTTGGAAAACAAAAACGGCGTCCACGACAAATCATAGAATGCCAGAAAAAAGCATAAAGACGACCTGTGTAATGTTTGGGATCAACACAAATAAATAAATATTCAATTAATAAAAAAATAAACATTATTATTTAGTTGGCCATAGCTTTGCTTGCCTTGCTTGTCTAACTCCTAATTATATCCACCATGGTTTAAAGGGATTGTGACATTTAAAAAAATGTAATTATTCTTATTTTTATTTGTTTTGTTGAGGTTTCTGAGCTCAGTTTCACCCGACAAAAAACAAACAAACAAATACCTGAACATTTCACATTTCACAGTACAGTACATTGTGGTCTGGGGGGTTTAGTGTCTCTCTAGCAAGTGCTGTGATTGGTTCTGCTGAATGTGATGTCACATTCTGCAAATCCCAAATATGGCAATGGGATTGGTCAGCAGTAATTTGTCCACTGCTTCCACTGTTTTTGCCTCTTTATATTTCAGCTCCAAGCCTTCCAGAGAGAGATGTCCGATATTATGTTTTTTTTTATTATTATTTTTTTTTTTAAACCGATATCCCGATATTGGCCGACTCTTAATTTCTGATATCAATATCACCCGATACTGATACATGCAAACATAAATAATGGCAGCATTCAGTCATTTGGGTGTTTTAGGGAAACCCTCCCAACAGACCAACAGCAGATGCACCAAGTTCTGCCCCCACTCAAACAGAATTTATCGATCATTGGAGGAATTCCCTGATGGTGGAATATCTGTAAATTGTGTTTTACCGATTGTTCAAAAAAACTAAAATAGTCATATTTTTTTTGTATTTTTTTGTGGTCTGGGGGTTTTGTAAATACGACTGTGCTAGACTGTATTTACATTGTGCTAGACATGACGGAAATGTTTCTTAAACCAGCTTCAGGCATCTTCAGGACTTTGAATGGCCAAAACATTAAGTACATAAAGCATGATTGGGACTGCATGAGGGGAAGGGAAAAAAAGATAAATCCAGCAGGGGAATGGTTTGGGGATTCTTTTTCTTTCTTTCTTTCTTTTCCCATGTTAAAATATTCCTATACCTCCAGGGAGCCCAACATTTCCATTTTCCATCCTCCCACGTCTGAGTCAGGCTTTCACTTTCTTTCATCAAAGTATCCAGAAGCGTAGAAAAGGCTGCTTTCAGGCACAAAGCAAGGCCTACTGCATCAACAATATCTCATTTTTTCCCACTTCATGTTCTAGTTTTCTTTCTTTCTTTCTTTTTTTACAACCTCCCATGTTCTATTTTTCTTCCCATCCCCATCTCTCATGCTTCTTTCTTTCTCTTTTATTCTCCCCGCCGGGCGGGGGGTCCGTTGAGGGGGTCCACGGCGTGGCCCTTGGTCTCTGTAGGCGACAAGCTGTCAGACCCACAACAAATATCTCTAATTGAAAATCACAGCTCTGGGGCCACTGTCTGTCTTGCCCACAGTCAGTCGGGAGCTGCTGACACGAATAGGAAGGATGGAGTGTGTGTGTGTGCATGTGCATATGTGTGTGTGTGCGCATGCACAGGCTTGTGAATGTGTGGGATGACCTTACATATGGCATAGGTAAAGGCTCAACTTGTGTAGACATAGGCCTCATATATGCATACTTTGCATAGTTTTATAGTTTGATTCCACTGTTACGTTCTTAGATCATACAATGTAATGTCTGTGGCCACTTGTGACTGGATTAGTGTTGTAGTCCTCCAGACATTGTCTCGTCTTGAGGCCAGTCTCAAGGCAAATACAGGATTCATTGTCTCGGTCTTGTTTTTGCCCCGCCATCAAATTGTCTTGGTCTTGTCTTGGTCTCGCGGCTCTCCACTACACACGCGGCTCTCCACTACATACATACGTCTCGTGGTCTCGTCTTGACTAGGTCTTCCCTCACACTGGTCTTGGTATCTGCCTTGGCCTCAACCTCTTTGGGTCTTGGTCTCTGTCTCGATCTCAACTAGCCTGACCTCAGTCTGAATTATCATTTCGTTTCACTTCATTATTCAGACTGAAGTCCCTCTCTACCACAGCGCTTCTGGGATGGGCGTTATCAAAGTGGCAGTCTTAACGGTGATTGGTTCATATGAACCCATGAGAATATTTGGAAAGCAGACGACGTTGTGAACGGAGTGAGTGACAGGGCTGTTGGCCAATCAGGTGCTGGGATTGGATTTCCAACCTGCACAAACGGCCCCAAAGGCAGGGAAGCCAGTCCTTGAATCACAGGGAAAAAATAAGCTAGTATTTTCTAAGGTGCTGATTCAGGGCTGAGCCAGGCAGGTCTCGACCCCTCTATAGGTCTTAGTCTTGTCTTGTGCCCCACAAGGTGCTAGTCTCCTCTTGATCTCGTCTCAATCAAGTCCGTGGTTGTCTCTGTCTCGTTTTGGTCTCGACCGCCCTAGGTCTTGGTCTTGTCTTGGTCTCGATTTGCTGTAGGAGTGTAGGTGGTCTTGAATACAACACTAGACTGGGGCAAGACTCACTTTTCAGGAGAAGAGAAAATGTATTTTATTTTATTTTTTAAATGCAAAATGAGTTACCAGTAATAACAGACCATTCACATACTAGAGCATGTCTGAATTAAATATCAGAGCTGAATTTTACCCGGCGTAAACATGAAATAAATGCTTAAAACATACTGTATAGGGTAGATCTTGGAGGCAGAAGTGAATCTTTCAAGCCCACTTTTGCTGTGTTCTGCAAGAAATTACTCTATAAGCCCTGTATCTCCAAAAACTGGTGGGGGGTGTGCTGAAGCTATGCATTCTCTGCTTTCGCATGACATGCAAAAAACGAAAATGGAAAAAAAAAAAAATCCCATAAAGACTTAAAGGTCCGAATGGTCACATATGTCTGATTCTTGATGACTATACTGTACATTAGGGCTGTATACCGAAGCTCGGGATTCGAACCATTCGCTCGTTAAGGTCGCCACGCGAACGAATATTAATGATCCCGAACCATTCGCATTTATTTATTTATTTAACTTTCCCCCCCCATCTAGTAGATGTGCGACATCGAGGGGTCAGAAACTCGCTGTGAAACGCGCTGTTACTGCAGTTGGAAATGCATTGTTTTCACTGAAGGTGTCCCATTCTCAATAGAAGTCTATGTAGGCGATCCGCCATTAGACTGGCTCTAGGAAGTGAACGGAGTTTGCGCAACTCCGTCTGTACTCTATAGAGCTGCACGCTGAGTGGTTGGTTTTATGGTTCACTGACCACCAGAGCAGGCTGGTGGGCAGCAGGCTTAAGCCTATACATACAATAATAGACACGTAGGCGTTCATAGCAAACAAATAATTAAACCAGCCTTTGGTTAAGGTTGGTGTTATGGTTCACTGACCACCAGAGCAGGCTGGTGGGCAGCAGGCTTAAGCCTATACATACAATAATAAACACGTAGTCGTTCACAGCAAACAAATAATTAAACGAGCCGACGGACAGCATGTTTTGGCAATCAAAACAGCGTGTTACCCGTGGCTGTGTCGGATCGTCTCATCAGAAAGGAAAGAAAGGACAGCGGTGTCATGACTGATGTATTCACAGATGTCAATCACATCTCAGGGCAGTAGAAAACTTATCTACCGATGGCAACATCCACGATTTTAAGAGTTACTAGAGGCGCACGCACGGGGGGAGGGGGGGGGGGGGGGGGTAGCATGCTGCTTTTTTTTAGCGAACGTTCGAAGCTCGCCCTATAATTCCCGGCGAACGTTCGAAGGCCAGAATTAGTCCAACTATACAGCACTACTGTACATGCATGTCCATGTGCCTATGTGCAATGCAAACGATCCTATACAGCAGGGGTGCCTAAAAGCTAGATCGTGATCTACCAGTAGATCACACAGACCATGCAGGTAGATCACGACAGTCCCCATAGATCTGTAACTCTTGAGAGCGGACCCTTACAGGGACCCTTACGGGTCCATTTGGTTTCATTTTACACTCTCAAGGGTTACACTCTCCCAAGAGTACGCAATTAGAAAATGGAGAATAATTGTTATTTTGACCAATGTTTTGCCAGTTCTCTTTCCCAGTTGTGGACAAAAGTGTGAAAGTTCTTAGTTTTGGGTGCAAAAGACTAAATTCAACATCACAAACTGTCAACTCAAACCCCAAATTCTGTTTTCAAACGTTAGTAGTAGCATATACAAACCTTTCAATTCTCCCCCTCTATTTTTCATTGTAAGCGCATTATTAAAAACACTATAACAGTAAGTAACACCATTACCACTATTTCAAAGCTCAAACTTTCTAGGGGGCCTTGAAATGGATTTTCAGTAATGGAATAAGCACATTTTTGATGTGTAGATCTTGTTGAGCCTGTCATTTTGAAAGTGGCTCTCAAGTCAAAATAGTGTGGGCACCCCTGCTATACGGTATCTGAGAGCAGACGTGGTACAAACATAAAAATCCACAGTGTTTGTATATGTACAGTATTTGTGTTGCTTGTGATCCATTGGTATAGCAAGTCACAGCTTGGTGTGGCTGTCCTGCCCTGCATATATAGTTTAGGCAGCTTTTCTTCGTCATACCTAATTGCCGACTTTGACCACCTCCATAACGACATGTGAAGGGAGTTGCGCTCTCTGGTAATGGGGGAATGAATGTCATCTAGTGCCTGTCTCCTCCACTCCTGGCTGACTTGCTGATGTCCTCCCTGCCCTCTTGTGTTGATGCACTCTCAGTGCTCATCACCAAAGCTCTCGTGAGAGAAAGAGGGATGGTGAGTGAGTGAAAGTGTACTTTTTGCTGCGATCCTTCGTTTTTTCCGTCCTCTCGTGGATTGACTCCTGCGGTTTTCCACACACAGAGGCTAAACACAAACGTTTAGAGATCGGTTGCCTGGAAAATGATATAAAGATAGAGATAGCTATACAGAGATAGAAGAGAGAAACCATTCCTGTTCCTATTATAAGTGGAATTTGCCTGTGTGGTCTTTGCTTACTTTCAAGCCATTACTCATGTTATACTATACTATACCACATTTTACTCACCATATTGGATGTTAGCTCAGGATTCCCCATGAGGTAGGTCGCCATATTAACCGTTTTGACTGAGAGCCCATTCTACAAATGTCTTAGAAATTACAGAAATTCAAAGTACATTTTTCACGTTTCTTCAAAAAGAGCAGACCTGCAGCATCTGATCTACAACAGCTTGTAGATCTGCTGTTTTTTTTTAGATAAGTTAACATAAGGTAACATAATGGAAAGACAATATATGTACATATATGCCAATGTATGCATCATATATGGTGCGTATGTACAGTATATGTGACAGCATCTGACGCTTTGTGCCTCAAGTAGCCGAGGTCAATTTTCTGTTTTTTACAGATTATTAAAGTATGCAATGTGAGCTTTCATATGATATATCACTCAAGGAAATTGGAGCATTTTTGGAGTAACTATGAGCATTTAAATCTAAGTGTTACAAAAATAAAAAGCTGAGAAAAAGCCACTCAAAGTTCCAGGACGATTTCTCACCTAGAGTAGGTAGAGGTGGGTGGTAACAATGGGAGGGCCAAGGGTCATCCACTCCACCCCTAATGTCTCATTTAAATAACATAACCACCCCCACTAAATGTAGCTGTCAAAGACTCTACTGTACTAGACTGAGTAGCCTTAAGGGTCTTATAACAATAACAATGCCAATGCTAATACATGTCCTTTTATTAGAAAAGTAAAAGATTTGTGTTCATTGATTTACATTCCTTGATTTATTTTGTTTTAGACATTTTAGCTCTGGTAGGGGGCAGTTGTAATTCATTGGGACTTAGTAGATAATAAAAAATACATGACATTAAACATTCCAAAACAAATGTGTATTTAGAATATCTATATTTCTTTAACTGTTTTGATGAAATGGTCGTTTTGCGGGCAAAAAAAGGAAAAAGAAAAACGCCTGAGAGCTGTTTTATATCAGACATTTACAGGCGGATAACAAACAATCATGTTATACACATTATAAGAGCCCCGGGTGTTGACTCTTTATCGGAACAAACATTATAATAGCCTAAATCAAGTTGGAAATACATAGCTTTCAGCGACGTCGGAATTTATAATGAATTTATAATTTATAATGATAGTCAGTGCAAATGCAATGCCTTCGCATGTTGTCATAGTGAAATGCATTATGGGTAGGCTAACCAGGAAGTCAGTTGGTTCGTTTGGTTGTTTTAAAGAAAGAATTAAAGACGTTAACTGAGAAGCTCTGTGCCTCGACTCCCTTATCATTCTTTAATGCATATCCATTCTAAATTGCATATCCAGACATAACAGGATGAAGTCCATGTTATTAGTAGCCACGTAGCCTCGTTGCTGTATTATCAGCGAGGATAAGAGGCTAACGGAGCTAGTAGCTACCAGAGCCAGCTAGTAGAAGAGTTGCGACATTGAGGGGTCAGAAACTGAACGCTCGAACTGCTGTTCATGCAGCTGAACTGAAGACAAACTGGAGTTGGAAATGAATTGTTTTCAACGAAGGCGGCGCAAATACGAGCTGTTTTGTGCATGTTTTCAACATGTCAACGGTATTGTATAGTAGTGTTGCTGTACAATAACATTTATGTTGTACTATTATTAAAACGATCTAAAATAAAGCAATCTGTGGCCATTAAAGCTGGGCTGTTGCCTGAGTCAAATGCATGTGCTTCGTACTTCGGGTCCAGGACTTGTTCCTATTCGTTGTCCCCATTCTCCATTCAAGTCCAAGCAGAAGAGCCATTGGACTGACCCCATGAAGTGGAAGGAGTTGTCTATACTCTATGTATGAGTACTTAGTAGCTAGTTTAAAACAATTGAAGCGCCGTTCTCCAGTTTCACTCCAATTCACACCCATAGAATAATAGACATTCCAATGGCCAATCACACTCTGTAGGTAATGGGGGGGGGGGAAACAATTTTGAGATTTTATGTAGGCATTCATAAACAATGTTTATTTTGTGCAATCAGGGAAAATAAACACACCATAAAAGCAAGATGAAAATAGGCAGACAATAAAGTGGCCTATGGGTAAAAGGGACAGTACAGTAAACAAATACCTAGAACATCCTGTTAAAATGCTAACAATACTAAAAAATGTTTTCAATCTTAAAGTACTAGTTTGTGCAAAGTTAAAGTGCAATGAAAGTATGGACAAAAAAGTGTCACTCAATAGCACAGTCGTGGTATCAATGCACTATTTGCAACCAAAAATATGTATGTTGCCTCTATAACAGATCAGATATAACAGATCAGAACAAAATTCACAAACAACTGTTTTAGTTCTTGGAAGCAACTTCTGGCTGTAGTCTCTGTGGCCAGGGTGTCGTCCAGGGAGAGAGATGGCGTGGACCTCAGCATAGTTTGTTATGAATGTCACGACACGATTCAGATCATCACTGGTGAAAAACCTCTTGTTCGTCCTGGGACCTTTCTTCTGCTGGCGTGGAGTTAAACCATTCTCCTTGTAGTGTTTCATAAGGGCTTGGAGAAGGTGCTTGCTGATCCTGGACAAAACGATAATTATAAACAATGTTACAAACAGCGCTGGGGTTTCTGATCCGTCAATGTCGCATTTCTTCTAATACATGGCTATGATGACTATGTAAAGCCTGTTTTCAGTTACATCCGGTAAATTCTGCCCATTGTATCCGCCAATCATTTACACACACATAAACGCACGCAGACAAACTGCTTCCGTATCCTTTCCACAACGGATGTTGGTTTACAGAACTAATAGCAGTATTATGTCGAGGGGAATTCCACACATTTCAAGAGCTCGTAATGTGAACCTAATGGATTCGGGTTCATTTCGTTCAATTGTGATAATTGGTGGAATTCCCCTGTATAGTTAAACAGGAGACAATAATGAACTAATAATTGCTTTATGTCCCTTGTTGCAAGCGATAGGTGCACCCTGTCTCTTTGCCTTGTAGTCGCTCCTCTTTTAACAGAGGAAGGCTGATGTTTAAACATACAATAACAATACATTAATCGAATGATAGATTAGACTGTAACTCACCCATAGACAAAGAGAAAAGTTGCACGGCAGACGACAATCGTGTTGATCATGTAGCTCAGACAGACACTCGGAATCACCATGTATAAAATCCAAAATGAATCCTTCAAGAATTGAATCCCCTACCCCGCCGTTCAAACCCTGGAGCAAGCGTGTAGCTGTATCCATTCTCGAGTGACAGAGAAACTGAATGTTTACACACAGAAGCACATGGTACTTATGGGTGGTACTCAAAGCGTGAAACCTGAAGACAATGACCATGACCATGACCAATCAGAGCCGTGTATGCAAATCGCCAAGTCCACCCCCAATCGCGGGGTAAACTAGCGAAATTACTCGACTTTTTAGCGTATAAATAAACACATTTAACTTCTTCAAATCATCTAACTGTTCGGATTAATAGTAAGATCAAAGTCTGAACTGTATCAATATGTTAAAAAGTGAATTTGGGTAAAAAATGAAAAAAATCACTTTCGTGGCTTCTAGGGGAAATTAGTCTCTGCCGATATGAGGACGAAAGCGTCAGGCGCGATCACATATGCACATATACTGTATGTGGATATAGGACATATACAGTATGTGTCATATACAACCAACATACTGTATATAAGTACATGTACATATATTTTCTTTCCATGTGTGGTACCTGTATAAGTTAGGGGGCATGGCGACTTTACAAAAATAACATCTAACAGACAGTGAACAATCTATAATACTATCAGTCCCCACCTGCTCATTGAAACATGAAACAGTGTGTTACAGTAATAGATTCAATCTGTTTCCAGCCATTAATTATCCACTTTTAATGGTCAGAATTCTCACACCTCTCTCCGATTCGCACCAACGCTTACTTAGTTAGCCTTCACGTGCAGCACGCATGGCGACTGACCCGTCATGGACCACGCGGGCATGCGAGCAACGGAGGCGACGCCGGACCATCAATCCGTCAATGTCACGCCTTCCAGTTATGAGATTAACGCCCAGTCTCCTCCACATCTCCATACATGCCGCCGTGTGGTTATTAAGCGGAGAGAAGGAAGGAGAGAGGGGACGAAGAGCCGAAGAGAAGGAGGAGCGATCAGCCATTATTCATCACGCGGCATACATAAGCCCTAAGTCATTTCCTGCAAATGAACGCACACTGGGGGGTGATATATGGGGGGAGCCCGCCTTCCATGTAACGGCAATCTAAGTGTCCTTTATGGTTTCATTCAAAATCCATCGCCCTTGTGTGGAGCAACTAAACACATTAAGAAGAACATGACGGATGGCCCCCTAGTGATGGTGCTGTGCACGAGGGGTGGAGGAATGGTGGGGGAGTGGTGGGGGGATTGGCACGGAAGTGCACTGGTCTCTTTGAACGGGGACGGACGTGGGCGGGCGTCGGATGACTGACGCTTTTGATGGCGGCGGCGGCGGTGGTGGGGGTTCACTGTTCCGATTAATTATAGCAAAATGAGTTCAGCCTGATATATTGTTGAAGCCCTCTGGCTGAGTGTGTGCACGGACGATGTATAATGTATGTGTGTGTGTTCGTACGTTTGTTTGTGTGCGGCATGCAGCTCACTGTTCCACCGATGTGGCATGCTAGCGTTACGCTAACCGGAGCCGACTTTAATGGCTGCCTTAATGAAAAGCCTGGGTCCCTAATTAAGCCCTCTCTCTGCATCGACGGGGACAGACCACATTCTCTCTCACTATCTCTCTCTCTCTCTCTCTCTCTCTCTCTCTCTCTCCTCTCTCTCTCTCTCTCCCTCTCTCTCTCCCCTAGAGTCTGTTCTGTCTCTTCCTTTAGGACATGTTTGCCTTGACATCCAAAAAGCTTCCCCTCGTGGTTCTCTTTCTAATGACTAAATCGTGTCTGGCATGTATGTTTGTCTGTGCCTGAACATATGCTCAAGCAACGAGGAGCTTTGATAAGGAACCGGAGCCGCTTGTCAGCTCCCTTTTCTACTGGCGTCAGATCAGCAAACTGAACCAAGCGCTTCATTCTGCTTCCTTTTATTTATTAGGGAATCGGGCCTGACATCTCAATGCACTATAAAAGCAAAAATGAAAACTCTTTTATCCCCATTTGTTATTTCATTATTTTGATTTCATCCCTTTTTTTTTTCTTTTTAATTCTCCCTCAATTTGTGTTGCTGCTGTCCAACCCCCCACCATGCTTGTATAATAATCCCTGCCAATTGCCCAACCCCTAAGGTTTTGTTCTGGGGAAGGTTGAGGGAGTTGCACTGGAAGACTGCAACCTGGCTAATGGGAATTGGGCCCGGATGTAACATTTCCCAATTGGGGGGGCAGGCAAAAAAGCTTCATACCATGAAGGGTGATAAATACACCCATTCCACCTCATACCATTTTCATTTAAATTCTTTAGTTCTGTGACCCACAAGATCTATAGCTTGTACAGGACTTACAGTATATTAGGCAAGTAATCATCGATAATAACATCAGTTGTTGGTGAAGTTGCAACAGACACGCAGCATGCATAAAGCTAAAGGTCTGACTCAGAGTGTTTTTGTTTTCAATGGTGAAATGCTGTTGGTTTAGTGGTGACACAATATACACACTTTAATTTGAAATATCTTTGAACTATGAGTTGTTTTGCATGCCATCATGTTTGGTGGGGTGAGTCAGGGCATTTAGGGGGGCATTGCTCCCCCATCCCTAAATCCGTCCCTGATGGGAATGCATGACATCCCTCTTCCAGTTTCCATCCAATTATATCCACATATCGATATATTGGCTCACCTCTGTCGAAAAAGAAACAAGAGGTTCAATTAGCCCTTCTTTAAGTCCATCTTCAATCTGTCCTTGTCCAATAGACTGGGTGTTTTCAACCTTTTTCATACCATATATATACCACATACCATATATTTATTCTGCATTTTAGCCACGGACGACAATTTGAAGTTTGGGTTCAGTCTCTCAGACCCAAAACTAAAGGATTTTCAACGTTTTGTCCACATTTTAGGAGAGATAACTGGCAAGACGTTGGTCAAAATAACAATTCTTCTACATTTTCTGCGTGTATTGCTAATTGGTGCGTGTTGCTAATTCAGATGTTTAAATATCATTTAACTTGAGAGTGTGTAAGGAAACACTTTCATTTTACCGTCTCAAGAGTTACAGATCTATAAGGCGTCCCATTTGGTTACCAACTGTCCATCATTTATCTGGGGACCACCTGGAATCCTCTCAGGGACCACTGGTGGTACACTACTGCAATAGGCACATTAGTTCCATTCTGGCAAATGGACTTCTGTATTGAGATCCCCCCCAGCCCGCCCTCTCTCTCACCACTTTATTACATGCCTTCTTTATTTTCTCTTTCACATGACAACACGGCCGGCGTCCGACCTTGTAAATGTGATCTTTGCAATGTGACACGCCGGTCCGGCAAACGGCGACATCTAGACAAAGTGACTTCTTGAGATTTGAAGGTTTCGGACAACAAGCAGCACAGAACACACAAGACAACACAACACAAAAGCAGTGATTGATCGCGTTAAGCCAAGGGCTTCTGTGGCTCTGTCCTTGCTGAACTAATGGTTGTTTTCTGTGAGGAGGGCCCACGACTGCGGATAACCGATAACCATCTCTCCCCCCAATCCACTGTCAGAAAGATATATAGACACAGAATCAAACTAAACAAGATGAACATTAACATACGCGCACGCCGCGCGCATGCAGCACTTTAATGGCAACAACGGAAATATTTTCCGTGCCTTCTGTTCGTTGTTGTGACAGAAAGTCTTTTAAGTATGTTACTTATGCATGCGATGCGTGACAAAAGAAAAATAATCACACAAAAGGAAGCTCTGTTTGCTTTTCTTCTGTTTAATTGGCAGCTGTGACCTTCAGCTGTGCATGCAACTGCTGCAAAGCAAAGCTATTTGATGGAAAAATCAGCCTGCTATGTGCATATACTCAAACATCTCTCTGGCTCTGATGCTGCTTCTTTCTGCACCCCTTAATTTGGCTAATACTTTAATGTTTTGTTTTTCCTGCTGCCTGTCAGCAAATAGCAAACTATTAACTCGTACATAATGAGCGAAGAAGAGTCCATTTGCGGGTCCATTTGGTTTCATGTTTAGAGCTAGAGTGACAGCTGAGGACTCCTCTTACTGTCTTGAGCTAAGGTGTCAAGCATTTTAGGGAAAGACAGCAAATTATAATTATACCCAATTTGCTATTGAAATGTTGCAATGTGGTTCATAAATACACAACACACTCTTCAGCACATGCGTTCATTGTTGGCAATAAAATTACAGGAGGAACAGAAAAGACGTGGATGGCTCTATCGAGGGATTTTGTCTGTTTTCAACCCAGCTCAAAAGTTTCCTTAACCCACAGAGCTAAACTCCCAGACCAAAGTCCAAAGTTGTTGTGGGTGTAATTGAGGTCACCAAACACGACAGTAAAATTAAAAGATGTATGAAAATGAACATGATGGGAAAAAAACGCCTACAAACGGTGGTGTGACTTCACACACACACACACACACACACACACACACACACACACACACACACACACACACACACACACACACACACACACACACACACACACACACACACACACACACACACGCGGGTGTCAGGCCCAGAGCTTGACACCATGCAGACACTGCCCACAGACGAAGCAACTCGGCGAAAAAAACGAATGAATATGAGCAAACGGTTGAACATAATGTAATTTCAAATGGGTTATGTTTGGCCTTAAGTCTTAAAATATCATTTGCTATCCACCTACACAGGTCACATTTGCTGGAATATGCAAGGTACACTAGTGGGCAAAATATAGTAATTAATATACATTCAGAGAGAGAGAGACAGAGAGAGAGAGACAGAGAGAGAGACAGAGAGAGAGAGAGAGAGAGAGAGAGAGAGAGAGAGAGAGAGACTCGCCAAAAGTACTGTAGGCTACAATTTAAAAGTGTCCGCATTCCAAAATAATATATTCCATTTCGACACACTCAGAGAAAACACTGAGGACTTCCACATCCTCTTCAGTGTGTATGGCGTCATATACAGACTGGATAGTCTCGCCTGCATGCTAAATAACTTGCATTGTCCTTGCTAGTGGTGCATTCAATTAACCATATTCTGAACTGAAAAATAATTCAAAGATTTGTGCCACTTTTTCACCATTTTCAAAAATATCAGACCTACAAGCGCATAGCGTGATATTTTTTTCAATGACTAAAGTAATGGCAATGATGTAATGCTAATAATGCTAATAGCGCTAAGTAATGCTAATAATCCTAAGTAGTACTAATGCTACGTAATGTTAATACTGCTAAGTAATTCTAATGCTAAGTATTGTTAATGATGCTAATTAATGCTAATAATGCTAAGTAAGTAATCTTGGTAATGCTAAGTATTGCTGGTAATGCTAAGCTTGTCGGCCTGATATGTTTCAATAACTGAACTAATGCCGATGATGCTAAGTGATGCTAATGATGCTAAGTAATGCTAATAATGCTAAGTAATGCTAATAATGCATATCCATATGACCGCATCCGTCCGTTCCAGCGTGAAGTTATGTGATTGTATACCCGTTTAATAGACAGGCTGCTACACGAAGCAATTTAAAACAAGGTGTCTATTTCCACCACAGCACCACCACAGGTCATAGTTTAATTAATTTGCATCCCATTAATCACAATGTTTGCTGTTTTAGTTTTTCTCTTTTTTCCCCATCCCATGTGTCAAGGTTAAAGAGGGATTTGGAGTGAAAAAAAAAAAAAAGCCGCAACAGGAAGTCACTTTTAATTACCGGGGCTTTGTGGTGCGTCATGCTGCTGGTATGAATAAGTGGCACATTTCACTTTAGCAACAGGAGACTATTAGCAATTATCTAATAAAAGGACCCATTCACGTGACGATCAGGGTCACTTTGCAAACTGTAAACAGCCCTGCATCTCTGTTTTCTGTTCAGTCGGGAACACTCACATCAAAGTATATTTAACCAAATGAAATACCACTAAACTTTGCTATGGAAGGTGCACCATTTGTTTTTGCTAAGCAGCATGGTAAACCATGGTTAGCCATCGAGATTAACAAACTTGAATCAGTTTAACCCATACTGTTTGAATCAGTTTTACCCATATGAGCTTTCTACAAGCACATATCGCGCCACCGAGTGCCTGTTGAAAACACACATTCATTTCAGTTTAACATTCAGTTTACAGTAAATTATTGACTAATGCAATAAGCTGAAACATAAGGTGGTGGCTGGGGCGGTGGAGGCAAGCTTTGCCGGAAGCAGGAGCACAGTAAAATTGAAGCAGAGAACTATAGTGTAGATATGCAGTCTGGCGTCCGTCAGAGCATTTGATGCTGCCACAACGTAGACCAGGGGTGGGCAATTATTTTTCCCAAGGGGCCAAATGAGATACATAAAATATTGTGGAGGGCCAAGACTAAAGGCTAAACTAAAGTCTGCGTAGTATTAATTTATTTTCAAGATAGAAGTAAGAGTAAGACCAACCATTTTGACACCAGTGCCCTCAATTTATTCAGTATTTGAGCCACAGAGGACCACCATTTGATGACATTTTAGCCCCACAGACCCCAAAACTAAAGAATTATTTTGCTTTTGTCCACAATTTCAGGCTGGATTTGGGAAAAAACAGTTCAACATACAGATCAAAATGACCATTAATCTTCTACATTCTCTAGTTGTGTAGACTTGGGCTGATTCACATGATGAATATTTTAACTCTTGAGAGCGTAAGAACGAAACCCGCAAGGGTCCATTTGGTTTCATTTTTACGCTCTCAAAGAGTTACATCTGGTTAACCAACTTTCCATATTTAACTGGAACTCTCTCAAGGACCACTGGTGGTGCCCGGACCACTGGTTGAAAACCATGGTACCCTTTCACAGGCCAGTCAGAGTCAGCCAAAGGGCCGCATTTGGCCCCCGGGCCGCATAATGCCCAGGTATGATGTAGACGTAGCTTATGACAATGTGACATTCTGTGTTATTCTTCCCAGTTAGAAATGAGGCTTGATGTGCTGGAACCCACGGCCGTGGGTTTTGTTGTCAAAAGTCAGGCAGTTGGACCGTAGAAGCATAGACATTTTCAGTTTTTTTTTTCACCACAATATCTAGACGAACCACCTTGATAAGCAAACAGGGTGCACTTGGTGTGTGGGCCGGGGTAACCTGGCTGTTTTTTGAAAGCTATCGACAGAGTGAGTGGCAGCTGATTACAGCCAAGCTTTTTGCAACTGCAAACTGTGACCTGCAATGTTTCATTCTTGTTTTTAACATAGGGGCTATTTTTTTATTCTGAATACCAACTGAAGGTTTTAGACGTTGGAGGTTTGACACAAATAGACCTTTTAATTTCTTCCTCTCCCAAGGGTATAGCCTTGGCAAAACCTTTTCACACACACACACACACCAAACAAATAAATCAAATCGACAAAAGCCTCGTTTAAAGTTGTATGGCGTGTCGTTGATAGGTGGGCGTATTTTTGAAGCTCAGTCAGGAACTTGTGGAGACTTTCTATTATAACACGGTGACGGGGTGACAGTGACAATTCCACCGGGGGCAGGGCGGAGAGGAGGCCAGGGGCAGGTTATTTGAAAATGCGAGTGTGTGCACGCGTACACATGTCATGTGTTTGTGTGTGTGTGTGTGCGCGTGTGTGTGTGTGTGTGGGTGGGTGCCTGGCTGGCTGAGGGAGTATGGAAGGAAACAGAATGATTGGATTGGAGACGAGGAAGAAGAAAGAAAAAAGGACGCCTTGGGTTGAGGTTGTGACAATTGAATAGCTCCTCTGTAGCCGTGTGTGAGAGAGATGTCTGCCTGCTCATCTGCAGCACAGTACAGTACAGGTCACCACACAAGGGCAGAGAGGTCTTTACTTGATCTCTCTCTTTTTCCTCCCTAGTCTATATCGGGGTGGATCTAGGCATGGGCATAGTCAGGGCCCTAAATGCCCTGACTGCCCCACCAAACATGATGGCATCATGCAAAACAACCCAAGATATTTCAAATTAAATGCTTATATTTTAATTGATTTGAAACACTACTACTGCTACTAACTACAGCTGTGGCACCACTAAACCAACAGCATTTCATCATTGAAAACAGAAAACTCTCTGAGTCAGACTTTAGCTTTATGCATGCAGCGTGTCTGTTGCAACTTCAACAACAACTGATGTCTAATAAAAATCCTGTAACTGAAAATGGTATGGGTGCGGCTTCATCGCCCGTGGCGGCGAAGTGACACGGGCGATGAAGCCGCACCCATACCATTTTCTACTGCCCCCTCAATTCAGAAATTTTACGTCCGCCCCTGGTCTATATACAGTACCAAGGGCTGTACTTACGTGCAAAACCCCTTATCCCCTAACTTCTTTGCCTTTTTTTCTTTTACTATTTTAAATAGCTTTTTTTGGAATAGTTCAACGTGCCAATCTGTTGACACGTTGGGAAGATTGAAAAAATGTTTTTGTTAACCCATTCTGAACTGAAAAATAATTAAAAGATTTGCGCCACATTTTCACCATTTTAAGTAACTAAAATAATGCCAATGATGCTAAGTAATGCTAACTAATGCTAATATACACAAAAATTGTTGGCATCTATTTTACTGTATGCCCATATGATGTTCACAAATACGCATAGAGAACATAGACTTAGAGAAAGGGTGCAGTTAACGTTAAATGAGAGATGAATTTGAGCCTGCCCTGGTCATCACACCCCCGAAAACTCATTGTTCCTGGGCGCACACTTAATTATCACTTGTTGAACCCCAACGGTGAGTTGGTTGGTGAACTCTAGGGTTGTGCCCACTGGGGGAGGGTTTTGAAAAACATTGTCCTAAAAACGCCTGAACTCCAGACTGTATAACAGCCCAGTTACCTGTGTCTACGCCTGGCGGGGAGCACAGCGCCCCATTGCACAACCGTGTCAGTGTCATTAGTCAATCTGGCACCCGACTGAGCTAAAAAGTCAGCCTGTAGAGTAGGCTGTGTAGGGAGGAGTCAGTGTTGCCAACTTGGCACATTTGTCGCTATATTTAGTTTTTTTCCAGACACCCCACTCGCGCCAAAATTAGTGAAAAACTCCTGGCGGAAAATCTAGTGTTTTTTTTTTGCTGGTGGGTTGGTGGCGAAATTGGTTGGCAGGCGCCATAGATAAAACCCTTGTTTTTCACCATTTTTCCTCCTATGGTAGAGTCCTCCTTCCTTCGTAGAAAAGACTATTGGTAACCAAATGGACCCTTATAGATCTCTTGAGATCGTAAAATGAAACGGTCCATTTGGTTTCATTTTACGCTCTCAAGAGTTAAATCATATTTAACCATCTGAATTACTTAATTTTCAAGAATCTACACACATTTGAAAAATGTAGAAGAATTGCTATTTTGAACAAAATTGTGTCAGTTATTTCACCTAAATTAGGCTGAGAGACTAATCTCGACATCAAACGGTGGTCCTCCTCCGTGGCTAAAATGCAGAATAAACAATGGGCCCTGGTATGAAGATGGTTGAAAACCCACAGCTCTAGTGCATTCTGGAAGTGCAACCAGGGGCGGATGTAAGATTTCCCAATTGGGGGGCAAGAAGAAAATGCTAAGGGGGCAGCTTCATTGACGCCGCAGCTGCCGCAGCTGCCACACCCATACCATTCCTATGCCTAGATCCACCCCTGAGTGTCACTAGTGCATTTTGGATTTTAGAAGTTGGCAACAGTGGGAGGAGTGTATGGGGGCTGTACTGAAACAGGCTGCTGATGACTGTAATACCCTGTGAGTGGTTCAAAGTGACAGACGCTGTGTGAATTATTAGCACTGACCTGTGTAAAAACCTGACATTAAAAAAAAAAACGAAATAAAAACTAATATGGTTGAGTCGAGTTTCAAAGCCGTCTAATGTTCAACAGCTGAATTATGGCTTCAGGCTACGCCTGAGGAGACAGAGGACTTCCAAGAGTAGGAGGGGAAGGTAAAAGGGAGCATGCTTCAAAAAGCATTTTACCGAGGCTTCGTAGTGTATTAAAGGAGGGATTTTGGGGGTTAAAACGGGTGGTGGGAGTGCCCTTGGGGGGTGATGTTGGGGGCTATGGTGTTAAGGGCTTGCTGTAGTACAGTATATCCAGTACAATAGAGTGCAGAGTTTACTTTGGGGCAAGCCAAAACATTTCGGAGACTGCCGACATCCCGTTAGTTGGTTCAAGTTCAAGTTCAAGTTTATTAATATGTCCCAAATTGGGCACTTTGTTTTGCAGTACATAATAAAGCTAAAAAAACACACACATTACAAACATGACAACAACAGGCACACGTAGTAGCACAAAAACAGATTGCAATACATAAATACGTATAAAGTGCAAACTAGAGCTAAAGTGCACCAAGTGACTAATCTAACAACCTATACCTCACCACCCATCCCTGAGACTAACAGCCTAGCGTCTACCTCCTCTTGTTTCCCTTATTGATGGCTCTAATGGAGGTAGGTAAGGAGGAGAATTTAAACCTGTTGGTTTTAGTGACAGGACCATGGACCATGCGTTGGGGGTTGAGATGGGGTTGTGGTTACGTATGGAGATTTGCTTTGGTTAGATTCGTCAATCTTTAGGCATTTTACAGGCATTACCCAATGCCCCTAAAAGGTTGTGTTGTGCATATAATGCATGTATCACATAAAACCAACAAACAAATATGAAAGTTTGTTGTAATAGCGTTGTTTTTTTAAAACGTGTTGTGTAGTAATTATGAATGTTGTCTTTCTTCTTTTTCTTTTACCTCCAAAGTGTCTTTTGAGAGTCGTATTCCTCCCCGCAGCACAGCTAATTAAGCTTGAAAAGAGACGCGTTTTGTAAACAATCATATAGACGCTTTCGGAGAGAAGAAACGAATCAGACTCCACGCAGACTCACAATCAGAGCGCGCACCGCAGAGAGGGGTGTGTGTGTGTGTGTGTGTGTGTGTGTGTGTGTGTGTGTGTGTGTGTGTGTGTGTGTGTGTGTGTGTGTGTGTGTGTGCGTGTGCGTGTGCATTTGTGTGTGTGACTAGCTGTTGACGCTTGTTAGCTATCTATTCCAAGATAGTGTCTTAAATAAAAGTCGAGAAAATATACAGTATGCGGTGGGTGTAGCTGCAGGGTGTAAGGATTTCAATCACATCTCCATTCAAGCAGAGCAGTGTGATCGCAGGGACGGATCTAGAGGGGGGGGGGGGGCACCCAAACGTGGCTCTCATGCCCACCCAATGAAAGGTAATATCAGTGGTTCTCAACCAGAGGTCCTTGAGTGAGTTACAGGTTGGTCCCCAGGTTGGTTAACCAGATGCAACTCTTTGAGAGCGTAAAAATGAAACCAAATGGACCCTTGCGGGTCCATTTGGTTTCATTTTTACGCTCTCAAGAGTTAAAATATTCATGTGAATTAGCCCAAGTCTACACAACTAGAGAATGTAGAAGATTAATGGTCATTTTGATCTGTATGTTTGACTGTTTGGTTTCCTAAATCCAGCCTAGTATTGTGGACAAATGCAATATAGAAATCTTTAGTTTTGGGGTTTGCGGTGCTAAAATGTCATCAAATGGTGGTCCTCCGTGGCTCAAATGCCGAATAAATAATGGGAGTTGCTTTGGAGTTGCCCACCCTGCTATTCTTCCAGCCAGGGACGGATGTAACATTTCCCATTTGGAGGGGCAAGAGAACATGTTGGAGGGGCAAGAGAAAATGGTATGGGTGCGGCTTCATCGACTGTGTCACATTTTCAGTTACAGGACTTTCTATTATTTAAGTAAAGCATCAATAATAACATCAGTTGTTGTTGAAGTTGCAACAGACACGCAGCATGCATAAAGCTAAAGGTCTGACTCAGAGAGTTTTCTGTTTTCAATGATGAAATGCTGTTGGTTTAGTGGTGACACAGCCCCCCATGCCCATGCCTAGATCCACCCCTGCTTCCAGCCCACCCTAGTAAGGCTGGCTAAATCCGGCCCTGTGTGATCGACTCGTCGCATATATATACAGGCCTCAGAGAAGGAAGCTGCACTCAGGGATGATTTCTGGATGATACTCCAACTCCTTTGTCTCATGAATGTCGACACATTCTGCGGCCACTTGCCCGCAAGAGTATCTGGCAAACCCTCTCCATCATTACCCTCCCATTTATATTACTGCCTTAAG
Organism: Benthosema pterotum; assembly: GCA_039105355.1. NCBI lineage: Eukaryota > Metazoa > Chordata > Actinopteri > Myctophiformes > Myctophidae > Benthosema > Benthosema pterotum. Next base: position 39,861,425 of record CM076977.1, read on the forward strand.
TCCCCTAAATGCTACGCCTACAGAATCTAGCACAGCTGTGCACTTTTATGGCATTTGTTAATGTACTGTAAAAGACATAAAATATGAATGGCTTCGTTTTGCTGCCAGCTCTCTCTTTTGTCATCTTTTTTTCCCCTCTCTCTCTCTCCCTCTCGCTCTCTCTCTTACTTTTTACTCCAGTTTGAATTCCCCCATTTATTTATTTGAAGGCAGATGTGGGTTTTATGTCCTCGCTGTAGCTGTTAAAGTGCTACTTTGAAATGCAAATTAAGTTTTGATTGAGAGATTTTCGCCCCAAAAAACAGGCCTATGTACAAGCCGGTATAGTGTGAAAACAGGTCCGGAGGGAGATGTTTTGTGGGTCCTGTGGTGATGGCCCTGGCTGGCTCACTCCTCCCAGAAAACACCTCTACAAGACGGCTAGAGGACACGCTGTTTTATGGTTCTACCGTGGTACGGTACGGTATCCACAGACCCTCCATTGATAATTACCCTCACTCAGGGCAAAGCCTTCTAGTGGGAGAGTTAGGATATTCCTGTTCACTCCTATGCTCCAGGTCGCTGGTGCTGCTGGAGGAGCATGGAGCCAACAGCACCCCTTTCACACACACTGTTAGCAACTGACAATCTCGTGATATGGGGGCGTCTCGTGAGACTGCCTGCGAGGCTGCTCTGAGTCCAATGTAGCAGTAGGAATATGCAGAAATGTGTTGGACTCAGGTATTTAATCCAGCTTTAATTACTTTAACACCAGTTGTTCCTTAATAATAGTACAACATAAACATTACAGAGACTGTAGTCGTGGCTGAGCATTACTTTAAAACAGTTGTCGTTTTGCATACATACCTAAAATAGCTCTTATTTGTGCCGTTCTAGTTGAAAACAATGTATTCCGAATTGCAGTTAGGACTCGGAGAGGCACTGTATAGTCACGTGCTCCGCTCTGGTTTGTGACCCCTCAATATCCTAACTCTCCCGCTATAAGGCTCTGGCTCAGGGGTACCCACACTTCTTTTGACTTGAGAGCTACTTTCAAAATGACCTGCTACACATCAACACATCTACACATCAAAAATGTGATTATACCATTACTGAAAATCTAATTCAAAGCCATCTAGAAAGTTTGAGCTTTGAAATAGTGGTGATGGTGTTACTTACTGTTATAGTTGTTAAGAATAATTCACTTATAATGAAAAATGGAGGGGGAGAATTGTAGGCTTTTCCTGTATATGCTACAAGCTTAATTCAATGTGTTTTTTGTATAGTCATGAGTTGATTGTGCTTTACAGGACATGGATAATGTGATTGAGTGTCATTGGATTCTCTTAAGGATATAGCTTGCAGAAATTGGCTGTAGCGTGTTCCTGGTTTCAAGATCAAGACCCGTGATTGTTATTACATTTTGACGCCTGGAATCATCCGGTTTCATACATTTCTTTTGGCCGAGATCTGAGAACTGAGATCTCCTTTCCTTTAATCGCATAATTCCTTCCGTCCACTACGAGGTGTCTAGTCATAAGGAAGTGCGACTTTCTGGTAAATAGCCTTTTTTATGTCCAAAAAGAAAGACTTTGGAGTGGTAGTGGAATGACAATGAAATTATGAGATGGAGTAATGATACCTTATTATTGCCTTATGTGTGCACTTAAAGGTGGAGAGCATAGGAATAGATGGACGTGGCGGATGGTGGGGCAATGCTTTTGCTCAGACACGTGAGATGTGTTTTTTCCCTGCTGCATTGAAAAGGTTGTTCTTTATTCCTGACAGCAGCAGTCCTCAGCTCTCTCTTATAAGGTGTGGTGTCATGTGACTGCGGGCTTAGACCTCTTATCTCCTGACAGTGGACTCCTACGCACTTTGATATGAAGGGGGAAAAACCTTCCTTGTCTTGTTACACCATCCTGTCTGACAGGTAACGGCGACTAGCCACAGCCTGCCTCTCATCTCACACCCACGGTGTTGTCTGTGCGCGTGCATGCATGCGAGGTAATACATGCGCACGCAGACACACACGCGTGTGCACAGAGTATATGTGCAGGCTCGAATGCAGCCACACATCTAGGATTGCACCTGTGCACATACATACATCGCCTCTCACTCACGCAAATGGATACCCCCTTCTCCAGGCCCGGATGTAACATTTCACACTTGGGGGGGACTTCATCGCAGGAAGTCGCATCCATACCAATTTACCAATTTCGGTAGGCAAGTAAAGCATCAGTAATAACATCAGTCGTTGTTGAAGTTGCAACAGACACGCAGCATGCATGAAGCTAAAGGTCTGTCTCAGTGTTTTCTGTTTTGAATGATGAAATGCTGTTTGTTTAGTGGTGACACAGCTGTAGTTAGTTAGTAGCAGGAGTAGTGTTTCAAATCATTTTAATTATAAGCGCTTTAATTTGAAATATCTTTGAAAGTTGGCTTGTTTGCATGACATGATGTTTGGTGGGGCAGTCTGGGCATTTAGGGGGGGGCATTGCTTGGCCTAGATCCGGCCCTGGATTGCACCCATGCACATCGCCTCTCACTCACACAAATGGACAGCCCTTCCCTCTCTCTCACACACACTATGCTAATGTCGCCGCCCGGACCCGGTAGCTTGAAGAGATAAATGTGTTCAGTGGTTGTTTAAATCCAAAGTGCATTATGCTCATCCTCATCACCTGTGTTCTTTATGCGGCACGGCGGGCGACACCTCAAAGGATAAGTGCTCTCTAATGGAGCAGAAGATCACGGTGGGGGGAGGTGTTTTTTCTGGCAACTTGAAGGCCCTGTAGCTGCCACAGTTCAACATGCCACCAACCAGATAGGGGTGGGTGTGTGTGTGTGTGTGTGTGTGTGTGTGTGTGTGTGTGTGTGTGTGTGTGTGTGTGTGTGTGTGTGTGTGTGTGTGTGTGTGTGTGTGTGTGTGTGTGTGTGTGTGTGTGTGTGTGTGTGTGTGTGTGTGTGTGTGTGTGTGTGTGTGCGCGCGCGCGCGCGCGCTGGGGGGGTGCTATAGGCTTAATGGGGTCGCTGCATGACTGTAGCAAAGATGGTAGATTTAGAGAAATATAGGCCATCCTGATTGGAGCTAGGGGCGGATCTAAGCATGGGTGTAGGGGGGGTGACTGCAACACCAAACACAATGGCATGATTGATTTTGAAACACTACTGCTGCTACTAAATAACTACAATTGTGGCACCACTAAGCCAACAGCATTTCATCATTGAAAACAGAAAACTTTATGCATGCTGCGTGTCTGTTGCGACTTTAACAACAACTGATGTTATTATTGATGCTTTACTCCTGCCCCCCCAATTGGGAAATGTTGCATCCGCCCCTGATTGGAGCCACCATAGAGGCGAAACGTTGCACGAATCCTAAAGATTTTTGCTCTCTCATGCCAGATCCTGCCGGAATGTGTTGATAATACTGTCCCTAGTCAAAGCAAAAAAACCTATTGGATTCTAACAGAAGAATTCCTGTTAAAAATCTAAAAAAAATAATAATAACTGCTGTGTGACTTTGATGGCGCACTACGTGGCAATTGTAAAAAAAAAAAAAAAAAAAAAAAAAAAGAAGGAAAGAAAAAGCATGCCACTTTTTTGGTCGGTGGCGAGGAGGAGGACGGTCGTCCCAATCAAGGCTATAAGTGTGGGATTCGTCAGTGTCGGTCCTGTCAAAACAGAAGGGGAACGCAGGAGATGAGACCCTGATTGGGACAGATACGTCCCCCTCCCAGTCGGTGTCAGGTCTCATTCACCGTCTCTGAGCAGCTGGGAGGAGGGCTGGGAAAAAAAGACAAATGTTTTGATTATTGGGTCCCTCTCAATGTCACGGCGGTCCCCCACGCGTGTGAGAATGAGATGAGGCGCTGCTTTCCGAGAGGGACGTGCCAGACAGCTGGAAATGATGAGGGGGGAAATGGATCTCTCCGCTGGGGGAGGGAGGGTGCTGTTGTCTGGTGTCTGGCTGTGGGCGAGATGTATATATCTCTATCTCCTGTATATATTAATGAGTTCACATTGTAGTCTCTGCCTCATGATAGAAAGTACATTCATGTTCACATATTGACAACGAGATCACACAGCTGCTTTTGATTGGTTTTTGTAACTTAGTTTTACTATTGTTAAAGGGATTATAGCAAAGCTTGACACTAACACTTGCCCGCTTGCCCGGGGCAAGTAAAAAAAATGGTGGGGCAAGTGAAGACTGCTACCTGGTTGCCCGATCGGGCAAGTGTGCAACTTAGTGCACTATAACACAACACAAGATAAATTTGTCTTGAAGGCAGTCATTGCACTCTGCCTCTGTGTCTTTCCTGCTTTCTAGCTATCCACAATTCCAGGCTGGATTTGGGAAACAAAACAGGCAATTTAACTTTCACATCAAAATGACCTAATCTTCTACATTCTCTAGTTGTGTAGACCTGGGGTAATTAAGATGATGAATTGTAACTCTTGGGAGCCTAAAAATGAAACCAAATGGACCCGCAGGGGTCCATTTGGTTTCATTTTTACGTTCTCAAGACAGAGTTACATCTGCAAAATTTACAATATATTTTAGGGTGCAAGTGACCATGAGCTGAGGGCAAGTAGAACCTGACTGCAGAGACTCTGTCCGTGGTGCTGAAATGAGCTTTCTGTTACTCTGTCCGTGGTGCTGAAATGAGCTTTCTGTTATGGTAGCTGTAGTGACTCTGTCCGTGGTACTGAAATGAGCTTTCTGTTACTCTGTCCGTGGTGCTGAAATGAGCTTTCTGTTATGGTAGCTGTAGTGACTCTGTCCGTGGTACTGAAATGAGCTTTCTGTTACTCTGTCCGTGGTGCTGAAATGAGCTTTCTGTTATGGTAGCTGTAGTGACTCTGTCCGTGGTACTGAAATGAGCTTTCTGTTACTCTGTCCGTGGTGCTGAAATGAGCTTTCTGTTATGGTAGCTGTAGTGACTCTGTCCGTGGTACTGAAATGAGCTTTCTGTTACTCTGTCCGTGGTGCTGAAATGAGCTTTCTGTTATGGTAGCTGTAGTGACTCTGTCCGTGGTGCTGAAATGTATATTAACTGAAATGTATATTTACTTGCCCCCTATATATTTTAGGGGGCAAGTGACCATGAGCTGAGGGCAAGTAGAACCTGACTTGCACTTTCCCGATGGGCAAGTGCCTCCGAGACCTTAGTGTCAACCCCTGGATTATAGGCTTTTTATCCAAAAATGAAAATAGACATACAGTATAAGCTATACTTGCTTTGCTCTGCAGACGGTCCAGAATTTGTTGGGGGGGGGGGGGGGGGGGGGGGGGGAGGCATTTTAGCCAATCACAAGCACAGCAATCTCAGCAAATTCAAAATAAGGCAATAGAGTGGAGGAGAGGTAGAGTTAGATTCTGTTTTAATCTGTTTACAAACACAGTCTTTGTACACACTAAAGTTGCCTCCATTACCTTTAAAGGGATTGTGATATTTAAAAAATATATATATTTTTAGGTGAGCTCAGTTGCATGATGCATCCAAAAAAAACTTTACTTTTCTGGCTCAAACAAGAGCCCCGATTCTGCCAATCCACTGAATGCTCAACGTTCGGGTTTTCTGGTTGTAATTGATATCATAAAACCTAAAAAAAAAAAAAAAAAAAAAAATGTAATGAATAATCAACGTACTCTTCGGATTGGCATTTTTTCCAAAAACGGCGTAGTCTAGAATGCCTCAAAGTGCTCTCACATTTCTCAGACTGGAATATTTCTCGTTTCTGGTCGTTTCCAGTCGAGTCAATATGTTTTTGGTGTTTACAAAAGCAAAATCTCTCTCCATGGTTCTATTCTACCCTTCTTCTTTCTCATCCGCTCTGGCTCTGTGGCGGGTGGCCTTGGGCAAAGTGCGTGTTACACTCTTTTGTATTCGGGAGCGAGAGAATGCGTGTGTTTCCTCCTCCTAAATCAAAGTTGCCTACACTATATTCCCTCCCTCTCTCACGAGCACATATTCACATTCAGTCTGCCCGAGACTAGTTTATTGCTTCTTTCTAACATAAAGAGCAGAATTTTGAACGCTATGTTCCACTGCTTTTCCATGAATAGCAAAAAAGGTGAAAACATGTCCTTCCCATAGAGTCCGGTAATAATTTCGTATAAAAATAAATAAATAAAAAATAAATGTATCAATACAAAGCGACAGCAGACTTGTCGTAACACTACTGAAGATAAGGCGACTTCTCATCTATATTTGGCTTTCAGTCTAAAACCATGGAACTCAGTTATTATGCACTGGCTTTAAAGCTGCGGTTTTCAACCTTTTTGATACCAGGGCCCACCATTTATTCAGCATTTGAGCCACGGACCACCATTTGAGGACATTTTAGCCCCACAGAGCTCAAAACTAAAGATTTATTTTGCTTCTGTCCATGACCATTAATCTTCTTGTTGTGTAGACTTCAGCTTATTAATTAAGATGATGACTATATTTTAACTCCAAATGGACCCTTGCGGGTCCATTTGGTTTCATTTTTACGTTCTCAATAGTTACATCTGCACTCATCAACTAATTTTTTTAAAGCTCTATAAATTAAACATTGAACGTTTTCCTACCTTCCCGGACACACAGTTCTACATGCCTACGGGCTTTAGTTTCTTTTGATCTATCGCTCGTTTTAATCTTAGTTTAAGTAAGGACAGGACTCAACATCTTGAAAGTCAAGCTGTACTTTTATCCTGTCAGCCATATAAAATATAAAATATGAGTTATAGGAAGACAAAAGGCACCTTAATGCTTCACTCTGCGCCTGTGACACGTTGTGTAATAGAAAAACGGGGAATCTCACCCCCACCCCCCAAAACCCCCATGAAAAGCGACAATATTCCTATTAGACCGAGAACCTCCTCGCATCGCAATGGCATCCATCAAATCGGCACCGCCAGTCTCGCGTTCCAACCCGTATCGCATAATGAGGCGGATCGATCGTAATTAGAAACCCCAACGTTTCTTTCTCTCTCTCTCTCTCTCTCTCTCTCTCTCTCTCTCTCTCTCTCTCTCTCTCTCTCTCTCTCTCTCTCGCACGCACACATGCACAAAGATCTTGCACGCACACGTGCAGGCATGCGTCATCTCAAAACAGCTTGCTCAAAAAAACAAAAAAACTAAATGTGAGTGCGACCCTCACAGTATAAGTGTTCATTTCCTTCAGTAGGCATTTTACTTCATTAAGCACAGATCCAGACATCCACAGTAAAACTTTGTGTGTGTGCGCTGCATGGATGGCTGTGTGTTGTGGAGAGGCTGGGCTGAAGAGGCTCTGTAGAATGTGAAGTGATGAGAGAGGACTGATGAATAGGAAAAGATCTGGTGACGCTCCGCTGTAGAACAGAAGGGGCCCCATCCTATTCAATCAGACCCCATCTGCACTCTAAAATAAAGGGAAAAAAAACCCTCCTTGTTCTTTATTCTCCATCTATCCAACTCATTTGCATCCCTTTCATGTCCGTTTCTCCCCTTCATGGAAAAGTAGTAAGCTAATTAAAAAAAAGAAAAAAGTAAAATAAAAAAAGAAAGAAGTCCAGTTAGTGAAATGATTCTCCTCATCTCCCCAACGATCTCCCTGAAGTTTATTTTTTCCTCTCCTACTCTCCGTTCCCTTGGGGGTTACGAGGCGTGAGGAGAGGAAGGTTAGGCGCTGTTCCATCACATTATGCAAACTAAACTCTTACATTGGCTAACCAACATTTTGTTTCCGTGGAAACCAAACGCTCAATGCACATTTGGAGGCTTGCTTCGCGCGGCAGTAATTATGATCAGTGCTCAAATTGGCTCTATTATTGTTTTTGTTTTACAGTAAAGCACATTCAGTGACTATATGCTTCTGGAATCTGGAGTCGTATCCACTCAACGCGTAATGAAAACAAATAATCTCTGGGCCTTTTGTGTGCTTGTTATGGTGCTCGCTGCTACCTCTATCCGTCACACAACAAATATCACACCCCTGTGAAGCGAGGGGCACTCTTATCATATAGGTTCACCAATCACCATACATCATGTCATACATTCTCAACCAACGACACATCTCCGACTCCAACCCAATCGCGCCCGCCCGGCCAATCGCAATTTCGCATCCCCCACTTCAGTCTTCATTGTTTACACTAGTGGTTTTCAACCAGTGGTCCAGGGACCACCAGTGGTCCTTGAAAGGGTTCCAGGTGGTCCCCAAGCGAAATGATGGAAAGTTGGCCAGGGGGAGGCAGTCTAGATCCTGGGATTACTGCATGTTTTGTGAGGGTTCGTTCACCTGCGCTAGGGGAGTGCAAACTCACACACAGAAAGGTCCCTTTCGCCAAACGCTGCCTCAGGTATGTGTACTGACAATGCAGTAATCAAAACTTGTCTTCAACGTTCGTGTTCATGCAAAGACCCAAAGCTGGTACAGCTATATATATTTTTGTTTGCCTTTTTCTACATCACTTGTGTTGTTGTTCTGTGTGTTGTGTTGTGAATAGGGACAACATGGCAACAAGCCTGAAAGAGCAACTAGGACTTGGCAGGCATATAGAGTCAGCCGATTATCAGTCATAATATATTGAAGGTCATGCTTAGCTCAACTGCTCATTACAGTTTAAATTATTCAGAATATCACTCTTAATGACTTGATATGAGGAATGTGTGGGTCGCCACATGAGTCACCCAATAAGCAATGATTAGCTGTGATTGATTTGGTGCTTATGGGAGCCCTAATAGGGCAATTATAAGGTCACTTTCCTGATGTTTGGTCATTTGAGCTTGTTAAAAGCCGTGACCTGGCGATGCGTTTGATGTCCAATGGGGCCATGCACACAATAAACGCTTTAGATGTGCACAGATGGGGGCATGCCACCGCGCAACACGTGGACAAATTAAGCTCACAATTAAAGCCTTAAGGGCAGGCTGGCACTTATTCTCCAGATGAAAGCCGTTGTTATTATTGTGGGCCGTAGTGTAGTACAAAACGAATAGCTTTTGCGTAGTCTTCAAGAGAACAACTTGACAGTACCTCCATATCTTCTGGTAGCAGCTTTAGAGAGGCTGCATGCATGTATTATGCCTCGAGCCAATGCACAAGCACTGGCTTAAGTACATTTAGTTGTCAGATTCATGTAATTGTTAACTCAAAGTCACTCAAAAAAGTCCATGGGATTCACATTGACAGAATAAAGGAAAACACAGCACTTCTTTTTTCTCCTCCTAGTGGGTTGACAAAGCATGGCTTTGAGAAACAGTCCAATGGCTACTGTATGTTAACCTTTTTGGAGTTCAAAGACTTTTACTCTGCCACGCGAAGCCAGTTGAAATTTGTATGGAACAGGGACGGATCTAGGCATGGTCATGCCCCCCTAAAATGCCCCCCTAAATTCCCTAACTGCCACACCAAATATGATGGCATGCAAAGAACCCAAAGTATATTTCAATTGAAAGTGCTTATAAAAAAATGATTTAAACACTATGATACTAACTACAATTGTTATACCACTAATCCAACACCATTTTATCATTCAAAACAGAAAACTCTTTGAGTCAGAGCTTTAGCTTTATGCATGCTGTGTGTGCCTGTTTGATGCTTACACTTGCCTAAGTCACGTAACCAAAAATGGTATGGGTGCAACTTCATTGTGAGTTCTATGTGCCGAATGACTTCAAATCAGTGGGACGAGCTGATCGTGTGCTTCGATAAGCACCGAAGTAGATGCTACCAGTGGTCCGTGGACCACCAGTGGTCCTTTAGGGGATTCCAGTTGGTCCCCAGGCTAAATGATGGAAAGTTGGTTAACCAGGTGTAACTCTTTGAGAGTGTGAAAATGAAACCAAACGGACCCGCAAGGGTCCATTCTCACTCTCAAGAGTTAAAAATATTCATCATGTGAATTAGACCGAGTCTACACAACTAGAGAATGTAGAACATTAATGGTCATTATGCGGTGTGCCTTTTTACCACTTCAACAACTGATGTTATTGATGCCTATACTTGCCTAATATAAGTCATGTAACCAAAAATGGTATGGGTGCGACTTCATCACGCCATGGGTGATGAAGCCACACCCATACCATTTCCGCCTGCCACTTACATCTGCCCCTGGTATGGAAGTGAATGAAGGCATTTCCTCCCTGTCCTGTCGGTGGTATTTCTACATCAACATATAGTCGATCCTTTCATAATATTTGACCTTCAAAACAAAATAAACAAAAAAATAACCTACCTGCCTTCATGTTTGCTGTGGTAATGAGGTGCTTATCATCACCCCCGACTTGGAATGGTGGAACAAATTATGATTTAATGTCACATCGTTTTCTTTTTTTGCAGCACACCTAGGCTTCCTCTAGACAGGCCCCAACTTCATTAATATAAAAAATGTAATCCCCGGCCGCAGCTGGCAAACTTACAACTATAGTTAACAATAATGAATATTTCATAAAGCTTTATCGAATCCATTAGGGGAGGAGGCATTTTTTGTGTCCTGTATCTTCTCCCACCATTAGAACGTTTCAAACCTCATTTCGCCCCACCTGCCTACTGGTTAAAAAAAAGAAACACAAAACAAATAAGGCAACCGCCATACAGTAATACAACAAGCCTATCTGCACTGTGATGAGAATTAAATGCAAATATATCGAGAGCAGGCAGGATAAGCATCGTTGCGGCCCTCCCTCTCTGTCGCCATGAAGGCACGATCAAGACAGATCGCTTCCGATGATTACGTCTGAAAATGACAGTGCAAAATAATAAATAAATGGCAACAGCAGGAAGGAGGCCTTGTAAGCACATGGTTTATCATGAGCCTGGAGGAGAGGAGACGAGGAAGGAGCGTTCTTTTATGGACATCACATCGGACACTGGAGTGTTCCACGCCAGAGACCCTTTTTATTATTAAGCCTTTCCAGCTGCCTTTCCTTTCTGTCACTACTCATAAAATCCAGCCCAAAATGCATTAAAGGCTTTATTGTCCGCGGAACAGAATCTTATATCGTAGTATTTCCTTAGAAATTCAATTTCTAGTATGTTTGAGGCAGGCTAGCCATTCCTGCACCTATGAAGACTATATACCAGGGGTGCCTAAAAGGTAGATCGTGATCTACCAGTAGATCACACAGGTCATACAGGTAGATCACATGACAGCCCCCTAAAATGTATAGATCTGTAACTCTTTTGAGCGTTTAAACATCCGAATTGCATAATTTCAAGAGTCCACACAATTAGAAAATGTCGAATAATTATTATTTTGACCAACGTTTTGCCAGTTCTCTTTCCCAATTGTGGACAAAAACGTGAAAGTTATCAGCTTTGGGTGCAAGATGCTAAATTCAACATCAGTCAACTCAAACCCCAAATACTGTTTTCAAATGTCAGTAGTAGCTTATATAAGAAAACCTTCCAATTCTCCCCCTCCATTTTTCATTATAAGTGCATTATTCTTAAACACTATAACAGTAACAGCTCTCAAGTCAAAAAAGTGTGGGCACCCCTGCTATATGCTGTACATTTTGATGTTTGGCTAACAAGTTGCCTATAATGCCTTTTAATGACTGCATAACGACAGGGTGTTATTAAATCACTATGATAATGCAATGCAAGGCCATGTTCTTAATGCTATAGGAGCCCATTTAAGCGCCAAGCGTAGTCAGGTTTTCAGAGCGCACGCATGCAGCAACGTTCCGTGCAGCTGCTGAAAAGCAAAGTGCTTTCATTTCAAGAAGAGCGACAGAGTTCAATTTGCTTTCCTTTCTGCCCTCAAAAGCTAATAAACAACCACGGCGAGTAGATGGTGCATCGCATAGCCTACGTCGACAATGACTTCCTCTCCTGCTTCAATCAACATTTCAGTTTTATTATTGCGCTGAGATGAACTGACTGATCTGCAATTTACATACTGTATAATAAGCATAAACATTGCGTTCCTGTGAGTTCTCTGTGCCGACTGACTTCAGATCAGTGGGGCGAGCTGATTGTGTGCTTCGATAAGCTTTAAAGTAGATGCTACCAGTGGTCTGTGGACCACCAGTGGTCCTTGAGAGGATTCCAGTTGGTCCCCAGGCTAAATGATGGAAAGTTGGTTAACCAGGTGTAACTGTTTGAGAATGTGAAAATGAAACCAAATGGACCCTTGCGGGTCCATTTGGTTTCATTTTCCACTCAAGAGTTAAAAACATGCAGCTTTTAGCCTAGCTACCTGCTGTGTGTATGGAGGAGGAGACCCACCTGCCACTACCCAGAGCCATCTAGTAGAAGAGTTGCGCCATTGAGGGGACCAGAAAACAGACTGGTCTTGTGGTTCATGCATTTGCACGAGCCTATATAGACTTCAATGCATTCAGAACTTCCGATTGTCACTTGGTTAAACTTCCGGTTGTCACTATTCATAGAAGTCTATATGGAGGCATTGGACTGTCCCCATGAAGTGAGCGGAGTTGGTGTAACTCTGTCTCTAAATGGCTCTGCCACTTCCAATGAAGCCTGAGCCAATCAGCAGCAGAGGGCGGTCTGTCAGACCGCTATTTAAGGAAGGGTTCTCTCCTGTGCTCCCCAGCAGTGTGTGTGTGTGTCACAATGTGTGTTAGCTGTGGTTGCATGCTGTCCAGATACTTAACTAAACCACAAAAATCCCCCTTAAAGTTCAACATAATTCAACATGTCCAGTACCAGAAAGATGAACTTTTGCAGTGAGTCCATCAAAGTATTAGGTGAGAATGCAACCTTAAACTGAGTTGCCAGAGCCGGTACTGCTATCCTGCTAAATGGAATATGGTAGCCTGCTTATGTGAAAGCATACGTGATATGAATCTGGTGCTTTGGCCCTCATGTCGCACAAGGCTGTTTTCCTTTTAGAGCCATCTAAAGTATATTTTTCATTTTTGTCTAAAATCATTTTTATTCAATGCTCCAATTTCTTTGAGTGATGCATCATTTGAAAGCTTACATTGCATACTTTAATAATCTGTAAAAAACAAAAACAAACAAAAAAACAGAAAATTGAGCCTGGGGCCTGGGCTACTTGAGCCTCAAAGTATCAGATTGTGACACATATGTTTGACAGGTTAATCAGTGTAGCCAATGGATACAGTAGCCTGTATCCATTGTATCCATTCTGTGTAACGTTATCTCTTTAGAGTTGCTAGTTACTGTATTATTTTCTCCTTATTTTAAAGGGTGTGGTAAGGACCCATTTTTACACTCTGGTTTCATTTTTACGCTCTCAAAGAGTTACATCTGGTTAATCAACTATCCATCATTTAGTTTGCATGGGGACCACATGGAATCCTCTCAGGGACCACTGGTGGTCTCCGGACCACCTGTTAAAAACCCCTGATGTAGAAGAATAAGCATGTAGGGATGCAAGATTGATCAGCGGAGAGCCCCGCAGTACCGCAGGTTTCAATTAGGGACGACGAGATGGGCTTAGATAAGAGTAATCCGTATTTCTGGGGGGAATCTGTGTTTGCTTTGGACCTCGGGTCTGGATTATAGCAGAAACCCCGCTCCAGTCCTTTACGCCATTATTAGCTTATCAAATCTCTTCTCAGCAAGTTCTGCTCCACAGGTATAACTTATTATTATTAGTTTTGTAAAATGCCTTTTCGCTGCTGTGTGTACTTTGATCTCGGGGGGTCATCCTTCATATCCTGAATAAAATGAAACACAGAGAGTAGAGTGTGTCCTCAGTGGTTTGGATGTTGTTATGAAGGAAATGGGAATAATAATTGGATTTTTTTTTCTTCCACACACAAACCCACTCTCTATGTGATTATTACGGAGGGGCTATCTCTATAATCAGGCGTCTTTTTGCACTAGTGATCACCGCTATTAAAATAACGCAAGGGGGTCCTATAACTGGGATGACCAGTCCGATAAGCACAGTGGCATGTCCACCACTGACAGTCCCTATGCAGTGGTCCCCGAAGTATAGGGTCCATGGGGTGCTTGAGGGGGTCCCAGGGGTCCCCCCAGCCAAATGATTGATAATTCGGAAACCAAATAGACCAGTGGTTTTCAACCAGTGGCCAAGCGACCACTGGTGGTCCTTGGAAGGGTTCCAGGTGGTCCCCAGGCTAAATGATGGAAAGTTGGTTGACCAGAAGTAACTCTTTGAGAGCGTAAACATGAAACCAAATGGACCCGCAAGGGTCCATTTGGTTTCATGTAAAAATATTAACTATCTGGAATTAGATCAAGAAGTCAAGTAAGCATCAATAATGTCAGTTGTTGTTGACACACAGCATGCATAAAGCTATAAAGGTCTGACTCTGAGAGTTTTCTGTTTTCAATGATGAAATGCTGTTGGTTTAGTGGTGACACAACTGTAGTTTGAAATTTGTCTTTGAAAGTTGGGTTGTTTTGCATGCCATCATGTTTGTTGGGGAAGTCAGGGCATTTAGGGGGGGCATTGCCCACCCCACGTCCATGCCTAGATCCGGCCCTGATTACAGCTGCAGACATCTAAAGTGAGAGACGGCGAAATCAATTCCCGGCCATGCAAAGACGCCGCAACGGTTTCGTCAACTGTGGTGGCATTGCAGCCATTATAAATGTCTCGACGTGCAACTGTCGTGGAGGTTTTTTAACGGTTTGGCCATCTGCCACAGCAGTATTACCAACGGGTGCTACCGTTCCCTACTAAACCTAACCCTTAAACATAACCTCAGTAAAGCCGATGCTTAATGGTGAGAAGCTACTGCGTAAGGTCCCTCGTGGAGAAGGGAAAAATAAACTGCCAAAAAACTGCCAATTCGCGGTGGGATAAATAGACCCTGATCTGAAGGGGTCAGCCTGTCTAAATGTGTTGGCATTTACCAACGCCACAGCGACAGACACGGGACCGTCTGAAGGTTTTTCCCCCCTGCCCTGGAAGCAGCTCATCCAAGGCGGTTGGAGAAAGAAGATAGCGATAGGTTAACGGGCCGATTAATATTCAATTTCACAGCCATGATTCGTCAGGGTGTCTCGGTCTGTCTTTCTTCATTGGCTGTCTATGGAGATTAATGGCTCAGGCTATTGGTCCAATAAATCACTAAACAATGGTGATCATTGGCGGGACAACACTGTAGCATTCTCATGGCAGGCGAGGCATGCTCATTTGTATTATAGCCACATTTCAACCAGTCAATTTTGAAGATGAAACATTCTGGGCGTCAGATATGAACCAACACCCTTCTACCATGTGGTAGTAGAAGCAGTAGTGTTTCTAAGCAATTTGGAGCCCCAGGCAAGATTTCCCTTGATTTTCCCTAGCCTAGTCTGCCTAATGGCAAAAACGCCCCTGAGTAGAAGTAGCTGTAATGCCACATTAGGGAATTTAAGTTCCCGTCTCTAGGCCTTGGACACGACGAGAACGCTAGGCGTGGTCCGTCGCAGTTGAGCCAGAAGCCCAACATGGTTAAGAAAGCAGGCGACGCCGATGGGATCCACCTCTTCCACTGGCGTCTCTGGTTTCCATGGTGACGCTCCTCTACAGCGTAGCTCTCATCCACGTTGTTAACACAACGCCAAAAGCCGCGTTCTGCCGTCCGAGGAGAGGGTAGGACGGCCGCGAGGCTTCTGTATCGAGCACAGAGCGATTCATTACTGGCGTCGTAGGTCAGATGTTCTACCAATCTTAAATAGGCTATTGTGTCTCTGGCCGTGTTCAAAGTCTTGCAATGGAAATCCCCGGTGGTTGCCAGAATGACAATTAACAGCAGTAATGTTCAAACAAAAATCCATTCACAAAATAGGACAGAATTAAATTTCTCAGCATGGAAAATCCTATAATGAATCACAGCAACAAAAAAAGAAGAAGAAAACTGTTATTGTTAGATAATGTGTTTTATGTCACATTAACCCACCCCCTGCTGTCCACGTGGACTCGTGATCTTCTCTGTCCGTCCCCCCCGCCAATCACGACGATCAGCCCAATCACGACGATAACCATTTCCCCATTATACATTAGATTAAACCCTTGTGCATCCACCCTGTGGATATCAAACGTCTACATCAAAGGACAACACCACAGCAGACGATCACAGCACACCATGCACAGACAGAGTAGCCAATTGTATCTAAAAATCAACTGAAATATAACTTGCTGTGCCCACCGCATGGCAGCAGCAGCAGAGAGAGAGAGAGAGAGAGAGAGAGAGCAGACGGCTGCGCACACACGCACACACACACACACACACACACACACACACACACACACACACACACACACACACACACACACACACACACACACACACACACACACACCAGTAGTCCGGGGACCACCAGTGGTCCCTGAGAGCATGAGGTCCATTTGGTTTCATTTTTCTGATCTCAAGAGTTACAGACCCATAAGGGTCCGTTTGGTTACAAAGGATCCATCATTTAGCTGGATCTAACTAGCTCAAACAATCAGTGCCGCCATTACAAAAAAAACAAAAAAAAAACAGCAACCAAGGCTTTTTTTAAACCTTACCTTGTCTCCAAATAACAGGTCAACCACCAAAGATCAGGGAAAAGATCGCTATTAGATCCAAAAGTCAATAAATCCAAGCTCCTTCAGTGTACAGATCCATAAGGCTCCCTCTACTACACTCTCTCGTCTCTCTGTTTGTTGTGTGGTTGCTATGGAAACCCGTAGCTGACACATGAGGCTCTCCTGCCACAGGGAGAGCCACGTGGGTGAGGATGAGAACCCTGTAGACTCAACTACATGCAACACATGCTCTCTCTCTCTCTCTCTCTCTCTCTCTCTCTCTCTCTCTCTCTCTCTCTCTCTCTCTCTCTCTCTCTCTCTCTCTCTCTCTCTCTCTCTCTCTCTTTTCCTACAGTGTTGCCAGGTTGTCGGAGAGAAATAAGTAACCAGGTCTCAAAATAATACTACTTTACACATGAAATAGTTCAAATCCATCAGGCATTGAACATGGCAGTTCTTCAAGCTCGTTGTGATGTGTTGTGGAAGTAAATGAAAAAAAAGTTGTTTGAGGTTGGCATGATTTTATTTATAATATTATTTTGATGTATTTATATGGTTTTGGGTATTGTATAGTACATTTTGGTATGGTGCCGTTCAAGTTTAGTACAGTACATCACAGTGTGTGATGTGGATGTGAGTGTGGTATATTTCCCTAACTGTGCTATATCATAAACTGATTTCTGCAAGAAAATGCAGCCACAGAACATCATCTGTGGGGACTACATGAACATGCCATATCTCTAATGAAAGGTTATGATGTCCTCTTGCATACAAAAGAAAAAGCGAGTTTCTAGCATGTACCATTTTGGAGTTATCAGTGATCAAAAACAGATTGATGTCACATAATTCAGTCACTATTGAGTAACAATGCTGCTTTCCAAGGCTGATATTTACATAACGGTAGATGCTATTTTATTATTTATTTTTTTAGATTCAAGCAGGCATCATGAGGTTTAATTTGATATATGGCATGGATGTGTAGCAGTAATATTACATAATGTTAAATGCTAAATAAAACTTTGAATTGAGTTATTGAAAATGGCCTCTGGCCTGCTGCATCATCTGCCATTATAACGCACTGTATTCAATTGCTAATATCTACAAAACAGAACATGTTATCAACTCACATTTTTTTTTCCATGAAAGCAAAGAGATGGAGGATTTTTTAAGGTATTCCGTGTCTCGAACGGCCCACCATAGATTTTTCCATAATTGTCTAAAAGTCAGGTATTTCTGGCAGTGACACTTACTGTCCCCCTTTCTTGCAGCAGCGGGTGGGTTAAGGTCATGAGAGTGATGTATTATAGTGACCCGTTTTTCATGGACTAAATAGTGTAGTAACAAATGATCCTATAATACGATTCTTGGCAACTTTGACGGAACGAACACTGTGTGAAGTGAATAAAAGGGAGATTGTTGATTAGGAACATATGCTTTTTCTTGTCGCTGCCAGGGCCGGATCTAGGCATGCCCCACCAAACTTGATGGCAAAACAGTCGCAACAGTTTCATAACTGTCACGGCCGTCTGCATAACGGTCGAGGGTTAAGTTTAAAGGGGAATTACACCCATTTTTCTGAGAGCATAGGAACGGAAACCAAATGAACCCTAATTAACAGGTTCATCCTTGAACTTGCGTGAGAGATGGTGTGCGGGGCGGTGTGTGTGTGTGTGTGTGTGTGTGGGGGGGTTGTCTTCACTCGGGCTGAATGCCACGCCTGAGTGCACCAGTACTGTAGCGCTCTTTCTCCAGAGAGTTAAGGCAGCGGGATGTGGACAGGGGGGAGGTGTACGCGCCACCTGTACCAGTGGTGCGTACACCTCCCCCCTCCCCCAACGCACGCTCACACCCCGTGCACACTGAAGCGTGAATGGAGGATATGTGACAGGTAGCTCTTGTTCAACACAAGCGGGCAACAGATGAAACCTGATCCCGAGTCAGATCACGCAACACAGTGAATCCCCCTCCTCCCTCGCTCTGGTCGTTTAACTCACATACCTGCGCAAAGATGGAACCAAATGGACCCGCTATAGAGACCAAAGAATGTCCTATGTTCATTTCCTATGTTATCATGAACGTGAACACATAACTTACTATCTATTCCTTAAAGATGAAATTTCCACCCATTTTGAACATTTTACCATGTCATTAATTTATCTTAGAGATGTTGTGTGGGCATGATAAAAACGTTCCACCCATTCTGTTTTTCCTAGAAACACAGAATAGAAATGGAAACAATCAATAACATGGTGAAACACAACTTGATGACAAAGTGTCCACAAATTGTGTTTCACCATGTTAATGATTTTTCTTTTAGGAGCTTTTCTTTCCTGAGAGTCTGCAAATGGAACCAAATGGACCCACTAGGGTCCATTTGGTTCACAACATGTTGGAAAATGGGTGGAATTCCCCTTTAACTCCAGGGACAGTAGACTAAATACTGGACCCAACCATCGTATTCATAGTGAAATGGCCTCTTTTAATGAGACCACTCAGGACAGTATTCACTTTGTTATCAATCTTTCTTCATACCAGCAACAAATTCTCGACCATTTGTATGCTTTGTAGTCATTTGGCATGGAGCTGTGCGGTCCAGCCGCTTTTGTGATGTCAACCATGGACCCAGAAACGAATTCCCCTATCATTTTCCTCATAGACTTTTCTTCATAGACTATTACGCCGTGAACTACTAGTGTTGTGACAAATCATGACAAACATAATGTTTTGGGCCAATCAA
Organism: Benthosema pterotum; assembly: GCA_039105355.1. NCBI lineage: Eukaryota > Metazoa > Chordata > Actinopteri > Myctophiformes > Myctophidae > Benthosema > Benthosema pterotum. The sequence continues at coordinate 39,880,579 of CM076977.1, forward strand.
ACTATTTGGAAGAAGAAAAAAAAACAAAACAAAAAGACTTGAACCAGTTTGGTTCTTGTTTTCCCACCTCATACTGAACTCATAATACTCAAACTTATTCACATGTAATCTACCAATCATTTTGGAAGAGCTACTGTAAGTGCCTTCTCCATTCAGATGTGCAAATAGCGTCCATTTGAAGAGGTTTCACACACCGAGACAAGACATATTCTGTCTTTCATGTTCCTGTCATTTAAAATGTGCTCTATGAATAGAATTTTTGAGTCGAGTTGATTTAGATCCAAACTGGATCCATTACGCTCGACAGCAGGGGTCTCCGTGCGACTCAGAAGGCGCTAATAGATTTTCCTCGGAGATGGACGGGCTGTAGTTAATGGCACAGCGACCGCACTGGGAGGAGATACATGGTGGATGAGTTAGAGACGGCAAGTAGCGGGACGTTTCCCCAAAAAAGAGTGACAGACAGAATAAAAAGATCTGCAGCACACGCTGAGATTTTTGATGGGTTTCAGATCCATGTGACTATGCGACACTCAGGGTTGAGAAGTATCAGACTACAGAAGAACTGTAATGTCTCTAGTCCTGTTCATAGTTTGATCTGGTTTTGTTTGGGAAATCCATCCTGGAATTGTGGACTAAACCCAGAAAAAAATATATATATTTGGGGTGAAAATGTCATCAAATGGTGGTCCGTGGCTCAAATGTTGAATAAATAGTGGGCCCTGGTATCAAAAAGTTAGAAAACAACTGCTCTAGTACATGCATGCATCGACTGCTTGACATGATACATGATACATGCATAAATCCCCTTGCGTGGGAACATAGTACTGAACAACAATGTACAGTATCGTTCAGGTAATAATGTCGGAAACATTGCGTGAGACATCTTTTTGTCCTCCCAGGGTCCACCTCTTACACATGCAAATGTATAAATTCACCCGCCATAAAAAAACATAACACGTTGCGAAGACCCAACAGTAATTTATTAAGGCGCTGCCTTGACAATAGGGAAATGTTACTCCAGAGAAAGTCAACCAGCCAGCTGTCGTAGGACTGCTAGAGAAGATGAATAGCTCCATATAACTCAACATAAGCGTTCGGATGCACTGCACGTTATTTTCTCTTTTCCCCTAGTGTTGGTTGACTGACTAAGTGAGATATACAAATGTGGCAGAATGTATTATATTAGTGTGTGCGTGTGAGAGAGAGAGAGTGTGTTTGCGTGCACGTGTGTGCACGCTCATGAGTTACTTCTTTAACCAGTGTTGCTCTCCATCACACATCTCGGTCCCAGGCTAAACAAAATTACAACAATCTGTTGTTTTCTCTGCACAGCAAAGACAATAATACATTTATCTACTATGTACTGTCATTGAATGAGTAATGTTGGAATACAATAATGCATCAATCATGAAATAAAGTACAAATAAAGTACAAGGCGTATCCACATTCATAAACACTGGAGAAAGCAAATTTGATAGATTTAGACCAAGGATTTTTTTTTACATTTAATAGTCTAAGGGCTCCATTTTCGTTACCATCTAAACCCCTTATCATAATCTTTATTTTTTTTTTTTTTTTTTTACTATTTTGAAAAACCTTTTGGAGTAGTTCAATGTGCCAATCTATGGACACATTGTGAGCTTGTAGACTGGCCATTTAAACTATTGAAAAATGTTCTTTTTTAATAGTTTAAACAGGCAAAGAAGTTAAGGGATAAGGGGTTTAGCGGTGATGAAAATGGAGCCCTAAATATGTTTTTGCCAGGATTTGTTTGTGTTTATTATTAATAATTCAAATTGAACCAAGGATATCCCTGGGCAGTGTGCATGGGCACCCTCTTGAATTCTTGAAGATGGTGACCCCAAGCTACATGAATCAGTTGAGAAAGGGAAAGAAAAAAGGACACGAAAGCACGTTCTTTCACACCCCCACGGCTCCGGGAATATATATGGAGTTTGTACAAGAACAAGATCGAAATCCATATTTTTCAAGTAGTTCAACTTCAAAGCCTCTCAACTTTTAAGTGACATGAAAGGAAGCAGGAGCTCAAGCGGGCGTGTGTGCACGTGCTTGTGTGTACACTTCATTCTCTCCATCCTCACCTACATTAGCTTGACTTTAACAACTGGACCCTACCACCACATTACTCTTAGTGTGGTTCATCACCACGTGTCGAGTGCCGACATTATAGTGCAGGTGTTTTCAACCTTTTTCATACCAGTCCCAAATCTAAAGATTTCTTTTTGTCCAGCATACCAAGCTGGATTTGGGAAACAAATCAGGCAACCACAGAGATCAAAATTAACATTCAGACAATGAATATTTTAACTGAGTGTAAACATGAAACCAAATGGACATGGATGGATCAAATTTGGCTTTACCTTCAAAGCTTGAGCACTTTTCTACTCTTTATTCTCAATCAACGTTATTGTGTACATTGGTGAGCGCTTGAGCTTGTCACTGGTACCATCTGACTGCCTGAGCGTAAAAATGAAACCAAACGGACCCGCAAGGGTCCGTTTGGTTTCATTCTTACGCTCTCAAGAGTTACATCTGGTTAACCAACTTAGCTGGGGACCACCTGGAACCCTCTCAGGGACCACTGGTGGTCCCCGGACCACCTGTTGAAAACCCCTGCCCTATAGTGACATGACCCACCACGTGTGACTTATAGCCCCTTCTTTCCTCTGTGTGTTTTCTGGTCCAGGAGCGGAGGCGGTGTTCTCCCAGCAGCCCCAGGACCTGGTGGTGGTGGCGGGTCAGCCAGTCACCCTGCCCTGCTCCATCCCCGACTACCACGGGGTGGTGCTGTGGATCAAGAACGGCCTGGCGCTGGGCGTCGGACGGGATCTGTCAGGTAAGAAGACCCTGAGCAGTGGCCTTTCTAACCCTAGAACACTAAACATGGGTGATTTTTTTTTTACCCGGACCCGACGGATTATATTTTTGCAGTTTTCATGATGTTGCTAATGTCTGACGTGGGTGGGTCTTTCAGTAGCTTCATGATGTTCAGGGACATCACAGAATGTGGGTTTGTTTCCCTGCACACACCCCTATTTTTTTTTTTGTTTTCTCCAGGAAGGTTTCGGGTAAATTTTACTGATAGGGTGATAGAAAAAAAAATCCCCTTCACTGCTAATGGACTTTTTTAATTTTATGTTTTCTTCACTGGACCAATCTCACAGGTGTTAGTAATGTCTCAACCAAAGGAGAGGTTCCCAACTTAATTTCTCTTTGTTAAGGATTATTTTAAATAATATACCAATTTTTCTTCGATTTTGCTCCAGGGAAAATCTCTTGTGACGTCATACCTATGACAGACAGGGCACAAGTAAAATGGCGCCCCCCAAGGGATAAAATTCTGAACTATTTTTTAATCTAAATAACATGTGTTAAATGTTCAATTCTAGTTATAGTGGACAAGCATAATGTATTTATCCATATGAGGCTTATTAGATCCTTTTTGCATGTCTGGTGGTCGCCCCGGTGGCCTTTGTTAAAGACAAACATATTTTTGCGGCTCCACCAGTGGGATATTGTTTTGGGAAGAAAAAAGAAATGTCTCTTTTGATAATAAAGGTTGCCTAGCTGTGGTGTGGGTGGCATGTTCACGCACCTATGTCATAGCCTGTCAATCATGACTGATAGAAGCAGCGCATGGTGGGAGTGGAGAGGATCGGTCAACAATGAAATAGAGCAGGGGTTTTCAATCAGTTGTCCGGGGACCACCAGTGGTCCTTGAGAGGGTTCCAGGTGGTCCCCAGCTAAGTTGGTTAACTGGATGTAACTGGTTTCATTTTTAAAAATATTCATCATCTGAATTAGCCATTCTGGAATGTATGTTTTGCTTGTTTTGTTTCCCAAATTCAGCATGGAATTGTGGACAAAAGCAAAATAAATCTTTAGTTTTGGGCTCTGTGGGGATAAAATATCCGCAAATGGTGGTCCGTGGCTCCAGTTCTGTGGTATCAAAAAGGTTGAAAACCCTTGAAATAGAGACATGGAGAAGGCACGAGCAAGAGAGAGAAACACACTTCTTGTGCTATTTGGTAGATTTTCGGAGAGACAGCGAAATCAATGTGCAACCGAGGATGATGGCCGGCTTATGGACCGTTAGCCGCGGCCGTCCTGACCAGGTCACTTCGGTGGTTGTTTTACTATCGGTCTACTACCCGCCGCTCCTAAACCTAACTAAAAAATAACTCAAAATAACAAATATTCTACATTTTCTAATTGTGTAGATTCTTGAAAATTAAGTATTTCAGATGTTTAAATATAATTTAACTCTTGAGTGTAAAATGCAACCAAATGGACACCTAAGGGTCCATTTGGTTTCATTTACATTTAAATTAGTCAGTGATATATCTTGGGCACCATGGGGGACTGATCACTCTTAGGTTTGGCACACCTATGTGTGTCTGGCTGTGTTTTTGTGTTTCTAAAAGTAGAAACACAAAACACGGTCCTCAAACTATTTTATGTAAAAAAAAAAGTCACGTGTAATTATCAGCAGATCGCAGCTTTACACCTGCTGGTGCTACGTCGGTCACGTGACTCTAAAAATACGAGTAATGACGACAAATGTGTTACCTTGATAAAGAAGCAAACTTTATTTTTGTTCGTTTTTTGGGTGGGAACAAAGTGTGATTATAGATACTGCACTTTCATATTAGTTGTTTGCATATTAGTTGTTTGCTTATGCCGAATTAAATGGGATCTGTTGTTTGGACCCAGAAGTGTTTGTAAAACCCCACGTTATGAGACCATCTGGCCTGATGACTTTCCATTAGACATCTGTGAAAAGGCAGCGTCCAGCCAGCTGCAGCTCCGCTGTAGTGCTAGCTCCAGTTCTCTCCAGTCCAGTCCTTTAATAAACCCAGGGGAAAAAAACATGCCTCATGATTAAGTACGTCCACTTTAGTATAAGAACATCTATTGTTTGACGTCAGGGCTGAAACCAGGCACAGTACGCATGCATGGACAAAAACCTTTTTTTTTTTTTTTTATCCGTAACGCTTTTTTTTTTCTTTTTGCACCTGCACATCAGGAGCAATTAGTGCTTCAGTGAGTCTTGCTCAAGGACACTTAGACACTTTGCGGTGTCCCATCTGGCTGCTCTGCAGCACAGGCCACCGCCGCCTCTATGAATCTTTAATTACCGAAGAGTTCTTTAAATGGTAGATGGTAGCATTTATAGAGCACCTTTTATCCAAGGCGCTTTACATAGTGCAACGCATTCTCCCCTTCATTCCTGCACCTACGGTGGTGGAAACCATGCAAGGTACAACCAGCACAATTTACAATTTAGGCATTTAGCAGACACTCTTGAAGGGGAAGTCAACTCATTTTCAATATTCTAATATGTCATTAGTATACCTTAGAGGTGCTGGGTGGACATGATAAAAAAGTGCCCCCATTCTGTGTTCCCAAGAAATGGAGGTCTGAAGAAAACCACCACACTACATCTTGATGATGGCATCAAGATGTATTTTCACCATGTTAATGGATTTCTTTAAACGCTTCTTTTTTTCTGAGAGCGTACAAAGGGAACCAAATGAACTTGTTAGGGTTCATTTGGTTGCATTTGTACGCTCTCAGAAAAAAAAATGTTGAAAATGGGTGGAATTCCCCTTTAATCCAGAGCAACATACAATAGTAAAAGTTTACAATTTAAACAGAATTTACATTGTTACATTGCGTTGTCCAGGCGTTTTTAGCGGGGGTACTGCCAGCTTCCCAGTGTCGGCTGATCAGAGTGCACAGGAGGGCTTGTAGGGTTTTACTGTATGAGACCAGTGAGATATGGTGGAGTCAAACCTTTGGTCGTTTTGATGTTGTGGAGTGTGAACCTACTGGAGCAATTAGGGTTTCAGTGTCTTACTTAAAACACTTTCAGTGCCAGCACTTTTACATTTTTTTTAGGTAGCTAGTGCCAGTGATTTTCATCTAAAAGTCATATTTCATATTTCGGTCCATGTTTCCCGTCGGACAAGTTAGTTGGCGACACACTTCCGGTTCCGGGTTGGTCCGTCTCTTATTTTGGTCCGTTCTGATGGGAGGATGCGATCACTGCTCGCTGCCGTTATCATTGGGATCGTATCAAACCGGCGATGGTGAGCAACATAGCGTGACGTAGATCAACCTAAATGGCATCGTCATAACTATTATTTGGTAATGATAAGCGTGACGTAGCTCTACTGCAAAGTCACAGAAACTGTTTTAAGAACACTTCGATGGTGACTCTGGGTAGAGCCCGGGTTCGAACTGGCAACCTTGTGGTTACCATCCAGTGACTCTACCCCTGAGCCGACTAAAACCATGTTGTGCCGCACAGCAGAGGAGAAAATGCAAAGTGACAAATATTCAATAGTGATCTAAACCCTAGTATCCCAAAGTGCAGCACTGAATAAATAGCATTACAGTACATCACACACTAAACATTCTCTCTCTTTCCGTTAGAGAACGGTCGGCTACAGTAAAGCCTAATGCAATAAACACTTTGCGGTCCATAGAACTGCATATAAAACCCAAAATGAAATCCACGGTGCCACTGGTCACGTTTCAAGCCGCTGATAATTGGCCTCTTTGAAGATGAACTCACCTCCTCTAATTGCAGTCGGTCTTTTGTAATTGCCTAAATACAGCAGTTTAATTTGGAGTTTAAAACGGACCACCGCGTCGGTATTTACGAGTCCCACACTATTAGAGACCAGCATGAATATTCATGGTCTTAATGAACACCAACGCGGCACAATTTGCACTCCTCCAAATAAATATTTACAACCCACTTAAGTGCTGCCCCTACCTAAATAATAATAATAGTGATCTAGTAGAGTCGTTTGATTGTTGTCATTGTCTGCCGACGCAAAAAACTGAAAATCCCCTGTGATTTGATATGCGACACCAGGGGCGGATGTAAAATTTCCCAATTGGGGGGCAGGAGAAAGTGGCATGGGGCCACACCCATGCCATTTTTGGTTACAGGACTTTTATTAAGCAAGTAAAGCATCAATAATAACATCAGTTGTTGTTGAAGTTGCAACAGACTGGGCATTTAGAGGGGCATCCCCCCCATGCCTAGATCCGCCCCTGTGTGACACCCCGTGTCCCTAAAGTATATTGCTTTCGGTTGCATTGCGTCCCCCTATCTGATCTCGTGTCCCGAACGACGAACTCATTTCCATTCCAGGCACACAGCCTGCAGGATATCCAACCAGAGTCGTCCCTCCTCCTTTAGAGAAGAAGTAGTAGAAGAAGCTTTCGCCTCTTGTGATCGGCAGACGATTAAATATGTATAGCGCTGGAGCTGTGTCCGTCCCCCTGCTCTCTGACCTTGCCGCGGCGGCTCCAGCGGGGCCCTGCCGTGTCACCGATAGTCGTCGGTAATTAAACCCCAGGCGGGGCGGACCGTGGCCCCGATAATAAAGTCATTCCGTTCTCCCCGTCCAGGTTCTTATCAGGACGCCTGGGGAGGATGAGAACTGGCAGTAAACAATGGATGGCCTGCAGCATGGGCCCTGTTGTTTTTACAGGGAGACAGAAAGAGAGAGAGAGAGAGAGAGAGGGGGGGGATAATATGATATTTGAGAAGGAGAAAGAAAGGGAGACATAAAGACTGCAACCTTATAATTATTATCACCATCAACATCACATTCCTTCAAGTAAACAAACCGATCAAACTAGAACTGCACTCTGTCGACTGTCAACTTGCGCGATATCTTAAAGGTAATGGAGGCAACTTTAGTGTGTACAAACACTGTGTTTGTAAACAGACTTGTTTAACATCACCTCACCTCCACCCTATTGGCTCATTATGAATTTGTTGGAGACTGCTGTGCTGCCTGTGATTGGCTAAAACGATCCCTCACCCCCACACAACCCCTCCTCCACCTTGCAAAATATCACCGCCTGTCCTGAGCCCGACGAATGTTTTGTCTTCATGATTTGTTGACGACAACAAAGTTTGAAACCATCTGCGGGACGAAGCAAGTGTATGTCGGCAGGGAAACGGCTGCAGCATCGAAGTAGAAGCAACATAGAGGGGGAAAAGGCAAAAATAAATAAATATATATATATTTTGATCTTTGCTTAAAAAGTTGCCTCTATTACCTTTAATTACATCACTGGTACATCATCAACTAAACCAGCCAATTAGTGATCACAAAACGATAAAAAAATAAAAATAAAAAATAAATACATATGGGGGTAAAAACAGTGGTAGCCATGCTTTTTGTGTGCGTGGGTGGGTTGGTTGGTTGTTGTTGGTGGTGGTGGTGGTGTCGGGGGTTGAATCCACCCAAAGAGCTCAGGAGGGCACAGGAGTGTCAGGGTAAGGAGTGGCAGGAGCTACATCAACCAACACTTTCACTTATCCGGGCCTGATTTGTGCCACTGTATGCGGATCAAAGCACATCACTGGAATGCAGACAGTATCTCCTCTGAATCCTTAATGCCACTTTTTCCTTCTGATCTTTAGCTCTTTTCCCCCGCCTTTTTTCCCAAACGTTTACTTTCCTCATACGAGTAGGAATTTATAATCGTCTGTCCGTAAACAATAGGTTTACCAAGAAGGTGCACTTAGTTTATACACAGTCAAGGAGCCGCAAGGACTAGAAGAAGTGCCTTCAATGGAGATAGATGACGCTCTCGGAAAAATAAATAAACACCTGTCCTTTTTTTCACCCCCGGCTCCACACGCTTATGTAAACAGACGGCGTTGGCCAGAAATAAAGCTGCTCCGCGCATACACAGTGGTGTGCGTTCCATGAAAGGAGGGAAGGCAGCTGCTGTGGAGATTATATATATATTTTTAAAAGTGTGATATGACAATTATTGCATGGGGCGTTGGGAGTCTAGGGCTACTCTGCTATTCATGGAGAGAGGGGAGCGCCGATCTGCGCGTGTCAGCCCCACCTGGGACCTGCCTCCCGTTCAGCCGGTAGCAGTGATTAAACTGAGGGGACTATTCACTCCCAGGAATCGCAACACAAAAGCCAATGATTCCTATCTGTGTCCCTGAATTCCGCTATATACCCTTTTCTCCTTTTTCTGTCATGCATTTCTAATGAATGGCGGTGTGGGTGAGCGGCGGCGGAAGAATGGCGGCATGAATATGTATCGAGGAGAATATCTGCTGAATGCACGATGACCATACAGGATGATGATGATTATGATGGAACCTGCTCGGTAGAGAGGGAGGGAGGGGCGGATGTACCATAACCCAGGGGCGGATCTAGGCATGGGCCACTAGTGTTTTCTCCATTCATTTTTCTCATAGACTTTTCGAACATAATTTATATAAAGACGATTTCGCCGCGGACAAAGCCAACTCGGGCCGTGACAAATAATGATGACACACACAATATCATCATATAATATCTAATTAGCAAGAAGTGGAAAACGGCAGGATACAACACTTTTTGTTTCTTTTTTCATCTTTGAAAGTATTTGATCGTCCCAAAAGATTGTGTGTGTCATCATGATCCGTCACGACCCGAGTTGGCTTTGTCCGTGGTGTAATCGTCTTTATATAAAAGTTACAGAAAAGTCTTTGAGAAAAATGAATGGGGAATCCACTTATGGAACCGGGGCGGTGACGTCACTGCGCAGGTCTATGGGCTGCGATTTGGCCTAGTCTTGAACAATCGTCACTGGAGTCACGCTCAAGACCAGGCCAGACGATTGAAAGCACTGAAGTAGGGCAACAATTTACAAAAACAAAAAAAAAACACAAACGCTTCGAATAGTAGGGATTTGAGCCCGACACAGATGACATAGTATGCCCCAGTTACCTGGCAACTGATATAGCCCCCCCAACCCCCCCACACACACACCAATCCGCCCCATCCCAACCACCCGTTTTTGTCTCCTGAAAATTGAACACTGTTCACTAGTCCGTTCCTTATTTTCATCCATGGTGGTGAGTACTGCGCACCACATGTTGTCTGTGAACGCTATAAATCACAAAGCCCTGTACGCGCACACACACACGCACGCACGCGCGCACATGCACGTACGCACGCACGCACACACACACACACACACACACACACACACACACACACACACACACACGCATGCACCCAATCATGCACTGTTGGCCATTGATCCGGCTGAGAGACAAATCCATTCCTGTCCTGATGGATTCATTACTCCTTAATGGGCCTATTTTACATTGTTGTGCTTTGGGTAGCGCGCTGTATATCTTTGAAATACATTGAGATCAATGGGGAGTCATACGACACACGTCACACACACACACACACACACACACACACACACACACACACACACACACACACACACACACACACACACACACACACACACACACACAGTGCAGCAATCGCTCTCCCAGTGTGTCGATAGACTTTCATCATATTGACACGGGGGCATGACTGAGGGGTTAATTATGTGAAACTACAAGGGTTTGCAAAATCTTCTTTGCTGGTAATTGACCTCTTATACTTAAAGGCTACTCTATTATTCCTAGTGGAACAGCATTGAGTTGCAACAATAGCCTACTTGGTCTGCTCTGGATGGATGGATGGATGGATGGATGGATGGATGGATGGATGGATGGATGGATGGATGGATGGATGGATGGATGGATGGATGGATGGATGGAAGAATGCATGAATGCATGAATGGCTGATTGATTGATTGATTGATTGATTGATCGAATGACTGATTGATTGATTGATTGAAAGAATTAATTCCAAACACAGTCAAATGATTCCATACCACCATTGACTCTAGATCAGTGTTTTTCAAACTTTTTCATACCAGGGCCCACTATTTGTTCAGCCACAGACCACTATTCGATGACATTTCAGCCCCACATACCCCAAAATTAAAGATTTATTTCGTTTTTGTCCACAATTCCAGACTGGATTTCGGAGAAACCAACATACAGATCAAAATGACCATACATCTTCTACATTGCCTACTTGTGTAGACTTGGGATAATTCACATGATGAATGGTGTAACTTTTGAGAGTATAAACATGAAACCATGGACTGCAGGGGTCCATTTGCCACCCCCCCCCCCACCCCCCCACCCCCCGCATAGAATAGGACTGTCGTGAATTCAAGTGGTTAAATCATAATACAAATTAATAATATTTGTCGGACTGTGTGATTTAGCTTGCGGCTAGACTTTTTCTTTTTTTTTTTTTACTGATAAAACGTCAACTATTAACACTGTTTTCCATTAGAGCAAAATTATAGTTAAGTGCCTGGCGGCTAAGATAAGGTCATTGGCTAGATTGCCTGGCGAGTGAATAGCAGTAATTTGCATGGCATGCAGCTTGCACAAGAACGAGGAACAATAAAGTAAAGCCTACGTACTAAACATTGAAGAAAATTGAGGTGGAGGAGTCAACTCAAGGTCTCTGAGTGTGGAAATGTGCAGCGGTCATTATCCGCTGCCACTTTTCGAAGCGTTGGAAGTGAAATAGTTATATGTGAGTGACCTTGTGGGGCATTTTGGGTCGGTTATATTCTATAGGAGAACGGAATGGGAGAGAAAAGGCTTCCTGTTTCAGCACTGTGCTCGTCAGTATTATTAACTCATTCAGCGCGATCGGATTTTCTTTGTTTTCTTTCCACTGCCGCGGCTCAAACCAGTTCGATCGGTAAAAAAGCCCTTATTTTGAAGCTCAGATCTCCTAAACAGGATGTGCTGTTTCTGTTATGCTGTGTCTGTTGTCTTGCCTAATCGATCATCTGGCGATGTACCCAAAAACATCCGGGTCATAAGTCAGGAAGAGCTGTGTAGCCCTGGCTGCTTAACCCATGCGCCAGCGACATTGAGGGGGCAAACCGGAGGAGAGCCGTTTGAATGCATTGGGCTGAATGCATGTCAATGGGAAGGGAAAAAAAAAAGTTGTCCCCAATTCTGTCCCAAATGAAAGTCAGCAACGGGATGATCATCAGACGATGCGCACGGACTAATAGTTGGATTAAAGAATGAAATCTACATCTCGTCGTGATACGAGCCGTCCGCGTGACCGGCGGGGGGGTCTCCACGGGATGTCCACGAGCAGCTCGAGAACGGCGCTTTAAGAATTAATAGGAGCTTTTAGTTGTGATCCCTGCCTGACATTTACAACCCACTTTTACGGGTAGCTACAGCTTTCAGCGGGGGTAGATGACACTCTGCATAAGACAGGTGATGCACAAGGTACAAAAATAAAAGAATGAGGCTCCTCAGTTTTCATCCATTCAGACTACAGACACTGCAAGGTACTGTAGTAGCAGGGATCCATTTCACTCCTAAAGAAAAGATGCCAGATGTCATTTAACAAGACATGAGGACACTATAGCAGGCCCGGATGTAACATTTCCCAATTCAGGGGGCAGGTGAAAATGGTATGGGGGCAGCTTCATCGCCTGTGGCGCAAAACGACACGGGCGATGAAGCCGCCCCCATACCATTTTTCATTTAAGTTCTTTAGTTCTGTGACCCACAAGATGTATATTGTACATGACTTGTATTAGGCAAGTAAAGCATCAATAATAACATCAGTCGTTGTTGATCTTGCAACAGACACGCAGCTTGCATAAAGCTAAAGGTCTGACTCAGAGAGTTTTCTGTTTTCAATGATGAAATGCTGTTGGTTTAGTGGTGGCACAACTGTAGTTACTTAGTAGCAGTAGTAGTGTTTCATGAATTTTAAACAAAGGTACTTTAATTTTAAATTTGAAATGAGGGTTGTTTGCATGCCATCATGTTTGGTGGGGCAGTCACGTTTTTTAGGGGGGCATTGCCCCCCCATGCTATAGTGTTTTCTATAGGCTGATAATGTACTCACATTTTAATATTATGGTCGTCAACCACATGGAAAGAAAATATAAGTGTACATGTATGCACATATACTGTATGTGGATACAGTGTATGGCAGGGGTAGGCAACCTTTTCGACATGAAGTGCCATGATTTTTTTCGTTGACCCTCCGAGTGCCACAGTAAAATTTACAATGAATTGAATAAATAAAAAAATAGGCCTAGAGTCAATGAATGGAGCATTTTCACGATTTTTACATATTTAATGGCCATTTTTGCAGTTATATGTCATGCTTAGGCCATATTAGACTTAGGGTGGCCAAAACTCTTCATTTGAGGACAAGTAGGCCTTATTACTTGTGAGGGTAAAGTCGGACAGTTAATTGCGGGTAGCAATATATTACTTGGTTGGTATTAAAAATGCCTCTTGCCATATTTGTCCACATATAGTCCTAATAGTGCCCATCATTTTGTTATTTATTCATGTTTGTCTGTATTTCTCCTGTTATTTTAACAGGCTTAAAAACACATCTAGCATGAAAAGAGACAGTGGGAGAAAACAGAAAGGGGGCTATTAGGGCAATTGACTGAAAAGTAAAATGAGTGACTGTTCCACGTAAAGAGGGACCTCTGGTCACCCTGAGACTGTCCCACAAAAACAGGGACATCTGGTCACCCTCAAACAACAAGCCGTTTTTCTGCTCTGACACACACGCGCGCGCGCACACACACACACACACACACACACACACACACACACACACACACACACGGCCATGCCAAGGAGGATTACTTTTTACTGGTTTTGGAGGAAAGTTGGACACGGGGCTCCACGTGCGTGCACGCCCTTATGATTGATCGGAGCGCAGCAAGTGTCAACACTGGATCAGACTCGCTCCGGTTGAATATTGATTAAATTAATTAATAATCGCGGCCGTTGCAATTTGCTATTCAAATCGCAATTTCAGTTTGAAGCCTTAGCGAAATAGTACGCCTATAATCTTTTATTTTACAACGTGCACATTCAATAGGAATAGGAATTATTACCGAGATTAAAAAAAAAAAACCTTCCCCCAGAATCTGGCCGCGTGCCAGCTGATACCACCCGGCGTGCCAACGTTGGCACGCGTGCCTAGGGTTGCCGACCCCTGGTGTAGGACATACAGTATTTGTCTTATATAACCACATATAAGACACAGTCAGGTTCATATATGTATGGGGCCAATTTCATATATCTACTAGGGAATGATTAAAAAAATGTAATCAAATTAATCACAGCTTCAAAATTAATTTAATCATGATTAATCACCATTCGAATGTCCAAAATATGCCTGTTTACATTTAAAAATGATCTACAAGCTCCCAGTTCTAGTAGATCCTCCCTTACTGGCTCTGGTTACAGCTAGAGAGACACACAGCTCTAGACATTTTTTTCAATGAGAAAATCACCAGTAGGTTGAGTCAGTGTGAACATGAGTTACTTACTTACGGATTAAACAACAAAATTAATTTAACTAATTGACTCAATAGCCTTAAAATCTACACATTTCTTTCCATATGGGCATAGTATCTCTTCTGGTTTGACTGCTCCCTCCTGTTATTTTGTGCTGGAATGATGACCGTAAAATCTGATATATTCATTCCACAAAACAATACAGATTTCAAAGTAATGTGTATGCAATCGTATTTATAGGCCATTATACCATAGTCATTTGACTTCAACTTTTTCTTAGCCATTAATTTGAAACTTGTCTTCTTAATAGGCCCATTTGAGTGATGGACCATAACAGGTCCATTTCATTCACTCTTGGTGTTAAATTAACATTGATTTTACAATATAAAGTGGGCTCAGAGAGATAGAAACGGCTGTCGAACTGGGGGTCCTTGATATTCGTATGCAAATCACTGCTAGCCATGAAAATGTTCTCTTGTGGTAGTCCCTAGCATAATATTTAGTTTATAAATGGAGGTCCGCCGGCTAATAAGAGTAAATGTTCAGGTCCAGGCATGAACCGGTTTGGGAAACACTGTCCTCTACTGTACCTGCCCCTGTCAAATTACTATACTGCTCCCTCGCTATAATACGATACCCTGTAACGGCCTCATCTAAAGGAAGCTTTAAGATCTTTTGTCTTTCTTTTTTTCTCCTCCCACTGACTGAACGGAAAGTTAGATTAAAGGCTACGTGTGGGAAGATGATATGCAATAGTGCCTTAATCGGCTGTAACTCATCCCACCAGGAGAAAATGAGGCTCACTTCATGCTCTATTAAAGGGAATGAGATCCAATGAAGCAACTGTCGGTAATTGGGCTTTTGGTGTTGCTGGTTCTTTGCCAGCGTGATTAAACCGATGAACTCGGGGTGCTATTATTAAAGGTTGGCCTAGATGACCTGCTCCGTTTTGAGACATCTTTTTTTGATCCCAGGGTCCACTATTTATTCAGAATTTGAGCCACGGAGGACCGCCATTTTATGACGTTTTTAGCTCCACAAATCCCAAAACTAAAGATTTCTTTTGCTTTTGTCCTCAATTCCAGGCTGGGTTTTGGCAAAACAAAACAGTCAAACATACTTGGGCTGATTCAGATGATGAATAACTTTACGCTCTCAAAGAGTTCCATCTGGTTATCCAACATTCCATCATTTAGCTGGGGACATCCTGGAACCCTCTCAAGGACCACTAGTGATCCCCGGACCACTGGTTGAAAACAACTGTTTTAAGCCATATATCCCTACTGTCAAATAACAATCTCCAAAGCAAGGCCAAGCCATTTACTTTACTCTATTTGTTTATTTAGACAGGACTAATGCATACGTATTAGTGGCCTTTTCTTAAATGAAATGTAAATACACAGGAGACAGCAAGCACGCAATCAGTACCTTTAATTAGGTAACACAGCATTTAAAAACATACAGCACATACTGCACACAAGTAAAGTACTGTTTGCAAAGACGTAAACATACAGTCCATATACATCAAAAGCATGCCAAGATCTAAAGTGTATCTAGTGGTATATAATTTAGCAGCTTTCTTTTAACCCTTTATGTACTGAAGGCGTTTTGGTGTTTTAGCTGTTGAAAAATAGCAGATCTACAAGCTTGTAGTTCTGCTATTTTTGAAAAATCGTGAAAATGTGCAAATCTTTGAATACATTATTTCGGAAGCAAACATTCTTAAATCAAACCTTTGCTTTTGGGGGATCCCTAGAACAAAATGCTTTTAGATGAGATTCTGCAGCTAAATAATAGATATTTCTGGAGGTCCTTCCTATTAAATATGTCAAGCATCACTGACACAGAAAGACATGTTTCCAGAAAAAATAGAATCTCACGCCAGGGACTAGAGTTTAGTGCCATAAACTAGAATTTATTGTCAGAATCTAGTGTCAGAAACTGGAATCTAACTTCAGAAATTACAGTCTACTGAGAGGAACTACGTGTAGAATAGAACCAAAAGGTAATCACGGTGCAAGTATGGTGCAGTATTGCTTTGGCTGTTGTTTGGCATTTGCAGAGAAATGGAGCATTTTCTGCCTATTTAAAGTCCTATCTTTGGTCGATTAACCACTTAAACTATCTACAATTATTCAATCTGACCTGGGCTGGCTGTGTAATTAGTACGCAGTTTATTTCTTTTTTCTTTTTTTTACCTCTCTTTTACCTCTAACACACAACTCTTCGCTGAAAATAGCAGATCTCTCCAGGCTCATTCTGGGCTTGTAGATCAGGCGTTTTCAACAGGTGGTCCGGGGACCACCAGTGGTCCCTGAGAGGATTCCAGGTGGTCCCCAGGCTAAATGATGGAAAGTTGGTTAACCAGATGTAACTCTTGAGATTGTAAAAATGAAATCAAATGGACCCTTGCGCGTCCATTTGGTCAGATGATTAATTATATTCATCATCTGAATTATAAGAAGTTTACACTGTTTTGTTGGCAAAATCCAGCCTGGAATTGTGGACAAAACCAAAATAATTCTTTAATTTTAGGTCTTTGGTGTGAAAATGTGATCAAATGGTGGTCCGTGGCTCAAATGCTGAATAAGCGGTGTTCCCTGGAGTCAAAAAGGTTGAAAACCCCTGTTGTAGATCACTGAATGTATGTTCACTCTCCAGTTTAAGTGGTTAAAAGGCTGCCTCTCCCTGAGCATGGAAGGTGTCAGCCCTGAGGCGACTTATTAAATGTCAATTTAGCTGTTTGTACTATGAATAGTCTCTCTGGAGATGGCAGCATGCGGCTCCATTCATCGATAGGGATGCACATTGCTCTGACTGTAATCTAGTTATTAACGTCTGGGGAGGATTTAATCTCTGTAAAGATTCAATAATGACTCGAACATCACATAGCATGTGAAAAAAAAGTAGTTATTTCAACTGTTCTTTACTTCTAGAACCATATTGGGTTTCATGTTTTCACTCTCAAGAGTTAACATATTCATCATCTGAATTAGCCTAGTCTACACAACTAGAGAATGTAGACGATTAATGTTGTTTTCAAAATCCAGACTGTCATTGTGGACAAAAGCAAAAGAAATGTTTAGTTTTGGGGTCTGTGGGGCTAAAATGTCATCAAATGGATGTCCGTGGCTCAAATTCTGAATACATAGTGGGCCCTGGTATCAAAAAGGTTGAAAACCATTGATCTAAAAGTTAAAGTCCTAAAAAGACAAAAAAGTGCCTGCGCAGACTGGTAGCCAAAGTGTAGATGAATTATTAGGACGCAGAGAGGCTTTATTCTGTGGTAGCAAAGAAATCTATACACTATGGTATTGATTACTGTAGCCTTCTAGAGAAGATCTGAGAAGAGCATGGGTTCCCCCCTACATACAGTACAACTAAGGAAAGGCTTTGTAGTTCTGCATGTACCAAATGGCTGCTATCTCTCTCTTGCGCTCTCTTGTAAAATACCTGTGATACCTTCACTTTATATTTAGGTTTAGTTATACAGCACTTCATCATCTTCATCTGTTGCACTACTGTTACTTGTTGCTCTATTGTTTGTATCATTGTCCTTTTGTACTGTGGATGAGTGGGAAACGATATATCATCCCTCTATATCAGTGGTTTTCAACCAGTGGTCCAGGGACCAGGTTGTCCCCAGGCTAAATGATGGACAGTTGGTTAACCACATGTAACTCTTTAGGAACGTAAACATGAAACCAAATGAACTCAAAATGGCGCTAGTTTCTCTCCCGTGTAAAATAAAATAATGAAGTTTGAATCCTAGCCATGATGTTCTGTTTACTTACTCATAAGTAACATAAAAACATATCTGTGTCCTACTAAATAATCTGCACTTTCGCTACCAGTGTGTTCGACCACTGTTTTTGTATTTTTTTAAGAATTTAACTCTTAGACCCAAACTACAATCCCACAAGACGATTGTTAGTTTCTGAAATTGGAAATTGGCACGTTACCCCTTTAAAGATTCATTCTCTGTGTACACTGTTCCAACTGTCTTACAGCAAGTGTGTAACCACAACATCACTCCCAGAAATGGAGATCATTTGATATTCTAATGGTGCGCAAGACTCGTGATGACTAACCACAAAAACCATAACCCTATTCTTGGCATGCATGTCATAAAATAAATACAGCAAATGTCAGACGAGACAGATCTAGTGGTGCACTGCATGGAGATAGCTCTTTTGAAATACCACATAGAGCACCATTTAAACAAAAAGAATATCATGGATAAGTTGGTTTATTTCCACAATTCCATTCAAAAACATGAACTTTCATTAATTATAGATTCAGTGCACACATTGTAAATGGTTTATTTGTTTATTTTTTACCCAATTTTGGCTTAAATCCCACCAAAGCAGGATAAAATATGAGACCACTAAAAATGTTTTATTCAAGTGTTTTGCCATGTCCAGTCTCCAAGCCATGCTATCGGGTGGTGTTAATCCACTGAATGCCTTCGGAATGCCTTTAAATGCTGTACAACGGCCTCGAAATATGTGAAAAAATATATACTTGTAAAAAAAAAAAAAAAAAAAAAGCCACACGGTGGCGCTATAAACTAATATTTTGTGTGTGCCTTGGTGCTCTCCTCTGCCTCCTTTAGTGTTCAGTGCTCTGGGAAATGTCACTTTTAGGGCAGTGACGTAGGTATGATACAGTCTGGAACCCCCTCCTCTGGTGTTCCACTACAGTATGTGCTGAGACCTGGGCACAGAAGCACAGATGCACGATAGTATAACCATACAGACGAGGTTTAAATTTGGCGAAGTGTCCCATTAACAGTGGTTTCAACACAGCCATCTCCCTCCCTGCATGGTGCTGCCAGGTCTGAATACTTAATTGGCTTTCTTCCACTCTTACATTAAGCAGTCTACAGCAGTGTCTCAGGGATAGAGTTAGAGATGTGTCCCTGAGCAAGACACTTAACACCCTAATTACTCCTGATGTGCCAGTTGGTACGTTGCATGGTTTCTACCGCCATCGGTGTGTGAGTAACTAGAAGGCTTGACCCAAATAATTCTCAGCCTTGTGTACTGAAAGAGTTGCGCTGTCCAAACTCCATTCATTCAAATATTGGAAATGTCCCTCTTTTTGTC
Organism: Benthosema pterotum; assembly: GCA_039105355.1. NCBI lineage: Eukaryota > Metazoa > Chordata > Actinopteri > Myctophiformes > Myctophidae > Benthosema > Benthosema pterotum. The sequence continues at coordinate 39,899,929 of CM076977.1, forward strand.
CCTCTTTCAGGCAGCGACAGCCCTCCCGAGAGCTCAGTTTTCTGACCCCTTAATGTCACAACATTTCAAGTATTATTTGGGCCGAGCTTGATGTATCCGGTGAATGTGATGCACACAATCCATCTAAAGTGGCCCGGATTATTGCGCAATTAAAAAGCCCTGTTTTTTTTTTACCATTTACAAACCTCCCTCGCAAGGGAGAACGCGTTCGACCAGGAGGTCTTGTCTTGCAAGCCAGCTGACCGCATGATTGAGGTGTGTAGCCGCAGCAATGTTCTCCACCATCTCCCTGGGGGAACCAACCGGGGGCAAGCTTCCGGAGGTCAACCGTTTGACGACTCAAATATTAAAAACATATATCAGCACCCCCATCATCATCTCAGGACGTTGTGACAGTGGAGCAGCGTCAAAGACAGCTTCGAAAAACACATCAAGGGCTGGTTATATCAGCGTGGTGGCTCAAACCATTAAAACTAAGGGGAGATAGAGGCGACATAGACAATATGATATTAAATATTAACAACATTTTTAAATTGAGTGGTGTTTCTGCCTGCAAGGTTAAAGATAGCAGGCGTTGTGGTTGTACAGTTTCCTTTTTCCAACTTGGTAACTTTTTACTGTATAGTGTTATCATGCCGAAGCCCCCGGGACCGTAAGTCAGTCCCAACGAGGGGAACATCTTGACGTAATTATCTAAACTCAGTCATGGCTTGCTGGGCCAATACTGGGGGAAATCAATCCTTTTCACCGCCACTGTCTCCCAACTGGCAGATCTCCAGTGATGTGGGGCTGGCTGGCACAAAGGCCTTTGTTTTGGAATGATGGCAGGCAGCAGAAGTGAAGTGCACACAGCAGTCTCATCCGCTGCTCACTTACGGGTTTCGTTTCTATAAAACCACAGAACTGAGTCAGAGAGGGATCTTTAAATAAGTCTAGCCTATGAGCTCCTTTAATCACGGGATCAATTACTAAGGACCTCGGGGGAGGGCCAATCATTTTGTCGGATATTGGGAAGAGCTTTTGAACATGCGTTTTGGCGCGCCGCTCATCTCAATCAAACATTTTGTTCGATAATTAGAAACAGAGGGCTGGAGATGTGGCTCTTTTAGGAAAAAAAACAGGAGAAACATCCAATATAGCTTCTCAATCAAAGTTCAGAGAGAAAAACTAATCAAAGAAATTCTTCATCCCACTTATTTGTCCCGACGGAGGGATGCTGCACTCCACAACACACTCTCTCCTTGCATAATCGGATCACAGTTAGGGGAATATTAAAAAAAAAAAAAAACATCTCACTTGAATTGTGTGGAATAGTCTGGTCTCCTGTGTTATACAGTGCTATACTTTCTTGCATTATTAAACCATAAATCCTTTTTGTGGCACACTACTGAAACATCTCAATCTCCAGCTGTACCATTTTATTATTGCAATAAAACCCCCATCATGGTCCTTAAAAAGCGAAAAACCCCTCCGCATCGCACCGCTCATCGACATGGCACAAAGGTTTTTGCATTTGCTAGGATGGTAGTACGACATAAACGCTCGGATTTGCCAAATTGCACAAATTTATTTTTACACGTCGGATCCAAAGCCACCCATCTGCCAGGCTAGGATAATTATCGTTATGCATTTCAAGTCAGTCCATTAACACGCACAAATGCCAGTACAGCAGTATATGGGCAAGTGACAGTACGTGTCTCTCTCTCGTGACACCCCCACAGCCCACTACCAGATTCAGAATAAGGTTGACGTGGCGTGTCATGGTGGTTGCTAGGGCCGAGCTTACCAACACTTGCCTTCACACTACCACAGGCTGTTCAGAAAATATTCTGCCAAGGTTCTAGGGTTATTATCCTGCCATCAAATGCCTTTGCATATTGTACAGTTAATATAAAACACGTTGCACCTTTTTTTTTCTTCCTGTGGTGCCTTTAGATCAGTGGTTTTCAACCTGTGTCATCCCAGGGCCCACCATTTATTCAGCATTTGAGCCACAGACCACCAATCGAGGATATTTTTAGACCCACAGACCCCAAAACTAAGTAGTATTTTCCTGTTAATGGTGGGGGCGGCAGTGACTCTCCCCAGGTCGGACCCGGGTTCCCCCAGAGTTAGTGTCGATGTGTCCCTGTGTGAGACACTTAACCCCTAATTGCTCCTGGTGCTGGTCGGTACCTTGCATGGTTTCTCCCGCCATTGGTGTGTGAATGGTTGAATGTGATAAATGGAATCTACTATCTATGTAAAGCGCCTTGGATAAAGGGGCTATATAAGTGCACCATGTTCTGTGTTACCATGTTTTTTTTTTGTCCAATGTATTTTATTTACTGTAAGTTCATAAAGCTAACATGAGTATAACTAAATGCATTTTAAATAACATCAAATGTAACCTTTTTCCCAATTTACTCCAATTCCAAAGTTTCAAAAGTAGCAAAGATAATTCAAACTAGCAAATCATATAACAAAATAGCTCAAAATGTGTCGCATTGTCATGCTTTTTTGAGCTCATGGATTGTCTGTTTTTTGGATAGCTAGGATCATAGGTAAACCATGACCTAATCAATGACCACTTGTTGCACCTGGGACGTACAGTGGTGACCAGTTGAGATTATGACTTGTGGTACCAATGTGGTAGGTATCTGGTAGCATCAGAAAAGGTGGTACCACAAAGTTCCATCACCAGGAGATGGCAGCAGTTAGCTAATATCCCAACATTATGGTCACACTGTGGAGCCAATGAGATCCTGATTGGTTGAAAGAGTGCAGACGGATGCAACACTAAACGTGTCCTTCATTGCAGGCTATCCTCGCTACACCGTCATCGGGGACCACACCACCGGTGAGCACCACCTGCGGATCCAACGGGTGGAGCTGGCCGACGACGCAGAGTTTGAGTGCCAGGCCATCCAGGCCGCCTTGAGGTCGCGACCCGCCCGCCTCACTGTGCTGGGTGAGTTCCACCATGATACGCAACGCACATACAGTACACACATACACACAACGCACGCACACCTATACTTAACTTTGCATACAGCAGTGCATTGATGACAATAATGGCGTTCCTACATTTAGTATTTACTAAGACCTTACCCGTTGTGAATATATAAATACAAAATGATGTACAGTGTAAAATAAATTAATACTTTACTTTTCCACACCCATGTGAAAAGTCAGTGCGATTGGTGCTGCCAGCGAGGAGTTATGGCGGTTTCAGACATTCATTCATTCATACAGACATTTTCTTATAGTATGGCTGCGTAATCCCATGGTTAGTGATTTATCGTAGAGCTCTGGGGTCTGAACGGCGGAGCGGGGTTGGGAAGGAGCGCTTGTTTTATCCGCCGGCTACTACTAGTAGGGCGGGGCGAAGGAAGTTTTACTGAGGTTATGGTTAGGGTTAGGTTAGGTTTAGGCATAGGTTTACTGAGGTTAAGTTTAGGGTTAGGATTAGGTTTAGGCATAGCCTAGTTTTATTGGGGTTGTGTCTTTATGGTTAGGGTTAGGTTTAGGTTTAGGCATAGGTTTACTGAGGTCAAGTTTAGGCATAGCCTAGTTTTATTGGGGTTGTGTTTAGGGTTAGGTTGGGGTTAGAGTTAGACGATGCTTTATGCGGTTACTAACCCTAAACATAACCTCAGTAAAACTATGCTTCGCCCCGCCCTACTAGTAGTAGCCGGCGGATAAAACAAGCGCTCCTTCCCAACCACGCTCCGCCGTTTAGACCCCAGAGCTCTACGATAAATCACTAACCGTAATCCCATAGGAGGGCACTTTGAGCACAAAATAGTGAAAATGGCATATTTACAGTGGAGATGTGGTGTTACGACATGGATTTCTAAAGGAGTTTGTTCCATGCAACATGTTGTGTTCAAGTTCAGGAGACCCGTTGTTTTTTAAAAGTCTATGAAGAAAATTAACAATTTACTTCTGGGCTGGGAGAAAAGTCATCAAAGTGTGTGGGACTGCGGAGCTCTATAAAGGTAGCCTATAATAACGGAGGGGTACTGGAGCACCTGTTGGTGTTTTATTGAAAAATAGCAGGTGTACACGCCTCAGTGCTTTATGAGGAGCACATCTTCGAATATATATTCTTTCAGAGAAAATGTTTTGCGGAAACAAATAGGTTAAACTGCCGTGTAAACACTGTCTCTCAAAGGAAAAAAGAAGGATTAAATTATATGTATCCATGATTTGTATGTACAACAGCAGAAGGAAAAAAATAATAATAATAATTGCGTGTAGCGTTTAGTCGTCTGTCTGGCAGATGGAGTGTGGGGCGTCATTCAAGTTTCTCATGCGCGTATGTTTCACTCGCCCACTTTTAATTTCCTTTCCCTGGGGGCGTGCGCGGCCTCCATTTTCATTATTAAGCCTGAGAGGTTATACTGGTTCTTAATTAAACTTTATTGGGTTATCATTCAGCGTTGCCAGTTCTGCCTTATTGAGCAGCCATTAGTACAATCACTGGCTCACTGTGCTCTGCTTCCGGCACACTTTCTTTCTTTTTTTTCCCTCCTTTTTTTCTCCTTTTTATCTTTTTTTTTCAGATACCACCAATGTTGTTTTTTTAACAGCAGATATTTGATTTAGTTTTTGTCGTAGTCGTAGACTTTTGAGGAAAATGTCAATTTGTTCGTTTTTCTTCTAGCCTTTATCAATCGTATCAAGAGACGCGGGAAATGGGAGGGGAGGGATGTGCGGCAAAGGTCGTTGTGAATGGGACTTGAACATGCGGCACGCTGTCTAAATCTGCAGTTGATCAAATCCCCCCCCCCCCCCCCCCCCCCCCACACACACACACACACACACACACACGCACAGAAATCGAACGTGATCTTTAATCTGTCCGTCTGGCACACACATGTACACACACATATATGCAGGCGCACACACACACACACAAACAGAGAGAGACAAGAGGCGGATATAACATTTCCCATTTGCGGGGGGGCAGAAAATCGGCGGCTTCATACCATTTTCAGTTACAGGACTTTTATTAGGCAAGTAAAGCATCAATAATAACATCAGTTGTTGTTTGAAGTTGCAACAGACACGCAGCATGCATAAAGCTAAAGGTCTGACTCAGAGAGTTTTCTGTTTCAATGATGAAATGCTGATGGTTTAGTGGCGCCACAACTGCAGTTAGTTAGTAGCAGTAGTAGTGTTTCAAATCATTTTAAATATAAGCACTTTCATTTGAAATATCGTGGGTTGACTTGTTTTGCATGCCATCATGTTTGTTGGGGCAGTCAGGGCATTTTGGGGGGCATTGCCACCCCCCTTGCCCATGCCTAGATCCGTCCCTGCTCTGTGCTCTGGTTTCTCATCTCGTCATAACTCAATCTGTCTCCATGCCTCTCTGTGCCAGTGAGGAACGGCATCCAGGTGATTTTGATGAGCACAGAAACCCCACAGCATACACACTGATTAACACATAATTGCATTAATCAGATACAATTGCCTGTTGCCTGTTAACAATCAAGTCTTTCTCAAAACTGAGAAATAAATAAATGAACCACTTTATTTATTTATTTATTTATTTATTTATTTATTTATTTATTTATTTATTTATTTATTTATTTATTTATTTATTTATTTATTTACTTATTTACTTATTTACTTATTTACTTATTTATTTATTATAGTCTCCTTGTAGGTAGGGAATAAAGCTGTCTTACTGAAACATGTAGTCCAGGAAATGGTGTCCATGACAGACATGAGAGACTTTCTGACACATGAAGACCAGGACTGTGGTCTAAATCTTGTAAATGGACATTAAAGGTAATATTGGCACCTTTGGTGTGTACACACACTGTGTTTGTAAACATAATTCTTAAAAACAAAAACAAAATTTAACTCCACCTCACCTCCACTGTATTGGAGACTGCTGTGCTGTGAGAACACAGCCTCATCCCACACAACCCCCCCCCCCCCCCCCCCCCCCCACACACACACACACACACACACACACACACACATTAGCCATGCCTGCCCAGAGCGCGACAAATGTTTTGTTTTCATGATTTTTTGACAACAACAAAGTTCTGGACTCTGGTCTGCAGGACGAAACAAGTGTCTGTCTGCAGGGAAACAGCTGCAGCATCAAAGTAGAAGCAACGTATAGGGCGCATATGTCAAACTCAAGGCCCGGGGGCCAAATCAGCCCTGTGAATGAATTATCTTTGGCCTGCGGGATGAAATTTAATTAGTATTAGAACTGGCCCTCTGGTACATATTGCACACACCATGATAAGAAATGAATGCAACTAATTGTTTTACTTCCTCAACTCAGTCTCATTTACTTTCTCAATTAACTACTGTATGAAAGCAGCACTTGGTGAGGATCATAGAACAAAAGAAAATCCCACTCTGTGGCGCGCTATGAGCCATGAACACCTGTTATTTTTCATTAAGACTTAAAACAGTTTTTAATGCAGGCAGTTTCATCTTTACAACCATCTTGCCATTAAGAGACATTGATTTTTGAACGTTATCATAAACCGATGTTGAAACACAGACCGGTATCTTCGGCCCTCGACTTTTTTATATTTACAATTTTTATATTTTGGCCCACTCTGTATTTGGGTTTGACACCTCTGGTATAGGGGAAAAGGGCAAAAAATATTGCTGTACCCGTAAGGGGGGAGATGGGGATTCAGTGACCAAACCCCACAGGCACAAGGGAAGGAAGGAATGAAAGGAGTAGAGGGAAGGAGGGAAGGAGGGATGGAGGCAGAAGGCACGATGCGAGGGAGGGAGGCTGGGTGGTTTGTGGTGTGTATTTCACGGTAGCAGAGTATTCTCGTCATGAGCGACTGATCCGCTTATTGATCCAGCCCTAATGAAAAGTTAAACTAATGATTCACAGAGAAGGAGGTGGAAGAGGAGGAGGTATAGCAGAACGAGAGAGAGCGAGAGGGTGGGGGGTGGGGGGGTCGAGGGAGACAGATCACATCTGACAATATCTATATGCACTGGGCTGCCAAACCCCCTGCTAAACGACCAGTGATTAATTATTAATAATTAGGAAAAGCTTTTTAATGACACAGAGAGTAAGAGGGGTGGTGGGTTCTAGCTGGTCACAGGATCAAGGACAGCAGCCCAGAGGAGAGGAGGATGCGCTCCATTTAGCACAGAAGAAAGGACACTTTACTTGCTGATTGATTGATTGGAATCTGATCAATTTGAAGCATTAACCAATTCCTTTTAGTGAAGGGCTGAGCAAAGGACCACAGATGATAATTGATGGCGTTAATTACCGGTACTTGTGTTTGCAGAGCGCCTGCCAGTACTGTCTTCAGTTCGTGGTCCGTCAGTGAACGCGTTTTGGTGTGTTAGCTGTTGAAAAATAGCAGATCTACAAGCTCATATCACCCCACCGAGTGGGCTTGTAGTTTTGCTATTATTGAAAAATTGTGAAAATGTGGTGCAAATCTTTGAATACATTATTTCGGAAGCAAACACATTTTTAACTCAAATCTTTGCTTCCGGGGGATCACTAGAACAATGAGTTTTCAGATGGGGGTCCACCGGCAAATGACATATATTTCTAGGGGTCCTTCCTATGAAATATGTTAAGCATCACTGACACAGAAAGAGATTTAGAAACTAGAATCTCACGCCAGGAACTAGAACCTAGCAACGCCCTGGACATGATGCTAGTCTCTCGCAGGGACTATGACTCAGCTGGGAATCGAACCCCTGACCTCCCAGTCAAGTATCTCCCGGAGGTCTTGCCCTCTGCTCGCCCGCTCTGCTCACGCACAAGTAGGCCATGGTCTACGTGTATGCAAGTTGGCACTCGTATAGGAATGCAGTTCTAGTTCTGAGCCTGTGATTTAATTGGCACTTTGTATATGCATGCAGTGACAATGTCAATAGAGAGGTTTGTGTTTTTTCTCACAGAGCCAGCAGACTGGGTGGCCAGGCCAGCTAGTTTCTTGAACAGTCATTGAACAAAATATTTTTCAGTGATTCTCTTGGTTTTAAGGGTAATACGGGTCATTTAAGGGTTTAAGGGTAATTGCAGCATCACTTTAATCCAGGGGTTTTCAACCGGTGGTCTGGGGACCACCAGTGGTCCTTAAGAGGGTTCCAGGTGGTCCCCAGCTAAGTTGGTTAACCAGATGTAACTCCTGAGAGTGTAAAAATGAAACCAAATGGACCCTTACGGGTCCATTTGGTTTCATGTTTACACTCTCGAGTTAAAATATTCATCTTGTGAAAAAGGTTGAAAACCCCTGCTTTAATCAAAGATTAACTATGGGCAATCAAGCGATTGTATCTATATAGTCTGTCTATCGACTGGGAAAACAGACAGCAAAAGCCCTCACACAAATCCGCGCACACACGATCTGGCGCATGTGCACTGACACACACACACACACACACACACACACACACACACACACACACACACACACACACACACACACACACACACACACACACACACACACAGACTCCAAGCGGTTTCTGGTCTCATCATAACTCAATCTGTCTCTCTGTGCCAATGAGGAACTGCATCCAGGTGGTTTTGATGATTACAGAAACCCCGCCGTGTTGAGACTGATTAACACCTTGCGTTAATCAGATAACAATTGAGTTTTCACATTACACATTAGAGTAACAACCGACTGTTAGAAAACTCCACCATGTTAGGTCCTGGCGCTCTTTTTACCATGATGAGTGTTTGCACTTAACTTTTAAAAGTACATTTCACCCCCCCAAAAAGTTACTTGACACAGACATACACACATACACATTTTTAATTGAGGCGTGAAACAACTGCTTAAATCAGACTAATCAGAATAAAAATGTATTTCAGTCGCAATCTGCTGTTCCTAAAATGGAACTTCGTTTTCATTTTGTTCACAGACACATTTTCAAATGACACATGCGTGCACGCACGTGCACACACACGCACACTATTCATTGAGTATACACAGCAAGATTTGTTGCCCACTACCAAGCATTTACAGCACATTTCTACTTTTATTAAATGACTCAATGTAAATTTATCCATAGTCAAACAAAATGTAGCATTCATCTGAATCATCTGAATCAGGGCCGATCTAGGCATGGGCATGAGGGGGCAATGCCACCAAACACGATGGCATGCACACAACCCAAATTGCAAAGATATTTCAAATTAAAATGGTTGTAATTAAAATGATTTGAAACACTACTATTGCTACTAACTAACTACAATTCTAACACCACTAAACCGACAGCATTTCATCATTAAAAACAGAAAACTCTCTGACCTTTAGTTTTATGCATGCTGCGTGTCTGTTGCAACTTCAACAACAACTGATGTTATTACTGATGCTTTACTTGACTAATAAAAGTCCTGTAACCGAAAATGGTATGGGGGCGACTTCATCGCCTGTGTCGCTTCGCGCCATGGGCGATGAAGCCGCCCCTGTACCATTTTCGCCTGCCCCCTCCAAATTAGGAAATGTTACATCCGGGCCTGATCTAAATACATTATAAGAGTTGGGTGATTTCTTCCCGACAGCAAGTAACGTACAGTAATGGCAGCATTCTTCAGAAAGAAAGAAAGAAAGAAAGAAAGAAAGAAAGAAAGAAAGAAAGAAAGAAAGAAAGAAAGAAAGAAAGAAAGAAAGAAAGAAAGAAACAGGCATATAGCGTTCTCAGAATATAAGCATGGGGATTGGGGGATGACCCTTGTAGGCCAAAGGGGAGAAACAAGGTGTTGTGAATTAGTCATGAAGGTGAAGATTGGACAGTTTTTGGGCCCCAAAATACTCCTGAGGCTAATTATATCCCCTGCAAGTAAGTTGGCACGGCTCCAGAAGTCTTTCCTCTAATGTTGCCTGCGCCGTGGTCTGGGGACCACTAGATAGGAGGGAAATGGATCGCATGGCGGCTGCAGGGACAGGTTCATTTAGGCCTTCAGCTAAAACAGTTGGCCCAATGCCAGAGCCTTATAGTGGGGGAGTTGCGATATTGAGGGGTCAGAAACCAGAGCGAAGCAGCCAGTCGTCACGTGACTATACAGAGCCTCTCTGAGTCCTAACTGCAATTCGGAATACGTTGTTTTCAACAAGAACGGCACAAATAAGAGCTATTTTAGGTAGGTGTCGTATGCAGAACGACAACTGTTTTAAAGTATTGTTCAGTCACGACTACCGTCTCTGTAACGTTTATGTTGTACTATTATTAAAGAACAACTGGTTTTGAAGTCATTAAATCTGGATTAAATACCTGAGTCTGCACACTCATTTCTGCATACTCCTACTGCTACTCCTACCCCCAACAGCTGCAGCCTCGAAGACAGTCTTGCGAGACACCCCGTATCGCGACATTGTCAGCTGCCAACAGTGTGTGAATGGGGTGCTGTTGGCTCTATGCTCCTCCAGCAGTGCGAGTGCCTGGGGACATAGGAGTGAACGGGAATATCGCAACTCTCCCACTATAAAGCTCTGGTTCACCCCTAAGAGACAACTGCCTGCTCCGTGTCTCGTTGAGAGACACGGTGAGATCAAACATCGACTATCGGTGGGTTTAATATCGGTTGCGTCAGTTTTACTGGTTGCGGTCGTGGCTGGTTGCTTGTGGTCGCCCTACTTGCTTAATGGTTGCAACTCGTTTATAAGTCCAAACATAATACACACATAATACTAACCTAATGTATTTGAATGCACCACTAGACAGGAATATACTACAATATAACGCTGACTGGAATTGTACATTAAGTAGTTCATGTTAATCAAAGTTTTGAAAATTGTACTTTAGGAGCTGTTTGCGTTGCCACAGATTAACTTCCCGAAAACACAAACTTCCTCATGTCAACCTCACCAGCCAGCAAAGTATTAATAATGGAACTGAACTATACTGGTAGCCTATGTTTGCCTTGTTGCCTTTGCAATAATTAATGTGGTCACCCATGCGTGGGCGCGTCTCGATTGTCTGTCTGCAGTAGTGGAATGAGCATTCTTGAGCATTCTTTTATAAACCTTGATTTATTAGACTTTGTAAAGTCAGAAATGTTTTGTTCATAATTACGGAATTGTGTGTGTGTGTGTGTGTGTGTGTGTGTGTGTGTGTGTGTGTGTGTGTGTGTGTGTGTGTGTGTGTGTGTGTGTGTGTGTGTGTGTGTGTGTGTGTGTGTGTGTGGATAGGGAGAACAATTTGTCTCTGTTCTTTTCTTTCTTTCTCCATATGGCAGATTGTCTCGCATACATAATATACTTTATCTATATATAGGTCTGAGGACTGTGTGCATCAGAACCTACAGTACATTCCAATTATCTCTCCGTTCTCATGTACTGGCTGGAGAGAGACGTAATTGAAAAAAAAAAAAAAATGGCATTAACGGTCTAGTTCAGGGGTTTTCAACAGGTGGTCCAGGGACCACCAGTATAGTCCCAGAGAGGATTCCTTGTGGTCGCCAGGGTAAATGATGGTTGGTTAACCAGATGTAACTCTTTGAGAGCGTAAAAATGAAACCAAACGGACCCTTGTGGGTCCGTGTGTGTGCGTGCGTACGTGCGTGCATGCGCGTCTTTGTGTGTGTGTGTGTGTGTGTGTGTGTGTGTGTGTGTGTGTGTGTGTGTGTGTGTGTGTGTGTGTGTGTGTGTGTGTGTGTGTGTGTGTGTGTGAGAAGTCCAGTCCCCAAACGCATGCGCAGTACTTGTTCCGTAACATTGTGAAATCAGTCATAATCATCATCAATGTTACTAGCTGACAAACAACCACTGTGTAAGCAAGCAGTGCTTGGCTCTGCGATTGTTAACTTTTTAATTGGGGGAGACTGTAACCAACACTTGCATAGTGCAAAGTGCAATGAGTTCTGTGTGGATTCCTTCAACATGTTCTTCATGGCCTCTGCCCACGTCAGGGTCACACAGTGCACTGAGTTGAGAATAGTCATTCTAACATTCTTGCCCTGTGGTTTTAGTGGTGACGTAATGTTTCATAAGTAAAAGACTCAGTACAGTTCAGTACAGTACACTGTACTGTAGACAGTAGAAAGAAACACCCGGTCACAGCTGAAGTCATGTTGCATTGCAGTGCTCTTTGTTCATAGGAATGAATACAGTCAAACACAAAAAAATCCAATAGCAGGTTATTGGGTGCATTGAAGCAGAATGTAGCTGCGAATACCGTGCCAACAGTTGTGGTAGTATAGGCGAAAACACGCAGCATGTTTGTGAATGCATATAAAGAAAAATAAAATAAAATAAAATAAAATAAAATACACACATACGCGCATAGAAAGACGCAACCATACCAGAGGTTGTTATCATACTTTGTAAGCACTATACGTGCACACAAAAACGCACAAACTTAGCCTGATTATCTCCAGCTCAACTTCCTGAAGCTTAAGTCTGACATTGTCCGCTGTCTAAGTGATTTCAAGGGGAAGGGTTTGGTTCATACAAACCAAACCAGAGGTCGTTCACGGTCAATCACGTGGCTAATGGGCTAGCCCATTTGCTAACCAAACAAACACAGCCAATGCACGCTACTATAGCGTGAGCAAAAGAAGAAAAACATGCCGGATGGTGATGTTTATAAAATCCATCGCTGCCTTTTAAAGAAGTCAGTTATCAGTGTTGGGTGGAATTAACTGATACGCAACGTGTTTCAGTGACAGGGTTGCTGGCCAGTCAGCTGCGCCGTTCATAGACCCCAACTCCGACTATCATTGGATAATGCATTGTGGTACAGATGTATTATACATCTTGGTAAGTAAATTTTAGGTTGACAACAGGCCCGTATGTAACATTTCACAATTGGGGGGGCAGGTGAAAATGGTATTTTCGGTTACGGGACTTATTTCGGTTACTTTATTAGGCAAGTAAAGCATCAATAATAACATCAGTTGTTGCAACAGACACGCAGCACGCATAAAGCTAAAGGTCTGACTCAGAGTTTTCTGTTCAATGATGAAATGCTGTTGATGTAGTGGTGCCACAATTGTAGTTAGTTAGTAGCAGTAGTACTGTTCCAAATCATTTTAATTATAAGCACTTTAATTTGAAATATCCTTGAAATTTTGGTTTGGTGGGGCGGTCATGCAGCATTTAGGGGGGAATTGCCCCTCCATGCCCATGCCTAGATCCTCCCCTGGTTGACCATAGAAGGCCAGACGAAGAGACGCAGTACACTCAAGTGTGGGTGTCAATGGGTTTAGATCCAGGCTATAGCACAAACTCTGCTTGCTTGTGCATGCCGTGCCGCTATGACAGAACACCAACTACCCCCCACCCCCCACCCCCTTCATCGTCCTCACCTTCTGCATTATTCCCCACGGTCACATAGTGCCCTATAGACTGAATGCGGGTGGTGGTTGAGGGGGTTCTCGTCCCCCTTTTTAAGGGGCTCAGAATAGCTTTTAATATCACCATGTTAGATTCAGTGACCTAGATTAGCTATACGGAGTTGTACTACAACAATATCATGAGTTGGCAGATTCCTTTGGCCCCTTTGGCGCTCCGGCGTGCCTCATTAGGTGCAGTGCGAACGCCAACGCTGCCAGGTTTAAGGGGGACTGCAGTCCCACTTGTGCAACCTACGTACAAAAAATAACACAATGTTATGCTCACACGGTACTAGAGGAGAAAATGCTGTTACAAAATGGTACCACCAACCCACTCCCTCACCCGCATGCACTCTACTGTATACCCTCTCCTCTGCTCAATCCCACCTACCCTGCTCGTTTCTCGTCTGCAATAACAAAGACATGCTTTAAAAGGATCCCAGCCTAATAAGCCTCATGTGGATAAATACTGTACATTATACTTGTCCTATTGTCTATAACAAGAATTGAACACGTAAAACACATATGTTCTTTAGTTTAAAAATAGTTAATCTTTTCATCCCTTGCAGGGCACCATTTTACTGTGCCTGTCATAGGTATGACATCACAGGAGATTTTCTTGCCTGCGGCTCCAAATTGATTAGAAACGCCTCTGGTCTTATTACAACATCAAAGAGTCATGTCTGGAACCTCCCAGAACTTGAAACTTCCTTGTAGTTGAAGAAGTTCTGGAGAGAAAACCATTTACGACCACGACGGCCGTTTTTTCCATAACGGTCTCGACTGTTTTGCATAACGGTCGCAACCGCTTTGTGTAACCGTCGCAACCGTTTTGCATAACAGGCGCGACCGTTTTGCGTCCCAGTCACGATCTAAACACAACCTCAGTAAAGCCCATGCCTAAACCTAACCTTAACCCTCTACCGCAGTCGTGGGTTAAGTCGCGACTGATACGCAAAACGGCCGGCGGGGTCGCAAATTGATTTCACCCACTCCTGGTTCTGGAAGCACACGACGTGTTGCAACGCAACACAAATTTGCAACACAAATTTAAGGTTTTTTTTTTCCACAAAATGAGATATAGTGCTCCATTTTCGTCACCGCCAAACCCCTTATCCAATAACTTTTTTGCCTTTTTAAACTATTAAAATAAACATTTTTCAATAGTTTAAATGGCCAGTCTACGAGCTCACAATGTGTCAATAGATTGGCACGTTGAATTATTCCAAAAGATTTTTCAAAATGGTAAAAAAAAAATGATAAGGGGTTTAGGATAAGGGGTTTAGATGGTAATGAAAATGGAGCCCATAGTGTAGTGTTTTAGGCCATTGTACCATCTTCACATCCTCGCCAGTATTATGAGCGTTAACACCTCTATAGCATACCCCGACGTGAGTGAGGAGTTATTGCTTTTCAAACCTTTTCCGAATGTAATAAGTCCTTTTGCACAAATAGGAGATACAATATATCCCATCATATTTCGATAGAAAACATATTTCGATCAGGCTTTGCAGGCTGAAATACAGGGGAGTGGGTTATGTGACAAATATGCCAGTCAGTTTTTTATGAACATTTTTAGACAGTATAGCTTTACAGCAGGGGTGCCCAAAAGGTAGTGTGTGATCTACCAGTAGATCACACAGGCCATGTAGGTAGATCACAGTCCCTCAAAATGTATCTGTAACTCTTGAGAGTGTTAAAATGAAACCAAATGGACCCTTACGGGTCCATTTGGTCCATTTAAGAAACTAAACTCAACAACACAAACTGTCAACTCAAACCCCAAATACTGTTTGCAAATGTCCGTAGTAGCATATACATGAAAACCTTTCAATTCTCCCCCTCCATTTTTCATTATAAGTGCATTATTCTTAAACACTATAACAGTAAGTAACACCATCACCAACTATTTCAAAGCTCAAACTTACTAGGGGGCCTTGAAATTAATTTTCAGTAATGGAACAATCACATTTGTGATGTGTAGATCTTGTTGAGCCGGTCATTTTGAAAGTAGCTCTCAAGTAAAAAAGTGTGGGCACCCCTGCTGTATATAGCAGACAATTGGACTCGAGTCGTATTGACTCGAGTCGAGTCCAAGTCGCATTTTTGGGTGACTTGACTCGCTTGGGACTTGTAGGTAAAATACTTGAGACTCGGACTTGACTTGAGACAACCTGACTCGGCGACTCGTCCGAGTCATCGTCCGAGTCACCATTGCTGGGAGGCAACGGTGTGCAAATGAAACCAAATGAACCAGTCAGGGAGCTAACGCGACCACCTATTTGCGGGGGTCCCGACCCACGGTCTGAACCACTGACGGGAGCGGAGCGGTGGTGAACGCCATTGCCATCTAGATGTGACATTGAGGGGTCAGAAAACAGCCTAGTCAAATGAAAAATGAACGGGTGTGTTCTACAACATTAAAGTTAGTGTTGATTATCCTGTGCTAATCTAATTGTAGTAAACTAATGCTATTCTACAAATAAAGATAAAGATCAAACTTATACATGCTACAAGTAGACAGCATGAACAGGGCATTTAGGGCTGCAATGCTAAATGCCCTGACTGCCTCACCAAACATGATGGCACCACTAAACCAACAGCATTTCATCATTGAAAACAGAAAACTCTCTGAGTCAGACCTTTAGCTTCATGCATGCTGCGTGTCTGTTGCAACTTCAACAACAACCGATGTTATTATTGATGCAGACTTGCCTAACAAAAGCCCTGTAACCGAATTGGGAAATGTTACATCCGGGCCTGCTACTGTATATGGTAGAATTAGACACAGATTGAAGTGTTTAAAATGTGTCACTCCAGTATCCATTGTGCTTCCCGTTTTTCATGCGCCTGTATGATCGCCACCATCCACTTTCCTATACCTCGAACCACCAGACCCCCATTACCAGGCCTGTCTCTTCTCCTCCTGCCTCAAACAAGACCCCCTACCACTCATTACCTCTCTCTTGTTTCCTGTTGCCTCTAACAAGACCACCGACCCAGCCGCTACGTCTCTGTCTCCTCCCGCCGAGGTGATTTCCAGAGCCCACCACTCATCGCTCATAGCTGTAGATCGAGGGAAGCTTGCGGGAGACACTTATCTCTGTCTCTTTCGTTTTCTTTTGTCCCATCTCCTTCTAAGCATCCCACTGTGTGTGTGTGTGTGTGTGCGTGTGTGCGTGTGTGCGTGCGTGCGTGCGTGCGTGCATTGACCAGATACAGACTCGGTGAATCCAGCCTTGCAATAGAGACACACACCGCCACAGACAAGCCCCGCTCCCATATAAGACAGACTATGCACCCACTGCACACACAATGTGGTGGAATCGAGGCTACACTGGCTAACCACCGGCCCACTATACACCAGTGGTTTTCAACCTTTTTCCGTACCAGGGCACACTATTCTGCAGTTGAGCCCCGGACCACCATTTGAGGATATTTTAGCCCCACAGACCCCCAAAACTAAAAGATTTCTTTTGCTTTTGTCCACAATTCCAGTCTGGATTTGTACAGACTTTGGGCTGATTCGGATGGCATTTTTTTTTATTCTTGAGAGTGTAAACATTTTTTAAGCTCTCAAAGAGTTACGTCTGGTTAACCAACTTCCATCATCTAACTGGGGACGACTGGGAATCCTCAGGTCCCTGAGAGGGTTGGGGGGATCCCAAGCATTATTAGCATTAGTTAATTGGGGATTAGATGCAATCTCCAATTACATCTAAATGTAATATAACATGGCAGACTTAAAGGTAACAGGGGCAACTTTTGGGCCAAACATCAGCAGAGAAGTGGTACCACCCTGGTGCCTCAGGAGCAGTCAGATGGTAACATTGACAATCTCAAGTACTAATAGCTATATTCCCTTTTGCCTGTTGCTTCTACTTTGATGCTGAGCTTTTTCCCTGCAAACAGCCACCTGCTTTTTCCTGCAGACGGTCCAGAACTTTGTTGTTTTCAACAAAACGAAAACATTCGTGGGGCTCAGGGAAGGCGGTGTGAGAGGAGGAGGGGGGTTGTGTGGGGCGAAGCAGTGTTTTAGCCAATCACAGCACAGCAGTCTCCAGTAGATTCATAATTAGCCAATAGAGTGGAGGTGAGGTGGAGTTAGATTCTGTTTTCAAACAAATCTGTTTACCAGTGTTTGTACACACTAAAGTTGCCAATATTATCTTTAATTTAACAAAAAATATATTTTCTTAAAGGATTTCTTGGAGTTGCATCTTGTGCAAGTCACACGTTGATGTGTGCACCAGACCATGAGGTAATTTGATTTCACATGTTTATGCTCTAAAGCTAGTCTAAGCAGAACCCCTACTGGCCAGTAGTCACAGTCACATTTCAAATAAACCAATCCTGGCCCTCAGCATGCAGCCTAGGGATGCCAGTAGTACGTAATGGAATTGGATCGCCTCAGCAGATTTCTGACGACGTTTTCTCTCCCCATCAAACCGTACAGCTCCAAGACATGATGGCAGCCATGGCCATAAACCCCCACAGTGCTTCCCCCTAGCCGTACCGTCCTGTACGCCTCGGTGCGAGAGAGAGAGAAATGGTGAAGTCAGACGTATTGGGTTTCAGTGAGATCATTTACTTTTAGTGCATAATCAAAGATATCCATAAACGAGACTGAGGCTTATCGATGTGTAATTAACCCAACAGTGTGATGCAGTATGTCTGTCGCCTAGTGAGAAGGAAAGGGGGTCCAGATAGAAATGCTCCAGGGTTATAAAGCTGCCTTCTGGTCCCGCGAGACGTTTCAATTCACCCAGAAAGACCTCCAACAAGGCTGCCGAGGCTGAAACCCGACGAACTTGCAGAGTTGCCAGGTCTGCCATTTAACATGCAACGCCACCATCATGCGTGTGCAGACGTAAAGTATGTATCGCTGTGGATGTGTGTATTATTGGCACCATTAATTCAGTGTGCCACACCAAACAAAACATAGCTATATATCTATTTAGATTCTTGGCTAAAAAGTTGCCTCTATTACCATTGGGTTTGCCCATATAAGAGCCAAAGAGAGGCCGTTGTAGATCTGCAGTCTTTCGGTGCATAGGCATCACAGTGTGGCTTGCTCTATGCTGCTGCGCCTGAGGTGTGTTGCCTAAACCAGGCCAGTGCCATCATACTGCACACACACACACACACACACACACACACACTGACCCTGGCTTCTTATGAGTGCAAGGAAAAGGCAGAAAATGCAATTTGGAGTTGAATGAACAACACAGAGAGAGCTCTCCCTTCACGAGGAGCTGGGAAGATGTCTTTTTTTTTTTTTTTTTTTTTTTTTTTTTTTTTGCGGGGGCCTCGGCGGCTGGCTGGCGTTTGTAGTGGCGCGCTTCGGTTCAACGTGACCTGAACAACAATAAGGCTCCCAACCAACTCGCCGCCTCCCCGTCTTATTTCGGAACAATGCCTGGCGCCGAGGCCCGCCCGCCTGCCGCGCCGGCGACAGCTTGCAGAGTTTGTGATAGATAGACGGACGGGGGAAAAGAATAAATAACAGAAGACCAAAGCGAATAGAGAAAAAGAAACCAAAAAAAAAAAATGCCCTGCCTGCGTGGGTGTATATACAAGAAACACAGTGGTTTAGTGGGCCAAATCACAGAGACACTCTTCAGGTGCTGTCACCTATGCCTGTCTGAAAGCTGCAGGATCCTATGACATCTACCAACGCGGTCCATACTCTCGCAAAAATACCATACCATGCACATTCCCATGCATTGCTTCCATACCTTGCATTGTAAGAGTCCATCCGTCTATCCGCTCCATGCAATTTTGCTTCAATTCTAAGGAGCTTTATCGGCATGAGGAAACACTTACAGGTTTTCAACCTTTTTGATACTCGGGCATTTTTTCACAAGCAGACCAATAATTACTTGCAGTCTCTTTAGGGCAAATGACAACATGTTTTCCTCAAGACTACAGGTAGACCAGATTTAAGGTCTGGTTAAATGTAGCAGGGCACAAGGTCGGTATTTACCGATCTTCCCTCATCACAACTGTTCACAAATATTGCTGCTGTGTTTGCAAATTGTTGTATTTCTGCCAGCAAGTATGGGAGTCTTTCATCATTGGCCATACAGTAGTTACAAATGCTGTGTGTGTTTGTATGTGTGGTCTGTGGGCTCAAATGCTGAATAAATAGTGGGCCCTCGTATGAAAAAGGCTGAAAACCACTGCATTAGTCCATCTATATGTGGCTTTACATGTAGTTTAGAGTTAGCTAGTGTGCTGCCAGAATAACGAGCCGCCTGACTAATGACACAGCATGCACCCCTCACACCTGCACTCATGTCTGTGTGCGTATACAACACCTAATATGTGAAATAGGAGGATAATTGTATCCACAGTGTAGAGGGTGTTGAGTGGAGCAGCAGCGGCAGGGCCAATGAGCAGCCAGAACGTCCATGTAATTAAAGAGGAGCGATCAATCCAACGCGCTGACCAACACTACTATACTTATGCCAGATCCATCATATGGAGGTGTGCAGCAAAGTGCTAATTTAGAGTCACTATAGTGAGCTGCCGAGTTTGCAAACTAATTTGCAAATTATGGTGACCGGATATACAGTAACTGTCAAAACTCTGTCAGTCAGTCGTAACTTAGGGTTGATGTCAGTGGCGTTTCTAAGCAATTTGGAGCCCTAGGCAAGATTTCTTCTGGAGCCCCCCTTACCAGGGAAAATCTCCTGTAAAATGGCACCCCCAAGGGATAAAATTATGAACTATTTTTAAACTAAAGAACATATTACAGGGGTCGACATTATAATTGGCCCGATGGCCCGAAACAGGTTTGAAAACACGTGCGGACCACCAGATGGCGCCCTATACTGGCCCGATGGGGCCAGTGGTAAAATGCCCTCGTTGGTGCGCCCACACCTTTGTTGTACAAAGTGTTGGTGTTTATTAGCACAAAAAATATTTTAGGCATTCTGCATTGTATAAGGGTCAGCTTGCTGAATGGTCTACTGGTTTTGACCCCCATGAAAAGAGTGCTGTTAACTTGAATGCATTTAATGCATTAATAAATGGTGGTCTTTTTTGCAGACTATGGGGATCGATTACCTGGGCCAGTGGTTACAGTTGTGGGGCCAGTGATTCAAATTTCCCTTAATGTCTACCCCTGTATTATATGTGTTTTAAATGTTCAGCTCCAGTTATAGAGGATATGCAATGTATTCATCTATATTAGTCTTATAAACCTGGGATCCTTTTAAAACATGTCTGGTGGTCGCCCCCCGCCCCACCCTCATGCCGCCCTAGGCAACTGCCTACTCTGCTTAATGGCAAAAATGCCCCTGGTTGATGTGAAGAGGCCAGAACTGGCTTGTTCGAAATGTGACCAACAAACAGTCGCAACCGTTTTGCATAAGAGTCGACCGTTTTCCCTGCTAACCCTAACCCTGCACTGGAGGTTCCAAACATAGGGCTACATAATTAACCACTGCATGACAGCGCTGCTTTTTTTTCTCCCTTGCAATATACATTAACTAAAGCGAGTTATATAGGAAATAATTATTCACTAGAGTGACGAGAGGTCTGTTAATGTGTTAAAATGCCCTAAAATGCATTAATTTTGCCAATTTAACTGCAAATGTTCGATCTGCTGTCAATAGGGCTAGATGGCTAGAGTGGTTTGTCTGGAACCAGAATCCCTCCTTACTCGCGTCTCTGTTCAGCTGTAGCATTGGGAGTCAACGGGAGTGTCAGTACTCTCCCTTATAGAACTCTCTATACAGTACGTGTCAATTTGTGTAGAAGAGAAGACCAGGGATGATTTTATCCACAGTTGAGAAGAGCAGCAGCAGCAGAGGCAGGAGTCCTGTAGGCTAATTAAAAGGAGCGATCAATCCGACGCGCTGACCAACCGCACTACTTACGCCACATCCATCGTATGGCTGTGTGCGGGCAAAGTGCTAATTTAGAGCCATTAGGGGACTGCCGAGTTTGCAAACAGCTCGGTAATTATGATGGCTGGCTTGAGTTCGAAGCCTTAAGACTTTTTGTATCGCTGCCTGTCAGAAGTCGGGTTGCAGTAGTTGCAGCAGCCGGGGTGACGTCGTGCAACATCTCCCGGCAGAGTAAGAACGATCTCTTTAGTTCTGCTCAACTTTGTTTGCCCTGGATCACATTAATATTCATAGCAGGAGGCGGCCTGGGCCGTTGCCCAGGCCCTTCCTCGCAGGGGCCGCGGTTGCTTCTAGAACAGGCAGAAGGCCATTTCCCATGAGGGGAAAAAACTAAAAGATGCACTTGCTGAGTTAGCTATCAGAAATACTTTTTTTTTTGCTTTTATGCTTGAAGAGAGGCAAATATCTAGCGCCCCAGCCGACCAAGTCTGCCAGGAAGAAAAAGAAAGGCTGCCATGTGCGCGGTAACATGGTCAATTGCTTTCTCAGAACTGCCATTTTTGTTTTGTTTTGATGCGGGGACTCGCTCTTTTCATCTCTAGACAATGAAAGTTTGCAAAGGGCATCTTGCTTTTCCGTGACAAGCGCGTTGTAAACCTGTGAGAATTGCCACTCCGCCGGCAGCCGCCACCTTTCCGCCAGACAGAGATGGCGTGACACGCGGATGAGATGAGGAGACGGAGCGAGCGAAGGGAGGGAGGGAGGGAGGGAGGTCTGTCTGCGCGGATATGGAGGGAGGCAACCAGGCGCGTCGCTCTTTTGCACGCTTTGTCGCATGCTGCCGGTGGGCAACCCTCCAGAGACCACCGCCACCGACTGAAATACGGCGACATGGAAGAGCCCACGTACATCTGCATAAATCTACAGTTACAACCAACAGCCGCTCTCTGTCCTACCGTCCACGGGTGTATTAAATATCAACCTTACGCCACACATCCACCCCCGTCCACCCACCCATCACCCACCACCATTATTTTCTCCTCCTCCAGAAGGAAAGCGTATTGCTGATTTAAAACCAGACAATTAAGTGTATTACGGGTCAAACCCAAGCCAAGGAGAGAGAGCTGTTGAGACAGAGTGTGGGTGTTATAAACTATAAGATCTCAACAAGTCATTGGCTGCTTCACTTCTTCTTGGCCTCCACAGCGCAGTTTGGACAGGAGACCTTGATGATGTGAAGAGGGGAAGAGAGAGAAGAACGCATTTAAACGAGCATTCAGTGGTTTGGCTGATCTAGAAAACCCTCGGTCCTCCCCCCAGGGGCGAATGCCCCCCTAAAAGCCCTATAAAGCCCTATAAAAGTGCCTACATTTAAAATGATTTGAAACACTACTACTGCTACTAACTAACCACAGCTGTTTCACCACTAAACCAACAGCATTTCATCATTCCAAACAGAAAACTCTCTGAGTCAGACCTTTAGCTTTATGCATGCTGTGTGTCTGTTGCAACTTCAAGGATGAGCCAAAAAAGAAGGATAAAAAAAGAAGGATAAACAATAAAATAAAATAATATTTGAATGAAGTGAAATCACTCACTATACCTTTAATTAAAGGGGAATTCCACCCAATTCAACATTTTACTGTGTCTTTTATATACCTTAGAGAGTGGGATAGTGTGAACATAATAAAAAGTCCACCCATTCTGTGTTTCCTAGAAATAGAGGATATGATGGATATAAAATCATTCACATGGTGAAACACAACTTGATCAAGTTGTTTTTCACCATGTGAATGATTTTTTCTTTTCCTTTTTTTTTCTGAAATCGTACAAAAAGTTGATTCGCATTTGTATCATGAAAATTTTGAAATTGGGTGAAATCCCCCTGTAACCGGCTCATGAATTCACTTTTGCCATTTATGACAAGATCTAGTCACTGACAGACAAACACCACCCCCTCCTCTCTTTCATAGGGTTTTCCACCACTCATCCCAGTATAGGTGCCAACATCAGTCACATGCTGTTATTCTCTCTCAGAGACGACGCCAATCACTGATTTATTTATTTATTTTTTTTGCAGCCAATTTGTCCCATCATGGGGGAAAATAAATAAATAAATCAAATAAAATAAAAATAGGTGCTTTTTACATATGCCTCGCATGCTTGACATTTAATTAATGTTTCAGCGTTGTGGGCGCGTGAGTGAGCAGGCGAGCGAGTCGCTGACAGCAAGCCAATAACACTGGATCTCTCCAATCAATTGTCACACTGCCGTCATTGCTCCTGACATTTTGGATTTCTCTCTCTCTCTCTCTCTCTCTCTCTCTCTCTCTGGAAAAGTCACACTGTCACCACAATCATTTGCATGTACAGTGCAGTTAATTCTATTCTTAGAGTGAGCATAAAACTAATGCAATTTTCTTGACTTGATCAGACGGATCAGTCCACTCTGTAGTGTTTGATGTACTGTACCGTGCTGACCTGAAATTCTTCTGCCTTTCTCGTTGGCTTTGAAATTTAACGAAGACCACATTAAAGAGCATGAGAACAGATACTACACCCAAACGGTTTTACTAGAGGTAAACATATGTACTGTATACAGGCCACTATGTTTTAACTGTAAAACAGGGATCATTCTTTGCAAACTAATAAGTAAGGGACAACACCTGGTTGTTTCCTAACTATTTAGTCAGTTATTATGAAACAACTCACTGGTTCGAAGGTTGTTATCCTGCGTATTATTATACATTAGTTGACAGAAATGTTACATACTGTAAAAGGCTGCTTTTATTTATCTGCAGTTGTGTAGGTCACCTTGGTCTGGGCTAGGTGGTCTGTTGTTGTTACAGTAAACAAGCACAAAACAGTAATAGGATTACTTAGAATCATCAAGAATACAGTACATAAGCCACAGATGAAACTATGCATGTACACCATAGAGTGCTGCTCTGTCTTCATAGCGTAAAATTTAAGTTAAACTAATACTGTACATACAAAATCCTGATCGGTTGCATTATTTTACTGACACTGAGTGACTTCTAGGCCGTGACACTCTTAAGAAAAACATAAACTTCCCACTTAAGGAGAACAAAGCAACGCATTAATGCTAATGAAATTCAATTAAAAGTGTAAAAGTGAATTTCTCCACCATGCCACATCACGTCAAACTCAAATTGACAGTTAAACGCCCCTGCAGAGAGGATCAGCTCTCATTAACAGCTCCAACCGTTTACAGCTAATGACCTTTATTTATAACAGCATTTGTTGAAAAAGTATACAATGTACATTTATTATGCCTTATTCCCTGTGATTGCTTTTATTAACACTTTGACTCACTAATTAGGGATTCGTTAAAACCTCATTATGAATCGGGAGGAGAGGGCCTCCTCAGCTTGCAAGGATTGCATGCCTTTAAAATGAATGAATGACAAAGGCGCATATATATATTTATTACATGGCTTGAATGAATGCTCCAATCAGAAGCCAGCGTTCTGGTCACGTGAGCAGTAACATATTACACTATAATTCACCGCTCCGCTCTTTATCTGGCCGCTCCATAATCAAGGTCCCCAAAGTGCAAACAGCTGTGCTCATATCAATCCGCGGTGTGCTTCCGCAGTTGGTTCCAGCACGCCGTTAGCGGGTCCATTTGGTTAGCTACCTATTTGGTTATTTACATGCCGTTGCCATTCAGGGGATGGATATTATAACTCTAGAGAGAGAGTTTCGTGTAAATGCAACACTTTTTGCTCCCATTTTTCATGAGATGGACTTAAAGATCTAAAATTCATTCCAGCTACACAATATTACCATTTCTCTCAAACATCCCACCTCACAGGTGTGCCACATAAGGATGCAGATCTGACATCATGAGTAGTACAAAGGTGTGCCTTAGACAATAACAGGTCTTTATTGGGGGTCTGGGGACTCTGGTGTGACCACCATTTGCCTCATGCAAATGGTGGATGCAACACATCTTCTTCGCATAGAGTTTTTCAGATTGTCAATTGTGGCCTGTGGAATGTTGGTCCACTCGACTCCTCCTCAATGGCTGTGTGAAGTTGCTGGATATTAGTGGGAACTGGTACACGCTGTCAAATGGTAATATTGTGTGTCTAAATTGTATATCCTGCTCTTTTTTCCCCCCAAATGCAATCTCTGCTCTCTTCTTCCTTCACATGGAAGGAGCAGGATATACGCTTTACGCACGAGACGGCCCCGGTTGCTTTAACCTTCTTATATTTAGGTCAAACGTACTGTTCCCAGGATCCGTGATATAAAGTAGACTAGAATTAAATCTTGATGATCGAATTCAAATCTGGCGCAATGCAAGCCAACAGAGCCGGACTTCTTCTTTTTCGTCTTTTTCCCTGCGCACTTTGAAAGTTCTCTTTTCTCTCTCTCTCTCTCTCTCTTTCTGTGTGCATATTTTATTAGCATTTGTGACAACAACTCGGGCTTCACGCACATTGATTGACAGGGCAGAGTTCGAAGGGGATTTGTTATGATTCCGACCCTGTCCGAGTGATTAGGATCAGTGTTTGGCAATATTACTTAGGAAAGTAATGTATTTACTTTACTTATGACCCATTAGAAAAAGTAATATTACTTGAATCAAAGAATAATATATTGCATATATCCGCAAAGGAATAGAGATGTACAACACAATCTCTTTAGTAACAACTTGTGACAACGTGTAGGGTAGGTCATGTGTGCAGAATGCTGCGGTGGATTAGGATCTACAAACTACAGTGCATCTCTGTTGTTATCTGTTGATAGCTTGTAAATCTGTTATGTTTTCACATCATGCAACAACAAGCTCAAAAGTAATTTGTCACGAGGGACTTTTTTTTTTGGCCGAGTAACATATTACACATTACACATGTTAGCAGAGTAATATCTTTGCTTTACCTTTGCTGGAAAAGGTAATAATATTACAGTAATATGTAATATACAGTAATATTTAATTAGTCACTTTCCAACACTGATTCTGATGCAATGTCTTCACCAATGTGTTTCTAATGGTGTCTAATAACATGTACTAAAAGACTGAAATTCAACTCACATGCGAAACAGCATAAGCTCACAGCAATCCCACAAGCTTGTTTTTTGATGCTGTTTCCTTTCCCTTCCCATGATCCCTTGCTTCGGGCGTATTCATGGAGGAAATACTTCCGCATCTGACCACCAAATTTTAGTGGTCAAATGCGGAAATAGGCGCACTTCTGGTGGTCTTCCGGATGCTTCAAAGCGCCACTGAGCAACTTGTATTGAAATGAATGGCATGGGGGCGGGGCTATCGCTCCAGTCCGCGCTCTATATTTTATAACTATGTAGAAGACCAAACATTGCAAAATTTCATAATGCTTCATGTAGCATGTGATATGTCTCAAACCACCTAGCGGGACCTATCACACGCTACATAAAGCATGATGTAAATATTGCACGTTTTGACCTGTTTTTTAATGACGTTTCCCACAGGAGTTGAATTTCAGTATTTTAGTACATGTTATCAGACACCTTTAAGAAACAAAGGGGTGAAGAACAAAGGGGTGAAGAAGTTTCATTCTTCATAACTTTCCCTTTATAGTATCGACGCAGAGAGACCACTGTTCTCCTGCCAGTCTGTCACAACGCCGGTGCAGGTGAACATGACAGATGCTGATAGCCCTTAATTTGTATCTTGCCCCAGATCTGCAGTGTAACGAGCTCTGAGGCCAATCAATAATTCACTGCTGTCTGCATGGAAAACAGGGTGATTAGCACGCGGGTATAAGTAGGAAGAGGAGCGTAATCACTCACAACTGTGTGTGTGTGTGTGTGTGTGTGTGTGTGTGTGTGTGTGTGTGTGTGTGTGTGTGTGTGTGTGTGTGTGTGTGTGTGTGTGTGTGTGTGTGTGTGTGTGTGTGTGTGTGTGTGTGTGTGTGTGTGTGTGTACGGTGGAGGGGAAGATTCAACGGCATAGATTAACCAAGCCTTGATGTACTTTGAATGGATTTGCGTCAACTTTAAAGGGGAATTCCACCCATTAATATTATATATACCTTAGAGATGTTGTGTGGACATGATGAAAAAGCCCCCCCCCCATTCTGTGTTTCCTGGAAATGGAAGTCTGAAAAAAATCATTAACGTGGTGAAACACAATTGATGACATCGAGTTGTGTTTAAACATCTGAATTACTTCATTTTCCAGAATGGCATTAAGAAAATGTAGAAGAATTGTTATTTTGACCAACGTTTTGTCAGTTTATCTCTCCTAAATTGTGGACAAAAACTTGAAAATCCTTAGTTTCCTTAGGTCCGAGAGACTAAACTCAACCTAAAATTGTGGTCCGTGGCTAAAATGCAGATATGATGGTATGAAAAAGGTTAAAAACCCCTGATCTATGTACTGTACTTGGTTCCCACACCAGCGTCGCGCACCGATAAATAGCAGATCTGCAAGCTCACAAAGTGCCTCCTCCCCTGCCACACGCTGTGCTTTTATATCTGCCGACTGTGTAACTGTCAGGCCATGGACATGGAGGTTACAGTTCCATTCAGCCCAAAGCCCTGCAGGTACCAATTGTAATTAGCTTTGTGTTATCGAGGTCATCACGGCTCTTTCTATTCAGCAAACTGTGCTGGATATTCAATATCCTTGGCTAGTACTGTATCTCCATTAATTCGCTCAAAGTTCATTTCAATTTCAATACTTTTTATTCTTTTATAACCACCTTACATAACGGCTCACCCTGATTCAGATCCTATACAGTATGTTTTTGTTCATCAGTAGCTCTTTTTTTCCCTCTATAGTGAATCTCACGTTGTTCTATTGTGCTTGTTAATGCCATTCCGAATGGGTATATATCTCTTGATATCGCTGTTGAAACATATCAGATCTACAAGCTCATAGCGTGCCACCGAGTGGTGCGCTATGAGCTTGTAGGTCTGATATTTCTTTGAATATTAACATTAACATATTTTGGGAATATTAACATTTTACAGGGACAAAAACTTTAGTTCCAGAAACTTTTTTTTTAGTTTGAGGGACAACATTTTTGTTGCAGGGACAACATTTTAGTTTCAGGAACAATATTTTAGTTCCAGGGACAATATTTTAGATTCAGGGACAATATTTTAGATTCAGGGACAATATTTTAGTTCCAGGGACAATATTTTAGTTTCAGGGACAATATTTTAGATCCAGAGACAACATTTTACTTCCAGAGACAATATTTTAGATTCAGGGACAATATCTTAGTTCCAGAGACAACATTTTACTTCCAGAGACAATATTTTACTTCCAGAGACAACACAGGGACACAATTTTAGTCCTCCATTCTGGACCTCCATTTGGCATCAGTACAGAATGCATTAAAGCTCATCCCTTGTGGCCACTGTGATTGACTGCTAACATATTCAATTCTCTCTCTCTCTCAGTTCCCCCAGAGGACCCGGTGATCAGCGGGGGTCCCGTGGTGAGCCTGAGAGCCGGGGACCCCCTGAACCTGACCTGCCACGCCGACAACGCCAAGCCGGCCGCCTCCATCATCTGGATCCGCAACGGAGAGGTCCTTAACGGGGCCATGTACTCCAAGGTAGGCATAGAGGTCTGTGTCATACCGCAGGTTTGAATCCCTTAAGGGGTGCATGGGGATGGTGGGTGGGTGGGTGGGTGGGTGCTTGTTGTGGTTGTGAGATGACATTTCAGAAGGCGGTGAACCCGATGTTACTGTTGAGAGTGTAAACATGAAACCAAATGGACCCGCGAGGGTCCATTTGGTTTCATTCTATTAGTAAATAGTACTACACTAAATAGAAGTCGGACCAGCCGAAATGTTGCGACATTGAGGGGTCAGAAAACTCAGTGCTCGGGATAGGGCTGTGTCAGCCTGAAAGAGGGACAAACTTGGGTTTGAAATGCATTGTTCTCAACGAGGGTGGTACAAATAATAGCTATTTATGTGTGCTGTTTTAAAGTATTTCACAGTGACAACTACAGTCTGTAATGTTAAGGCTGGCCTACTAGCAGTACTACAAAACAATCTAAAATAAAGCGATTCATGATCATCAAAGCTGGGTTGTTAGTGTTTATGCTAAATGATCTAAAATAAAGGGATTCATAAGCATTAAATCTGGGCTGTTGCCTGATGTTTATGCTATATTACAAAACAATCTAAAATAAAGATAAAGAAGTCTATGTACGTAGAAGAGACGCATTAGACTGATCGCATTAAGTGAACAGACTTTGCAACGGTGCAACTCTGTCTATACTCAGGGTCGACTTTTATTTGGGGCCGAGCCTTCCCGTTACCAATGCAGGACCTAGTCCAAAATATAGAAGGAGCTTAATTTCACAGATCACAAACATTATAAGTTACCAATCATTGTTGAGCAGAGTCCCAGAGCCCAGACAACATTTCCAGTGATCGCCCAATGATCATTATGAGAGGAGAAAGTGCCAGTCCCACAAACTAGAGACAGTGGTGCGCCAGATGGTGGCAACACAAATTTGTAGTTTGCCTGCATTAAAATAAACACTGGAGACAACCGTACAGGGGAGAAAAAAAGACAGTGGTTTTCAACCAGTGGTCTGGGGACCACCAGTGGTCCTTGAGAAAGTTCCAGGTGGTCCTCAACTAAGTTGGTTAACCAGATGTAACAAATGGACCCTTGCAGGTCCATTTGGTAGCCCAAGTCTATAGAAGATTAATGGTGATTTTGATTGGTAATGTTTGGTAATTGTTTGGTAATGGTTTCCAAAATCCTGCCTGGAATTGTGGACAAAACCAAAAGAAATCTTTAGTTTTGGGGGTCTGTGGGGCTAAAATGTCCTCAAATGTGGTCTGTGGCTCAAATGCTGAATAAATAGTGGGCCCTGCTATCAAAAAGGTGGAAAACCTCTGATGTAAAAGATTATAGCAACAATCAGATAAAACGACAGAAAGGTGGAAGTATTTTCCCACTCTTCCTTTCACCCAGAGTTCTCCACTTTGCCAGGGCTAAGGCATTCATCAGACGTGTCAGAGTGATTGTCTGAACCATTGTTAGGCGTTTCACTCAGTTGCACAGCCTGCTCTTCTGATTAAAATGAAACCGTGGGTGTGCCTTGTATTTTTTTTTAAACGAATTGTCTCCTTTTTGCACACAAAAAAACATCAACTCAGAAAACCAGATGGTGAGATCATGAGTGTCAGTCTTTTTTTTTTTTTTCTCCTTTTCCCCATGCCTTTTCCAGACAGTCTCTCTTGTGCGCTGCTCTCTCTCTCTCACTCTCATTCACTGCCAGGTGATTTCTTCTTCGGTGATCCAACCTATAATTAAACCTCGGTGACACGCGTATTCGTCGCACATACACGCATACAGTCTGCATTTTCTAAAAACCTTTCTTTTTTCACGGAGCGTTATAACACTCGATGACAGTTCCTTTGTGGTTTTCAAACCACAAGTTTCGTCAGGTACGAAAACCCATGTACCCTCCTCCAATAAATTGTCCTGGGAGCTACTATACGGTGTGCAAACTATTTTTCTCCTTTTTGCACGTTTGACTTTTTAGTTAAGCACCTGTAAATTTTATTAGAGATGTGCGCACTCCACCTTTGTTTCAGTTAATAAAGTTCTATCTATCACAAAATTGCTCTGGCAAGTACCAGTTTGAGTACCAGTTTTTGCTCCATACATAAAAAAAAAACAATCCAACTGACCTCCAAACTTTTCCCCGCCTGCCAATAACGACTACATGTTGAAAATGTGCTCTGAACGCCAGACCCCACCCACTCAGCTAGACCCCGCCCACTCAGTCATCTGATAAATAGAAAGATTTGATCTGTCAGCCTCAAGAAGGTGCTCCAGCCAGCCAGCCCAGGCGTGGGAGGGCTGGCCGGAACTTGGGCCGGCACCCGGGGTGCTTTCCGTGGGCTGCCTGGGACCCCCACAACATGGGAAATATTTTTTTCACATGGCCAAGCCAAATAAAGATTAAATCAATGTATAGTCTCTTGATGCTCAGTACTGGATCGTCTGCATATATTTCTGAGAGCTGCCTCTAGTGTTGTTAATTATGTCGTTTTAGAGACATTGGATATTATCATCATCCATGGTGTCCTCCTGGATGTGTACATGTGCGTGTATCTATGTGTTTGTGCATGTGTTACTGTAGCTTGATGTAGCAAAGTGTCAAACGAGCGTGCACGTGCCTGTGTGTTGGAATTGAGTAGAGGCAGAGCTAAACTATTTTAGTGACATCACATAATTTGAGAATCTGAGAGTGTCCAGTGTTCATGCGCCACCTATAAGACACAGAGATATCTTAATACAGTTCTGACTGCTTAATTAAAAAAGCAACTGTTTGGGGTGTAACAATGCCCTATTGATGGTAGCAAAAAATGGAAAAAAAATCCTGAAAAAAAAAATCATGGTGCAGTCCCTTTAAGCCACCTTCAGTTCACACGTTGGTGTGAACAGTGGTGCTGTGTTGTGTACTCTGTATCGGTGAAGCAGTGCCCCCTTGTCAGTACGCTGAACATATGGATATGGACATAGGGACAAAGCTAGGCCTTAGAGTGGAGTTGCACCACTCAAAAAGGAGCACAAAGCACAGTATGGAGCTGAGCAGTCCTGCCCCCTTGTGACGTTGCCCCTGGTCCAGAAATGGATTCCTTATTCATTTTTCTCACAGACTTGGAACACGGACGACGTTATGAAAGGGGCGGGACTGCTCAGCTCAGCTCTATAGCCTCTTTAGATCGCTAATAACGATCTTCCCTGCTTGCCTGTTGTCTTGTCCCATTTTCTGCGTTTTTTCCAGAGGAATATCGTTGATTGACATTAGGCCCATTTGAATAAAGCACTGTTTCTCAATGTCAGATGTAGGGACATCCGGGTGTATCCAATTAGCCCAGCGGCCCCAACATATAATACATGGATGGGGCATGTATTTCCAGCTTGCATCGTTGCAAGTAGGCAAGGGCCAAACAGGCAGCACTCTAGTAAGCCAAAATACCAAGAGTTAAAAGAAGCTGTACACACACTGTATGACCGATGTGTGCGGTCCTTGACCATTGGTGACCTAATGTCTTACCGATGAAGTGCTGCATGCGGCTGTCTTTTGTCCATGAAGGTGTTTTTTGTTATATTTCTTAGTGCTGTGGAGCAGTAAGTAGATTACCAGAAGGTCAACAGCAGCTCCTATCCTTGGTCTAAGTGCAGTCCAGGAGGACACATGCAGCGTTGCCCTTCATGTACTGCCAGATGTACTGTATTTATAAAACGCACATTTAACCACAACAATCCACCAAGCAATGTTCCCTCTGAGAAGCACACGGACATGCAGTGGCGTTTTTAAGTAATTTGGAGGCCCAGGCAAGATTTTCCCTGGAGAGTGTGTCGTGGTCCTCGTGGCTGTACTCAGGCCCGGATGTAACATTTCCCAATGGCGGGGGGGGGGCTTCATTGCCCGCGTCGCTTCGCGCCACGGACGATGAAACCGCACCCATACCATTTTCGGTTACAGGAGTTTTATTAGGCAAGTATACAGTATAAGCATCAATAATAACATCAGTTGTTGTTGAAGTTGCAACAGACACGCAGCATGCATAAAGCTAAAGGTCTGACTCAGAGAGTTTTCTATTTTCAATGATGAAATGCTGTTGGTTTAGTGGTGCCACGACTGTAGTTACTCAGTTGCAGTAGTAGCGTTTCAAATCATTTTAAATATAAGCACTTTAATTGAAAATATCTTAACAGATGAATGTGATAAGTAAGTACACATATGAAAATAAGTATAATCAAACAAATCGAGATTCAATAAAAACCTCACCAGCAATACTTTCTCACAAATCTCACACGCAATGCAGGCAGTCTTTTGGCCTCTCAATTTCTTCATTATCTTTATACCTTGGAGATGTTAAGCTGTTCAGGATGGAGGAGGAGGTGAAAAAAGAATTCCTCCCAGACGAAGCAGCTAATTAACTTGTTGATGACACATTAGACAATACGGCAGGCAGACAGGTAGAGTTCTCAACCACTGAGCAGCATATTATTAGCCTTTACTTAACAGTTATTAAGTCATTACTGTCATTGATGCAACAGGTTGTTTCAAAAGATTCAAAGGAACCATTTTATTATCTGTTTTACACCGGGAGCCAAAAATGAGACTAACGTTGAATTGAATACGTGGGATGTCGAGAAGGATCTTAATGTAGAAGCCTATCATATGATGATCAAAAGAGCACATCTTTAACATGAAGACGCCCCCCCCCCATTTATCAACATTGGCCAACAGTTTAAAGTGCTTTATTGAATGAATCAAATCAGTGTTTAACTCCTTAACAGATTTACCATGCGATTTGGAGTGTATTGATTATTCTGTTGTGTTTTTTCTATAAGTATAGATTAACTTGGTAATCTAACGATAGTCTGAAAAATAAGGGTTTCACATGTGGATGACACATCAATCAACTATAACCACCTAAAATCTATAACCGACGGCTAACAAAAAAAAAACCTATCACGCTTACATTTCCAACCTAAATTTTGCTTATCTAACATGCAGAGGTTACTCAAGGTAAACGCTGGACTTTTAAGAGAACCGGCATCTATTCAGTCCTAATTTGTATACCTCAATCATCTCTTTCCTTCTCTCTCTCTCTCTCTCTCTCTCTTCTCTCTCGCTCTCTCTCTCTCTCCTCTCTCTCTCTCTCTCTCCCCTCTCTCTCTCTCTCTCTCTCTCTCTCTCACACTCACACAAATGTATTCCCCTCACACACTGCAAGCGGTGATATGAAAAATTATCAATTTGTAATGTGGCCTGGGTGTTGAATGCACTGTAGCAGCTACCAAACCCCCCCCCCCCCCCCCCCCCCCCCCCCTTCAAAGATTAATGACTTCAGACAGGTGCAGAGCAAAGCAGGAAACAATCGTGGTGGTGTCAGAAGGGATATTACATTGACACATCACCTGGGCGACAGCATGTGTTTTGCTTAAGACGAGGCGAGCGCCAAAATGCACAGCTGTGAATCTATTTAGATGTAAATAGAGACGCACGTGGGCATGAAGTACGTTCCTCAACGCTAATATCGACCAGAGCTAACACGTTACCTGTGGTTAGAGCCTGACACGTGTTGACAGCCATGTGCACCGAGGCGTGCGCTTGGCGCGTCTGTCTAGACCAGGGGTTTTTTTTCCCACCAGTGGTCCTTGAGAGGGTTCCAGGTGGTCCCTAGCTAAATGATGGATAGTTGGTTGACTGGTGTAACTCTTTGAGAGCGTAAACATGAAACATGGTTTCATTTTTACAGTCTCAAGAGTTAAAATATTCATCATGTGAATTAGCCCCAAGTCTACACAACTATGCTCTATAAAACAATGTGAATATCGATAACTAGGATGAATCGCTATCGGCATGATTCTCAAAACTCTAATGATCGTAATCGGCTCATCCCTACATCCCTACTGTACATGTAATACAGACTTATTTTCCTTAAAGGTAATAAAGGAACTTTTAAACTAAAAATCAAAATAGATATATTGTTTGCCCTTTTCCCTGCCACGTTGCTTCTACTTTGATGCTGCAGCTGTTTCCGTGCAGACAGACAGTCGCTTCGTCCTGCAGATGGCCCAGAACTTTGTTGTTGTCAACAAGTCATGAAAACAAAACATTCATCCTGCTCGGGAAAGGCGGTGCTAATGTGTGATGTGGAGGTGGGGGGCATGAAGTACATTATCGACCAGAGCTAACACGTTACCTGTGGTTAGAGCCTGACACGTGTTGACAGCCTGTGCACCGAGGCGTGCGCTTGGCGCGTCTGTCTAGACCAGGGTTTTTCAACCTTTTTTACTCTAGGGACCACCATTTATTCAGCATTTGATTATGTTTTCACACCAAAGTAAAAAAAAAAAAAAAATATATATATAATATTATATATATATATATATATATATATATATATATATATATATATATATATATATATATATATATATATGGAACCTTCTCAAGGACCACTGGTGGTCTCTGGACCACCTGTTGAAAACCCCTGGTCTAGACCAGGGTTTTTTCCACCAGTGGTCCTTGAGAGGGTCCCAAGTTGTCCCCAGGCTAAATGATGGACAGTTGGTTAACCAGGTGTAACTCTTTGAGAGCGTAAACATGAAACCAAATGGATCCTTGCGGGTCCATATGTGACTAAACTCCACCCACGTTGAGTCATCTCGGGGAAATGAAGTTGTCAGTACAGGGGTCTAAACTTGATTTTCTCTTATTTTTTATTATCTGTGAAAAATGACCTGAAGCAACTTTATTAGTTGTTTCATACTAAAGCATACATGAGGTGAATGTTAGACCTTAAAACGCCGTGTAAACATGTTATAATTGAATTAATGTGAACTGTAATGACAGTTCTGACCATTATTACCTCATTCCTCCGGGCCGCGATCGGGCCGTTAGCTTAATTAGCTTAAAATGCTAACGGTTGTAATCTGATAAGTGCCTCTAGTTCTGTAAATATGCGATGCCCGCCGTCATCAACAGAACGCGGACTTCGCGTGATTTTGAGCTCAAATAACAGCCAGGTGGCATTCCACATAACCTATTAGTAGCCACGTTCTGTTAGTAAATCCATGTATAAAATATCAAAACATTGGATTCTTCTTCGTGGCGTTTTTTTAGAGCCGGAACTACGTCACTATTCTCAGAGGAAATACAGAAAGGGTTGCCATGTTGGCTTGTTGGCTTGTTTTCCGTCCATGTTAACCAACATTTTATTGGATATTATCCTCATCTGTTTCTGGTGACTACTATGTGTGATTGTATAATAATGGCAAAAAAATCACCCTAGATACATAGTATTTATAATGATAATGCATCACAATTATTGTTGTTGTTCCATTCATGCATACAAACAATGGACTGTGGGGATGGTTATCTAAAAAAAAAACGTGGAGTACCTGCAAATTGGCCAATGTACTCAATGTCCATAACAATTAAACTGTAGTAGGCTACTGTTGGCATTCCTGCACAGCATACTATTAATTATAGACATACAGTACATGTGCCTAGCAGGGTTATTATAGTTATGGCTTTTTCATTCTACTTTAGTTTTAATTGTTTTTTTTTTCCTACTAGTTTTTACTTTAAGAAAAAAGTTATCGTTTTTTCGTTAGTTTTAGTTAACTATAAAAACCCGGATGCCTAGTAGTATTTTTCAACTATACAATATTATTGGACTTTTTGGCGTTATTGGCTTACTTCTCTCCAAATACTTGGCAACAACAGAGAACAGACGGAGAGAGAAGAGAGTCAAGTTGGAGTTGGAAATACGTTCTATACAACGAGGGCGGCGCAAATAAGACAAACAACTAAAGTCTCTGGATGTTTATCTTTTATTATTACTACAAAACGATCTAAAATAAAGAGATCTAGGTGGACCGTTGCTGAGTTCAATGCATTTCTGCATAGACCTACTTTCGGTCCAGGACTTGTTCTCTTATTTGTTCCATTCTCAATACAAGTTTATACAACATACCCGCGGTAAATAATAAAAATAAGAGTCGCGTTATTTGTAGGCTTAATAAGAACCAAAGTGCAGAACATATGAACATTGACCACGTTATGTTGTTTAATAGATTACGTTTAAAACATTTTGGAACAAGAGAAGCTGTTGTTGTTGTGAACATCTGGGATAGGCTCTGGCCATTGTCACCTTCTTGAAAGTGGTACATTAACACATTGTGAACCACTAGATCAATACAACAAAAGCAAATACTAATTTAATATGCATTAACCACTGTATGAATGGACACTAGTTAAAGGGGAATTCTACCCATTTTCTGTTACTGTCAATATACCTTTTTCCTAGAAATGGAGGTCTGGGGGAAAAAAAACATTAGCATGGTGAAACACAACTTCACGACAATAGAGTTGTGTTTCACCATGTACACTTGTATAATGGTTACTATGTATAAGTATCCTTTTAAAGTAAAAATAGCCGTATAAAGGCGAAATGTATTACTATATTCATTTTAGCTACTATTATTAGGCTACTATTCAAACACCTTGACTCAACAATGCCCCCCCAGTATTGAGGAGGTGTTCTCATGCCCAAACTGTTCAACTGTTCAGCAAAGAAGAGGAAACAGCGCCCCCTCAATGCCCAGACCAAGAACTACATCTTTAAAAGCCAAATTCTCAAATTCCTGTTTCTCTGCAAGACATTACTCTATAAACCATATCTCAAAAACTGGTGGGTCAAATTGCACAACCAATATGTCAAATTGTAGCTATGACTCTCTGCTTTCACATGACATGATAAAACAAAAATGAGAATTTCCTCAAAGACTCAACCTGGGTGGTGCTGGGACACATATGGTTTCATGCTTACGCTCTCAAGAGTTAAAATATTCATCATGTGAATTAACCCCAAGTCTACACAACTAGAGAATTTAGAAGATTAATCGTCATTTTGGTCTGTAGGTTTGACTGTTTTTGTTTCCAAAATCTCGCCTGGAATGGTGGACAAAAGCAAAACAAATCTTTAGTTTTGGGGTCTGTGGGGCCAAAATGGTCATCGAATGGTGGTCCGTGGCTCAAATTCTGAATAAATAGTGGGCCCTGGTAACAAAAAGGTCGAAAACCACTGAACTAGAGGCACGATTTAGTATTTCTCCCCATGTGGAAAGCCCTTAATGGTGATTATGTTACATCCTGATGGGAAATAAAATAGGCTATGTACTGTAATGCTTATGGACAAAACGTGTTTGCCTGCTTTGTTTGCCAAATCCAACCTGAAAATTTGCACAAAAGCAAATGAAATCTTTAGTTTTGTGGTCCGTGGGGCCAAAAATGTCATCCAATGGTGGTCCGTGGATCAAATGTTGAATAAAAAGTGGCCCCCTAGTATCGAAATGGTTGAAAAACACTGCTCCATCGGATCGATCCCTATCCGCCTGAATCTGCATTATTCAACAGTTTGAACACTTTGGACATGTTTCAAACACGTTAAAAATAGTTGTACAAACTCTCAGCGTGACACAAAGTGACGTGACGTGAAAATGTGCTATTTTTGAGAAACACTGTTCTCAGCAACTAGCAAAATCCTAAGAGTTTCCTGACATAACGTCCTGTACTGGTATATATGGAATAAATTGAATCCATCCGGCTTGGTCTATTGGTCTATTGCAGTGTTTTTCAACATTTTTGATACCACAGGGCCCACTAATTATTGAGCATTTGAGCCACGGACCACCATTTGATGACATTTTAGCCCCACAGACCCTAAAACTAAAGATTTTTTTTGTACACAATTCCAGGCTGGATTTCGGAAACAAAACAGTCAAACATGCTGATCAAAATGACTACATTCTCTAGTTGTGTAGACTTGTGTAGGGCTAATTCAGATGTTGAATAAGCGTCAAGAGGCAAGAGAGAATGTATTACTGTAGAATGACCATTTTTATTTGTATGTTTGCCTGCTTTGTTTGCCAAATCCAACCTGAAATGGTTGAAAACACTGCTCTATCGGATCGATCCCTATCCGCCTGAATGTACAGTACAATATTCAACTGTTTGACATTTTTACATGTTAAAAATAGTTGTATAAACTCTCGGCGTGGCACAAAGTGACGTGACGCGTGCGCGTATGTGTGCTATTTTTGAGAAACACTGTTCTAACAACAACTACCCAAATCCTATGTCAGAGTTTTCTGACATATATATACTGTGTAATATATATATATATATATATATATATATATATATATATATATATATATATATATATATATATATATATATATATATATATATATATATATATATATATATATATATCCAAATTGGTCTATTGGTCTCTGTTGGGCCAGAGGTGCCTGTCAGGTTCAGGTTCAGGGCTGAACGGATCGGATAGCGGATGAGCACTAGTGAATAGAAGAGAATAAGAGAACGGAGATATAGAATAACGTTGTGCTGAGACCGCTCACACCCACGGCACCATAAAATGACAAGTTCCTTGACATATTAATGATACTATTCAGCATGAGCTCCCCTCAGGTGAGAGGGAAACCGCACGGAAACGCTGTGATTAAAAGAGGAAGAAAAAAAAGAAAAGAAAAGCACGACGAGAGCAGTCAAATGTGAAGATAATTGCTGCTATTACTCTTCGCACTGTCAATAGGCCTCCATTTGGCACAACTAATAATTCATATGTAATGATTTTGGCAGTTAAAATATACTATAGGCTATATCTCTTCCTGTACCCTGCTGGGATCATTGTACCGCGGGCTATAAGTGGGAGGATTGGACATTGTGTGTGTGTCCGCGCGGGCGTGTGTGCGCACGCGTGGGTGTGCGCGTGCGTGCGTGTGTGTGCGTGTGTGTGTGCGTGTGTGTGCGCGTGTGTGCGTGTGTGTGTGTGTGTGTGTGTGTGCGTGTGTGTGTGTGTACATTTGTGTGTGTGTGTGTGTGTGTGTGTGTGTGTGTGTGTGTGTGTGTGTGTGTGTGTGTGTGTGTGTGTGTGTGTGTGTGTGTGTGTGTGTGTGTGTGTGTGCGCGTGCGTGTGTGTGTGTGTGTGTCCACAAACGACTCCTATACTATGCCATGCATTTTGTGTATGTAAACTAAAAATGATCACTTGCTCATCATGTGATCCTGAAATCGGGAACATAAAAACAAAAGAAAACGTGATGGGACATCTTTATCTGCATCGATATCATATCCATATCATGATATTAGACTGCATCTTGTCTGTGATGTTGACAAGATGCTATATTGTTTTCTTTTTTCCCCTCTACGTTGCTTCTTACTTTGATGCTGCAGCTGTCTCCGTGCAGACAGACAGTCGCTTCGTCCTGCAGACGGTCCAGAACTTTGTTGTTGTCAACAGATCACGAAAACAAAACATTCATCAGGCTCAGGAAAGGCGGTGCTAATGTGTGAGGCAGCGTTTTAGCCAATCACAGAACACACAGTTTCCAGCAGATTCATAATGAACCAATAGAGCGGAGGTGAGGTGGAGTTAGATTCTGGTTTTAAACAAATATGGGGTTTGTACACACTAAAGTTGCCTCTGTTACCTTTAAAGCGAACCACGTTTCCCTGCACGCTGTTGCACCGTCCGTGATAGAAAAAAAAACAGCTCTCCTTATAGACCAAACGTTTATTGCACTTTCCTGTCACCCGGGCGTATATTCTCTCTCTCTTCCTGGACCAACAAGCAGTCAAGAGCACACATAACAGCAGCAGAAGCAGCGCACCGGCGGGGGCCATTTCTACACGCGTGTCAGGGGGGAATACATATTGTCTTTGTGGTCGGCCGCGCTGTGCTCGCTTTTCGCCCGGCCAATTTGTTCTAGTAAGTGACTCTGTGCGCCGTTACCAGGCTACCGCCACCCCTCAGCACCCGCCCCTGCCCCCCAATGCACACTGGAGTGGTGGCGAGAGCTGTTGCTGCTGTCAGGAAAAAACACGTATCTCCCATACTGAGGTTGGCAGCGGTCGGCTGTGTACAGTGATGGGCAAGTTACTGGGAAAATGTAGTAAGCTACACTACTTGTTACTCTTGAAAAAAATGTAGCTAAGCTACACTACAAGCTATCCCAGAAAATTGTAGTAATCTATACTACAAGCTACCCGACAAAAGTAGCTTGATGTAGCTTGCATCAACACTACTTCATATATATAAATATATATCTCAACTTAATGCACAACCTTCTAAATAATAATCATAATAATACAATAATATAAATAAAATAATAATAATCTAGGGGTGGGTTTGAACCTAGGATGGTGGCATGTCTAAGTTTTGGGATGTATATTAGAGGTTTTCTACCCATTAAAAATGGGCGAAACTCAAAAATGTGTGTGGGGAAAATGTAGTAAGCTACTCTCCTTGTTACTCGAAACAAGTAATGTAGCTTCACTACAAGATACTGGAAACAAGTAGTGTAGCTTCACTACAAGCTGTTCCCAGAACAAATGTAGTAAGCTACACTACAAGTTACGGGAAAATGTAGTTAAGCTATGTAGCTTAGCTACTTGTAACAAGCTACTGCCCATCACTGGCTGTGTATCAGGGTTCCAGGTGATCCCGACATAGATGGAAAGTTGGCTAGCCAAATGTAACTCTTTAAGAGTGTAAAAACGAAACCAAATGGACCCGGGTCCATTTGGTTTCGTTTTTACACTCAAGAGTTAAAATATTCATCTGAATTAGCCCAAGTCTACACAACTAGAGAATGTACTGTGGAAGATTGATGGTCATTTTGATCTATCTTTGTTTTGTTTCCCGTATCCAGCCTGGAATTGTGGACAAACGAACAAGAAATCTTTAGTTTTGGGGTCTGTGGGGATAAAATCTCATCAGATGGTGGTCTGTGGCGCAAATGCTGAATAAATAAATAGTGGGCCCTAGCTGGTATCAAAAAGGTTGAAAACCACTGGTGTAGAGCAGGTCGTCCAATGATGCATGGGAGTTGGTGGCTCGAATTCTGTCATGAATGTCGAAGTGTCCCTGGGCAAGACACAGAACACCAAACTTCCTTGCATGGTTTCCGCCACAATCGGTGTATGCATGTGTTTGTGAATGGGGTTTTTGCCCCTACACCAGCCCACTGGTGTACTTCAATGTGCACCAGTATTTACACGTACAATAG
The DNA here is from genome assembly GCA_039105355.1 of Benthosema pterotum. Lineage (NCBI taxonomy): Eukaryota > Metazoa > Chordata > Actinopteri > Myctophiformes > Myctophidae > Benthosema > Benthosema pterotum. The sequence goes on from CM076977.1 coordinate 39,941,704, forward strand.
AAATGGCAAAAAAATATATATTCACAAACGCTGCACAATGCCATGCATAGTGTGCTCAGGGTTTGGCCGTTGTTTTGGTGGCCTTGGGTTAATTTAAACGACAAACGTGATCATATCGACACACGCGACTGTAAACAATGACTACAACGGATCCATTGAAAAAAAAAAAAAAAAAACAGAAGGTCCTTCTTCATTGCCCCAGAAACATACAAGGTTGCCTCACGACGGCCGCTGCTGCGATGGCGTCTCTGTACGCTGAGCGCTGAGCGAACGAAGCCAGATGGCTCCCGCACAATGTGGGACTCTGAGGAGGATGAGCGCCGCTGCTGCTGCAAAGAAGATTGATTTCCTTTGTGGTGTATGACAAGCCAAGCACTGGAGCACACACAGCTCTACAGACACACGAGAGTAACAAATCAAAAAAAAACATATTTTCTACAATTCTTTATTTTTATTTTTCTTCGCTCGGATCAATCAGCCTTGGAGCAAGACCGCAGGCTGTACTTTCAAGGGATCTGAATTTGTTCTCTGGGGTGTGTGTGTGTGTGTGTGTGTGTGTGTGTGTGTGTGTGTGTGTGTGTGTGTGTGTGTGTGTGTGTGTGTGTGTGTGTGTGTGTGTGTGTGTGTGTGTGTGTGTGTGTGTGTGTGTGTGTGTGTGGTGTGTGTGTGTGTGTGAGAATGTTTTTGTTTTGTGTCACTGTTGAGGTGATAATCTTACTGTTCAACATGCAGTATATTCATAGGGTATACTCTTTAGTGCAGGGGTTTTCAACCTTTTTGATCCCAGGGCCCACCATTTATTCAGCATTTGAGCCACGGACCACCATTTGAGGACATTTTAGCCCCACAGACCCCAGAACTAAAGATTTATTTTGCTTCTGTCCATGACCATTAATCTTCTAACTCTTAACAGTGTAAAAATTAAACCAAATGGACCCGCCATTTGGTTTCATTTTTACGTTGTTAAGAGTTACATCTGGTTAAATTACTTCGCTGGGGACCACTTGGAACCCTCTCAAGGAGCACTGGTGGTCCCCGGACCACCTGTTGAAAACTACTGCTCTAGTTTGTGGATGCATCTATTTGTATAATACAGAACTCTATGAACGCAATCAATGTTTATTTTTAATGCTTTCATTAAACCAGTAGTGACACCGCTAAGTAGTAGCACACTCAAGTCATTAAAACTAAAACCCGAGAATAGCAAATCAATCAAAAATAATACTGTGTCTATTTTCCATCGCCAAGGGCCACACACTTTTTTTCTCACTTCAATTAGCTCAATAATAGTTTGTCAGGAGCTGTCAGAAAGGTATTTACACAATCAGGGGATAAGGAGGATAAGAAAAGAAATATATTTTTTGCATTAAATCTATACCTTGATGTTATTATTCCTTAGGGGTTGATTCCTCTTCACGATGAGCATTGTCAGGGTGTCTGTCTGTCTGTCTGTCTGTCTGTCTGTCTGTCTGTCTGTCTGTCTGTCTGTCTGTCTGTCTGTCTGTCTGTCTGTCTGTCTGTCTGTCTGTCTCCGATTATGTAGTACCCACATCATAGAGCTGCGCAGTGACGTCACCGCCCCTGTTCCAGAAACGGATTCCCCATTCATTTTTCTCATAGGCTTTTCAAAATTGATTCATATAAAGACGATTACACCGCGGACAAAGCCGATTCGGGTCGTGGCAAATCATGATGACACACATTCTTTTGGGACAATCAAATAATCTCTAATATGAAAAACGAAACAAATAGTGTCCTGCCGTTTTCTACTTCTTGCTAATTAGATATTACTAGGACCTTACCCGTTGTGAATATATAAACAACAAATAATGTACAGTGTAAATATATGAGCAACAAATAATGTACAGTGTAAAACTGTAAAGTGAATTAGCAGATCATAACAGTGTAGGTGAATTAAAGTGAATTAATAGATTATCATGTAAGTATGTAATTGCTTTAATGTGTAGTTGTGGGTAGGCTATACTTTAGGGCAGGGGTTTTCAACCTTTTTGACTCCAGGGACCACCATTTATTCAGCATTTGAACCACGGACCACCATTTGAGAACATTTTAGCCCCACAGACCCCAAAACTAAAGATTTATTTTGCTTTTGTCCATCTTCTAGTTGTGTAGACTTGGGGCTAATTCAGATGATGAATATTTTAACTCTTGACAGTGTAAAAATGAAACCAAATGGACCTGCAAGGGTCCATTTGGTTTCATTTCTACATTCTCAAGAGTTACATCTGGTTAACCAACTTAGCTGGGGACCACATGGAACCCTCTCAAGCAACTGTCCGTCATTTAGCCTCGGAGGGTGGTGAGTGTTAGTAAGCGCGCGCGCGCACACACACACACACACACACACACACACACACACACACACACACACACACACACCGTCAGTGTCGCACGCTGTGTGCTTGTGTTTCCAGGGACCACCAAACGGAACAGTGTCTAAGGGGTCCTGGATCTGTAGGCCTACATAAAGTGTGTGTCTTTCTGTCTGTTGGTGTCTGTCGCTCCCTTCACGTATAGCATAAATCCCATGGCCGCCTCCTGCTGCTCCTCCAACACCACAGTCATCATGAAGCCACAGGCAAAGGATGTGTGTGTGGGGGGGGGGATTCTCTCTAATGCAGGATGCGTGGCGATCGAGTCGCAGCTAACACACACACACGCGCGCACGCTCGTATGGAAGTCAACGATGAAGCCACTGGCAAAGGGTGTGTGTGTGGGGGGGGATTCTCTCTAATGCAGCATGGGTGGCGATCCGAGTCGCAGCTCACACACACACACACACGTGAGTGTGTAGATAAAGCTGTAGTGGACACACCACAGCACTGAGACACAATGCTCAGGCCCAGGAGGGAAATGCGAAAAAGTTGTGCTGTCTTCGCCATGCATAATGTCCTAGTGCGCCCATTCTGTCGCTTCCATGCAAGAGCCGGCTGTTGTTAGCTTGTAGAGCTGCTTGTTTTTAGCGAACACCGGCGCTGCACGATAGCAGTATAAATGTAGAATTGTCGGCTGCTACTCCAATAGCGCGGCGAGTATCAGAAGTATCAGAAGTGTATCAGAAGTGTATTCTGTGTCGATAAAACGGGCGAATTACGCCGCGAGGCAGTGCGCTGCAGTAACCACTGAGTGATTAAGGAAATGCGAGGCTGCATGGAGGATCGTCTGTCAGCGTTGTTCCCCTCGGTCGCTTGTGACGTGTGTATAGGGGCGGGGGCACTTTCCCCATATAAACTAATGGGGAAATTGTCGTGCACAAATAAATTCATTATAAATCAACGATGTGTTAATTTGAAAAAAGGGCTACGTTAGTCTCTTGCTAATATTATGCTCAATGACCGTGTGAAAAATTAGAGCTATTGGTGCAGCCAGGACGGACTTATGCCTGTTTCAGACATTCATTCATTCATTCATTCATTCATTCATTCATTCATTCATTCATTCATTCATTCATTCATTCATTCATTCATTCATTCATTCAGACGGACGGACAGACAGACATGTCGTGGATTATTATATGGATATGATAATATTGTGCTCGTTGTTATGTCTTTATATGAATCATTTTTTAAACGTCTATGAGAAAAATGAATGGGGAATCCGTTTCTGGAACAGCGGCGGTTACGTCACTATGCAGGTCTATTGGTTGGTCTCCAAGTGCTACGATAAAAAGGTAGTAATAACAATGAGTATGACGGATACCTCACCGATGTGCGGTGCTTAAAGCGTTGTGTTGTTGTGCGTACTACCAAGATGCATCATTGCCTGTGTGTTCGTTCAATGGAGTTCATGGCATGAAGAAGACCTGCACATAGAGCCGTGGTTTTCAAACCAGTGGTCCCTAAGAGCATTCCAGGTGGTCCCCAGCTAAAAGGTGGACAGGTCGTCACCAATTGGATCATTAATATAGATTTGTAACTCTTTGAGATCGTAAAATGAATTTTCCGCTCTCAAGAATTCAATCCTTTTCCGCTCTCAAGTTACATTTTAACTCAAAGTTTCAAGAATGTAACACATTCGAAAAAATGCAGTATAAATTGTTATTTTTTACCAACGTTTGCCAGTTATTTCCCTAAATAATTGTGACCAAAAGTTAGAAAATTCTGGTCAGAGAGACGGAACTCAACATCATATGTGGTCCTCCTGGCTAAAACGCAGGACAAATAGTAGGGGCCCTTGTATGAAAAAGTTGAAAACCACTGCCTAGAGGTCATATACAGTACGCTGTGCGTTCTCCCTCTCTTGCCTCGCTCAACGATCACTTTTGCCCCATCCTGTTGCAGACCCTGCTTCGTGAGAGCAAGAAGGAGAGCACTGTGAGCACGCTGTTCCTGTCCCCGTCCAACATCGAACGGGGTCAGCAATCGTCTGCAAGGCTCCAACAAGGCAGTCCCCAACGCAAGGAGCCACGTCAAACCATCGACATCCAGCGAGATATACCAACCTGTCCCCCTGTGCTGCTCTGTTTGTGTTCCGGGTTGACATAAAAAAGTGAGGATAGAAAAATGAGGACCCCAATGGTGATTGCGTTGGCACTGAGAAGTGGGACCACGCTCGTGGTGATTGCCGGACTGTGATGTTGATGATGAAGGTGTATGATGAGACACTAAGGGGCTCTGGTCCCTTAGTGTCTCGTTGTTGGCCTTTGCCAGTAAACGAGACATTAGGTCAAGTTTAACAAATCCAACCAACCATCACGTAAATAGACCTTTAGGTAAGCCCCGCCCTATTGTTCACCCTAGGACAATGAGCCGGGCTCCTTCATTCCAATGTAAATATCATGGACTTTACGTTATTTACTTTACATTACACATTATTTACTGGTTCATTTTTGGAACCAGACCTTCAAAATCTCTTCCAAATCCATCAACCAGGCATGCGGTAGAAACGTGTGTGTGTGTGTGTGTGTGTGTGGTTTGTGGGTGTGTGTGTTTTGTGTGTGTGTGTGTGTGTGTGTGTGTGTGTGTGTGTGTGTGTGTGTGGTGTGTGTGTGTGTGTGTGTGTGTGTGTGTTGGTGTTGTGTGTGTGTGTGTGTGTGGGTGTGTGTGTGTGTGTGGTGTGTGGGTGCGCGTGTGCGTGTGTGTGTTGCGTGTGTGTGTGCGCGTGCGTGCGTGCGCGTGTGTGTGGCATTTATTTATTTAAAACAACGTTTTACCATGGAGAGGTTTGTCTATCACATGTTATGCTTAGCTGTGATTGGACCATAGCAGTTTGGGGAGGGGCTCTCTAAAAGTCTATTGGCCATGCAGTGACCAGTAGTCTACAGTATGCAGACGCTGATTTGTAATCGGTTCAATATTTGGCCTATAGTACGTATAGTATAGGGGTGCATGGGGCCCAGTCAACTTTTACTGTCTGCGCCGCGTGATGAAATATCACACACACAATATCTATCCGCGATGTCTATGAAACAAACGTCCTTTTTGACTCCCTCTCTCCCATCTCTCTCCCGCCCCCCCCCCCCCCCCCCCCCCCCCCCCCCCCCCCACACACACACACACACACACACACACACATCCTTCCCTCACTCTTTCCTTTTCCCTGCAAGTGAAGTGCCATCAATCTTCCTGATGAATGACGTGCGCAGCAGCCAACCCCCCCCGCCCCCCTCCGAAAAAAATAGGCAAAGTAAAGCCCCGGCGTGCGGAACGCATCGAGGCTCAATTGCCGGGGGAATTATTTTTCGATCAGGAACCAACTCGCGGCTCTGAAACGACAAGGATTTCGCATCACTCATAGCCGCATTCAACACCATTAAGTACGACTAATAAAGCAGAAAATGCTATTTAGAAAGCAGTTACAAATGACGGCTCCTTTCTTTTCTATTGTGGACAGCACAATAGGTGTGTTCTGCTGCTGCTGCGGCTGCTGGCTGGGACAGCCCGTCACGGCTGTTAAAAAATAAGACAGAAAATTTTCATGCAGAAAGAATGGGGGCATATCAAGTGCATATACAGAGAGAGTGGAATATACCCATATGGAAATATTAATGAATTTAGTATAAGAATGCATATATAGCAGTGGTTTTCAACCATTTTGATACCAGGGCCCACTATTTATTTAGAATTTGAGCCACAAACCAACATTTGAGGACATTTTAGCCCCACAGACCCCTAAAACTAAAGATTTCTTTTCGTTTTGTTCGCAATTCCAGACTGAATTTGCGAAACAAAGCAGGCAACACGAAACACAAAACATAATCAAGATGAGCATTAATCTTCTACATTCTCTAGTTGTGTAGACTTATTAATTAAGTGGTGCTAATTCAGATGATGAATATTTTAACTCTTGAGGGTGTAAACATGAAACCAAATGGACTCTTGCGGGTCCATTTTGGTTTCATGTTTACGTTTTTCATGTTTTCATGTTTCTGCTCTCAAACCAGTGGCCGTGGGCCCAAGATGCAAATATCTTAGTAACGATTACTGTATAGTTCCCAGATTTGTATCCCCTTCCTGTAGCCCTGGTAGGTGAAATGTCCTCTGTATCCTCCACTCAGACAGTGGCGTTTCAAAGCAATTTGGAGCCACAGGCAAGATTTTTCGAAAAAATCTCCAGTGACGTCATACCTTGCACCTTAAAAATGTTGTCGTATTTTTCCCCTGAGATTTCCCCTGTGATTGAATAATGAAGTGAAACGAGACGACAATTCAGACTGAGGTCAGGCTAACCTATGACAAGCACAGTAAAATGGTGCCGCCAAGGGATAAAATTATGAACTATTTAAAAAAAAAAAAAAAAAAAAAAAACATGTCTTTTTGAATGTTCAATTTTAGTTACAGAGGACAAGTATAATGTATTTATTCATATGACGATTATTAGCCTGGGATCATTTTAAAGCATGTCTGGTGGTTGCCCCAGTACCCCCTCCCCCCCTCATGGCACCCCGGGCAAATGCCTAGTCTGCCTAATGGCAAAAAACGCCCCTGCACACAGCGCTGCATGCAAGGCCACATTAAAGCCGCTTCTGAAATTAATTGTACTGTACTTCAACCTTTTAATTCATTCCCAGCCGGGCACCGAGAATAACCGCCATGCAGGGCCGATGCCTTTGATTGCAAGGCGTTCCGCTGTGGAAAACGCCCTGTGACAAGGCTGCACAGCGTGAGCAGTGTGTGTTCTATGGAACGTACGGAGCGCTGAACAGGGGCAGCATGATGCAGGACCTGGGATGCAGTCGCATTAGTGCCTGCTAGGAACACCACGTTCACAACCAAGTGCCTTTAAGCATTTGTGTACTGAACGCGATTTGGTGTTCAAAGCATTATGTTACACTTAAGCTATTGAGCTATTTTTTGAAAAACTGTGAAAATGATGCACAAATCTAAGGATATATTCTATTTGACACCTGATTGTAGTTTCTGACACTATAGTTTCTGACTTCTAGTTTCTTTTTGTGATGCTAGTTTCTGACAGATTCTATTGTTTCAGACAGAAAAAAAAACTATGCAGCTGTGTCAGTGATGCTCAACATATATCTGAAAACATGTTCTAGGGATTCTCCAGAGTCAACGGTTTTAGTTCAAAATATTTGCTCCCGAAAGGAGATATTCAACGATTTGTATCACATTTTCACAATTTTTCAAAAAAATATCAGAGCTACAAGCTCGTATCGCGCCACTCGGTGGCGTGCACTATGAGCTTGTAGATCTGATATTTTTCAATAGCTTAAGTGTACACAAAGGGTTAAGCAAGACAACTGAAGACACTCCAGGTGGCGCTGAGCTGAGCTGCGGCTCTGTGTGGTCTCCCTGCAGAGCTGCCTGTGGTCTGTTGGCTTTGTGTTGACAGTGGAATATTAGGCAGGAAGAATGGAATATTAGGCAGGACTATTAGGCAACTGTATATGGCTTGTAAAATACTTAACGTGTTTTAGACATCCCAGTGTATTTTTATACCCCCCAAAAATTGAAGTCAGAACTTCATAATCTGAAGTATCCCAAATCTACATAACTAGAGAATGTGGAAGATTAATGGTCATTTTTGATCTGTATGTTTGCCCGTTTTGTTTTCAAAATCCAGAGCTGGTAATGTGAACAAAAAGCAAAAGCGATCTTTAGTTTTTGCGGTCTTTGGGACTAAAATGTCCTCAAATGGTGGTCCATGGCTAAAAAAGCTGAACAAATAGTGGGCCCTGGTGTCCAAAAGGTTGAAAACCACTGCGATTCGGAGATTGTGGAATAGTTGTCTGTTGGCTACAAGAGAGTAGTCTCTAAGGAACAGACAGGCTGACACACACACACACACACACACACACACACACACACACACACACACACACACACACACACACACACACACACACACACACACACACACACTGCTATAGCTCTCCGCATAATAGCATTGTGTTAGAGCAACACAATCAGCTCCTGAATGACTGTAACATGCAGGCAGGGCTATAGTCATAGTACTACCGCGGTGAATGGAGCTCAGTGCTACTTGATGTTGTATATAGCCCCACCGGTGCCTATTGTTATACAAGCAGAACAGGTGTTGTATTAATAAATGATGGAACTTTTTCAAGGCCGTCGACATAGAAGGCTCCCCTCCTCCTTGTGCTACCTGCCCCCCACAGGGGGGCAGTGTGCTAGGACGGGGTGGGTGGTAAATATTGATGATAAGCATCTGTCGGCATGCACAGGAAAGGGAGCATGAGGAGGAGAAAGGTAGTAAGACAGCACCCACCGGACACACACACACACACACACACACACACACACACACACGCGCACACGCGCACACACACACAAAATGAGAGACAATTACGTGGGAAAATGTAGTGCATGCTGAGAAGACAAGAACACGTGTACAATACATACGCACAGTACCTTTGCATGCCAGGGATACAAAAGGATGTAGCCTACGGTCGGTACTAAGGAGATAGTTGGAAGAAAAACGTTTTTGAAAGATTGCTGGAAGATTTCTCCTTCTCCCAGTTTTTCCCCCCTCACAGTGTTCCTTTTGTATAGTTTATTTCATCCCGGCGTGCGGGCTATAAGCATTTTTAAGCAGATACAGCAGAAAAACTGTGTCGTTTTATAGAATCTTGCAGGGAGGGCAACTTTATAAAACGCTCCTCCTCAGCCAAAACTTCCACTCCACAAACCCAACATGAAGCAACCAAGCGTGACCAGGCTGGGCTGCTGTACAGAAGCACTTGAATGGCAAATAATGTAGTAACTCCATGTTTGTCAGTTAAGAAAAAAAAGCATACCCTATAGCAGGGATTTTCAACCAAGGGTCCGGGGACCGCCAGTGGATCCTTATAGATCTGTAACTCCTGAGATCATACAATGATACCAGTTAAATTATATTTAACCATCTGAATTACTTCATATTCAAGAATCTACACAATTAGAAAATGTAGAAGAATTATTTTTGGCCAACATTTTGCCAGTTTATCTCTCGTAAATTGTAGACAAAAACTTGAAAATCCATGCTTTTGAGTTTGAGAGACAAAAGTCAACATCAAAGGTGGTCCGTCTGGCTAAAATCCTGAATAAATGGTGGGCCCTGGCCGGATCAAAAAGGTTGAAAACCACTGCCCTATAGCATACCCTATTACCAGCTTTCTAACTCTGAGAGTGTAGTGTTCACAGATTTGGATCCGTTTGTAAATTCTGGTGTGAAATGTTTTTTTTTTAACAGTGCACAATGTGCAGAGATTGTCCATAAGGGAGGCTTGATATTAAAGGGGAATTCCACCCATTTTCAATTATTTTTTTCTGAGAGCATACTAATGACATGAAAGTATATATATATATATATATATATATATATATATATATATATATATATATATATATATATATATATATATATATATATATATATATATATATATATATATAAATGCATTTTTCTACAGGCTTCGCCCCGTTATCATTTTAATATTTTAATGCCAGTGATTTTTTTTTTACGTCCACCTCAGCATTTCCAGCCCCACAGACAGACAGAAGTTCATGCATGGTTATCTGAACCAGAGGGAGGTGAACCAAATTAGCATCTAAATACAATATGTGTGCCAGTGGTATTACCAAATTGAGAGGGATTAAAAAAGCAGCGTTGATAGACTGCTGACTTCATGGTTGTCCCAACCAGTCCATTAGCTTCCTGTAATTTGATAGTGGGGGATCGGAGCGGAGCAGCGCGGAGGGCTGCTGTGCAGCGCAAATGTTCCTCCTAGTCGCACTGCGACTCTCCATTTACTGTTGCTCACGCCCTATAACCGATGCACTTTTAAATGGTGTAAACATGCCCACCCCTCCACGGCCCCAATTTATCTCCCATACCCCTGATGTGCCATGACAGGAATTCACGCAGTTCCCCTCACTCTCAATAAGTCCTCTAGTTTTTAAATAAATCAATCACTGCTGGGATAATTAACATTCTAAAGTGAGAGAACGAGTGCAAACTCCGCTAGTGATGTACTTCTCGAGACACTTTCTCGTCTCGAGTCCAGTCTCGAGACAAATTTTCGTTGTCTCGCCCCTCAATTGTCTTATCTTATCTAATCTTATCTCGGTCTCGGCGCTCTGCACGTCATTTGTCTCATGGTCTTGTCTCAGTCTCAGAGCTCTGGTCCAGAGCTCCACTGATTCTGAGTCTGACTTGCATTGGAGCTCTGCTCTTCTCCGTGCAATCGGCCATTACTCCACTCGACCAGCCTCTCTTCTGAAGTGGATATATAAAGAACGTTTTACCTACTCACCAAAATAAACACGTCTTTTATGTCATTAGAAAGCTTACTTACCGTAGTGTTGGCACTCTGAGCCTCCCACCACACGCATGAAATTGACTTTTTGGCCAGAACGCGATCATTTTTTCACCGGAAAAACAACCAGGATTTGCGCACTCGACCGTTATTGCCAATAGAAAACTTCCATGGGAAATATTTTTCCTTCAGTGAAAAACGATCGCGTTCTGGCCAAAAAGTCTTATTTTATCCGTGTGGTGGCGGCTCAGAGTGTTTCCACTAAGGTAAGTAGGCTTTCTAATGACACAAGACGTGTTTATTTTGGTGAGTAGGTAAAACGTTCTTTATTTATCCACTAGAGAAGAGAGGCTGGTCGGGTGGAGTAATGGCCGATTGCACGGAGAAGAGCAGAGCTCCAATGCAAGTCAGGCAGTGGAGCTCTGGACCAGAGCTAACAATCTCGGAGCTCTCAGATCTCTTTCACCAGCAAGCCCACTCGAGACGGGACAATGCAAAGGAAATGTTCTATAACCATTATGCTTGCCGAGGTGCCCATTCATAAAGACAGCTGTCTTATACAGAGTGCAGTGCTGGATGACGCATATCGCTAGCAGTCTGCAAACTGACAGTCAGTATTGTACTGTACCAGCTAAAGTCTCTGTAATGTCTTATGTTATACTACTACTACTACTACAGAAGAATCAAAAATTGGCTTTTTGGGCTCAACCTTGGCCCTGGTCTCGACCCCTCTTGGTCTTGGTCTTGTTCTCCACCCCTCCAGACCCCTCTAGTCTTGTCTTTTCCTTCTCTGATGGGACGTCTAGGGTCAGTTTGTAACAGAAAAAAAGATTGACGATTGCAGGGGTGCTTAAATGTAAGCATTCATTTATTTTCCAGAACGCCAACACATAACCAAACGTTAATATCCCTTTTCGAGATCAAATAACCCTCTCAAATAATCCCCTCTGGGTTATTTTATATGAAAGGGGAAGCTGGCCCCTAACTGATGACTGGTTCAGCCGAGGTAGGCATACAAATGTAGTCTCCTGAGCTAACAGTTTGTCTGCTCGCATTTGGCCTTGCAAGCTATCATACTTGTCTTTGTGTCGGGATTCACAATGTTGGCGCAGACTGTATTCTTTGAACACCGACGGTGTCTCTTGACAGATGAGACAAACAGCCCTTTCTTTGCATTGAATGAAAAACATTTGCGTGTCCACTGCCGGTTAAATACCTTACAGTCTGAATCATCTTTTTCTCTTTCCTAACCCTTGTTGCCATTATTCCATTCTGGGGGGATCACGCTCACCTTCTATTGCTGCAGCAAAGTGAGGTCGTTGTAGCAACTATTTTTCGTAGCGTGCCTCACAATACAATTCAAAAGAGCTTTATTGACTACTGTAAGGAAACATTTCTAGGGATTCAGTCGGGCATGCCCACTTCACCTCATTGTTCATTGTGTGGATTAGTCTCGTTTGTATAAAAAATAATGATGCGGGGGGAAATGATAATAATGCATCTCTGGTATATGTGCCAGGAATGTGTGCGGCCCCCGAGCATGCAGCAGGTAAATCCACTGCTCTATGGTCTCAAATAGGGATGTCTGTCTTTGTTGTTGAAGTTGCAACAGACACGCAGCATGCATAAAGCTAAAGGTCTGACTCAGAGAGCTTTCTATTTTTCAATGATGAAATGCTGTTGGCCCATGCCTAGATCCGCCCCTGTATGACATTGAGTATTAAAAACAATTTTAAGAATCCATGTTATTTGCGCTTTAAACATGAGGCAAACTGAACATCACTTTGCAAAGTGATCTGCACCATAGGCTATTGCCTTTATGGGGGGGAAATGCAGGGAACACGAGGTGGGTGGAAACGGCTCCTTCATGCGTGCACAATGCCATGTGGGGTGAACAGAGGAGGAAAAAAATCCATTTGTTGAGACTAATTAATGAAGAAGATGCAGATGTGCAGATTCTTTCTCTTTGTTATGGAGCTGGCTCAGCGTCGTGCTCTTGTTGCTTAATCAAGCGGTTAATGGCAAATTTATCTGAGAGAACAAGAGACAGAGAGCGAACAAGATAAAGCGCAGACAGAGAGAATTATGAAAATAAATTGGGATAGGAAGTTTGCGGATGCGGGATAGAGAAAGAAAGGCCCCCCTAATTGCATTGTATTGATGAATTATCGCCGTACCGTGTGATGTTTTCCCATTTGTAAAGAGAGAGAGAGTGAGAGAGAGGGGAAAAACTTCTAACGTTGATGCACGATCAGAGTTTTTCAGTGAAGACGCGGAAGATGCCTGCAAACAAAGCTTTGCCTTTCTGTCTGTATGTCGGTCTGCTGACAGTCTGGGGTGTATTATAAATCCTTGATGTTCCCAAACACATTAGACCCCCACAGGTACACTGCGAGGAATAAAAGCCCCCACCATGATACAGCCTGTCATGCGAAACACTCAAACATCTGTCTGTGTATCGGCTAAAACCCGATTCACACTAATAGTTGCTCGCCGGTGTCGTGCGCCAAGAAACGGCAGATGTACGCGTTTCAGAAACATTGCGATTGCAGTTGGGCTTGTAGATTGGCTGTTTTAGGAACAAAGGGCTCCATTTTCGTTACATGCTAAACCCATTATCCCAAATCCGTTTTTACTATTTTGAAAAACCTTTTGGAATATTTCAACATGTCAATCTATTAACACGTTGTGAGCTTGTAGACTGGCCATTTAAACTATTGAAAAATGTTCTTTTTAATAGTTTAAAAAGGCAAAGACGTTAAGGGATAAGGGGTTTAGTGGTGACGAAAATGGAGCCCAAAGTGCGATATCCACTAATGACTATAGACAAGGTCGCAGCCCCGTCGCTTCACTACCCGGGACCAGATCGGGATTGAACCACTTCGCGCACATCACAACCACTTACTACTTCCAGCACAAGTGTTTTCACTGTGAATTAAAACCTGTGGGCTGTATGCATGAAGCATCTCATGATAAAACATTTTATAAAAAAAAAAAAAAAAAAAACCTGGTCTCGCCTTGCAGTGGTCTTAATCCTAGGACCCTCTAGGACTCTGTCTCAGTCTCACACTTGACACCTTTAGGTGTTTGTCTCTGTCTCGACCACTCCAGTCTTGTGGTAGCCTCGGTCTCGTTTTGGTCTCGACACCCCCTAGTTCCCGGTCTCACTCCAGGTGGTCTTGACTAGAACACTAGTAGGTCTATATAGTCGTTGCTGGATCTCGCTGTCTCTCCTTTTTGTAAGTACGCAAGAATTACGGTGGCAATATTTGGTGTGTTTCCACTTTCCAACACATGGCTCCAATACATCACAATCAAGCTGGTGAACCTGATTCCATCTCCCCCTCTGTCAGTAATCACCTCCACCAATCAGGGGGGCACGTCGTGTGCCCATATTGCTAAGGCTAGAAGCCAGACAGCGGCGTTCTGCGATAAACATCCGGCATCTTCCTTCAGAAATGCCAGACGTCAGTCCTCCTCCTCCTGGAGGAGTTTTTGAGGCCGATCCTAGCGGAGAGAACAGCTGCTTACAATGACCTGGAGAGATTGGAAATTGGGCTTTAAGTACGGAAGACATCGAGAAACACCCAGCGAGCGAAGTTGGAGGGATTGTTCCAAAAACGCCATCTGCTCCGTGTGCTTTGAACTAACCGATCAAACGCTGTCAGCGCCGACTCTACCGCAACCCCTCCCCTCCCCCTGCCCACTTCTTTTCAATTAATCCTGTTGTTTTGCCATCGCCTTCATCAATCCACCTATCCCCCCCCCACCACCACCACCCATCTTCCATCCATCCATCAATCCATCCGTCTTTCACTCTCTCCCCCCTCGCTACCGCGTCCGTTCTCTTGACGAATCGTAGGAATTAACGGGGCTTGCATATTGATGTTCTGTCGCAACAACCGCCAGCCCTCAGATGAGCCGCGCTCAGCAACTCATGCATTTATACATCAAAGTGACAAACCAACTCCTCTATTAAGTAGCTGTCTGTCATCGCTGACTGGTCAAAGGTTGGCGCCGTGACAGCCCCCCCCCCCCTCATCTAGCCCCCCCAGAGCCCCCTGGCAGTTTGGCAGGCGTTTTTGGCAGCGCTCTACTCTCCCCCCATGACCCTCTTTAACCGTTGTTTAAATTCTAGGGGAGACAACGCGGGGACCGCCGCACCCCGTCCAAAGCCAACGTGTCACTTAAGCAAAAGGATCTCATATTGCAATCACGACACAACACAACTCTTCTCGGGGACTAGAGGGACGTCTTGCAGGGAGGGATAGTTGTCACGCCTCAGGGCGACTTGAAAGAACTCCGCCGCCACTCGATCAGTAATGCAATTGGCGGTAATGAGCCTGATGTCCTTAGACATCCTAGAAGTACTGGCAGGGGGGTGGAAAAGTTTTTGGCGTGCATGCGGGGGAACTTAAAAACAGACCCCTGCGTCGCTGCAACAATTATAGCCATGGCCTCCTCCTCCTCTTTCTCCTGCTCTCTCTCTCTCTCTGTCTCTCTGTCTCTCTGTCTCTCTGTCTCTCTCTCTCTCTCTCTCTCTCTCTCTCTCTCTCTCTCTCTCTCTCTCTCTCTCTCTCTCTCTCTCTCTGTTGCCAACTTGCCGCATTTGTCACTATATTTAGCTTCTTTTTTTTCAGACCCCCCCCCCGTGCCAAAATGAGTGCAAAAGCTCCTGGTGGAAAATCAAGTAACTCTTGGGTTTTGGCAGTTAGCATCACTGCTCTCTCTCCAAAAGGGTTTAAAACAAGGGTTTTATCTCTGGTGCCTGTCAACTAATTTCACCCCAACTCGCCAGCAAAAAAACACTTGATTTTCCTCCAGGAGTTTTTTTACTAATTTTGGCACTAGAGGGATCTGGAAAAAAAGCTAAATATAGCGAAAAATCCACCAAGTTGGCAACACTAGCTTCCATCACCACCTCCACTCTCGGCCACATCTGTCACTTTGCACCCGAAGTTCTGCCTCTGCCCACCTCTTTGTGTTTCCAATTAGCAGCTTTCTCAGAATTGTTGTGACACAACAAGCCTCATGCTCACCCCGTAGGTGTGTGTTTTCCCGTGAACTCTTGTGAGCATGTGCTCACAAGAGTTCACACACACAAACACATGCAAGCAGCAGCAAGTATACTCTGATATTTGGCAGAATATATAAATATATATATTTTCAGATGGTGGAGTTCAGCCCCTTCCTGTGACATGAAACATTTTGTGAACCACTGCATGGCCTGCAGTGTAAACGTGGGTCCATGCAGAGATGATGTTCCTGCTGTGCGGGTGGCTGGGAAAGATACACAGATGCACGCGCGCACGCTCGCACACATGCACACTCACCAATATACTTAAGGAGAGGGGGAGGTGTTGTTGTTGTTTGTTGTTTACTGTGGATTGGGTTCATTCCAGGACAGGATTCTGAAAATGGTTGCCATTTATCGGCTATATAGAGTAGACCTGGCACAGGTGGAGGGGTGGGGGAGTGGGTGGGGGGGGGGTTAGGTGGCATCCCAGGAAGAAAAAAGAAGTGTAGAGAGAGGGGGAAAAGAGTGTATAGCTGCTGGCTGCTGGCCTGGGAGCAGATTAAGTTTCACATGCACACAAGCACACGCACACACACGCACACGCACACGCACACACGCACACACACACAAAGCCCCACTCCTCTATGGGGGCTCTGTGGCAGCTGAAGCAGCCCAGAGCATCTGCACAGCCACAGGGTAAAATAGCGGTGCATCCCATGCACACACAGGCACATGCGTGGGCCAATTTAGATGAATATTTTAACTCTTGAGAGTGTTAACATGAAACCAAATGGACCCGCAAGGGTCCATTTGGTTTCATGTTTACGCTGGTTAGCCAACTATATCGGGTGAGCTTTAGGGTTTAGACCAAATCACGCTAAAAATGTCCCGGACGATTTTTTATCGCCCATTCCACCGCTGATGCCTACTCAAGACACACACACACACACACACACACACACACACACACACACACACACACACACACACACACACACACACACACACACACACACACACACACACACAAGCACCTACGGCCTGCATTCCTGGTAAACTTACATTAAAGGACCACTTCACCACTTTTCAACGTATATTCATATAATAGGTTCTCACTAATGTACATGATAAAATACCACTATTTTTTTCTACTCAGTCTGTGTCTCTGTGGGCAGTTCAGAAACTTCTTCCAATGACATCATCAATGGATAAATCCAAGCTAATAGAAACTGCGGGCTTTCTATTCCTGAAAAGTCACAGTGGAAAAATGGCAGCCATCATTCTCCTGATGATAAAAATACAAATATCTTTTCAAAAACACATTGTTTAAAACGGAATGCGGATGTTTAAAGTGGAATGATGTCGTCTTTGGAAGAAGTTTCTGAACTGTCCACAGCCCTCCTGTGAGACACAGAAATAGGAGGAAAACAATAGTGGTATTTTATCATGTACATTAGTGAGGACCTATTATATGAAGGTACATTGGTAGTTAGATTCAAAAGTGGTGAAGTGGTCCTTTAATAACATGAAAATAGTGGGTAATTGCCTGGTATCGCCTGGTAACAAACAGGTACCCTATTAATTACTAAGTAATTACCAAGTACTTACAGTACTTACAAGTAATTACCAACTACCATGTAACTACTGTGTAATGTCCAGCTACTATTAATTACCTGGTAACGACATGGACACTTGCTGATACATTACTTGGTAATTGCTAAATAATTACCTATTATTACCATGTTGTTGCTGTGTAATTACCAGTTACCTGGTAATTACTGTACTGTAAAATAAAGTGTTACAAAGAGACTTGCAAGTTAGCACATTGGTGGCCTTGTGGGCACAGAGACTGAGTGTATTAACGTAATGCATTATAGAGAACTTAAACGCTACAACCCCAGGTCCTCGCTTGGTGCGTGAAAATCACAAGAGATATCCACCGTTGCAAACAGCAAACAGATGCACCTTAAAGAGGTGACAGCTGTCTGCCATTGAGAGCGTTTAAAACCCATTGGCTATGTTACAACCTGTCCAATTTCTTCCGTCTTGCACTCAATGACTCCCAGACGTGAGCTCATGGCTCTTCTGGAGTCCTATCAATCGCCATGCCTACTCAAGACTATCTGTGTGTTTTATGTTATTGCTCTTTTTTTTATCTGGCACGCTCCCAGAAATAAGCATGTTAACAACCATGTTAATCCACACAGGCTTCTTTAATTTGTAAGGTTGTTCCTTCAGCGTTAGATTGGCGCGGGTGGTTTGATTTTAATTGAGACGATGATGAATACGATTTTGCTGAGGGCAGGTTTTAAAAAAAGAGAAATTTACGCAGTGAAACCCAATTTACACTTGGCAGGGCAATCAGGAGTGAGTTTTTTTTTTTTAGCTTTTAAAGGTCAGCAATTTTCCCATTGTGTGATAATTATAGATTATAGGCGTTACACTTTTCAGACTTGAATCAACACTCATTATTCTGCCATTTTTCACAGTGTGTGTTTGGGGTACCGTAATGGTTGAAACAGTGATCAGAGCAGCTTGGGACAAGTTGGTTGAAAGCAGGGGAGGATTATCCAACGGGCATGTTGGCAGGGGCGGATGTAAAACTTTCCGATTGGGGGGGGCAGGAGAAAATGGTAAGGGGCGGCGCACCCATACCATTTTCAGTTACAGGACTTTTATTAGTCAAGTAAAGCATCAATAATAACATCAGTTGTTGTTGAAGTTGCAACAGACACGCAGCATGCATAAAGCTAAAGGTCTGACTCAGAGAGTTTTCTGTTTTCATTTTCAATGATGAAATGCTGTTGGTTTATTGGTGCCACAGTTGTAGTAAATATATTGGGCTGTTTTGCATGCCATCATGTTTGGTAGGGCAGTCTGGGCATTTAGGGGGGCATTGCCCCCCCATGCCCATGCCTAGATCCACCCCTGCATGTTGGGCCCAGGCCCAGGGGCCCCTGAGCTAGGGGGGACCCTGAGCTTGAGTGTCTGTGTGATCGCTTAGAAAAGTTACTCCTTAAAAAAGGGGGTAACAGGCTACTATAAAAGTGGTGCACACGGTCCTTTCAGTGTTAATAACAATGGGTTTATTGATTTTGTGTCAATAGCATAGCCCCAAAAGCCCTAAACCATCATGATACGGTACAGTACATTACTGCGAGTGTTTAAACCCTGGAAGGCTGGTTAGTCTACAGAACTAGAGAATTTAGAAGATTAATGGTCATTTTGATCTGTATGTTTGACTGTTTTGTTTGCCAAATCCAGCCTGGAATTGTGGACAAAAGCAAAAGAAATATTTAGTATTGTGGGTCTGTGGGGCTAATATGTCATCGAATGGTGGTCTGTGGCTCAAATTCTAAATAATAAGTAGTGGGCCCTGGTAACAAATGGCAGGTTACACCACTGTTGTATCCCTTTGTATTATTTGTTGCTTCAAAATATTGTCTTTGTTGTCTGGATTGGTCACAACCTGGTATGTGATTTGTCCTCAAACGTGAATAATCCTAAAAACCTTAAGCTGTTCTTTGATCAGATACAGTACAGCTCCCAGGAGAACTAAAGCACCATGTTGATTCATTTTCCACTGATTAGAAGAGATGAGAGAAAACAAAACCTTTCATAGGTAAGGGAAAAGGGAAAAAAAATCTAACAAAAATGTGTCTCCACGCGTGCACGCAAGCATGACTATTCCACCAGACTTACAGTCTCTTATTCTAATATTAATTAGCAACAATAAACGACATGAAAACTGTGAAATCAAAAGGCAGCCAAATGCAGAAAGACACGATAATGAGGTCCTCCGTGTGGTTGTTAATTTGCAAATAGGGATTAATTAAAACAGAATTGTTTGTACTGCACTCTGTTGCAATTACAATAATGACCAACCACCGAGATAGGTACAATTAAAATACAGACGAAAAAAAATAACAGGCATGTCTTGTGCTAATTCAGTAAACACTGGCCTAATTCATTCTAATTGCCAAAGGTGTAGGGCTATAGTGTTTCTTTTTTTAACAAATGTTTAAAAAAAAAAAAACATTTTAATTCCCATTTCACCTATTTTCCTCATGGGACACTTTCAAACGTTTGATTCCCTCGGAATTAGATATTACGTTTTCATTAACCTATTTGTAAGAGCTACTGCTCTACCGCTAACAAAGAGAATCCTGGGATATGTATTTCTGAACTGAGTTTTTATAAGCAGAATGGAGTTCCCAGTTGCATGACCCGATAATGACAAATAAGGTCCGATACTGATACTTTTCTGATACTCATACAATATTTGCCGATACCGATATGACAAAAAAGGGACAAAAAGAGCTGATCCGATACTTTCTCCTACCTACGACACAGATACATTTACTTCACATATGTGAAATTGATATACAGCATATTTGCCATATGCAAATACAACTACAATATCAATACAATAATGTAGTTGTATTGAGTGAACTTTGTAGACGAGGTCTACAGTGTACACCAGTGGCTTTCAACCAGTGATCCGGGGACCACCAGTATTCCTTGAGAGGGTTCCAGGTGGTCCCCAGCTAAATGATGATGCATGTCTTTGAGAGCATTAAAATGAAACCAAATGGACCCTTACAGGTCCATTTGGACCCTTACAGGTCCATTTGGTTTCATGTTTACACTCTGAAGAGTTAAAATATTCATCATCTGAATTAGCCTAACCTCGACACCCAGGCTTTCATTTTGGTCCGCCTTGCGCGAAAACGGAAAGCCTGGACTAACGCGCGTTGGAAAGTGGCCTTGAGGGGGGTGTCAACTTTCCGGGGTGGGCGTCGCTCTAAACGATGTGACGTAGAACAGCAGTGGACGGGAGGTGGAGGGCCGGAGATGACGACACGTTAGTGAGATCAAATCAAAGCGCAGCACTTCCGCCGTGTGGATCCCACGACACCCCCGCCCCCCAAGGCCAAAATCATTGAGGGCTAGACTATTCATCATTTGAATTAGCCTAACAAGTCTACACAACTAGAGAATGTAGAAGATTAATGGTCGTTTTCATCTGTATTTGCCTTTTTTGTTTCGAAAAAACAGCCTGGAATTGTGGACGAAGCAAAAGAAACCTTTAGTTTTGTGGTCTGTGGGGTTAAAATGTCATCAAACGGCGGTCCGTGGCTCAAATGCTGAATAAACGCTGGTATCAAAAAGGTTGAAAACCACCATTATGCACACATATTCTGCTTGCACGTCAACTCTCCAGCAGCTCACCATGCATCTTCTCTGGCCGTGTGTTTCACAGACCTGCCACGGGTCAACATGACGGTGGATCCACAGCCCATACTGGAGGGGAACCTGGTGAAATTCCACTGCTCAGCCAAGGCCAATCCCCCGGTCACAATGTACAGGTGAGCCTTTCAACAAACACTATGTACAGTGGTGAGCACTTGAGATTGTCACTGTTAAGGCCCTGATACACTAGCAATATTTTGATCAATACCAACTAACAATGTCAACATCAACGGGCAACATGATGAGACACATGGCAACAGGCAACACCTCCCATTAAAACGGAATTACACCCATTTTCACTTTTTTTTCCCCTGAGAGTATACAAATGTGAACCAGATGGACCCTAGCGGGTCCATTTGGTTCCATTTATACACTCTCAGAAAAAAGGTCCTAAAAGAAAAATCATTGACATGGTTAAACAACTTTTATGGTAATGATTAAAGAAAATGTTGTCCAGAGAGACAGCAGCAGCCATGCTGTTTTCAGAAAAGTTTATCTGTGGGAGTCTGGGAGAAAGCATCAGGTGACACCAAGGAGGGCTGTGATTGGAGGATTCCAAAATGTTGACCAGTAGAGGGAGCTAATGATCTGACTTTTCTGAACAACCAAGAGTTGATCATTTTCTATAGAAAGGTGAAAGGTCAACGTCGATAATTGATGTTGCTTGTTGATATTGATCAAAATATTGCTCGTGTATCAGGGCCATTACTATCTGACCACATTTTCTGGTGCTACCAGATAGCTACCACAGTGGTACCGCAAGTGACAATCTCAAGTGTTTACCATTGTAGTCTCTCTGTCTCTCTGAAATATGCTACATGTAAAATAGACACCATCTGTCTCTCTGTACAGTCAGCGTCATCCATCTATTCCATCCATTAAGGTCCTTATGTTTTTTTCGTCCGTACGTCCGTACGTGCGTCCATCTGTCTATCAGCCATTCGTCCATCAATCCAGCCCCAGCCACCCACCCACTCAACCCTGTATTTGTAACTATGGTTTGCTTTCATCTCTCTGTCTCCCCACTGCCTCTCTCTCTCTCTCTCTCTCTCTCTCTCTCTCTCTCTCTCTCTCTCTCTCTCTCTCTCTCTCTCTCTCTCTCTCTCTCTCTCTCTCTCCCTCTCTCTCTCTCTCGTGAATAATTTTGTTTGTGGTTTTCTTTTTTAATTATTTCACATTGTGATGGATTCGTGTGGGTGCCCACCACACACACACACACACACACACACACACACACACACACACACACACACACACACACACACACACACACACACACACACACACACACACACACACACACACACACACACGAATACACACGTCCGTGACTCCTTACATTGTGATGAAAGAAAGAAAGGTTGAGAGAGAGCACATCATATATGATGGGAAAAAGAAATATTGCAGTTGATCTTCAGTTTCAATATACAAAGGTCTGGTCTGATGGATGTCGCGTGCTGTGGATAACACATTTTCACATTAAGTCAAATGTGGCATTTCATTATTGATAGTATTAATCATTGTCAGACCATTTTTATGATGCCATGACACTATTATATCCGCCCACACTTTGAAATGAAAAAGATGGAAGGGAGACAAAACACACACACACACACACACACACACACACACACACACACACACACACACACACACACACACACACACACACACACACACACACACACACACACACACACACACACACTAACAGTGTTGCAGAAAGATGTAATGAAAGCCGTCCTGCAAAGCTCATTTGGGGGAAACCTTGTGGCGTTCCAGCGGCCAGAGGAATGTGACGGCTATAGCTGCTCGTTTCTGGGATTTTTTTTTGTTATGTTGTTTTGTAAGCAGCGCTGCGTGCCATCCTTGTGTGGGAGAGGGTTGGATGAAAATGTGACATGGTGTCGAGTGTCTGGAGGAGGTTGTCAAGGTTACAGGCAGAGAAATAAGTTGTGACCCCGACGCTGCGGAGCAGGTTCTCTTTAGACGCTCACTGGAGTGTTGCATTGTCCTCCGGGTAGACACACACAAAGGCACAGGGACTTCTTTTTTTTAAATAGCCTCGAACCGCAAATATTTCTCATCTTAGCACTTCTGTTGTCACCATCCCAGGTATGTAGGTATGCCGGCTGCCTCTGCATACCTCTGATCAGATCCTTTCTTGTTGCTTTGCTTGTAAAGACGACCTCCGTCTTTGGAATCCAGGGTGCATTCTGCGCTCTCACTCAGCCACTGTCAGTCACTCTACTCTGGTATAGGGGGGTGGGGGGAGTTTGCTGAATGTAATGAGTTTGGGCCTTTTTCATGCTACCATTGCTATTCTCCGCTGTGCGCCTTGTAATGGCATGAGAACGGGTGGAGTATGAGAACAGAATATTGTAGAAGTGATTGTTAATGGAAAGGAGTAAAATGCAGCAGTCATGCTATAGCGCTAACCATGACTCGGGCAAGGCTGTATAGCACTCAAAGTGAATTCTTGACTGAATCGTCTATCCAGGGCGCTGCGTGTCTATCTTTTTCGTGAAATGATGACTCAGAAGTGTTTCCTTAGAGCAGTGGTTTTCAACCAGTTCAAGGCCCACCAGTTGTCCAGTGGATGGGATTCCAGGTGGTCCCCAGCAAAATGGTAATCAAATCCCAGAGGAAAAATCTGATTCTCAGTTTAAGCTCAGAAGCGTCTCCTGAGCAAACATGTTTATTTCTCAGTTTATGATCACCTAAAGATCACCTATGCCTCTTTATGGCTCAGCTACTAGGAGGCAAAGCTGGAGTCTCTCCGTTGGCTGTTACAGCTGTATTTGAGAGATAAATGAGACAAAGCTGAAATCTTGCTATATGCATATATATATAGAAAGATTTTAGAGGCATAGGTGATCTTTAGGTGATCTTAAAATGAGAAATAAACGTAGGTTGCTCAAGAGACGCTTCTGAGCTTAAACTGAGAAGCAATTTTTCCTCTAGGAAGGACCCTTACGGGTCCATTTGATTTCATTTTACTCTATCAAAGAGTTAAATTAAATTTAAACATCTCAATTACTTTGAATTATTTTGAAGTCTACACAATTAGAAAATCTCAGAAAACTATAGAAGAATTGTTATTTTGACCAACATCTGTTTCTATAGATTTTTGATTAAAACGTCCTGCAACCGTAATTGACGAAAAGCACGGCTGCCATCTGTCTGGCTTATACGACTACCACAAGCATCCGTCACTACGCAGAAATATTATCATGCACGCCTTTGGGGAATGCTATGAACTACATCCCAAGCTTTCCACTGTCATATTTACACATAGGATACCCCCCGGCATCCAGACAGACTGCGTTGCCTCTTTTTATCCCTTCAGAAAGAGCTTCCTTGCTGTTACGCAAAGAATGTGTCACCATAATTTAGTGAAACGGATCTACAGGCTAATAATGTGTTGCTAATATAGAGGCGGTGTTAGCTTGAAGTTCTGTTCTTGTTTGCCCAGAAGTCCACACGATTGTAAAAGAATCATTTTGATGTACTGCATGTTTGCGAAAATCCAGCCTGGAATTGTGGACAAAACCAAAATAAATCTTTAGTTTTTGGGTCTGTGGGGCTAAAATCTCCTCAAATGGTGGTCCGTGGCTCAAATGCTGAATAAATTGTGGGCCCTGGTATCAAAAAGTTTGAAAACCATTGTTATAGGTATGAATACTATGAACACGTGTGATTGTGATTCACTTCCCCCCATGCTTTTCTCAACAGTCCTCCACATCACTCTGTCTCTGGGGTGTTTGTGTGTTTGTGTGTCGTGTTGTGCCAAACGAACCTGTGTGTGCCGTGTCTCTGCTCGATGCATTTCATTCCAACAACAAAAAATAGCAAGCAATATCTTATCCACTCTCCATCTACGTGGGGACTCTGGCCTTTATTTTCTCCCCAACACACGCACATCTACTCCACATTCCCCCAGCGCCGCGACATCCAATTCAACAAATACTTCACAATCTCAAGAGTGAAATTATATTTAACTCTTGAGATCGTAAAACAAATCGACAGGTCAACTTTGTTTTGATCTCAAGAGTTAAATATTATTTCACTCTTGAGATCGTAAAATGAAACCACGCGTCCATTTGGTTTCATAAAAGCGTAACATGAAAATAAAATGTAGTAGAATTGTTTGCCAGTGATCTCTCCTAAACTGTAGACAAAAAACTTGAAAATCCTTGCTTTTAGGTGAGAGACATTAAACTTTACATCAAACGGTAGCCCATGGCTAAAATGCTGAATAAATAGTGGGCCCTGGTCTGAAAAAGGTTGAAATCCCCTGGCCTAAATGAACGCTTCTTGAGTTACATGCATTGTAGCCGGCGTATACACGTACAATACACGTACAATGGCCCCCCAATAAGCCCCCAATAAGCCCCGCCCTCTTGGCGACCTCAGGACACTTTCCAGCCGGGCTCATTCATTCCAATGTAAATATCATGGAGTTTACACAATAAATACTGGTTCATTGTTGGAACAAAATCTCTTCCAAATCCATTAACAAGGCATGCCCTATGCAGTGGAAAAATGTGTGTTTGGCATTTATTTTTTTAAAACCATCTTTTATCATACAAGAAAGCTATTGGTGGAGAGGTTGTTCACATGTTATGCTTCGCTGTGATTGGACCATAGTAGTTTGGGGAGGGGGTTATCTAAAGGTCTATTGGACAGTAGCAGTTTGGGAGGGCCTTAGCTAAAGGTCCATTGATGGATTATTATTCGTATTAATGTACGTAGTAAAGAACAACAGCGACTCTCACACTATCCTGGAGGCGTTTTCCACAGAAAACGGATAAATCTGCTATAACAGGGGTGCACAAAAGGTAGATTGTGATCTACCAGTAGATCACACAGATCATGCAGGTAGATCACAGGACAGTCCCCTCAGCACTTGGACCCTTATAGATCTGTAACTCTTGAGAGCGTTAAAATGAAACCAAGTGGACCCGGTTTCATTTTACCGCTCTCAAGAGTTAAATTATATTTAAACATCTGAATTATGTAACTTTCAAGAGTCAACACAATTATAAAATGGAGAATAATTGCTATTTTGACCAACGTTTTGCCAGTTCTCTTTCACGATTGTGGACAACAAACAAGAAAGTTCTTAGTTCACAAACTGTCAACTCAAACCTCAAATACTGTTTCCAAACGTCATTAATAGCATATACAGGAAAACCTCCCAATTCTCCCCCTCTATTTTTCATTATAAGTGTGTTATTCTTAAACACTATAACAGTAACATCATCACCACTATTTAAAAGCTCAAACTGGTTGAGATGGTCATTTTGAAAGTAGCTCTCAAGTAAAAAAAAAAAAAAGTGTGGGCACCCCTGTGCTATAGGGAGTGACAGTGGAATTGACGTTTTTTACTCCTTCACAAGGTTTCCCCCTCACTGCTGGCCTTCCTTGTGATGAAAGCCAAAATGAGACGACTAATATTGTGGAAAACTTCTCTCCGGTGCTGTGTGAAGTGAAGGCACAGTGAAGGAGTGATTTGTCAAGGCTTTCTGTGCGGTGGAGGCTTTACAACCAGAGCCAAGAGTAAGTGGAACAGAATCGATAGTGAAGGAAATTGCCCAGGGAGGGGGTGGGGGGATGGATGTACAACACTCTCTCACCGATGCACGGTTGATAGAAAGATGTAGCATTTACGGTAGATTCTGCCCTTTTTTGAGGGAGTGGGCTTCACTGGAGGAGGAGTAAGATGGGCAGTAAAGTTCAAGGTTACTTTATTTCGTCTTGAGAGAGAAATTTGTCTTGGACAATCAGGCTTGCAACAACAATACAATAATACAGGACAGTACAGTTACAGTATAATACAGTACATGTGACTCGTACACCTCACCAAGCTTACACACCACCTCCCATAAGTAGTACTAGTAGTAAAGAAGAAATATAAATATAAATGCAATGAATATAAACAGTCCAAAATCTAGTGCAGTTCTAGCAGCATCGTAACAGCATTCAGTCTTCTCCTCGACTCCCTCCCCTTGCCCCTTCCGCTAGAGAGTTGTTGAGGAGTGAAATGGACATTGGCACAAAGGAGTATTTAAATCTATTATATCTCCATTTTGGAGCCTCGTACCTCCTACCTGACGGCAGTAACCTAAACTCGGGGTACAATATATGAGAAGTAGCAGTGATAATGACATATGTAATAATATGTAATGCAGTGTACATCAGAAGCATCAGCTCATATACCAGTGGTTTTCAACCTTTTCATACCAGGGCCCACTATTTATTCTGCATTTTAGCCACGGAGGACCACCGTTTGATGTTGAGTTTAGTCTTTCGGACCCAAAACTAAGTTTGTGTCCACAACAATTAGATAAGAGATAACTGGCAAAACGTTGGTCCAAATAACTATTCTTCCACATTTTCTAAATGTGTAGTTTCTTGAAAATGAAGTCATTTAGATATTTAAATGTAATGTAACTCTTGAGAGCGTAAAATGAAACCAAATGGACCTGTAAGGTTTTATAAGCTTTGTGACCATGTTGCATAACAGTCGACTGTTTTCCTTAGACATAACCCCCGTAAAACCTAAAAAAAAAAAAACTAAAGCCTAAAAGCGTAACCTAATGCCTAACCCTTAACTTAACCCCTAACTTTTGCCCCTCCTGCCTATGTAGGTCGGTGCCTTGCATGGTTTCCTCTGCCATTGGTGTGCGTGCTTTGTACCGGAATGTTTGCCGCATTGAGGGGTCAGAAAACTGAAAGAGGGACGAAAGAGGGACATTTCCAATTTCCATTTTTTTTCCGGAGAGTGTGCAAATGTGAACCAAATGGACCCTAGCGGGTCTATTTGCACACTCTCGGGGGGAAAAAATGGTAAAAAATCATTAACATGGTGAAACACATGATAGTCATGTAGTGGTGACACAATTCACAATTCATGATAGTGAATGGAGTTTGCGACAGCGTAACTCTGCTTTGGAGAAAAATACTATCTACGTACTGTATATATGAAAGCCCCATTTAAGCATTATGTTTTAACTATTGAAAAATAGCAGATCTACAAGCTCATAGCGCGCCACCGAGTGGCGCGCTATGAGCTTGTATCTCTGCTATTTTTGAAAAATCGTGAAAACGTGGTGCAAATCTTTGAATATTATGTTATTCAGAAACTAGAAATCGAGACAGGACACAATGGGTTAACATGTACTGTAATGCCGTTGAGAAAAAGGCAACTGAGTTCACTTTCCCTCTTTGGTTCAACTGTCAAGACAAAAATGTGTCTCGAAGCTGCATGCACACACACACACACACACACACACACACACACACACACACACACACACACACACACACACACACACACACACACACACACACACACACACACACCCTCCCCTGGGGGGGGGGCTTCCTTCCCCGCCAGTGACACAGACGGACCACCAGAGTATGAAGAAAACCTCGACCCGCTCCTCCCTTTGATCTTGACCAGATTGTGGTAAATAATGACTTCTGATAGCGGGCGGATGGGGGGGGGGTCATCATAGCGCCTTGAGACTCCAGCAGCCTGCAGCCTGTACCCAATTTTCCACTTTCATATTCTTCAATTCAGATTTATCTGCGAGATTGATGTGGGCGGCGCTTTCCTACGCCGCAATCCCATGCATCACTGGAAATCTAGACCGTGCGTGCGTGCGTGCGTGCGTGCGTGCGTATGTGTGTGTGTGTGTGGTAAATGGTGCATTGATACAACACGTTCATCCAAGGCTGCCTTACTGTACGACGAACAGACGACCCTTAAAGGGGAATTCTGCCCATTTTCAGATTTTTTCCCTAAGAGGATACAAATGGTTCACATTTGTACCCTCTCAGGAAAAATAGTCTGAAATGGTCAGGAAAGGTCTGAAAGAAAAATCATCAACATGGTGAAACACAACTTGATCATCAAGTTGTGTTTCACCATGTTACCAATTGTCAATCATTTCGCTGGGGACCACCTGATACCCTCTCAGGGACCACTGGTGGTCCCTGAACCACCTGTTGAAAACCCCTGCTGTAGTTGAATTGAAATCCTGAATGCTTTTTTTTTTAATATGACTTGCTACAGTAATAATCAAATGAACCTGAAATGAACTGTTTGGATCTGTCCACCCTAGTGTGTGTGTGTGTGTGTGTGTGTGTGTGTGTGTGTGTGTGTGTGTGTGTGTGTGTGTGTGTGTGTGTGTGTGTGTGTGTGTGTGTGTAGATGGTGGTCAGTGCCCAGGAGGGAGTTGACTTAAGGGACTCCCCACTCCCCAATTCCCCCTATGCACCACCACCCGTTGGTGCTCCCTATTTGTCCAGAACGATTCTCTCCCAGAGACTTTAAAGCACTGGTGTCAAACATACGGCCCGCGGGCCGGATGCGGCCCGCGCAATGATTTAATCCGGCCCCAGGCTTGTAGAGCAAAAATGTCTGAGTCTATCAAAAAAAAGTAAGTCTCTAGCACGTTCCTATCAAAAGTTATGGTCGTTTAAAGAAATGCTTCTGAGTTCTCTTCTCTGAGCACTAGTCCGGTAGCTTCACAGCTGAGAGTACTTAATTGATTGGAATGTTGACTCGCAGAGAGTGGAGGGGGGGGGGGGGGGGGGGGGGGTGTACTGGTGCTGCAAAGTGAGAACTATACTTCAGCAGTAACCTGACTCCGCCAGATGGGGCAGCAGAGAGAGGAGTATTCCCTCCTCCTCTCTCTGCTGCCCCATCTGGCGGAGTCAGGCTACTTCACCAGTATAAGGGTCTATAACTGAGGGATCATTCAGATCACAGCTTGGCTATTTAAATATAAATACGGGTAATAATAATAATCCAATTCAGAGTTTAAAAAATATACTGTATTTTAGAAGCATTAGTTATTGTTATTCATCATTATTTTTTAATGTTCAATGATCCATCACTTCAATAAAAAGCAGGTCTGCATAATTCCATGGGTTGTGTAGCCATTTCCAAATTTCAGCTAAGACACTATTTGAAATTTAATTTTTTGTATTTTTGAATGGTTAATTGGCGCACTGTAAATAAAAATAGCATCTCCCATAGCAAATGTCTTAATCTAGGCTACAAGTATAAAACCAATAATGAAAGTCATTAATAACTATTAATAGCTACTCTTAATAATAAACTTGATTGTGTGATATACTGTAGCGGAGAAATTACGGCTGTGTACGTAAACATGCGTGTACTGTGCATGCTTGCAGTCTGTGACTGGCACCGCAGCGCAACTGGCACCGCAGCGCAACTGGCACCGCGGCGCGACTGGCACCGCAGTGCTCCGGCCCCCATGAAGTCACATTAAGTCCAATGCGGCCCCCACCCCAAAATGAGTTTGACACCCCTGACACTATAAAGGAATGTATATGGAGGATGCCCCGCTGGTGCATGCATGGACACTGTGCCACACAGGGGGGTGTGGCGGCCATTATTCTGCTCTAATGCGCTCTGTCTCCTGAGATCAGATAGGACCCACAAGGACAGAGAGGCGGTCCTTAGACGGATGGCCTCTCTGCCAGGCCTCCAGAGGGCCATCCATCCACACACAGACCCCGCAGACCCCCACCCTGCTATCCTCCACTTCAATGGACACTCTAAACAGAAAGCATGAGCATGTGAGTGTGTGCGTGTGTGTGAGAGACATCGCATGGATGCAACTGGGACGTATACACAGTGATGTGTCCCCATGAAGGCTTTCATCAGGGTTTCAGTTTGTGTCGTGACATCATACCCTTGGCTTAGGCGACCCAGCTGGGGGGGGGGGGGTCGATCGATTCCAGACTTACCCAGTCCCAGTAGCTATCAGTCCCGTCAGGGAAAGACCCAGGGCCGCTGTACTACATTTCTTAGGAACTCACAAAATAATGTAAGATAAATATGAAGAAATACAAATGAGAGTGTAATGGAGATGAATCAATGTCCAGTTTTATTACAAGAGTTCGTGTCCAGAACACAACACCCAGGGAGTCTGCCTAATGCAAGCCTCCCTGACTATAGGTACTTCTCTCTTTTAGTCTAGGACCTGGCTAAGATTTGTATGCACTTCATTTCGCAGAGAATATCTCAACTGTTTTTGGCTAATATGGCCGCTGCGAACAACATGGGAACTGTGGCTAAGCCTCTATCCGGGACGAAATACCCGGAAATGACCACACCCCTTTTAAAATGACCTCTAATTCAAACATGGCTCTAACCTACAAATTGTTGCAGCTACAGATTTTCTGAGGTGCTCAAAATGTTCAGAATACTCATGTTTGTGTTATCCGTGCCTGAGTCAGCAATACTCTATAGTCTTTAGTGGCCAAATCCAATATGGCCGCCACTTCGCCACCTGAAAAGGCGTTTTATCAAGAACGTCTGAACCAGATGAGCTATAAATGCAAACATGGTGTCTAAATCATGTGTTTTGACAATTAGAAACATGCTGGGGTGCTTATCTTTATGAATGGATGTGGCTAAACATCTATTTTGCATATTTCAAAGATGGCGACCATCTGACAATTTGTTTTACTTACGTTACTTTTGTCAGTATTTGTAAACTTGCTGTCAATTGTGTGTTTTTTGAGCATTAGAAGCACATTGGAATGGAAAAATGAAATTTTATGCAATTTGGTGCACCAAAACCAGTGCACAGATACTCTCCTGACTTTGCAGGTTGGGGTGCAACACCACAACAACACCACAATAACATAAATGACACACAACCAACAGACCAATTATCAATTAACATTTTGCCCAGACTGGCCCACCAGAGAGGTGGCCCACCAGGCATATGCCTAGTACTTCCTATAGACAGTCCAGCCCTGTTATGCTTTGTCCTTTTGATTCCTCAGGGAGAAGCCTTTTCTTGTCAGATCACACAATTCTATATATCGAGCAACAGAAGCCAGCTTTCTTTATGTCCAATAGGCTTACATGACTTTGCAGTCTCAGTGAAGTCGGATGTTGCAAACTTTACTGGCATCTACAAGATCCCGTGAGGGTCTCATTGAGTAAGTGACCAACCTAAGCCTATGCTAAACCTAACCTTAGCCCTAAACCTAACCTCAGTAAAAAACTCAAAACCTCATCTCAGTAGAACAATGCCTGAACGTAACTGGCATAAAAGGTGAGGGAGATAACTAAAAGCACATAAATAAAAGGCCGCAGTAGATGTGGAAAGAGGTGTTGGTCAGGCAAGTGATTAAACATCACAGTAGATAAGTAATAATCATGGCAGATAGTTAAAAGTTGGGCAGATAAATAGAAGTTGTGGCTAGTGGCGGATATTGCTTGCAATCTCATGATAGATACGTATAGATATGATACAGAGACCACAATACGATATGTATTGATTTATCAATATACAGTATATCGATTATACGTTCATTCAAAAATAATGACCATGTTGCACAAATACAATAAAACACTTGTGGGCTCAAGGAGATCTTTAAATTCTAAACATCTTAACAAGGGCTCAGGGAGTGTTTTAGTTGGGCTTTGATAACAAGCTTCGTTTGTGAACACTGATCACCAGATAATTCAGAATCTATTGATAACAAATAATTTGCAGTTTTGTAATTAAATAATCTCAACTAATCGCTTACCAATATTTGACCCAAGAAGTATTTTTTGTCAATTAAAACAGACTGGTATATAGCATATCAATTAGTAAGTTTTCTTAAATACAATAACTAATCGTCTGACTGGTGGGGACTGTCCGTAGATCTGAAGTCCCAGAGATCCTATATGTCCCATTACTCTGAACATGCACTGGAATTCCACCATCAGCATAACGGTTTGCCACCTTGTTTTAAGCACTGTGTCCACACTGTGACATGTTATGTGGAGGGTTAGAGATAGGATTGGCAGGTAGAAATTCGTCCAGTGAAAAAGGTTTTGTTGTGCAAAATCTATGCGTGATTAAATGAGGTAATTCTTTTAATTGCATCATTTTTCCTGTAATTAATTAATTTCAATTAATCAGTCAAAGACAAAACATTGCGGGGAGCGGAAATGTCCCTCATGCTGACAAATGAAAAAGGAGTCTCACAGAAACGCTGGTCACTTTCTCCTTGAAGCCTGAAAAGATCAACTCAGATATCCTTTGGCCAAGTGTGTTTGTCTTATTATTAGTGGTGCACAATATTATTATGTCTAATATCTGATCTCTGACATTAATGGTTGCCCACATGCCCCTGGCAGGTAAATGAAACTTTTGTCTGTTTTCTGGTATATGACATAAAAATAAGAGCAAGCTTTAACTCTGATGTGCTGTTTTCACTGTTGCTACACTCATGAATTTTTGTTTATATTTTTTATAGTACAGGATAGTCAATGGTCAAATGAGCATGACCTTTGGGCAAGTAGGACCTGACCTGTATACTTGCCTGCCAGGCAAGTGCCTCTGACTGTCACTGTCAACCACTGGAAAAGTCACTGTATGGCTTTACTATCGCTAAGCTCTTGCTGTATGCGATGATGACCATACATCAATATTGTATTAATACGTGTGTGTGTGTGTGTGTGTGTGTGTGTGTGTGTGTGTGTGTGTGTGTGTGTGTGTGTGTGTGTGTGTGTGTGTGTGTGTGTGTGTGTGTGTGTGTGTGTGTGTGTGTGTGTGTGTGGTGTGTGTGTGTCTTGTTCGCAGCGGTCATATTAGCAAAAAACAGTTGAGATATTCTCTCCTAAAATGAAGTGCATACAAATCTTAGCCAGGTCCTAGGAATCAAAAGGACGAAGCATAACAGGGCTGGACTGTCTACAGGAAGTACTAGGCATATGCTTGGTGGGCTACCTCTCTGGTGGGCCAGTCTGGGCAAAATGTTAATTGATAATTGGTCTGTTGGTTGTGTGTATGTTATTGTGGTGTTGTTGAGGACTTGTATTGCACCCCCAACCTGCAAAGTCAGGAGAGTATGTGCACTGGTTGTGGTGCACCAAATTGCACAAAAATGTCATTTTTTTTTTTTCCATTCCAATGTGCTTCTAATGCTCAAGTAAAACAAATTGTCAGATGGTCGCCATCTTTGAAATATGCAAAATAGATGTTTAGCCACACCCATTCATAAAGATAAGCACCCCAGCATGTTTCTAATTGTCAAAACACATGATTTAGACACAAGGTTTGCATTCATAGCTCATCTGGTTCAGACGTTCTAGATAAAACGCTTTTTTCAGGTGGCGAACTGGCGGCCATATTGGATTTGGCCACTATGAAGACTATGGAGTGTTGCTGACTCAGGCACAGATACCACAAATATGAGTATTCTGAACATTTTGAGCACCTCAGAAAATCTGTAGCTGCAACGATTTGTAGGTTAGAGCCATGTTTGAATTAGGGTCATTTTAAAAGGGGTATGGTCATTTCCGGGTATTTCGTCCCGGATAGAGGCTTAGCCACAGTTCCCATGTTGTTCGCAGCGGCCATATTAGCTAAAAACAGTTGAGATATTCTCCGCGAAATGAAGTGCATACAAATGTTAGCCAGGTCCTAGACTATTTATACACTTCACAGTCTTAACTCATTTACCGCGATTGCATCTTCTTTGTTTTCTCCCCATTGCCACGGCTCAAACCAGTGAAATCGGTAAAAACCCTTATTTTGAAGCTCAGATCTCCTAAACAGGATGTGCTGTTTCTGTTGTCTTGGCTGACCGGTCTTCTGACGATCTCAGCAAAAACATCCGGGTCACAAGTCAGGAAGAGCCGTCTAGCCCTAGTTGATTTACCAATGCGACAACACCATTCAGAGGGAAAACCGAGGAGAGCCGTTTGAATGCATTGGATTGAATGGGTGTGAATGGGACGGACAAAAAAAAGTTGTCGCCAATTCTGTTCCAAATGAAAGTCAGCAACGGGATCTTCATCAGACGATGCGCTCGGACTAATAGTTTGATTAAAGAATGACATCTACATTTCGTCGTGATACGAGCCGTCGTCGTGAACGGCGTGCGCAATCTAACGGAAATCCACGAGCAGCACGAGAACGATACAGTATGTTGAAGAACATGTCCTTGTATGGCACTAAATGGAGTCAGGTGTCGGCTGTCTGACAGCTGTAGTCAGAGCTGGGATAGGGTGACACTAGAATACAGACAATATTGGCATTCTAAAAAATCCACTACTGCAGCACGAATACATGAAGGCTCGGCCCAAGTAGTACTCGGACCAGCCAAAACGTCTGCTTTGAGGGGTCAGAAAACTACCGTAAAACATGGACAAAAGTAGAGTAGGCTGTAGAGTGTATCAGATCTGATGGAAGTTCCAGCAGACACTTCTTCCGCTGATAGACTGTCTGCCTTAGTTCGTGTCCAGGCTTTCCCTTTTCACAGCGCAGAAGAGGTAAGCCTGGAGACAGAGGCTGAGGTGAAAAACGAACACGCTGTGCAATCGCTCAAAGGATCTCCTTGGATCCTAACAGCAGGGATAAGGAGAGAGAAAAGGCAAATCTGGCAACAACAAAACACATTTCTTTTCCATGCTGTCACAACAATGTGAAAATACCTCTAATGTTCTCGGTTCTTTTAAGTTTCTTTTTGGCTTGTTTTTTTGCAACCTGTTTCGAATGCCGTCGGTGTATTTTGAAGGGACAAAAATCGTGTTTAAATCAGAGCATGTGATAAACACCTTTTTGTAGTAATTTTCTCCCATGTCTGAGGCGCGAGGTTTGTAATGTCGTACAACGCGTCTCTGTTGTCAAAACAGCACAGCCTTGATCGACGTGGAAGGTGTGACGATCTGAGTTTCTCCAAAACACCACGTTATGGCACTTTTTATGCACTGTGGTTGACAGTACAGGCACGTCTACTGCAGGAACATTGAATGCTCTGATTAAATGTGATTTTGTCCCTTTCAGCGCATCAAACCACTACTTGTTTTGTTGTGCGTTGCGTTCTACCCGGCTCCCATCACCACCACGCCTCCCTCCATCACCCTGTCACGTACCCACGGAGATCGCTAATGAAGAAATGTCACACCGGCGCCATTTGTTTCCCACCGCCGCCATGCATCCCCACTTCACTGTTAGTGCATCCAGCCGTGAGCTGCATGGGAGGTCTGCTGTGCGTTGAGAGTGGTGCGAGATAAACATTATGTGATCAACTAGGGGGGGTTTAATGCAACACCTAGGGGACTGCAGATGGATTTTACCACCTGGCTAATGTAAAAAAAAGAGCAAAAACTATCACTGCGTCAATAACATTTCTTTCTTTCTTTCTTTCTTTTCTTTCTTTCTTTCTTTCTTTCTCTTTCTTTCTTTCTTTCTTTCTTTCTTTCTTTCTTTCTTTCTTTCTTTCTTTCTTTCTTTCTTTCTTTCTTTCTTTCTTTCTTTCTTTCCTGTCATATGAAAGCAGAGAATTGGCTTCAAATTGGTATAAATCAGCTTCAAACTTCAAATTTGACCCACGGGTTTTGGAGATATGACTTATAAGTAATGTCTGTTGCATAAAAAAAGAACAGTGATTTGATAAAACGGGCTTGACAGGTTCGCTTTTGTGGACTATAACTACATCATTTACGCATTTATTTTTAATTCATATTGTCAACTCCCAGCTCTGACATTTATTTCAGACTTGTCTGAAATGTCTGTGCTAATATTTTTGCACTCCCACCATGACTGTATTTCTCTCAAAAGACCCTGAATATATTATTTCAGAGCAAATGTCTTTAAAGGTATAGTAGGTGATTTCACTTAATTCAATTTTTGGTGGCCATATAAAGAGTTTCATGTCCCCAAACCTCTCCACCAATAGCTTTCCTACATGATAAAACATTGTTTAAAAAAATGTCACACACACATTTTTCCACTGCATAGAGGGCATGCCTTGTTGATGGATTTAGAAGAGATTTTGAAAGTCTGGTTCCAAAAATGAACCAGTATTTAATGTTTAATGTCCATGATATTTACATTGGAATGAATGAGCCCGGCTGGAAAGTGTCCTAGGTGGACACTGGGTAGAGGGCGAAAGTTGACCAACATATGCAAGCATCCGGAAGTTTCTACATGCTGGAGAGCCCCTACTCAACATTTCCAGCAACCTTGGGGGTGTGTAGTAGGCTAGTCATGCCTGGGTTCACATGCTGGCAAATGGACTAGATGACACGTCTTTCTGACTTGAAAAGTGCTGTCCCAGTAATTGACAGTCTCATCTCCCTCGCACATGTTCACAGCACCTCGGCACAGTATATTAGAATGTCATTCACACGCTGCAGGGAGACACCTCTACCAGGCAAAGTTCTCTTTCCTTTTTTTCCAATATCGTGCCTATCTCGTCGCACTATATGTCAAAGAGCGAAGGCAAGGCATCTCTGCATGTCGTATTTATTTCTGTATGTGCTGGGAGGACAGGCAGATAGCAATTGCCGCGTCACTGCCGAACGTCACTGCAGAACACACAGGGCCGGATTTAGTCATGGGGGGGCAATGCCTCCCTATAAATGCCCTGACTGCCCCCACCAAACATGATGGCATGCTAACCAACCCAAATTTCAAAGATATTTCAAATTAAATGCTTATATTTAAAATGAATTGAAACGCTATACAACTACTACCACTGAACCAACAGCATTTTATCATTGAAAACAGAAAACTCTCTGAGTCAGACCTTTAGCTTTATGCATGCTGCGTGTCTGTTGCAACTTCAACAACTGATGGCATTATTGATGCTTACTTAATACAAGTCCTGTACAAGATATAAAGAGAGTCAGTGAAATCATTTTGCGACTGTGACTCGTGGGTCACAGAACTAAAGAATTTAAAATAAAATGGTATGGCCCTCATGCCAGTTTCTCCTGCCCCCCCAATTGGGAAATGTTACATCCGGGCCTGTATGAGACCCTGGTATTCTCAACTCGTATGTTCCATCCACGCACACACTCACACACACGCACGCGCACAGTCATTCCAAATATGCATATGAGACGCAGAGAGGCAATGTGCTGTAGTGTATTTAACCATGCCGATAATTATTCCAGGGCTTGATTTACTATGCTGATGACACAGATAGCTATTTAATTTAATTCCGTCTTAGTCTGCCACTGTTTTATTACCTTAATCACTTTCAGCAGAGTCAAACTGGGTTCCCATGGCCCCGGCACACTCTGCTGCCATTGACTAGGGGGCAATTTATCTGTATAACCGATAACACGCGCACGCATGCACGCACGCGGAACTGCTGAGCCGCTGCACGCACACACTCTCCCACACGTACGCATGCACGTGCACGGCTATGCCACCGCATCCAACCTAAATCCTTGTTAGAGCAGAGTGTAAAAGTGAATCAGCCACAGAGCAAATATGTGCTGGACCTTCTCACAATGCAGCTCCCAGTGGTGCGTTTGTGTGTGTGCACAGTGCAACATCTTTTTCTTGTTTTTTTGTCGTCCCTTTTCAAATAATTTGTCCAGGCCAATTATTTTCTTTTGTCACCATCCAAGGTGCCTGTGTCTGAGGCTTAAGAGGTCTAACTTGTAATTATACGTCTTTATTATGTATGTCGTTTCGTCGTCACGAAATGGACTGCAGTGCCCTATAGCTCCATGGATTCCCTGGTCCTTCTGTCTCTGGCTGCTATAGAGCTTAGCAGTCCCGTCCTTTTCATGACATAGTCACCAGCCCAGACTTGAATTTCCTCATTAGCAGTAGTAGTAGTGTTTCAAATCATTTAGGGCTATTTAGGTGGGTATTGCCCCCCCCAAGCCCATGTCTATAGATCTGGCCCTGGTGGACAGTGACGTGGGGAGTTTGACTGGGGCGAGACACACCTGTCATGGAGTAGCGCAGGTCTTCTAAGCCATGGGCTCAGGGAGGACAGAAACCTTCCATGGAGATGTAGTCTCTAGTCCTAATCATGACACGACCATAATTATCACTTTTCTGCCAGTACTTTCACTGTCACAGACGATGCGATCCTTATCTTTTACCATGGTTATTTATCATATGTATCATGCCTTTATACTTATCCTCGCCACGGACACCGTTCTCAGCATCAGCATCATCACGGTTGTCACTCAAGCCGTGCGGTAAACTTTGTACACTACTTGGCATTCATCGTCACATCGCAGCGCATTGTAGACAACGGCGCCAGGCAGCAACAAGAAAGCAAAAGTAAATAATATTCCGACAGTCTTATTCATATTCAGAGAAGCTGTATGAGTGCTTCTTCTCCATTATTGCCACGGTTATTATCATAATCTTTTATTCAGTATTTAGTGTACACAATGGCTTTTCATTTCTCTCATATGGCTGAAAAACCCTGAGAACGACGGTACAGTAGTGTACACAGACTTGAACTTGAACTATTTCAGCAGGTTGGAATGATAAAGGTCTTTATTCTGACTTACAAACATGCACACCAGGGGCGGATCTAGGCATGGGCATGGGGGGTGGCAATGCCCCCCTAAATGCCCAGTTTGCCCCACCAAACACGGTGGTGTGCAAAACAACCCAAGATATTTCAAATTAAAGTGCTTATAATTAAAATGATTTGAACCACTACTACTGTGACTAACTAACCACAGCTGTGTCACCACTATAAACCAACAGCATTTCATCATTGAAAACAGAAAACTCTCTGAGGCAGACCTTTAGCTTTATGCATGCTGCGTGTCTGTTGCGACTTCAACAACAACTGATGTCATTATTGATGCTTAATTGTCTAATAAAAATCCTGTAACCAAAAAATGGTATGGGTGCGGCTTCATCGCCTGTGGCGCGAAGCGACACGGGCGATGGAGCCACCCCCATACCACCCCCCCCCCCCCCCCCAATTGGGAAATGTTACATCCGCCCCTGATTCACACATGCGCGCATGCAGGCAGACACACACACACTCCTTCTGACAATGAAATCAAAGACATGGCATGCTTGAGCGAAGCCGCAGCACAGAAACACAACAACTTCTACTCCTGCAGGAGTCAATTACAGAACAGTGCAGCCAAGCCTATGAGCCCAAATCAACCCATCTGCCTCCACTTGAAAGTTTTATTAATTTTTCAGCAAAGGAAACAGCACAGACACACATCATACACAAACAAAAAAGGAAAAAAGACAAAAAAAAAGCAACTCAAAAAGAATGTCCTATAACAGGGGTGCCCAAAAGGTAAATTGTGATCTACCAGTAGATCACATGACAGTCCTCCCAGAACTTGGACCCTTATAGATCTGTAACTCTTGAAAGCGTTAAAATGAAACCAAATGGACCCTTATGGGTCCATTTGGTTTCATTTTACACTCTGAAGACTTAAATTATATTTAAACATCTGAATTGCGTAATTTTCAAGAGTCCACACAAGTAGAAAATGGAGAATAATTGTTATTCTGACCAACGTTTTGCCAGTTCTCTTTCGCAATTGTGGACAAAAATGTGAAAGTAGTTAGTTTTGGGTGCAAGAAACTAAACTCAACATCACAAACTGTCAACTCAAACTTCAAATACTGTTTTCAAACATCAGTAATAGCATATACAGCAAAACCTTCCAATTCTCACCCTCTATTTTTCATTATAAGTGCAATATTCTTAAACACTATAACGGCAAATAACACCATTATCACTATTTCACACCTCAAACTTTCTCTGTGGCCTTGAAATGGATTTTCAGTAATGGAACAGTCACATTTTTGATGTGTAGATCTTGTGGAGCCAGTCATTTTGAAAGTAGCTCTCAAGTCAAAAAAGTGTAGGCATCACTGTCCTATAGGCTCAATGAGCCCTTCTCAAAGCCCCACCCCTTTGGGGCGGAGTCTAGTCACTATCCAATGCCAGGCCGAATAGTTTAGCAACTGTTGCTATGCAGGTCAAGCTTTCCTGGTCAAGCTTTACTCTTCTACCGTGCCTATTGGACAAGGATGAATTGGGGAGGGACTCAGTGAAGAGGTAATTGCAGTGTTGGTCAATATTACTTAGGAAAGTAACTTCTTTACTTTACTCGTTACCCCTTAGACAAAGTAATATCATTACTTTACTTATTACTGGAATCAAAGAGTAATATATTACATATTACATTATTACTTTCCCAAGTTCTCAACTCCTACATTTGAAAAAATAGAGATGTACAACATAATCTATTCAGCGAGCTCTTTTTAGAACTGAATCCAATTTATTGTAATAATAGTAGTCTCTTTGCCTCTTTGACTTTTTAAACTTTTTCACAATTGTTTTCAAAGACAGTCGAGGTCTTGTATTTAAAAAAATAAATACAAAATATCGCAGCAAGCGATTTGTAGTGTACATAACTGTGCGCAGGATGCAGCGTGTGGACTGGATCTACAATCTAGTGCACATCTCTGTTGTTACAGTACCTGTCGATAGCTTGTAAATCTGTTCTATTTTTGCATGCAACAACAAGCTCATTTTAAAAAGTAACTTGGCGTTACTTGCAAAGTAATGCGTTACTTATTACCCATTTTTGCAGAGTAATCTCGTTACTTTACTTTTTGGAGCAAAAGTAATAATATTACAGTAATATGTAATCTAAAATTAGTTACTGCCCAAGACTCGGTGAAGAGGTAATTGCAGAACAGGCCTTTAAGCCTAAATCATTTGGGTCAGATTAACTGGTCCATTTAGTTATTTATTCTAACTAAACTAAACTAGTCCCTCTAGCATCGTTCCCATTTTGTTGGTTCACAATAACAATAGTGCTATATCTTACCCAAGTAAAAGTATTGAAAATGTACTTGCTTATAAGTATCAGCTTGGAAATATAGCTATATAGATCCAAAAGTAAGGTCACTGGACAGACTTTTCAAAATGTATACAAATATTTTTGAAAATCTGACATTGAAATTTTGCTGACTTATATGTTGTGTATGGCAGCGAGGTTTTTAGCATCTTTTTTGGCTCGAAAGAAGCTAGATTTGGCGTTCATTTCTCTAAGTGATACATGTTCAATCCTCGGGTACAAAACCTCGGGTGTTTTGGGGAGAATGAAATGACAATCAAAGCACCCCTTAGATACAGCGATAATTCATTTCCTGTGTCTCGCCCCTATTAAAACACATAGGACGCCGGTACCCGGAATAACTTTCGTGCAGAGTGTCGGCGCCGGTCGAAGAAATACAGTAACAGTCTATACTTGAGTAAATCTACTTTAGTAACT
This sequence comes from Benthosema pterotum, assembly GCA_039105355.1. Taxonomy (NCBI): domain Eukaryota; kingdom Metazoa; phylum Chordata; class Actinopteri; order Myctophiformes; family Myctophidae; genus Benthosema; species Benthosema pterotum. The sequence goes on from CM076977.1 coordinate 39,983,791, forward strand.
TATAACCTCCACCACAGTGAGAGTGAGAAGAAGATGAAAATCCCATGAAGCTCAATTAGGATTCTGCCTCACTTCACTTACTGATTGAATGAGGTAATCTGTCCTCATTTAAATGATAGCGTCTCAGTCAAGCATGTGGCCCCCGACTCACTCATGAAAAACAAATGAGTTCCACCCCCCTTCCCTTCCCTCCTCTCCTCCTCTCCTCCAATCCGTGGAATACTGAAAACACGGCTCCCGGGAATAGAAAAGGAGAGAGAGAGAGCTCTGCGGTTCCGTGCTCGCCGTCGTCGTCGTCTGGGGGTGTTGAATTGTTTTGATTCTCCCCCATCAGCATTCAGCCCGGCGCGCGCCATGTCTCCATCACAGGGGAGTGGATGGAGAGGACGTGGTGGCACTTTAGAGCGCCGTGATACATTGGAATGGCCCAAAACACCTTGTAAATTCTTTCCAAAGCGCCGGCGCGGAGACAACCACCGCTGATCCTCCTCCTCCTCCTTGTCGCGGGTTGTAGCGTTATAAATGGGCCCTACGGAGCGTGCCCCCCCCCCTCCAGAGGCGGATCTAGGCATGGGCAATGCCCCCCTAAATGCCCAGTCTGCCCCACCAAACACGATGGCATGCAAAACAACCCAAGATATTTCAAATTAAAGTTTTCATGATTAAAATGATTTGAAACACTACTACTGCTACTAACTACAGCTTATGTCACCACTAAAACAGCAGCATTTCATCATTGAAAACAGAAAACTCTCTGAGTCAGACCTTTAGCTTTATGCATGCTGCATGTCTGTGGCAACTTCAACAACAACAACTGATGTTATTAGTGATGCTTTACTTGTCTAATAAAAGTTCTATAACCAAAAATGGTGTGGGTGTGACTTCTCCGAGGCACTTGCCCATCGCCCGTGGCTTCGCACCGCGGACGATGGGCAAGTGCCTCGGAGACCCCTGTGTTGTGCTCTTTGAAGCAATTATTAACATGCATGTTTGGAATTCTAAGGGCTGAAATGCTTTGACAGCAGCCAAAGAAATACATACAGATACATTTTCCTTTTTCCAAGCATATTCTGGGTCCCACCGCTATTGCATGAGTCATTGTTGTTTTGACAGATGTTCTTGGTGCAATCCCATGTCAATTTACTAAAGTCAGGTGCAGAAGTAACAGCCTGACAGGTGTGTGTATGCGTGCCTGCCTGCGTGCGTGCGTGTTTGCATGCTTGTTTGTCTGTTTGTTGTGTTGCAGGGCTAGGGCAGGGTATATACCTGTTTGTCATATTGTGATGTGTGTTCCATAGCGAGATGCTATGTGCGATATGCAGTGTGTGCTCTCGCAGTCATCGTCATTAGAAAAACGTGAGGCGTCCCAGCAGCTCCCAGCTGCATTGCTGTGGAACTTGTCCCAGCACACGTACAGAGAGAGAGAGAGCTCTCTGGCTGCCACGAAAATATGCTGACAGGCGGCTTCGCCTGGGCAGGAATGATGATTTATTCGCGGGAAAGAAAGAAAGATAGAAAGAAAGACGTCGACATAGTGGTGGGGGGGGGCACGTGGAGAGAGAGAGGGGGAGAGAGATTCTTAACCACTCTCTGACTACTATGGCATTTAGGGTATGGCATCTAACAGGCCTATGTGTATATAAAAAGCGTTTGAAAATGTTTCTCTCCTTCTCTCCATCCTTGTGTGTCTCTCTCTTCGTTTCGACCGGTCCACGACATCAACAACAGATGGGCCAAGGGAGGGAGTATCATCAAGGAAGTGACAGGAGACACGTATGAGGTGATCGTGGACCACTCCTTCTTCACTGAGCTGGTCTCCTGTGAGGTGACCAACCCGCTGGGCAGCACCAACATCAGCCGCAACGTAGACGTCTACTGTGAGTACTTATATCAGTGGTTTTCAGCCTTTTTTCATACCATTTAATGTTGAGTGTAGTCTACAGATCTACACCACTAGTACATTCAGTAGCATCTATGCTGTATATTATTGATCTACTGCCTCCTATAAAACCAACATGTGAGCTCCCAGGCTCTCAGGTACACAGTGGTTCGCAAACACAACTTTTCATGTCAAGAAAAAACATTAATTGAAAATATATGCCAGGGACGCCATAAGCAGTGGTGAAACGTTCCATACAGGCGCCTACGTACATGTCTCCATGCGTACCGAACAACCAAAAGTGACAGCTCACAGATATAGAAAATAAATACATTCTCAAACGTAATTAATCTAAAACGGATTCATATGAGCTCTACAGTTTCACTGAGAAATAATACAAACGTTTATAATTCTTCTCAGGTAATTCCTTGTATTACAAGGTGTAGGCTCTAATACAAAGAGAAGCGATGTTGACACAATGCACTGGGTTTTCATGTTGTCAATTAAATGAAGAAGTATACCGGTAATACACACAGAAGTGGAGTTTGTATAAAGACTGTTCTACTAGCTACTACTTGCCTTAGTATTTACGAATAGATGCTTTAAAGGGATCCCAAGCTATTAAGCCCCATATGGATAAATGCATTATACTTGTCCTCTATAACTACAAAACCCAGTTCCGTTGAAGTTGGGACGTTGTGTAAAATGTAAATAAAAACAGAATGCATTGATTTGCAAATCGTTTTCAACCTATATTCAGTTGAATACACCACAAAGACAATATGTTTAATGTTCAAACTGATAAACTTTATTGTTTTTTTGAAATTATACAATCTTTTGTAAATTGATCCCTGCAACACATGCCAAAAAAGTTGGGACAGGGGCAATAAAAGACTGGGAAAGCTCATGAATACACAAATAACGCCTGTTTGGAACAGTTTAATATCGTGATTGGGTATAACAGGACCATCCCAGTCGTTCACAATCAAAGATGGGGCGAGGTTCACCACTTTGTGAACAATTCTGGGAGAAAATCATCCAACTGTTTAAAAACAATGTTTCTCAACATTCAATGGCAAGGAATTTGGTGATTTCATCATCTACAGTTCATAATATAATCAAAACATTCAAAGAATCTGAAGAACTTGCTATCCTAAGCGACAAGGCCGAAAACCAACACCGAATACTTGTGACCTTTGATCCCTCAGGTGGCTCTGCATTAAAAACTGACATCATTGTGTAAGGGATATTACTGTGTGGACTCAGGAACACTCAGAAAACCATTGTCAGTTTACATAATTTGTGGCTACACCTGCGAGTGCAAGTTAAAACTCTACCATGCGAAGCAAAGCCATACTTCAGAAATGTTGGTTTAAAAAACAACCAGAAGAACAAACAGAAATGCCTTCTCTGGGTCCAATATTTTTGAAATGGTTAGACACAAAGTGGAAAAGTGTGCTTTCTAATGATAGCTCTTCAGATTCTTTGGACGTTTTGATTATATTAAGGACTGTAGATGATGAAATCACCAAATTCCTTGCAATTGAATGTTGAGAAACATTGTTTTTAAACCGTGGGGGAGTGCCATTTTACTGTGACTGTCATAGGTATGACATCACAGGAGATTTTGGCAAGGGGGGGCTCCAGGGAAAATCATGCTTGGGGGCTCCAAATTGCTTAGATTTCTTAGATTGCTTACATTAAATCAAAGGCAGATTGAACAAAATAATTGTAGGGGAATGTTTGTCTTGGTGACATGTGGTGCCAGAAAACCGACAACAAGCGTAATGCGCTGTGACCGACCTGTCCTAACGTGAGTGTTTGCCTCCCCAACAGTTGGCCCCAGGATGGCTGCAGAGCCCCAGTCCCTGCAGGTGGACCTGGGATCTGATGCTGTGTTCAACTGTGCCTGGACGGGAAACCCCTCACTCACTATAGTCTGGATGAAGAGAGGCTCTGGAGTGGTATGTTGTTGTTGTCGTTATTATCATCTCCGGATACATGAAGGCTCTGCCCAAATAATACTCGGACCAGCCGAAATATTGCGACATTAAAGGCCTATTCATAGTTTGATTTTCGGTGACCACCACAAGCACCGCGACCACTGTTGCCTACAATATGACGCCGCTCTTTCTAGCCCTCCTCTCTGATTTTACTAACCACCACCGCGGTGCTCACTGGAAACGCCCACCAAACAGAGTTAAACGAATCACATTTGCCGGGAGCCGCGGGGCATTGTTGATTGGTCCAGAAGTTTGGAGCACCGGCTGCTTGTTTTTAACAGCTGGAGACGTAAGAAAAAGAAAAAAAGACACTCAACACACACACGCACACGCACACACACACACGCACACGCACACACACACGCACACGCACACACACACACACACACACACACAGCATGACAGGCTGGAGGAGAACGAAGAATTCAATGATGGAGACATGAATAGAATAGGAATAAACATAAAAGCAGCAGAAATTATTATAATTGAGGCAGGTAGGAAGTAGAGAGAGAAACAGAGGGGGGAATAAACAACAATGTATGTGAGGAGAACGGGAGAAGGGGGAGGGGAGGAGGGGCGAGGTGCTGGTAGTGGGTGAATAGGCGAATAGTGGTGGTTGTGGTGCTCACCGAAATTCTAAACTCTGAATGAGACTTGAGGGGTCAGAAAACTGAACTCTCGGGAAGGGCTGTCGCTGCCTGAAAGAGGGACAAAAAGAGGGACATTTCCAATATTTTCCTGAGAGTGTTCCATTTGTACACTCTCAGGAAAAAAAGGTCCTAAAAGAAAAATCATTAACATGGTGAAACACAACTTGACGGTAGAGCCGCCATTGGACCGATCCCATGAAGTGAACAGAGTTTGCATCCGTGCCATTTGCCATTTTTCGCAAAGGGGCAAATTCAGCAGTCACAAGCCATTATCACTTTGGTGACTTGTGTTGCTCTAACATTTCAAACCTTAGGCCACATGGCACATTTACGTTCTAGCATTTGTGTTCCCATGCAGGAACTTTCTTTTCTTTTATTAAATTCTCACAGTACATTAAATACCACTTAAAGGTCATTCAGTACTTGAGCCAGTACATGTGACTTAGCGACTGAACTCGGCAGTCTTGAAACAAGGCATGCTGAAACAGCTATTAATCATATGGCGTTGGGGGCGGTCCAGTCATCCACACTCGTTAGCTGCGCTGCTCTTTGACACTTGGCGCTGGGCGACGTGTGGAGGTGAAGAAAGGGCAGGCGATTGATCCGCCCAGGCAGACTCATTCCACCTCTCCCTTTGTCAACTTCAAAGATGACCAGAGCCGGCCAACCCTTACTGCACCGCGCCACCGCTCCCAAAATTGGATTTTAATAATTGAGCAGAGGTGCCCTTTAAGGCTTTAAAAGCTCCATTTGCCACCGTCTTTTTTTTTTCTTTTCTATTTTTCCTCTCTCTCTCTCTGTCTCCCATGGATCTTGCTGTGTTGATGTCACACATGCGAAGGTGCCCTTGCTGTCATATTGCTCATCCAGTGACCCTTGACTCTCCCCCTCTCCTCCCCTCTCCTTCCCTCGCTCTTCCCTGCAGGTCCTGAGCAACAAAAGCATCTTGACGTTGAAGTCGGTGCGACAAGAGGACGCTGGAAAATATGTGTGCCGGGCGGTGGTCGCACGCGTGGGCGCCGCGGAGAAGGAGGTCGCGCTCACCGTCAACGGTAAGGCGTTTATTTACACTCATACGTGGCTCTGGAGTGGTATGTTGCTGTTGTTGTTGTTGTTATTGTTATTATTGTCATCTCTGGGTACATGAAGGCTCGGCCCAAATAATACTCTCTCTGACCAGCCGAAATGTTGCAACATTGAAGGGTCAGAAAACTGAGCTCTCGGGAAGGGCTGTTGCAGCCTGAAAGAGGGACAACAAGAGGGACATTTCCAATATTTTTCTCAAGGTGTACAAATGTGAACTCATACTGCAGAGCTGCAGCTCCCATGAAGTTGGTTTAATGTTGGGTCCAGGTGTTGAAGTTGGGTCCAGGTGTTAAATCCATTTTTCACACTTTTTGACCACATCCGTGGTCATCCTATACCCAACAATACATGCCCAAAAAAGGGATTTTCTTTTTCACTTTTGTGTATTTTTAAAGGTATAGTAAGTGATTTGGGTGATTCGGAAAACCCTCCGGCCCCCACGGTAGCAAGATGGGCACATGCACATTTTAGTCAACATCCTGCAAAAGGCTATTTTAGCTTGCCAGTTTTAGTCTTAGTCCTGAAAAAGAGGTGCTGATGAAGTCATTTTAGTTGGACAGACAAACACTACTGTTTTGAGCAAAAGTGGACAACAGAAAAGTCAGAAAAGCTACTAGCTCCAGGGCTGGATTAGCACCTGAGGGCCCCTCCAGCTGTTTGCGGTTGTGCATTATTTTTGGTCTAGTTCCAAGGCCCACCTCGCCACCCTCCCCCCAGAGTGACAGCCAGGCCAGTAGCAAACACACCTTTTATTCCACACAATCACCTCTCCAACCTGGCGCCCCGACCTCACACGGCCCACCCAGGTGAACAGAGGGGCCATTCGTCCCACCCTCCACGGAACAACCCGAGTTCCCAAGAAGAAGAAAGGAACGAGAGGGCATGATGAGAACATGCCCCGAAAAAATCCCAAACGCTAGATCTCCAGGGCTGTGAGTGAGTTAAACGCTGATTATATTCCTTGGGAGTCACAGTGAAGCTTTTTTTTTTCCTGAGGCGGTGACTAACTAATGAATACGCCCTGGTAGGAGACCTGGCAACTCTCAAACAAATGACTTCATTATGGCTACTTGATATGCAGAGTGTGTGCCTTCGCTTGGCGTAGCAGAGAGGCTCTCTCTTTTCTCGGGGTTTGACTGTGCGATTTACATTTATCTTAAAAAAGAGACCCCTTTTTTTCCCTTCTCGACACGTCCATTCGAGGAGAATTACCTTCCTGTCTGCACTCCACCAAGAATGTGAAAACGAGACCATAGGAGCTTATTTTTACAGCTTTTAAGTGGGCATGGAATTATACAAAACAACGGAAAAAGAGAGCGGCTCTCTTTTTTTCACAGGTTTTCAACCGGTGGTCCGGGGCCCACCAGTGGTCCTTGAGAGGGTTCCAGGTGGTACACCAGGCTAAACGATGGAAAGTTGGAAAGAGTTAAAATATTCATCATCCGAATTAGCCCAAGTCTACACAACTAGAGAATGTAGAAGATTAATGGTCATTTTTGATCTGTACGTTTGATGGTTTTGTTTCTGAAATAGCTGAAATCTTTAGTTTTGGGGTCTCTGTGGGGCTAAAATGTCATCAAATGGTGGTCTGTGACTCAAACGCTGAATAAATAGTGGGCCCTGGTATGAAAAAGGTTGAAAACCACTGCACTAGGGACCAATGTCCACTCAATCTCAGGGCGGACACTCTAACCACAAGACCACTGAGTTGGCTTAGCAAACTGAAGGGGAGCGTTTTTTCTTTAGTACGAGAAACCCCACAATGCCGCGGGGCGCTGCTGCTGCTGCCATCAGAGAGCGTGACACACACACACACGGAGACACGACCAGGCTCCCTCCCGTGAAACACTCGTGAGACGAGACCTTACTGAGAGCTGTAATCAACACCCTCCCTCTCCATCACAGCTCTTCAGAGCCGCCGTATAACAGGCGAATCATGTAAATCCAATCCTCTGCCGTTTTGTCATCAACAACAACTCACACCCTTTTTTTCTGAAGTGTGAATATTTAAACAAAGTACAAAACATCAAATTTGCCTGTTTTATGTTCATATACCAGGGGCTTCGACTCCCCCCTCCTCTTCCCCCCACCCACCCTCTCACATGTCTATGGAGATTGTGTGTGTGTTTATGAAAACAAAGCCAATATGGGGAGAAAGGGAGACGGATTGTTTTAATAACGATTACGGCGAACACTACTCATACGGAGCGCTGCGACTGGAAACCATAAAGCAGCTGAAGCTGGCATGTTTACTAGCTCTCACCAGATTTCATTCAGGCAGCGTTCAAACTTCTCCCGAAGCGTTTTCTTTTTTTCCGTCCGTCTTTGTTATTTGTTTAATGTTTTTCCCTTCTCATGTGTCCTCTGCGCGGCGGCGGTACTGGCGGTAGCGGCGGTAGCGGCAGCGCCTCCCGGCCCAAAGATTTCTTTTGACGTTTAAAAAGCCATCCTTTTATTCACAACTTCTGAATAATTTAACGGTCCATAATATTTACGTTGAAAAGCGCATGAGGTCTATAAGTCAGATCCCATCGTCTCCTCTGGTGCTTTACCACCTTCAGTAAATCTACATTTCAAGTGCAATTTTTCTCCCCCTTACAAAACATAACACTTTCCCTTATGCCAGGATCTATAATATGCATGTGGCAATGCTCATCATAAGATCAACCTGCCAAACTCTCCACACCACTAGCCTGCGCACACACACGCACGCACACGCACGCACACACACACACGCACACACAGATTAATGAATCACTATGGCAACAAGCAACATTTGAGACATTTTGCCCTACTTGTATTATTAGCCATGCAGAGTCTGAGAGATTCAGATCATGCGTGCACTGCACACACAAACACACACGCCTGTGCACAGACACACACACACTCAGTAACAATTTAAATGCGAAACACAGAAACCAACATGTGTCTTCAGTCACCGTTTAATGTTCTTCAGTATATCGTCTGGTCAGTTTGTTTCGATTGTCACTAACACCTCATTATAGCACTGTTTCACAAAATTCCCCAAAGCGCCTGTGACCACTTGTGACTGAGACATTGACTTTTCAGGAGAGGAGAAGAACTTCTTCTTTTTTATGCAAAATGAGTTAATTGCCCAGGCAGACTACACATACTAGAGCAGTGGTTTTCAACCAGTGCTCCGGGGACCACCAGTGGTCCTTGAGAGGGTTCCAGGTGGTCCCCAGGCTAAATAATGGAAGGTTGGTTAACCAAATGTAACTCTTGAGAGTCTAACTCGCAAGAGTTGGAATATTCACCATCTGAATTAGCCCAAGTCTGCACAACTAGAGAATGTAGAAGTGGACATTTTGATCTGTGTGTTTGACTGTTGTATTTCTGAAATCCAGCCTATTATTGTGGACAAAAGCAAAAGAAAAACCTTTAGTTTTGCGGTCTGTGGGGCCAAATTCTGAATAAATAGTGGGCCCTGGTATCAAAAAGTTTTAAACCAACTGTGCTAGAGCATGTTTGAAATAAATAAATATCAGAGCTGAATTTTACATGTTAACATGTAAAAAAAAAAACTAAAAACAAATTGACATTCCAACACTTAAATAGCAAATAGCAAGTTTGTAGTGGGTAGTGAATACAGATGGGGTCCCAGTCCCGGTGCCACAGACATAACATTTCTCATTTGGATCATCATCATCTGGAGAGAGGTTTTAGGAGTGCCTCAGTAAGGAAGTTAATTTCCACACAAAAAGCCTCTCATGGTTGAAATGACTGGAGGAGCAGCACTCTGTCTCTCCTTCAGGGTCGCTTCATTGATTGCTCTGCGGTGGTGGTGTTGGTGGTGGTGGTGGAGTGATACCGGCGGTGGTGGAATCAGGAGCGGATCTAGGCATGGGCAGGGAGTGGGGGGCAATCCCCCCCTGAATGCCCTCACTGCCCCACCAAACATGATGGCATGCAAAACAACTCAAGATATTTCAAATTAGAGTGCTTATATTTAAAATGATTCAAAACGCTACTACTGCTACTAACGAACCTCAGCTGTGTCACCACTAAACCAATAGCATTTCATCATTGAAAACAGAAAACTCTCTGAGTCAGACCTTTAGCTTTATGCATGCTGCGTGTCTGTTGCAACTTCAACAACAAGTGATGGTATTGTTGATGCTTTACTTGCCTAATAAAAGTCCTATAACTGAAAATGGTATGGGTGCGGTCTCATCGCCCGTGGCGCGAAGCGACACCCCCCCCCACAATTGGGAAATGTTACATCCGCCCCTGGGTGGAATCCAAACAGCCTCTCTCTCCATCAACCTGTGCTTTCACGACAGTCTTTGACAGTCGGCGCGACTCAATTGATTCTGACAGTGACTGAATAGCATGCATGACTGATGATGGGGCCCTGCTCAGGAAAGCACTACCTCGCCTTGATCACATCTATCTATCTATCTACCGTGCCGTTCGGAAGGAAGGAATGTGTGTATGCGCTTGCTTGGTGTGTGTGTGTGTGTGTGTGTGTGTGTGTGTGTGTGTGTGTGTGTGTGTGTGTGTGTGTGTGTGTGTGTGTGTGTGTGTGTGTGTGTGTGTGTGTGTGTGTGTGTGTTTGGGCGTGGATAACAACACCTTTTTTCTTTCCGCATGATGTGAAGGATGTCTGTTGTGTGTTTCTGCCCCCACCACCACCCCCCCATTCTATTTGTATTGCTGCCACTCCCACCCCCTACACCCCTCGTTCTCCATAATCGCCCTCCCATCCCTGCTATACCGCGGTTCTTTTTCACACCCTCAGTTATTATAATGCATGTCTTAAAAAGAATTGTTGATTTACCGCCGCCCCGCCCTCTCTCTCTCCGTCTTATCTGCCATTGCATTATCCACCGAACTGCCACTGCTGATCGCTACATTAGAATTCCCCACGGGAAGAGCATAATTTAATTAGAATCAAACAGCTAGTAGCGGGGGGGGGGGGGGGGGGGGGGGGCGCACGGGGGGCTGGGTGGGGGGTGCAGTTTTGTGTTTAAGTCACTAATGGATACATATTACCGTAGTCGAAACGTCTCCACACGCTGGGTGGGAAGCACCTCTGCAGCGTTGGATTGTGCTGAGCCATCCACCATGACTGAGAACAATTCAGTTCAGTTTGGTTCGGTAATCTCTCAGTGCAACTGAGATCCAAACTGTTCAGATTGGTGCAAACAGGAGGGAAGATCATAGGGGTTAGACAACTCCTGTCCCTGCAGTCTATTTATGAGCAGGACACAATAAAACATGCCCCAAAAAAATGTTGCTGATGATACCCATGTTTTACATACAGAGTTTGTACTTCTGCCCTCAAGGAGAAGGTACAAAGAACCAAAGTGGAAGTACATCAGGTTTTAAAAAATCATTTGTACCAGCATCAACTAAAATGTTGAATGAGGCTCTGGAACAGTAGTGATGTAAGAGGTCAGATTATTCACACTGTGAGCACTGTGTAATGTTGTCTTCCTCTGTTTTTTGTGTTCTGTTTGTCATGTATGTGTCATGTGTGGCTGAAGCAGGGGTGTTAGTCCAAACAAGTTTCCCTTGTGGACAATAAAGTTTACCTTGACCTTGACATTGAATTCTATACAAAATGTCTTCTAAATAGTGATGTTTTCAGAAAAAGAAAAGTGTGTTTCTAGTTTGTTCGTTTCCAGCCAGTGGTTCTCAAGGTCATCATCTCAATGTAATAGACCTTTCCATACAATCCCTGCCCTCTTGGAGGGTTGGTGACGACAGTTGAGCACCACTATATGAAAGTGTATGGAACCTCTAAGATTTCTTGAACAGCAACTGTGACACTACCTGGGCATTTTGGATCAGGTAGGCAAAAAAATAGAACAAAACAGTGACATAAAAATGCCATATTTAGCGCATGGGCGCCGTGGACCGCGGACCACTGGTTTGAAAACCACTGATTTAGAATTTAAAGTTTAGGCATTAGACATGTTTACATGACAATAAGCACGAATGAACAAAAGCAAATGCATGGTAATACATCGTATGCATGCAAAACAGTCATCATAAATCATACCCAGGCTAGGAACATAGCGGTGGAAAATCGATATAGTCAAACTGCATATATATTGTGCTATGTTTACATAAAAATGCTATATGTTTGCATAAACTGCTATCTAGTCCACATACAATGCATAAATTGAGGCTTTGCATTCGCCTATGGAGGCTGAGCCTAGAGCCTCATGTACCCCGTGTACAGTATTCATGGATTTGCCAGTGAAGCGGGAATATTTCGCAAAACGCAATGATTGAAATTATTTAGCGTGCACACACTCACACACACACACACACACACACACACACACACACACACACACACACACACACACACACACACACACACACACACACACACACACACACACACACACACACACACCCATTATGTTAATGAAACGCAGAGCAATGTGTATATTAGGCATTGTGGGCAAACAGAATGAATGAAAGCGGCTATTTGGCTCATAATCATATCATTTTTCTCGGTGGTTATACTGTATTTGCGTTATAGACATTACCAATTTCCGCTTGTCTAATTATAGAGAACGGTGGTTTTAAACCAGTGGTCCAGGGGCTACCAGTGGGCCCAGGTGGTCAGCTAAAATATGGTTACATTGTTGTTAAAAATGCATTACCTCAATTACAAAATACTCTACAGAATAAATAGACTAGATAGATCAGTGGTTTTCAACCTTTTTGATACCAGGGCCCACTATTTATTCAGCATTTGAGCCACAGACCACCATTTGATGACATTTTAGCGCCAAAGACCTAAAACTAAAGAATTCTTTTGGTTTTGTCCACAATTCCAGGCTGGATTTTGCAAACAAAACATTGTGGACTTCTTCATTTAGTGGTGCGAATTCAGATGATGATGAATATTTTAACTCTTGAGAGTGTAAAAATGAAACCAAATGGACCCGCAAGGGTCAATTTGGTTTCGTTTTTACATTCTCAAGAGTTACATCTGGTTAACCAACTTTCCATCATTTAGCCTGGGGACCACCTGGAACCCTCTCAACGAGCACTGGTGTTCCCCGGACCACCTGTTGAAAACCCCTGAGATAGATGAATGGTTTCTTTTCATCAACATCTGTTGGTACACATCAATACAGCGTGGAATCTTTAGTCTTTGGTCTGAGGGACGATTTGCTGATATAAGAAAGAATACAAAAGGCATATCATAGTCCTTCAAATCAAATATTTATTTGACCATCTGAGATACAGGGCCAGACACAAAGGCTTCACTGTATGAGGGATAAAATGAAAAGGAAAGAAAAGAAAAGAGAAGTGTCTTTTCTGTTACATTACATGTCCCCCCCTAAATGCCCCAACTGCCCCACCAAATATGATGGCATGCAAACAACCCAAATTTTAGAAGATATTTCAAATTATATCGCTCACAATGTATTTAAAATGATTTGAAACACCATGCCCTAACTAACTACAGCTGTGGCGCCACTAAACCAACAGCATTTCATCACTGAAAAAAATAAAACTCTCTGAGTCAGACCTTTAGCTTTATGCATGCGTGTCTGTTGCAACTTCAACAACAATTGATTGTTAATGTTGATGCTTTACTTACCTAATATAAGTCCTGTACAAGATATAAAACTTGTGGGTCACAGAACTAAAGAATTTAAATGAACCCCCCAATTGTTACATCCGGGCCTCCATCCATCCATCCATCCATCCATCCATCCATCCATCCATCCATCCATCCATCCATCCATCCATCCATCCATCCATCCATCCATCCATCCATCCATCCATCCTGAATCATTTTCCGTAGTCAGGTCACGGGGGCAAAGCTCCAACAGAGAGCGCCAGACTTTACAGCAACATTAAGCAACTTTCTCCCGAGAGGTTCCAGGGCCAGTTAGTGTAATGTAATCCCTCCATGTGGTCACCTTTGGTCAGCCCCGGGGTCTCCTCCCAGTGGGACATGCAGCGAGGATCTCCTATAGAGAGACTCCCAAAGAGGCATAATTTCCAGGTGAAGAAGCAGCGAAGCAGCCGCTCTACTCCAAAGGCTCAATTTTCACCCATGCAAACCCCTCATCTCTAAACGATTCTGAAAGACATTTTTGAATGGTTCAAATAGCCAAGTCTTTTGCGTGTGACTGAACTTCTCATTTCATACTCATTTCAGCTACTTGTACTCGCGACCTTATTCTTTCTGTTGTGACCCATACGTTTCATGATTGCTCGGTAGACAGGGAGACTGCCTTGCTGTGATTAGCTAAAAGCGGCACGAAAAAGGTCTGCCTCACCCGACACAACCCCCCCTCCACCTCACACACTAGCCCCGACTAGACAGAGTCACTACAGCTACCATAACAGAAAGCTCATTTCAGCACCACGGACAGAGTAACAGAAAGCTCATTTCAGCACCACGGACAGAGTCACTACAGCTACCATAACAGAAAGCTCATTTCAGCACCACGGACAGAGTCACTACAGCTACCATAACAGAAAGCTCATTTCAGCACCACGGACAGAGTAACAGAAAGCTCATTTCAGTACCACGGACAGAGTCACTACAGCTACCATAACAGAAAGCTCATTTCAGCACCACGGACAGAGTAACAGAAAGCTCATTTCAGTACCACGGACAGAGTCTCTGCAGTCAGGTTCTACTTGCCCTCAGCTCATGGTCACTTGCCCCCTAAAATATATTGTAAATTTTGCAGATGTAACTCTTGAGAACGTAAAAATGAAACCAAATGGACCCGCAAGGGTCTTTATATATTATATAAAGACGCTATATGCATTTCAGTAAATATACATTTCAGTACCACGGACAGAGTCACTACAGCTACCATAACAGAAAGCTCATTTCAGCACCACGGACAGAGTAACAGAAAGCTCATTTCAGTACCACGGACAGAGTCACTACAGCTACCATAACAGAAAGCTCATTTCAGCACCACGGACAGAGTCTCTGCAGTCAGGTTCTACTTGCCCTCAGCTCATGGTCACTTGCCCCCTAAAATATAATATAATGTAAATTTTGCAGATGTAACTCTTGAGAACGTAAAAATGAAACCAAATGGACCCTTGCGGGTCCATTTGGTTTCATTTTTAGGCTCCCAAGAGTTACAATTCATCATCTTAATTACCCCAGGTCTACTAGAGAATGTAGAAGATTAGGTCATTTTGATGTGAAAGTTAAATTGCCTGTTTTGTTTCCCAAATCCAGCCTGGAATTGTGGATAGCTAGAAAGCAGGGAAAGACACAGAGGTAGAGTGCAATGACTGCGTTCAAGACAAATTTATCTTGTGTTGTGTTATAGTGCACTAAGTTGCACAACCAGGTAGCAGTCTTCACTTGCCCCACCATTTTTTTTACTTGCCCCGGGCAAGCGGGCAAGTGTTAGTGTCAAGCTGAGACCTTTAGCTTTATGCATGCTGCATGTCTGTTGCAACTTCAACAACAACTGATGTTATTATTGATGCTTTACTTGACTAATAAAAGTCCTGTAGCTGAAAATGGTATGGGGGCGGCTTCATCGCCCGTGTCGCTTCACGCCACAGGCGATGAAGCCGCCCCATACCATTTTCTATTGCCCCTCCAACATGTTCTCTTGCCCCCCCAAATGGGACATGTAACATCCGCCACTGTTTGTTTTCATGATTTGTCGACAACAAACAACAAAGTTCTGGACCGTCTGCAGGACGTGTATAAAAACACCATTGATACAGTGATACATGGTCACTGTCACAGTGTCCTCGGCGTTAGTTCATTTTCCACTCTCTGCGGAGCAGATTCAGGACTTTTCTCTAGACAACATCATCATCAGCGCCACATTCCTGTCTCTCTGCAATTTGGGCTTAACGAGACGCGCGCTCACATTCACACATTAAAGCCGAAGTTGTACATTAATATAGAAATGATGATGTGAAGTCTGTTCCCGGGACGCACTTTTCCTTTCCCTAGAGATGAGGCGACGAAGCGCCATGAAGACGGCGCTCCTCAATCCGCAAGAAACTATATCAACAAACCCTCTCAGAACACTATTTTTTAATGACGCACTTTGTGCCCCAATTATGAATTATTCCTCACTGTCCTTTTTTTTTTTTAGAACACCGACATATGCGGCTTGAGGAAAAGACTCAAATGCAAATTTTCCCTGGGCTTACGTCTGGCAGAACTACAAATAAAGGTGTGGGGTTGGGGAGGTCTGGGAGGAAGGGGGGGATTCAAAGCAACACAAAGTGCCCTGTGGGATATTGGGGGGATACATCGGTTTCTATTTCTCGATTAATGTGGTAATGGGTTCGCTCTACCCTGCGCTACCCAACAGAGTATGCATCTCATTACATAGTAAAACGTCGCTCACAGATTTTCAACATCCATCGTTGCATCCATTAAAAGGACAGCGAATTCCATAGTCAGCAGGGTATTCGGGACAATGGTTTTCTGCCCAGACTGAACCATATAAGCTGATTGCCTTGGGGGGGGGGTGTACATGAGGAGACTGAGGAGGGGGCAATGAGGTCTGTGCGCGTGTATTCCTGCATATATATCGAGTGATCTGGTACATATACAAATTGATTTATTGGAGATTGTTTTGACTGTTCGCAAGTGAGTTGAGTCGGAGCCAGAGTTATCGGAGCAGCAAGGGGTGGTACAGCCACTGCAGTACCACCCCTTGCTGCTCCGATAACTCAGGCTCCGACTGGCTCACTATAGCCAAGCTAGTGAGCCAATAGAGTGGAGGTGAGGTGGAGCTAGATGCTATTTTAAAACAACACTGTTTACAAACACAGTGTTTGCACAGACTAAAGTTGCCCCTATTACCTTTAAGTAAAAAGAACTATAAGCATTGAGGATTATGATGCTTGCCATTAACTGGCTAAAAATCACCATTGACCCACTAGATAGAATTTAATGGCCCCATCCCAGTTTCCCAGAAACTGGGAAATATTCCAGTGGTTTTCAACCAGTGGTCCGGGGATCACCAGTGGTCCCTGAGAGAATTCCAGGTCGGCCTCAGGCTAAATTGATGAAAGTTGGTTAACCGGATGTTACTCTTTGAGAGTGTACAAATTAATTACACTCAAGAATTAAAATATTCATCATGTGAATTAGCCCAAGTCAACACAACTAGAGAATGTAGAAGATTAATGGTCATTTTGATCTGTATGTTTGACTGTTTTGTTTCCCAAATCCAGCATGGAATTGTGGTTAAAAGCAAAATAAATCTTTAGTTTTGGGGTCTGTGGGGCTAAAATGTCATCAAATGGTGGTCTGTGGCTCAAATTCTGAATAAATAGTGGACCCTGGTATGAAAAAGGGTTAAAAACCACTGCATCCGCCTGTCAGACAGGCGGAGCAGCACTCTGAAGTGCTTCTTGTCAATCAGCAGCGTTCCTGTTTGAATCTAGAGCATCTAGAGCACTCTGGGAGTGCAGAGGCTGTGCATGTTGTGAAAATTAAGCATTTCCGTGGAGAGAATAATCAAGAATGGCTGCTGTTCTGCTGTCCTTTTAGTCTTCATACCGTAAATAGTAAAGAAATCAAAGGGGAACTCCACCCATTTTCAACATTTTAATATGTCATTAATATACCTTAGAGATGTTGCGTGGACATGATAAAACAAGTTCCCCAAATTCTGTATTTCCTAAAAATGGAGGTCTGAAAAAACTCACATCAAAACATGGTGAAATACATCTGATGACATCATCAAGATGTATTTCACCATGTTAATGATTTCTTTCTTTCAGACCCCTTTTTCCTGAGAGGGTACAAATGGAACCAAATGGGCCCGCTGGGCTCCATTTGGTTCACATTTGTATCCTCTCAGGAAAAAAATGAAAATGGGTGGAATTCCCCTTTAAGTTGATTCGAGCGATCAGCGTCGGATTAGGAAATCCGATCACTTGCATTCCTGGACTCTGAATCGTTGTGACAATTCAGAGTCCAGGAATGCAAGTGATCGGAGAGCACAGAGCACAACAATTCAGCCTGGAACCCAGGCAACCAAAAGTCTGAAGAGGTGGGCTGTCATACTACGGTGTTTTGTACTCTGCGTGGGCAGCAACAAGGGGATCAAGACTTGTGAAAATTTCGGCTGGTTGCAGTCCAAGCAAGCAATTTCATACCAGGGCCCACTATTTATTCAGAATTTGAGCCACGGACCATCACCATTTTATCCCATTTGTCCACAATTCCAGGGTGGATTTGGGGAGACACAGCAGTCAAACATGCATATCAAAATGACCATTAATCTTCTACATTCTCTAGTTGTGTAGACCTGGAGCTAATTCACATGATGAATATTTTAACTCTTAAGAGTGTGGTAAACATGAAACCAAATGGACCCGCAAGGGTTGAAAACACTGTATGCGTTTGGTCGACGGCCCATAAAGAATCACATTTTTTATGTGTGCTAGCCCCTCATATAATCAGCTTTTGGTGTGTGTGCATGCACAAACTTTGTCTTATACACAAACATTAAAAAGCCATTCACAGTGCGTTTTATACAGTGACGAATACGAGTGGGCCAACATGAAAACAAAGCACCTTTCCCTTGTGTATTACAGCACATCATACAGTACATCATTGATTAATATGGGATCATATCAGATCCCATTTCATATTGGCTCCTCATCCACTCCAGGCATAAGTGCATAGCGGCGTATACACTTGCTGGTTTATGAGATTATATGGAGTGGATACGCTCAGCAGCGTCGGCGGGCGATGTGCATACACTTGGTGATTTTATGGGATTGGTTAAAGTGGATATGCTCTGCGTCCAGGGCCATGGGCAGGGTGCGTTATGTGTTAGTGTAGTGTACACTTGTTTGATTAAAGTGTACAGGCAGTGTATTGAAAGTGGATAGGCTCCACCTCGCAAAATGGCAAAAACATGAAGGTGTTCTTGGGAAAATGCAGTACATTTTGTCAGGCATGTTACTGTGGAAAAATGGGTTCTCCACATTTGACCGATCTCTTGAGAGCTACATCTCTTTAACTCCTCCACATTTATTTGAAAACATACTGTTACATACTGTGTTATTACGAAAATACAAAGTACAGTAACCACGTGAGCGCTATGTGTACATTTCGGCCATTTGAAAATGGCAGATCAACAAGATGTTAGCTTGTATAGATCGGCTATTTTCAACAGCCTTGGACCTTGAAATGAGGCATACTGAATGCTATAGAGATTACTTTTACTGTTGGGTAAATGGTGCATTTATATATCGCCTTTTATCCAAGGCGCTTTACATAGATTGTGCATCACATTCACCCACACTCATGGTGGCGGAAACCATGTAAGGCATAACCAGCACATCAGGAACAATAAGGTTTTCACTGTCTTGATCAAGGATACATCGACACCAACTCTGGGAGAGCCCAGGTTCGAACCGGCAACCTTGTGGTTGCCATCCGGTGACTCTATCCCTGAGCCACTGCCGCCGCACTTTAGTCTGTGGGGGCAAAATTGTCATCAAATGGTTGTCCGTGGCTCAAATGCTGAAGAAATAGTGGGCCCTGGTGCAAAAAAGTTTGAAACCTCTGATGTATATGAATGTATACTATAATATGTGCCCTCAAGCATACCGACGTGTGTGTGAGTGCACGTTCGTGTGTGTTGGTTTATATGCCTCGCCTTCCCCCCGTGCGTTGGCAGAATGAACATATATCTGGGGGTGGAGGTGGGTTGCACCCGCTTCCACGGGCCTTGGGTGTCAGGGCAGGTATGTCAGAGCGCATTGCAGCGAGACATGTTTTATTTATTCCAGGGGAAACGTATGCGTATTGCCTGGCTGCTGGTAGTGAGAGCAATGTGATTATACCAGATTGGAGCTGATGTCAGAGGCCAGGGCTCGTGTTTCCATGCTAAATTGAGGACACCGCACGGGTCATCGGATTTGAACACAAGAAAACAAAACACGTGGCCTTCCTATTCGTGCTTGCCAACGAACGGCGGCTTTGCGGGTTATCTATTTATTTATTTTTTGTTTTTCCGAACTAGAGTGGGAGATGCGGTGCGAAAAGGTCAGGCCGTGTTGTCAGCTTTTGGTTCTTTTAATTTTCCAGCGGCCACTGTTGATCTGGCTGATATGCACTTCATCACTGTGTGGCGGAGATGTGTGGGAGGTGAACTAACTGTAATTGTATTAGTTTGCTAGATGATAACGACAGGTTGGAGTGCAGGGTCTCTATCTGTACTGTAGATGCGTTCAGAGTGGTGTTCGCTGGTGGTTTTTGTTTTGTTTCTGCTGTCCGTGTCCCGAGGGGCCCTCTGGAGTTTTCAAACTGCAATATGGTAGTATCGATACAGTAATATAGAAATACTCTGTTCCAAAAAAAAAAAAAAAAATGTAATTATGTGAAAGTATGAATGTATTGGCATAAGATTTTTTTCGCTTTTGTCTACAATTCCAGGCTGGATTTGAGAAACAAAACAGTCAAACATAGGGATCAAAATGACCAGTAATCTTCTACATTCTCTAGTTGTGTAGACTTGGGCTAATTCAGAAGATGAATATTTTTACACTCTCAAAGAGTTACAGTACGTTTTAACTGCGGGCAATGGAAAAGCGGCGTCGGCCGACATCCATTATTTGTCTATATAATGGATATTTGTCTATATAATGGATATTTGTCTATATAATGGCGAAACAAGTAGTGTAGCTTTACTACAAGCTATTCCCAGAACAAATGTAATAAGCTACACTACAAGCTACGGGAAAATGTAGTTAAGCTATGTAGCTTAGCTACTTGCAACAAGTTACTGCCCATCTCTGCTCGCTGGCTATACCCATGACCACAGGCAGAACCACAGGCAAATGTCTGAACTAAGGCTGTTGAAAATAACGAGTTAGTTAAATTAATTTTGTTGATTAATCTGATTAAAATTTAAACGCAGTTAACTCATGTTAACACTAACTCAACCCGCTGAAATTTTCTCATTGAAAAAATGTGTAGAGCATGCTTTTACGGAAACATATAGCTGTGTGTCTCCATAGAGTACAGCCATAGAGTACAGCTCGAGAGATCTACAAGCTTAAAGGGCTTGTAGATCACCTATTTTGATAAATACTTAAGCATCTTCACAGATACAGATGTTCAAATCCTGTACAGGAAAACATGGCATATTTTGGACATAGTTCATAGTTGATGATTAATCATGATTAATTCGTTTTGAAGCTG